>CM068994.1:20278329-20943329 GCA_035357415.1 Ophraella communa | reverse complement strand
AACTGCCTACCGTTGTCCTCAAATCTTTAACAAGGTCGGCATACGTCCTGTCGGACCTAACAAACACCACCGCCTCCCTCGTCTTGGATTGCGGCACTGCCCCCCTACTCTTCTCGTTCTTACCGTACACTTTGAAGTGTACCTCATTTTCTCTGGCCGCCAGCTCCGCGATCTTCCTGGACCTTTCCAGGCCAAGAGTCCCGGGGGCCGACAGGCCCACATTCGTCCTTCCCCGTTCTTTCGTTAGACGAGCCAGGTGCCTCAAAGCCTTGAGGAACCTGCCCGCCTCACACTCACCCTCCTCTAGCGCTCCGTTGGAGACCAGCTTGCTAACGTGTCGCTCGCTGGACTCCCCCCCAGGCATACGTGTGCAGACCACCATTGTCCCCACACTCACTCCGTTCTCCACATTCTCCACCGGGAGATCACCAAGCTCGGGGTACCGCTCAAGGCACACCCGGGCTAGTTCCCCCCCGGTCTCCACATACACCGCTAGATCGGCGGCTACCGAAAGGGGTGTCCCATCGGCAGTCGTCGTTTTCTCAAACACTCCCTCCGGCCACTCTTCGTCGCATACTTCCAGCGCTTCTCTCTCCTCACTGGTTGCCGCTCTCGCAATCTTTTCCCGCAGCGAACTCTCCCTCTCACTCTCCGCTACGGCCTCCAAAATCTCACCCATCCCGGCTTGTACCCCGACGCTAACCATATTCTTCTTGGGAGAAGGCAATCCCACCTCCGCAGTCTGCGTCGCTACCTCGGCCGCGACCGCACCTCTCGCTTTGGGTTGATTAGTTTCCACCTCTACCATTGCCTCCACTTTCCTGGGAGCCTTACTGATTGCCTTCTCCAGCGATCGTTGTATGGCCTGCCAGGCGTTCCGAAGCGCCTTGGCAGCCTTTTTATCTCCACCTTGGTGTTACTATGCTGTGCCGTTAGTTGGCACAGCTCCTCTACCCTCTGGCTCATCTTTTCCATCTTGTTCTCGATGGGAGAGCCCGTCCTCACGCCTGAGCCTGACGCTGTCTGGGGAGTGACCTCCCTCTTCCTCTTACTCTTTTGGATCCACTCATCCCCCTGGCCCCCAGGGGTATGGTAGATTTCCTCCACAACTGCCCTTTCTGGGGTTCTCCTAAGAGAGCTCCTAGGGGTGAATATTCCCGCCACTGCGGTCTCCTCCTCCACTACTTCCACCACATCGACAACCTTTTCTGGTTTTTTAATAAAATTCTCCATACTAAATCCCACGAGTTGGGCAGAATAAACGTCCGGCGAGGCAGTGCTCCCATACCTCGCTAAGGCAAAATACTCTGAGAGGTCGCCAGGTATCTCAGAGGGATCGTTTGCGATGCTCTAACCCTCGCACCTTCCATACCATAGACACGATACCTTACATCGTAGTAATGGGGATTTTTTATCGAGGTTTACTCCTCTATTCCATTTGATCCGCGAGCAACTATTAGGGTTCTTATAACCAGAACCTTATTCATTGCTTATCCCGAGAGTTGGTCGGTCATGAGACTCTTACAACTCTAAAGAGCATGAGTCCCATAACAGACCACGCCCCCTGGAGACACCCTATGAGCCATTGGGACGCGCCGTGTCGGGTGGAAAGCCCCTTCCCCGGAAACTTGTATGAGAGATTAGGGGTGAACCACTTCCAGCCTCTCTCATCCAACCCTCCGAGGCACGGAACCTAACCTAACCTAACCTAACCTAACCTAACCTAACCTAACCTAACCTAACTTTTTTTTTTGGGGGGGGGGGGGAAACCGCATGGCACCCTGACACTGTGGACAGGATAGTGTGGGGCGCTACTCCCACTAAAACCCCCCTCAAGCTCACCAGCCTCCGGAACTGTCCTTTCGGATATGTCTTCAGAAGTTGGCAGCCATCATCTTTTACCTCCTCCCTTGGAATTCTCTTTCCTCCTCTTCTTTATTTTTCATTATTTTTGTTATAGTGTTGAAGCCTTTTTCCCATGTCGCTCTCTAACATCTCAGCGATGAGTTGTTCTGGTTTGAGCTCATTCATCTGCACACCAATATTCGCCCTGTCCGCTTCCCATCTCTTGCACATAAATACTGTGTGTTTGGCCCTGTCGGATCCTCCACAGTATCTGCAGGTATCCGACTCGTCTTTACCAATCCTTCTGGTGTATGCGCGGAAGCTACCGTGTCCAGAGAGGAATTGTGTAAACCAATAATTTGTGGTCTTGATGTCACTCTCCAGCCACTTCTCAAGGCTGGGGATCAGTACCTTGGTCCATTGTCCAACACCTTGCATTGCATCCCATCTGTCCTGCCAGCGCCTATAAGTCACTCCTCTTTCTCTGATCTTATCGGCCTCCGTGACCCCCACTATTTTCCACAGCCTGGAGCGCTCCTCTATTAATAGGTCAATTGGAGGGATGCCACAGATAACTGATAGCGCTTCCCCCGACACAGTTCTGTAGCCACTGCTGACTCTGAGGAGGGCTCTTCTCTGTGCGGCCAACAGCATATTCCTGTATTTAGTGGTCTGACACGCCTTTTCCCAGATTGGTGCCGCGTATGTGATAACAGAGGTGACCACTCCCGCCAGCATCTTTCTCCTCCATATGCTGGGCCCATCAATATTAGGGAGGACTCTCCCTAGCGCTGCAACTTGTTTCCTGGCCTTCTCACAAGTCTTCCTAATATGTACGCTAAATGACATATTGCTGTCTATCCATACACCCAAGTACTTAATACTTTTCCTAGGATATATATCTTGGCCCTGCATGTTGAAATGTATTCCTTCTCTGTTCCTTCTTCCCCGAATTATAACACTTTCTGTTTTTTCTGGAGCCGCCTTTAGGCCATGCATTTCCACCCAGTGACATATTATATCCAGGGCTAAATTCGTTTTATGTACAAGATCCTCTTTGGATTCTGCACGGACCACAAGGGCAAGATCGTCGGCGTACGCTATATCCACACACCCCCCAGGGAGGTCTTACTCCAAGATGCCATTATACAGTATATTCCACAAAAGTGGTCCTAACACCGAGCCCTGTAGAACCCCCTGGTCAACCTCAAAAGATTTATTTCCACTCCTTATTATCCTATCTGCAAAGTAGGATTTAACAAGATTGATCATGTATGGACTTATCTCTAATCTGTTTAGACTTTCAGAATATGCGACCATTTCGCCGTATTGAAGGCATTCCTTATATCTATAAGAATTATTGCACTCCATTCCCACCTCTTATCTGTGGCGAGATCTATTACTCGATCGATTGCCTGCAGTGTCGATCTTCCTGAACAAAATCCGAATTGCCTATTTGACAGTCCGTTCTTCGCATCGACTTCCTCTGTTAATCTTGATCTAATCATGTGCTCCAGCAATTTGCTAGCAGCTGCAAGTAAACATATCGGTCTGTACTTTTTGTTTATTTCATTGGCGTCACCCTTTGTAATTAGGACCAGTCTCGCTACCTTCCATGCAGGCGGTATCTCCTGGATTTCTAGGATGTTGTTCAATATCTCAAGAAGTTGACTTGGATAGTGGTCCACCCATTTTATCGACTCGGGAAGAATGGCATCCAGGCCCGGTGACTTCTTATTCCTAAGCCTCCTACTGGCCTCGGATAGTTCCTCGGGCGTGAAAGGGAGTGGTATCTCGCATCTCTCCTTGCCCATCATCGGTTCCTCATTTGCTTTAGGAAAAAGTGCCCTTACAACCTCGGAAGTATCTTTATTTGAGACGTAAGGCTGAAGAAATTGCTTGAATTTGTTACATACAATCCTGTAACCCATGCCCCATGGGTCGTTTGCTAAATCATTGCACAATTCCTTCCAATTTTCCTTTTTTGATTTCTTGATCGTGTTTCGCAGCGTTCTCCGAGCGTTCTTATAGTCTGCCTCCAGTTCATCAACCCGCGTGTCCAGCGTACCTCTTGCTCTCTCCCTTGCCAGCATTCTCCTACATCTGAGACACTCAGTTCTAACTTCCTGAATCTGTATGTTCCACCAGTATGGTACCCTGATAGGGCCAGCGGCAGGCGCCTGTCTGTAACTGATGTCTTGTGCCTCCCTGATCTTTTGCAGGAAAAAATCATCCTTCGTATTATTGCTCACCAATAGAGCCATTGCATCCCCGAAGGCCTGCTTATTCCAGAATCTGGACCCTCTCACTTTGTTTTCCTTGCCTTATTGCCGTTATGACTAATTCGGAATGATATAAGTTTGTGGAGACTTAGAGATTCCTCGTCGCTATGAACTTTCCAGTCGCACACTTTATTGTCTAAACCAGAGGAACACAACGTGAGATCAATGAATGATCTTTGGTTCCTTCTTTCAAAAGTGGGTGTTACCCCGTCGTTTTTAATATATAGATCTAGAGAATTAATCCACTCCTCCAGAACCTCTCCTCTCGCGTCTGTGTGATCTGCTCCCCAGAGTCGAAATTTGGCATTGAAATCCCCAACAATAACTGCATTTATTCTGTGGGTTCTAACGTCATCCATGATCGTGTTAACAAAAGCTTCGTAATCTTTGATTGGTCTATTGGGCGAGAAGTAGCAGTTATATATTGCCATGGAAGCAAAAATCAACTTCACAAAACCGTCCCTCTTAACATGCGAGACTACCCCGCAGTTTTTATTTACGCAGAGTATTGCTGTGTTGGATAGGTTATCAGTGATCCAGCGCTTACTGCGACTGAGCTGTTTCCGGTTTGGTTCCTGTAATAAAATTATATCTACATCCTGTTTGAGTGCAAAACTGTATGCGAGATCTTGTGCGTTCTCTCTGCGATCTGTGTTTAACTGGAGACACTTTAATGACATATCCAAGTTCGTACTTATAGTTAGATATATATGAGTAAAAATGGAAAAAAAATATGTACTTAAGCTATATAAATGTATAAATAAAATTTAAATATGTGGTCTTAACTCTATATATCACAGATACTATCACCATTGTCTGTCACGGCTTGTGTGCCGTCGGTATCACAGTTCTTGTCAGCTATTATAACCCTGAAGGGGTCGTTACTAGCCTGTATTTCTTTCCTCGCATCCCTCGCAACGCTTTCGACATTGGCCAGGACGCTTTTCATGGATATATCTTCTACATCCCCTCTATTTTCTCCCTCCTCTTCTGTCGGGCGTTCCCAGACCGACATTTTTCTATAGCGTTTCTTAATTTGTTGTTGTGTGTTGTTGTTGTTTTCACGAACCCTCTGTAGTGCCTTTCTAAATTCGGGACATTTTAGGGTGCCAGCCCTATGCCCTTTCACTTTGCAAAGAGGACAAGCTTCTTTTTCCCTACATTCTTTGGCCTCATGATTTGCCTCTCCACATTTGTAGCAGCATGCTGACCTGTCCGGCCCATTGCAGTTCCTGGTGTCGTGCTCATTTGACCAGCATCTGCCGCATTTGGTCACCTTGTGTCTCTTTTCCACAATACAACGTACCAGCCCTATTCGGATAAACCTCTCGGATGATATTTTTAGGGCTGTATTTCTCTCCATGCTTACCGTTACCGCTGACATGTGGTTCCTCATGGGCCTAACGTCGCTAATTTTATTTTCTTCACTCCACTCCCCGATTATCTTAATTAATGAATTTTTGACGTCCTCAACCGTAGTACCCTCCTCCATACCTTTAATGTTTATGGATTCCAGTTCCCTGTCAGCGAAGTTCTTAGTGCTTAAGGTGGTGGTCCCTTTCAACGTGGTTGCTATATTTACCATTGCATCTTTATCCTTATCAATAGTGAGTAGGAGTTTGCCGTCCCTTGTGCTCCTTATTGTTCTGATTGCATTTTTATTTGCACTCGCGCTGAGAGCCTTCTTTACCGAGCTGAGGACTTCGGTATATGATTTATTCCCCTCACTTATGACCATACTATAGTAGGTGTTAGTAGGTCTTTTATGGGCTTCCCGGCCGGGCTCTTGTGCCATCTTGAATTTCTCTGTAGTGTATATGCACGCTTGGATCCCTGTACCTTGTACAAGTTTCTTTATTAGATCCAGTCCCATGCAATTTACATGGTGCAGAGCCACCATAGCGTTCTCTTGGATCGTGTCTTTAAGCATATTCATCTTTCTCCACATATCGTCCAGCGAGCCGTCATGCGACATCCTGATCAACTTTCTGCTGGTCAACCTATCGGCTTGTGAACCAATCCTCGTCAGTTGCTCCATAACCTCGAAGTCATTTTTAATTTGTATTAGGTCAGGAAATTTGTCCTTATATATTTTTTGGATGCTTGATTTCATGTCGGGATCTTCAGGTTCCACGATGACGATCTTTATAATCTCGTCCGGAGTAATTGTAGGATTTCCCACCTCCACCTTTGTGTTCTTAAAGAGAGTATCATCCCAGGCTACATCCTTTATCCGCTTGAAGCTTTCTATGTTATCTATTCCTTCTAAGCTTTTTATCGTCTCGTTTCCGACCTCCCATACGTCCGTTTGGGTGGCCGCTTCAGTTGTCCTCGGCCTGTCTGTCTGAGTTGGCCTGGTTGCCTGATTAAGTTCTTTGTCTTTTGCCTCCGCGATCTTTTCTATTAGACCCCCCTCTCTTACTTTATTCATGGCTCTGCTAAACAATCCTGCCATCCTGCTAAGTTCTTTTGACTTATCCTTAATTTCAACCTTCGTGTTCACATTTGCTGTGACTAGTTTTGCCAGGTCATTGATATATCCCTCCAGCTTGTCGAAGACCTTGGTGAGTTCTTTCCAATCCGCGAAGTCCTTGCCATCATCTCTAGGCCGTTTCGTTCCACCTGTTGAGTTTGCCCTGTCCCTCTTGCAAAAAAAAGTACGTTCTATATTCTCTGGGGGGCTTCTGTGCAGAGATTCCCTTCTCTTAAAGACTTCTGTCTCGCTATCAACGCTCAAAATGTCAATTTCGGTGTTGCTTTCTTTTTTATTTATTGATGTGCTCATATCGTTCCCACGAGTAGCTAGGGAAGTGATGTCCACTCCGGCAGAGCCCCGCTTGCCGGAGTAAGGCTTTCATACTCCGGGATTTCGCCCTGTTTCCCGGAGGCTCCGTACGTGACCAACTAACGCATGGCCATTCACCCATCGGCACGGGTCGCGTGACACCTTAGGTTTCGGGTTTTCTGTCGGGGTTTTCCTTCCCTTAGCCGAGGGGTCCCAGTTTTTCGGCGCCAAGAACTCGCCGTTCGCCCCCCATATCAGGTAAGGACTTGTCAGTGCGTTCGGATGTAACATGGGCCAGCTGGATCCTCTACTGGTATTTAATGGTGCTACCTACTCGACATTAGTAGCCCCACCAGTGCCCCACTGACCATTTTCGAGCTGTTTCTTTGCTTCACTCCTCCCCTCCCGTCCTTACGGCGCGAAAAAAGAGGAAGTTACTGAGCCACTCCACCAACGACAAGGTCTTACAGCTCCTAAGAGTGGAACCTAACCTAACCTAACCTAACCTAACCTAACCTAACCTAACCTAACCTAACCTAACCTAACCTAACCTAACCTAACTTTTTTTTTTTTTTAGAAGGTGGGAAAATGCATTTACGCACGTTACCCGGCTGATGTTTGTCACCGGGCCTGTGTGGGACTCAGGTTCCACTACCCACTAAAAACCCACCTTCTTCCGCCCTGGTCCACCCCGGAATCGCCTTAAGTGGCATATCTTCAGGGTGGGGGCTTTAGTTGTCTTCCTTACGTTTCGTGTTCTCTTTCTTCCCTTTCTTTATCTTTCATTGTTTTTCTTAGGTAGTCATATATTTTCTCGTAGTTTTCTTTGCATCTCATCATCTCTATTATCATATTTTCCTCCTTCAACTCTGTGCCAATTTGCTCGTTCAGTTCGTTCCTGGTCTCCCCATCTGCCACACTTGTATAGTATATGGGAGACGTTGTCGATCTCTCCGCAGTATATACATTTTTCATCCTCTGTTTTTCCTATACGGTGGGTATAGGATCTAAAGGATCCGTGTCCACTTAGGGCTTGCGTAAAAAAGTAGTCGGTCTTGCGGAACGGGCATTTAACCCACTTTATGACATTTGGTATAAGCATCTTCGTCCACTGTGCCACATTCTCCGTCGTTTCCCATTCTCTTTGCCACATTACCAATGAGATTTCTCTCTCTTCTGCTCTGGCTGCGCTCTTCGTTCCGTCGTCTCTTTGGTAAAGCCGTCTTCTTTCATCTATTTTTAAGTGAATGGGTATGATCCCGGCTATCACTTGTGCCGCCTTGCTGGAAACTGTTCTATAAGCACTGGTGATTCTTAATATTGCTTTTCGTTGTGCTCCCGTTAGCAAGTCCTTATACCTTTTAATCGCTGTAGCTCCATGCCATATTGGTGCAGCGTAGAGTAGCGTGGAGTCTATTGTAGCTCCTATTATCTTCCTCTTTCTGCTACTGGGTTCATTAATATTTGGCATGAGTCGGCTCAGGGCCGCGGCCCTTGCCTCTGCTTTTTTGATTGTGTACATTGTAACAGTACCTGTTAACATTTTAAGCACCTGGTATCCTAAATATTAAATTCAATTAGTACCGCTAGCTCCATCTATCATAAAACATTTTTAATAATAAAATAATGAATACGGTCTCTATAATTATAATTGGAAGTTCAAAGTAGCTACGCTACGAGGTGTACTAATGAGTTGGCATTATCGAGTTCAATAGGTTTTAATAATTATTTCCAGTCTCATTTCTTCTATTGATTTACTGTTATATACAGGTATGTTTTTTTTTCCAATTTTATAATTCCTTTTTGTTAAGATATTTATAAAATATCGAAAGTTATATTATATTTTATTTTATCAGATGAGAATTTCAACATATTTCATTATTATTCAAAGAATCTTTTTATGGTAATTAAAAGTATTAATGATAATTTTTTATAAAAGGCTGGTAAAAGTACATTTCTGGAATTTTGATTAGTGTGTAAGATTATTAAAAAGTAAATTTAATGTAAAAATGTATCTTTTGTAATCTATTAAAATACGTTAGCATCTAACTGTAGATTTCGGACTATGCTGATTTGTACTTTTTGTGCCAGAAAAGTAAATGTAACACGTGTTTGACACTGGTAATTTTCAGAAAGTTGAAATATAATACAGTAAACTAGAGGCAACTCTTTAATTGAAGATTCTGTAAACCAGAAGCATCTCTTGCATTTGGAGATTCCGTAAACTTGAACAGCTTGTAAACTTTAAGCTCTCGTATGTACATTCTTAACTGGATTATCTCTACAACTGGGGCAGATCATCCCTCCACTAGTGATCTTCCATAATCATTTGGAACCACCTAGACAGTGCCGTAGCGACCCCAAGGTGCGGCGAAGGATCGTCCACTATTGTAACAGATAAGTTTATTGTGATCTATCAAGTTTACTGTTCCCATATTTTTTCTCTTTTATTTCCGTGTATATCTATCTATATCGTCAACTGTATTAGAATAAGTATTTTTAAAGAACTGTTTGCGGACTATTTTGTTGTAACGTATTCTCTACCTCATTAATTTCAGCACCAAGGAAATCTTATTATCTTTTATATGTTTGTACATTTTCAAATCATTTTTTTATCTTCATAGACAGTTTTTTCTGACATCTTTCTGTCATCTTATGATACTTATTTAAATAACTCAGCTTAAAACAACTTTCTTCAGTAGTATCATAAAAAAATAAAAAGATTTCAGTGGCGCCCTTATAATTTCTTAAAGAAACAAATATTGTACAATAGTCAGAGCTAATGAACTTACTCACCCCTAGCCGAGGTATTTAACTATCATAATTCTTGTGTGATAAACATTTATAAATTCTGTTAATTATTGAAGTATCTTTTATAACTAATTAAAGACGAAATTAAGCTTAATGTTTGTTTTATTGTAAATTACATTTTTTCTTTTGGTATATTGTTATTTTTTCAAAAAAGTTAACTAAATATTTTTATAAATTCACTATCAACAGGTAACTCATATTACAAATTGTAGCCCAACGCACAAATAATATTACAACATCACGTGTTCGCCGAATGTGCCCTGCTGATCTATCATTACACCGAGGTATTTTATAGCTTTCTTGGGTTCTATGTGTACGTTTCCAATTTTGAATCTAACCAGATTTCTGTCTTTCCTCTTATACTTTAGAAGTACTGCTTCCGTCTTCTCCGGCGCCAGCTCTAGGTTGTTTTCCTTTATCCATTTTTCGATGGTTTCCAGTGCATCGTTTACTTTGTCAACTAGTATTTGTGGCCTGTTTGCACCCGCTATGACAGCCAGGTCGTCCGCGTATGCCACAGCCTTGACTCCCACTGGCAGCGCTATCCTTAAGATTCCGTCATACAGTACATTCCACAGGGTGGGTCCAAGGACTGAACCTTGTAGGACCCCTGCCGTTACCTGCATCTCCTGTCCCTCTCCTATTTTTATTTTCCTATCCGTCAGGTAGTCCTTGATGATGTTCCTTAGATATTTTGAAATTTCCAGTCTTTCCAGATTTCCCATGATTCCTGGCCATGACGCGGTGTTGAAGGCGTTCTTGACGTCTATAGTGACCGGGGTGACCCATTCTCTTCCTCTGTGCTCCTTCACCGTATTGAGTACTCTCTCAATCGCAGTTATTGTCGATCTACCCTTTCTGAAACCGAATTGGAGGTCTGAGATACCTCCTTTCTCCTGTAGTTCACTTTCTAGTCGGCTTTTAACTAGCGACTCAAGGGTTTTACTAATGGTGTCAAGTAAGCAGATCGGCCGATACTTTCCGGTATTTATTCCACCTTTAGGTATTAGAACCAGCTTTGCAGTTTTCCAGCTTTTTGGGAAGCTCTGCTGTACCAGTAGTTTATTCATTTCGTCTAATAGCCATTTACCCGCTACGCTACCCACCGCCTTGATGGTTTCCGGAGAAATACCGCCAGGGCCCGGGGCGCGGCCATTTTTAAGTCCATGCAGAGCCTTCTCCAGTTCTTCCGCAGTGAAAACGGGTGGATTGCTATCTCTCCCTTCGGTCATCCAGTAGCTGTCTCTTTTTGGAAATAACTCCCTGGCAATTGCCTGTTTTTGTTCTATGGGGTTGTCGTATGGGACGTGCCCGAGTTTTCGGGTTACAATCCTATAGGCCTCCCCCCATGCGTCTTCCTCCAGTTCTTCCCTTAGTTCATTTCAGTGCCTTCTTTTGGAGTCCTTTATTAACTTTACCAGTTCTTTCCTTTTAGCTTTAAGTACGGCTGTTTCTTGTATTTGTTCTCTTTCGTTTGTGTTTCGCCTTCTCCTTGTCAGGGCCCTCCTGGCTTTATTGCACTCTTTTCTTTTGTTCTCTATATTTCTGTTCCACCAGTACGGATTTGGCTTCTTTTGGATTCTTCTTATTCTTGCCCCCCTGTGAGCTTCCTTGATGGCTCTGATTTGTGAGTTAAAGCTGGTATCGTTCCCTAATTGGTCTATGTTCCACAGTAGGAGTTCTTCAAACAGTTCCCTATCTGTGGTCTCCTTGTGGGGCTGTATGTATCTGGTTTTTTGATTGGGGTCTCTGATCTCGAAGTAAATATATGCATGTTCGGTTCCCGAGTCTAGATCCATAACTTCCCATTTTTTCAGTCTTTTAGCTACTTTGGCGGTTGATAACGTGACATCTATGTAAGACTTTGAGGGACCTCTCGTAAAGGTTGGCTTATCGCCGCTGTTGTGTACCGTAAAGTTCATGGCGTCGATGAGATCGGCCACGAACTCTCCTCTTCTGTCTGTGACAGGGGAGCCCCACTTTGCAGACTTCGCGTTAATGTCACCAACTATGAAGAATTCCTTTCCCGCGATTTTAGCTCTTTCAAAAATGTGTTCCACCTTTCCCTCGTAGTCACGTTGGGTTATGTTTGGAGATATGTAGCATCCGTATATATTGTAGTTTTCCATGTGGATCCCAACGTATCCATCTCCGACTTCTACTTTTTCTACTTCGATTTTCTTATTTCTGAAGTATATTCCTAGATCTTTCTTGTTGTCCGCTATCCATCCTGGTTTTTGTACAATTTTTTTGTTGGGCTCTCCAATGATCAGGAGGTCTGCTTCTATTTCTTGAGCGGTGGCAAAGGCCAGATCATGAGCCACGTACTTTCTGCCTAGATTAGCTTGCAAACATGTGAGTTTCCCCTTCACCCCCCTTCTTTTATTAGCAATCGTTAGTTCGAGACTAGCGAGGTGCTTCTTCCATACACCCTTCTTTTCTCTCGAATCATCTGTCTAAAATTTGGACATTCTCCCGATCCATTCCGATGGCCGTCAGTGTTACAGGTCCAGCAATGTGCCTTTTCGCTTTGGCATTTTTCCACTTTGTGGTCCTCACTTCCGCATTTTAGGCAAGCTTTGGATCTGTCTATGCCCGTGCAATCTCTGGCTCGATGGCCATACTTCAGGCATTTAAAACACTTCTCTATATTTATTTTTTCCTTTACCCTACACGAGTTCCACCCAATCCTTATTCTACCGAGTTGAATTATAGATTGCGCTTTGCTTCTATCCATACTGCATATTGCTGTCTTTCTCTCTCCTGGAGCGTCCCTAACTATTATGTTGATGTCCGCTTTCCCTATAGCTTCCTCAATCGCGGCTTTCACCTCTTCATCCGTTGTTGCTGCATCCATGTCGTAAATAAATATAGTTTCCTCGTTTGTTTTTGTTCTTTTCATCGTCACGTCTCCCATCTTGTTTTTCATTTCCAGTTCGAATTTTTTAAGGTCTTCTTTATTGTTTAGCGTGACTAACATGTCACCCTTTTTTGTCCTCCTTACACTTTTCACGTTCTTTCCCGCATTCTTTCCATTCATTTTGCTACGGACTTCCCTTAGTAGCTCTACGTAGCTTTTCCCTTTCCCTTCTACGATTATGGCTGGGAATTCCTCTTTCCTTCTTCTGTTATCCATCTCTCCGGCGTTTAGGGAATTCAGGTATTCTTGCCTGGTCGTGTATAGGCTTATTCGAGTATCTGTCTTACTGAATATAAATTCAATGGTTTTCCTAATGTGGGGTGGATTCCCTATTTCAGGTATAGGCATTGCTATATGGTTTCGCCCTTCTTTTATCATGGTGTTTTTTAGACATATCATGTTCCGCGCAAAGACGTTAATATCGCTTTCTGATTCTTCTCTCTTGCTGTGTATCATTTTAAAAACCAGCCTCTCCTTGACAATCGGTGTTTTTGTGTTTTTGTCTACCCTCAATGATGTCATTTTTAGCACCCCTACTTCGTTTGCTGCTTGTGCTTCCTCAGATTCTACGTATTCCAGGTCGGGGAATCTTTCTCGGAACCTTTTTTCTATTCCTTTTTCTAGTTTCTCAGTTTCGGCATAGATGCCAATAATTTCCAGGTCAGTTGTTAATGGGTTTCCTCCTATAATTTGGGTATTTTGGAAGGCCTTTTCGGGCCATTCCATGTCGTACAGTTCACTTATTTCGTCGATACTCTTTGCCTCGTCCAGCTTCTTTCTTATTTCCTTTGTTTTCTCCTCGTCCCTTATTAATTTCTCGTATTCTTCTTTCGATAGTTCTGGTTCCGTTTGGGTTCCTATTTCTCTTGTTTCAGATGTTTGCCTTGATTCTGCCTCTGTTTGTATATCTACATCATAGGTTTGTTTCTCTACCGGCACGTATTTTTGGGCTTCGAACCATCCTTTTACCATATCTCTTTGGAGTACTTCCATTTGTCTATTCATTCTCACTGTAACGTCCTTAATTTCTTTTTTCGTATTTGAATTGCCATGGACATATATGGCCAGTTCTTTATACTGCTTACTCAACATTTCGATTGCCTCTATAATTATGAATGCTACAGGGCATTCTCTTTTTTTGTACACTTCACCGTTGTTATCATCAACGACTATTATCGAGTCGTTTCCTTCCCTTCTTCTTTTTTTGTGGGTCTCGCTCACTGATTGAGACCTTTGTGTTCTCCCTACGCCGGTTCGCATGACTGTTACCTTGGTTTTCGCTGCTGTCTTTGGTGCCTCTACTTTTGACGTATTGGCTATACTGTTAACCAGTATTTGTTCCCTCCGTTCTCCTGTATTTTCTTTATTTGTATTCATATTTGTTCCCACGGGTGGGGCAGAATTTCGAGTCCGGCGGGGCAGTGCTTCCGTACCCCGCT
Source organism: Ophraella communa (assembly GCA_035357415.1). Classification (NCBI taxonomy): domain Eukaryota; kingdom Metazoa; phylum Arthropoda; class Insecta; order Coleoptera; family Chrysomelidae; genus Ophraella; species Ophraella communa. The sequence goes on along the minus strand of CM068994.1, from coordinate 20,929,247 downwards.
AAGGCCTGCGTTCCCCTCCGGGCGGCCTGCTTCATCGGGCATCGCTAGCGACACCTCAGTAACCCCCGGTGCCATGCATCTCCTGGGCGCGATGGTGTTACACCACGGGATTGGGGGGATTTTTTACCGCTGGTTTACTCCATCGGGTTTTCTGTCGGGGTTTTTCCATCCCGAGGGGTCCCAGTTTTCCGGCGCCAGGAACTCGCCGTTCGCCCCCCCCCCCGTATCAGGTAAGGACTTGTCAGTGTGTTCCGATGTAACATGGGCTAGTTGGATCTTCTACTAGTATTTGTTGGTACCACCTACTCGACCTCAGTGGTCCCACCAGTGCCCCACTGACCATTTTCGAGCTGTTTCTTTGCTTCACTCCTCCCCCCGTCCTCACGGCTCGAGAAAGGAGGAAGTTACTGAGCCACTCCACCACCGACAAGGTCCTACAGCTCCCAGGAGTGGAACCTAACCTAACCTAACCTAACCTAACCTAACCTAACCTAACCTAACCTAACCTAACCTAACCTAACCTAACCTAACCTAACCTAACCTAACCTAACCTAACCTAACCTAACCTAACCTTACCTAACCTAACCTAACCTAACCTAACCTAACTCAACCTAACCCAACCTAACCCAACCTAACCTTAATATTTACAACAACGTTCAGGAATAAGAATAAATTTATATAATTTTGATATTAGTGCTTTAGACTTCGGTCCTAACATTTTGAATTTTCAATTTAATTCTCCTGCAAAAATATCTTAGCTTTAATTTATTCCTGGGTAACTGTTAAATACATCTATAAATAATTAGCAACCAAGTGACGATAAGGGAGTGGACTATTTTCTTTTTAATTTATATTTAAATAATATACATGAATATTGGGCGATTTAACATTTTTTTTATTTTTTTTTATTGATTATAAATCACCAATAAAGTAAAAATAATATTCAAACGGTCGAAATTTTGCCGCACATAGCAAGTGACGTCACGCCACTTGACAAAATGAATCAGCAAATTTCATTGTTTCAGGAAATAATCACAATTGACTCTCAAATATTAATGTTTTGAATATAAATTATAAAGTGAACTACTAAACTTTTATATATTCTCTCAGATAGAATGATGATGTGCTCATAATATTCAATATTTTATATTAAGCATTAGGTGGTAATTAATACTTGAGGACATTTAGCTTTATTATTGTGACAACATGGCAGCACACTTCTCAACCAAGAAAGAAAGAGAATAACATAACATTTTGCCAAATTTCCAACGAATATTTAGAATAAGTTGTAATTGATGGTCAAAAATCAATTTCGTGGTTCTCCCACGCTTCTAATTCTGAAATAATAATCAGGAACGTGTCCTATGTTTATTGATGAGATGAAGTATTCATTTCGAAGCAGTTTTTGGCATCAATCACTATTTTATGAAGACAAATTTCCGGTTAACTTGTTTTTAATAGATTATTTGGCAACGTTGGATTTCAAGTAGAAATGGAACATCAACTGACCAATAAGTACACCCCTTAAGGCTGTTCTACCGCTTTTACGTCGAGCGAAGTTGAGAGGTACCTCATCTATCCCATAAAATATCTCTGCACGTTACAATCGCTTAGTGTGAATACCTACAATTAAACGTCAAATAGTTCTCTCTTATTTCAACGCTCAATGAGAATGAACTTCATCTCACACGTCTTGTGCAATACGGACTGGCCCCAAATGTGTGTTATTGCATTGATATGTCATTATTCTTTAAATTAAATATGAGAAGAAAAATAACTTAAGCATGTTTCCGTAGAAACGGGAGTACGACGTCACCTATATCTCGAAATATTTGACTTTTAGGCTTTATCTCAGATAAAAAAATACATTAGATAAGTATAAGGATATATCCTTTAACACAGCGTTTGTTTGTAATCTATATAAACAACACAGCATGTAGAAGGGGGGGCGAGGTTTGTTTATAACACAGAGGCGTAACATAATACAAATTTACTGGTTATTTGGTTTTAAAGCAAAGTTTAACTATATTTTTTCATCTCAACACAATTTATACATTCATAGAAGAAAAAGAAATGTTATATTCTATTCTAATTTGGTAGGTATCTATGAAAAATAATGTATTTATTAGTAAAAAAATGGTTGCTGTATGGCTCTACTTTTCCATATCAATGTTTGACAATTTGGTTCCACAATCTTATTGGCTAGTTCATCTGAGTCAATAATATGTCAATAAATGCCCGGTTCGATTAAAACCCTTCAATCACTGTTAGGAACCAAACTGTCAAAGAAGTAAACACAAAGGAACATGGTGGGGTTTATGTGACTTACAAACAATAAACCGACGTTTATTTTTTCATCCTTAGGGTTTCATGAATATCAAAATTACAATTTAGGTACCAGAAAAGTGCCACGTTGGACTAGGAAAGAGACAACAGTTAAAAAACTTCCAGTTCTAAAACGAGTAGAAAAAAACAAATATAAACAAACAACACTTCTTCTCATCACTTAAATTATTCTATTCTATTCTATCGATGATATTTACAATTTGTAACGTACAATCGTTAACAATCGCTCGTAATTGGTTGGTTGCAAAAACCTTTCGTTTAGTTCGCATATTTTCCGGGTCTTATGTTTCCTTCTGTAGACGTAGCGTGTTCTAGTGGTGGAACCAGAAATTGGAAATATCGCGATATATTTCCACCGCACCGGTTAATATTATTAATATTATTTCGAAAAGAATTACCTCAAAACTCATATAGTGATATTTGATTTGATTTTTGAAAATTAACAAAATTAAATATTAGTTTTTAATTTTGTTTCAAAACACAGAGACCTAATACAAAAAATTAAAACTTACAGATTGTTTTCTTTTGAATATCTCCTCAAAAAATGAAACGATTTTATTCATAAATAACCGAGATATTAGGGAAATGCTAAAAGAGTGCACCGATAAAACAGCCTTAACAAGTGACGTAATCATGAATACAAATTGACGCCTGTCATGGATTGTTTAAAATAGGTTATGAAATTACATAATTTCGAACAACGAATAGGCTTATAAATTGCATTTATCATAGTTTTGATGGGGTGCAAAAATTTATTAGGGTCTTAACAATATGATGACATAGTTCAAAGTCCAATATTCAATATCAGTCCAGTCGCCTATTGTTGACGCCTTGAGAACTTTGATTATTAATTTTCCATTATAAGTTTTTTGGATTATCTAGTTTCTAGTAATGGGTTGTAAAGTATAATTAAAATGTTTAGGATAAATTTATTTATTTATTTAGCAATAAAAGGGAAGTCCAACTGTACAAATAAAGTATATTGTACTTAAAATATTTTATTAATATCAGTTGATATTTATGGCGATTATTTGCAATTTAAAAAAAGCATATGAAATAGTACCTGCATGTTTAAACAACTTTAATATATTTCACAGTAAGGCATAATTCTATTCAAATGAAGTTTAAAGTGACAAAGCCATTAACTACTATTATGTTTATGTAATAAAAGTCACGTAACGGTTTTAGTTTATTTTTCTTTAACTTGTAGTTACACATTATTTTAAGATGTTAAGAATAAAATATTCTTTTTCCATCTTAGACTGGAGGACATAAAATATAAAATCAATTTGGATATAACAATTTTTTCATATTAAAATTTAGACGTAAATTATTATTAATATTAAGTGTTTATTATTATTCTTAATTAGTATAATTACTTTTCGTAAAAATATTAAAAACACCTTGATTAGGTTAGGTTAGGTTAATAATGCCTAGATGGTGGGGCTGAAGACAATTGCAAAAACTCTGATCTATGAGAACGAAAACAGGCGATCACAAGCTCGTTCCAAGGAACGTTAAAAATGCTTTAGTTGTGGACAAGATCACCTCAATTGCGAATGCAAGATCTAAAGAGACAAAGGACGAGCGACTATTTTGCACTGTCTCTTCCTGCCTACTTAAAGAAAGACATAGAACCCTATTTTCAAACCGTGACATATTTTCTAACATGCAAGAAATTATCTTTGTCGAATAAAATCCGAATATCTTTATTTTCAAACTCGCAATTTTTTAAAAGACAAATTGTAGAATGTCAAAAGCTATCGACAATGTCTGTCGAATGCGCGAATTTCTTTACTTGCGAAATTTATAGGTTATCATTATAAATGTTAAAAGTCAAAACACTAAAAAAATGATTTAATAGTTTTGTTCGCAGCTTTTTCAAAATTTTTGTTGAGAAAAATAGCAGCTTTATTGTCATTGAAAATTAAGAAATGTAACAGCATTCTCAAGAGAGGAAGCGCTTTTTTTTCTGATAAAATTTATTATAGAACCATTAATGGAAAAAGAGAATCGTAAAAGCGTATTTTTCCCGAGAAAACAAACACACACAGCTGAATACAAGCAACAAATAATAATCCAATTTACCATTCAAATGCAAATATTATTATAACTTTTATGAAACCAACGAAACCCACAACATACATCACATTGACATTGAACATTATCTCTCATACGAATTGTAAAACAAAACTAATCTAGAATACCACAATATCAAGCTTTGCTACAATTTGTATGTCAAAAAATGTTGAATTCAAAATATTTTGTTTAACATTTAAGAATAGACCCCTAGATTCAGCACTGCTCACAATTTTACTAGAGAAAACTGCGGGAGAAAAGTCAGTTTTGATAAAAAGTCATCGCCAATAGATTTGGTTGTACCAACCACTACAGTATTAATAATAAAAAAATAGTTGCTTTTAATATTATAGGTGTTACTTCTTCAGCATCTGACTAATTAATTATTTATATATAAATCGCCTATGGAAAAACTGGGAAAAGAATGTTTTTAAGCAAATGTACAAAATTATAATTTTATTCTAATTGCAAAAAACGCCATAATTTTTGCATAATTGACTAGAGCTAACAAAACAGTAATAAAAAGTGCTATAATTTCTACTTTAGTGATTTTGGAAGTTCCATAACAATCTAATTACACAACTCGCTGAACTAACAGCCCCCATAATTCACGTATATTTTTTGTAACAGCAAAACTCATTTTCATATTTATAGTTTCACACGTTTAATCTGAAATTTTTTAACATTGGAAGTAAATGTAGCATGATTTTATCACGTTATTTACATGAACATTGAAACTTTGTTTATTGTTTATTTGTTTATAGCTTTTTATTGGTATACAAACAAAAAAATTCTATAATATCTATGGTTCATGCCATTTTTCTTAACTTTATTAAATTAAATACTTTGAACGTTTAGATCATTATCCAATTTATGTGACCAATAAATTTTGTTATTCAGCGCCTACTTTACATAAAAAGTAGGTAATTATAAACTTTCTAACATTATAAAAAATATTAACTAAAAATAACAATGTAAAAATATCAACATTAAAACAACAATATAGTTATATTTCAAAAAGAAATGTAGAAAATACAATGTACGCATTTCATAGTCCAAAATAATATGTTATAAAATTTTTTAATTGCATAATGTGGTGTGTTTCAAAGAAATTTGTAGATGCATTCCTGTGTGCAGGTACGAAAAAGTGGTTGTTGTTTGTTTGTTCTTTGAAAAACTATTGTTTAAGCCAAATATTTAACGAATTGCCCTCTTTTGTTGTCTACAAATTTAAGTAGCTGCAGGTACACCTAAAAAGTAATCTTTAATGAGATTCAGATGGAGAGAAGTGAGCTAATATTGTGGCTTAAATTGTAAGCTAGCAAGAGATTTAACAACAAAGCACGGAGAGGATAATTTCTTAATTACTTTGTTCGTACGGCTAACATTTTACAGCTTATAATGGCTGTATGTGAGGACCCGAACAAACTGTAAAACATTGCAGAAAACAGTTTATATAAAATGATGTAAGAAATAAAATTAAGTAAATCTGAGCTTTTTTATATAAGCCTCCTTAACCCAAATTTAATATACCTAACCCGGCATTACCTTTGTGTGTTAGTCCCTTAATTAATTATAAATAAATAAATTTTACTCCAGGAAAAAATTCTGTTCTTTTTAAACACACCTTGTACTTTCAACTAAGCAGACAATTTCAATGAGAATTCGAACGTAATACTCCAGAACTAGGCTTTAATGTTAGAAAAAGAAATGATGAACAGTCTAAAAAAGCTACATACTACAAACTGAATATTTCAATCCTACCTATCTACAGTTTAATTCATCACGACTTTCAAAGGAGTTTCAAAAGAAATTATATTACATTTTCTCGTTTGAATTAGCTTGGTGCGGTAGTAGTAATTTACTGTTAAACCAATTGTTTTTTATTTGAAGATGAAAGTAATGAAAAACTCTCTGAACGTATAAAGTATAAGAAAAAAAAATGGCATAATATTGTGATAATTTCCGCATTGATCTAGATATTAAAAATAACAAAAAAAATGCAATTCATGGTTAAGTATTATAATTAATAGTTGACAAACAAAATCTTTAAAATTCAAAAAACTCAGTAGGTGGACTCATGTTACTTATATTTATTGAAATAATTCAAAGTGAAATTATTTACACTGACAAATATATAAAAATACAATCCTCTATAACTTACTCAAATAACTTCCTGTAAACGTTAACATTCTCTTCTGCTAAAAGTATTTTTAGTGTTTTGATTTCCTGGTAGTGTATTACGAACTTCATACAACAATTTTCGCAATCTCAGCATTTTCGTTCATTAAAACAATAGCATGTAAGCATCGCAATGTTTACTGCACATAAAGGAGCTTTATAGTTGTTGTAAATAACAGTACATAGTAGTAAACATTCACATGGTGTTAAATGAGAAATTGAATAGAGATAATATTTCAATATTTTAAATCTTAATGTTCAATTAATTTTGTTGATTATAAACACAATGCTGTAATTTATTGTATAATGCTTTTATTTATTTATTGACTGGTAAGTTACACCATAAACATCTGTAGCAGCATTTTGTATCTAAAGTATAATTTAGTACAAAGTTAGTAAAAACATTTGTTTTTAATATTTGTATAACAAAAGTATTTATAGAATTTATACAAAGCAATCCTTTCTCACTTGGTTCTCACCCCAATATCTTAAAACTGTCAGCATCTGCAGAGTGGAAGATAACCCGCCTTTTTGTGTGTCTCGGTTTACATACTTAATAGGTTTCTTTTTTACGGTTACCTGCCAGTGTAGAGGTTATTGTTGTTATTCTCCCACGTCTTTCATTTTTTCTATCCCTTTTCTATCAAAGAAAGAACAGTAATTGTTAATAACAAGAAAAGAATATAAATAATTCCAGAAGTTTTAAAAGTAAATATAGGAAAATATTCCATAAGGTAATTTCGAAATTAAAATTCCGTTTGGCGACAACAAAGTAGAAAAACCATTAGAAATTCTAAATTAAATACCAGACAGGAGACAGTAGTCCAAGCCGTGTACAAAAGAATCCCCAAAGGAGGGAAATAAAGTGAAGATAGAAGGAAGCGACCTCTAGTAAAGAAAGCATTCCAATAAACTCAAGAAAATAAATAATAGTAAATTTTGTATATTATTATATTTGTTTTAGGTAACCTTCAACTGAGTCCACCCTGAGATTGTATTTAGTTTGATAGTGGGGTCGACGAGTGCGCATCTTCGACGGCCCATATCAATACATTGTATTAAACATTCTTATTTTTGTTTTTGGAGAGAACTCTTATTTATTGCCTGTTTAATTGGAAATATAACCTACTTTTCCGTCTGTTGTTATTATTATTCTAAAATATTTAAACTGTTGAATTTTCATTTGTTCCACTTTAATTTCTATCTTGCGTGGTTCTTTTGCGATCATCATACGTTTAGTTTCGTCCATATTTATTTCTAGTTTGTATCTCCTAAGTTCCTTGTTCCATACTTTAAGGTTATGTTGCTTTCTACCTTATTTTCCACAAGGACGATGTTATGCCCAGACACTAGCTGATTTATATTTATCCTGTTCATGTTCTGATATCCGCATGTTGTTTTCTTTCTTTTATTTATACATTTTTTTATTACTTCTCCCCTTACCACATTGAATAGATATAGACTCAGAGTTTATCCTTGTCGTACTTCCTGATACGCTATTATTCGTTTATGTATAATATTTGGTGGTTTTTACAGACTTTAAATCTTTGCCATAAGATCTTTACTTACTTTGTTCTTTTTTAGAATCTTTCAGACATAATTTCTGTTGACTTTTTTTTTCTAGGAGCCGTCCGTGCGTCGGTTCTACTTCAGCTTCTTGGACTTTTTGAGTATTCCCTGTATTTAACTACGACATATCCAGTTCCCTTTATGAGTTTATACAGGTACTTTGCTGGTTGGTGATAGAAGTCTTCTGGGGTGATTTGGGATTTCTCATATAGCATCTGCCATCTGTAATGTTGAATCATTGCAGTAGAGAGGTTTCCTAGTTCTACAAAAAAATTAGTTTGGATTTTGACTGCCCTTCAAATAAAACATCTTTGCCCAATTGAATTATAATTTAGAGCTATATTCAGATGGGTGTGTTGATTTAATAGTTATTTAAAAAATAAAGATGTGGCTATTTACAACAATAAGTACGCCAACAGTCACAGTATAAGAGACCACTGGATAAAATTAATACCAGTTTTCAATTCTGTTGCAACGTAGTTAAAGCATTTTCATATAATTTTTATAGCTCCTTTATTTAATATCGCCATCCTTATTGCATATTAAAATGACAATAATATGTTTATGTTGGCTTGCTACTTGCTGCATATTTGTGAATGAGTATTGGTCAGGTAGTCTATTTATTTGCAATAACATCAATTTTATTTGGATTATCATCTAGTTCTAGAGCTTCTGGCACTTCATTATATACATATACAAACATGAGTGGGACACCATTACCATAAATAATTATTCCAGTTTTAACACGATGCTTGGAAAATTTTGATTTCAGTAGTTTCATTTTTAAATCTAATTTTGAATACTTCTAGCATGAAAATTTGGCGTTATTGTTTTATGATCACTATTCACAATGATATAATGTAGTAACCTTATCTACAATAAAATGGGGAGGGTTATCTTTTGGAGGAGATATAATTGCAAGATGAATTGTACAGGGTGAAATTTTGAAATTATTTATAATTTTGTTCAAGATAGTAAATACATAAAATACTTGACGTAATTGATTTTTTAAATTAATACAAATGTTCAAAATTTTCTCCACCTTGTTGTTAGCAATAACAGAGTCTCCTATAAAAGTCGTCCCGAACTTTGTTTAAAGTTTGCGGTAAAATAGCCCGTATTTCTGTAGTTATCATTTCTTTGAGGTCTGTAATGCTAGTTGGCTGTGTTGCATATGCTTTGTTCTTGAGATAACCCCACAGAAAAAAATCAAAGGGCATAAGGTTCGGCGATTTGGCTGGCCACTCGATAGTACCTCTTCGTCTAATCCATTTATTGGGGAAAATTTTATTCAAGTAATTTCATGGAATTAAAGCATAATGGGGTGTTGCTCCGTCCTGCTGGAAGCAGCTATTTTCATCCGGTAGGTTCGGATCTATTGCGTGGGATATAAGTTGGCCAACTCACGAACAATTTCGTCTATAATCATAATATTTTTCAGCTGTCAAATTTCCATCTTCAAAAATAGAACCAATAATATGATCACCAATAATATCTGCCCCAACGTTCAACTTTTGAGGATACTGAGTATGTGTCTCACGCATCCAATGAGGATTCCCCTCTGATCAATATCTACAGTTTTGTCTGTTTACTTCCCCGTTCAATGTGAATGTTGATTCATCGGAAAAAAATAATTGTACCAACAGTTATTTAAGTTCTGTTCAATTTATTCATAACTCTTCACAGAAATCCATTCTACGATCTGGATCGTCTTCTATTAGTTCTTGCATAAAAGTCACACCTCTAGAAATTTGTCTGGAAGACCGACTTCTCATAGAAGTGACATAAAAAGTGGTGTTAACTCATGTGCATTAGCTGAACATGTTCTCAGTGACAATCATTCTTTTAATTTCAATCAGGCTAAAGTTTTAATTCGGGAAAAAAATTTACAAAAAAGAGAATTTCTTGAAATGGTATACATAAATAAAAATATCTATATCAATAAAAGATCGGATATTGATAATTTAAATAATATTTACTGTTATATATTATCAAAGGATATGTAACATATGAATAACAAAATTTAATTTTCTTTTATTTTTTCTTCTTTTTGATTAATATTTTTAAATTCTGATAATTTATTTCAACATGACATAAACATCAAATTTTGAAGTTTTGTTAAAAAAACATTTATTCTAAATTAACTTTTCCTTTAATTTAATTTATTTTTTGTATTTTAGTAGAAATTTTTATAATGTGCGCATTTAGTAAGCCAAAAACTATTTAACCTTACGATAGTAAGTTTTTAATTAAACTATTATAAAATTATGTTACAAATTTATTATAATTTTAGTTTGTACTGAAAAAGAAAATAAACATTTTCGAAAGCTTCACGAATATAAAGAGTTTTCATTAATTGCCCTTTTTTAATTGACTGCTCACCCAAAAAAACTTTTAATTATATATATATATACATATATATATATATATATATATATATTGTTATGGTATGAACATACCCAAAATAAATCATTTAAAAATAATCATAAAGCAATATGACCAACTCTGTTATTTGGTTACTTAGTTAAATAAAAAATAAATTCATCACAATAAAAGAAATATAATAGAAATAAACTAATAAATAAGTCAAATTAAAACATGCAAAACTGATAATATTAATAAAAATAAATAACATTCTTTATAATAAGTTTTGGTAAACAATATATTCTAAATTATTAATCAATTTTAATAAACCCTGTATAATCAAGAATTTAAGCTATAAATTGACAGATAAAAACAGGAGTACCAAATTCAAGCAAATTGTGTAAAATACCAACCTAAATTTTAAGGCTATAAAAGATATAAATACAAATTTTTGACCACTGCAATAATAAAAACAATAACATAAAAATGAAACAAACACCATATAGAAACTAAAACATAATTTCATTTGAATAAATTCACAATATTTTTAAAGATTGGAAATATCAATTTAGTAACAAACTTTTAAAATGAATTCCATTGATTGAAATAAAACAAAAGAAAGTTTGTTTAGAAAACAAATGAAAAAATCAACAACTTGCAAAAATTTCTCCGAGGGAGAAAGACGTAAAAAATTTTGAGTTGAAATTAATAGTAAAAATCTTAATAGAACTATATAAAATATTCAAAAGATTAACAATAAATTGTTTATATAAACATAATTATAAGGAGTCAGTGATACCTATAATTAATAAAAGTAAATAAGTAAGAATACTTACAAAGTGCGGGTAAGCGAACATCTAGCTCTGAATTTATAATTTATAATCAACACGAACTGATATATCTGGCATAGTTTTATCGATATAACTAAGAAATTTTCCACAACGAACAGACTGTGTAAAGTCTAGAGTTTTAAAGAAAGAAAATACCGGATTTAATCCTCAGCTGACAGTCTGGATATTCTGCAGGCCTTTCCCACATTTTCCAACCCACTGAAACCTTCGAATTTGAAGAGAAGAAAAGTACAAACTAATAGACATTCAGGTACCTACCTACTGTTCATATTAATTTTAAGTTTTTTTTTCATGTAGTATAAACTGTTTGCTTATTAGAATTAAAGGTAAAAGTTCGGTATAGCGGTTTTCGCTATTATAAGAGATTTTTCAAAAATTCTTTTTCAGGGCGTTTCTATAGGTCGATTATGACACAAATCTGTGTGCGCGTTTTCAAAAATTCATTTCTATAATTTATTATTAATGAAAACATACTTACGGGACGGTGGAGTGAATAGGGGTGCTGGGTGGGGACGAAACAATAGAAATCCTACATTAAACACCAAAAAACAGTATTTTAGAGTACACACCGCACTTTCTGTTCACAAAAATGTTCAAGAAATTGTTTAAAAAAATAAAAATAAATAATAATTAATACAATAATACCGCCATGGCTGTCACGACTGTCACTGCATCAAAAAGGAGAGTGCAATAGAACTGTCAATGTGTTGTCAAATAGAGTGAAAAAGTCTTAATAGCTGAAAAAAAGGAACATACAGGACAAAATTGATATGAAAAATTAAGTTATTCCTTCTTCCTATTATAATTTGTAGAGAAAAAAGGAACATACCCAAACATAAAGAAGGAGGCATTTCTACAAAAAATACCACTGCTTCTATCAAGCAGCAATTTTAATAATGACGAACTTCATGTTATCAGCTGATCAAAATAATGGCGAACGAGATTTGTCATGTGTGGGATAGTTTTTCGAAAAATTTAATACTTTTCAAAATTAATTTACATTTTTCATGTGCCCCGAGTGCAGTGTATTAGTGTTTTCTTGTGTTTGACGTTGGATTTCTACTGTTTCGTCCCCACCCAGCACCCCTATTCACTCCACCGTCCCGTAAGTATGTTTTTATTAATAATAAATTATAGAAATGAATTTTTGAAAACGCGCACACAGATTTGTGTCATAATCGACCTATAGAAACGCCCTGAAAAAGAATTTTTGCAAAATCTCTTATAATAGCGAAAACCGCTATACCGAACTTTTACCGAATTAAATTGTTGTCTTAGATATAATTAGATAAAAATACTTACAGAACATTTGATAAAATCAATTCGTTGGATTAACGTTTTATTAAGTTTCATAGCATTCACATTAATATTCCAAGAACAAAGTAAAATAAATTTCTTCTTCTTTTTTTAACTAGATAAATAGTCTATTATAATTAAGGTTACATATCCACGAAACTGAATTTAGTTCTGTGAGTATAGTTAAATAGTGTGCATGGATGCATGTAAGAAACTTTAGATAAATAAGAATTGGAATAACTGTATAATTTGAATATTTTATTATATAAAAACCTAATAATAGTTGAATAAAAGATATCCAAGAATACATGTGGCTGTTTTGTTTCAATTTCTATGATTCAATTATAGTAATATACTTTAATGCCAACTTTCAACACGAAGGCCAAAGAACAGAGTCGGTCTTCATAAATTTTAATTTGACCTCACAATAAAATATTCCCTGAGAGTATATAATAAAAAATTAAGAGTCTCATAAATTAGTTGAGATAATCATTAATGGCGCCCAACTAAAATATAAATAAAATTTTAAATAATAGTAAAAAACAAATATTCCAAAACCATAACAATATATTGTAATGTTTAAATATTTGACAATAGTATAATGATTAAAATATCAACAGAAGTTGTTTAATTTAACTAAATCCAATAATTTTAATCATATTGTATTATTTTATTGTATATTTTGTGTATTTGTAAGAAAATTTTAAGTTGGAAATTATTTTATTATATAATGTATCGATATTATATCTAGTACTTAGTAGAAACTTCGCGAAAATTGATTATATAATGTGTAAAAAAAGGACAGATAATGTGTAAAAAGGAGACAGATATATTTTACTATATTTTATTCTGGAATTATCGATGATAGACAAAGCGAGTATGTCTAGTCATAAATATGAAAGAAAGAGATACACATATTTTTTCCAGAAATGTCTAAACCATAGAACAAAAACGAAGATTCTAGAAATTTTGAAAACCTATAAAAGACTGAACAGAGGTCGTTAAAAGGGAAGTAGATAATTGGTAGTCAAACATTGAAGATCTGAGTGTGAATAGTCAATTTGAACAAACAGTTTTTGGGAGTTGATTATTGGAAGTCAATGAGAGAAGATCAGTGAATGTGAACGGTCAGTTAAAAAGTGAACAAACAGTTTTTAAAGTACTTATAATAAAGTGACGTTAAAAATACAAAGTAAAACAATTATAAAGTAAAACAAAGTGCCATAAGTGACGTTGAAAACTAAACAAAAGTGAAATTGAAATATTTTCGGTTCATGTAAAAAAAAGAAGAGTACTTACTATTATAAATACACTAAAGGAACTGTAATCCATCAACACTAAATTTGAGGAACAGACAAAGAACAATAATTACACAAGAAACTAATCGTCTAACAACACTTCAGTTCACCAAAATCGCAAATACCACGTATCACTTCGTTCGTCTCCGTTTCTTCATAGATCACCTACAGATTTTTCCACCAATCAGGAAACAGGACTTTACATATCAAGGTCAGATAAAATTGTAATTTTTTTAAAAAACATTTTGTAGTAGTTAGTTGAATTTTATAATTTAAAAAAAAACAAAGGAATTTATTTGGTATTTAATAATTAGTGTATTTGATAATCTTACTTGCTATTACATAAATAATATTGGTTAGTTTAACTTAATTCACATCAAGTAAGTTCTTTTATAATTACTAAAGGCCTTTCTTTTTAATATTTTTTCTAATTAGATTCATTATTAAATTTTCAACATTACTGTTTTAATTTAACTATTTTATAATAAATTTATAATTAATCAATTTTATTCAAATACCTTCTACCTAATAACCCAATAGAAACTAGCATAACCAAACACCCCCTGAGAAAAAGATCTTGTTGCTATTAGTACATTTAAATAAGTAATATCAATCTAATAAATAAATCAATCAAATCAATAAACTTTCTCTCAAATTATAAATATTCATTGCAAATGGCGTCCCAACTATAGGGCTCGTTTCTGTTGGAAAATTAGGTATTCATTCAAACAATTTCTGTTGAAAAATAGTAGACAATTTAATATTAAACTATAGGAAGGTTTTTTTTATCAAAAGACAACATAATAAGATATTTTATTAAGATTAACACATTTTGCATTTTATTTTAACATAAGTTCAATTTTATTTTATCATAATAACACAACCAAATATCTAATAAAATAAATTATTTTACTAAATATTTAAACAATAAATAACCAAAATGGAATCCAGAAAGACATTAAAAGACCTAAGTCTATCAGAACTTAAAAATGAGTTAGAAATCAGAAATTTAGATACCGAAGGATCAAGAGAAACATTAATAGAAAGACTACAGAAAGCACTAGAAGAAGAGGGAATAAATCCTGAAGAATACATATTTCAAACAGAAGAACAGTCAACTACTACTCAAGCACAACAAACCATGGAAAGAGGTGGTTTTGTCTGTGTGAGATATGATAGTATAGAAAAACCTAAAGAAACAAAAGACAATAGTGAACAATTGATGGATATGATGAAACAATTACTTCAGCAAAACAAACAAATGCTAGACAAATTAGATAATACACAGCAGAAAATGAACACGGAAATACAGAAAATGAACACAGACATTCACAAAATGTACTCAAAATTGGAAAATGAAATAAAAAATCAAACAAAGAAACTTAAAGAAAAAATAAATATTCAAATTGAGCAAAACAAGAAAAGTATAGAAAAATTAGAAGTCCCACAGCATAGGATGACCAAAGAATTAAATGAAAGTTTAGAAAACAAAATTGAAACCATACAGACAAACGATAATAATGAGCAAGACAGAATAATAGAAGACATAATAATAGTAGAAGAAAAGGATGTAAATAATAATGAAAACATTGATTTGAAGAAAACATTGGAAGATAATAAAATTGAAACAATAGTAGAAGCAGAAATTATACACAATGAACTTACTGAACAAACCATGCAAAAACAAAATTGAAATAAAAACAGGAACTAATTTGACTGAAACAAATGATAGTAATATGAAACTTACAAGAAAGTTCAACCTACATGAAAAAGTCTTACAAAATATAAATACTAAGAATATACATAAAAATATATTTATTAAAGAATTCATATACAAGAAAAGTATAATATATAAAGAATATTTAAAACTTAACTTAATAAAGGATAAGACAAAAGAAAATACACGAGAGGAAATATGGACTAAGAAACTTCAACATAACTTAAACAATAACAAGATACTAGTACAATCTACATATAACACAACTTTAGACTACTATAATGAAATAAAAACACAAAAGGATTTAAAAACATGGACAAATAAACAAAAATATAAAATGAGACTAGATAATGAAAACACAATAAAAGTACAACCAAAATATGAACCAAAATTAAACTACTTTAACTTAATAAATGGAACAGAAGAAACATACATCAGAACAAATAAACAAGAACATAATTCAAGAATTGACAATAAGAATGGAATTATAAGACAATTACAATATAATACATCATATAACTATGACAATAAAAACTTGAATAAAAAGTATATAATAAATCAGAAGGTATACCAAAATGTAATTACCACATCAATTAAAGATAATAAACAAAATTGGAAAGTAAGAAAGAAAAGAAACTAGATAAAAAGTTTTCACAGGTGTATGTAGTAGTATAGGAAATAGATATAAGATATAGAATTAAGATTATTAGTATAGTAATTATAATAGTAAGAATTATTAATATGGCAAAAGTATAAAAAAAAAGAAAGCATTAACAATAAGTTTAAAAATTAAAACAATAATAACAACTCATCAGACAACAACTTTGACATCATGATTTTGAGAAAAATGCTGCATCGGTGACAAAACATCTTTCATATATGGTACAAGTAAGTTTATGGATTTATCTAAAATATTAACTGAAAAAAGGAAAATAAAACTAATTAATAAATCACTCTAAATCAAACTAAGTAAAAGAACAACTAATGATCTATTGGATATATGAAAACAAAAATATTCAACAAACACTAGTATAATAATTGTTCGAATAATAGAAATTAACAATAATAATAAAACTAATTTGATCAATACAAAACTAATTTAAAACAATGAAACTATAGCATTAATTCTATAATTAAAACAAAATACCTGACTACATATAAGAAATATAAAGTTTAATATTAATTGGTATGAAGATACAAACAAATATAAAATATTAGAAGATAAGTACTTGGAGAACAGTGTAAATAAGAGTTATTAAGGAACTAGAGGTATAAATGAAAATGAATATGATTTATTTGTGGAAAATACACGAGTGTGTATAAGATGAAATGATATAAAATGTTTATTGATGATGATTTAAGAAGGTATAAAGATTATATGATGAATATGAAATGATAAGTATAAGATTATGATAATTGTATGTATAGTAGAAGAAAGATGATGTGATAAGAAGTTGATAGTTGAGGGAAATATATTATAATCTATTTACAAAATACTCCAAGTAATATAATGAAACAAAATGATGACAATTTTAAACTTTATAGCCATAAATTGCCTATATATGGGAACCAATTAATTTAAACATAATATAAACAATTGAAAGACATAATAATATTATACAATTTGACAAGAATAAACTATACAGTCCAATAAATTATGGTTTCATTGAGGGAAAATATATTAAATAAACTTTAAATGTAAACAAGAAATATGAGTAAAAGAAGTTAAGAACTAACAACACTTAGACAAGATGATAAAATATCTATTAAGATCAGTACTTACTTAGAGTGATACAATTAAGAAAAGAAAAACAATCTTATTTAAATGCATTTCAAAATCATATATCTAATATAATGTTAAAATTTTTGCATTTTATTGTAGAAAATAAATAACTTATATCCTCAGATGCAGATGTTTTCAAAATCATAAAACATATAAAATTAATATTCATCAAATTAAACATAACATTAAACAAATTTAATTTTCAGTTAATAAAGAAACAGATGATTTGACATATTTGACTTGATTTGATCACAGAACTAAGAATCAGGTCAGACACGGAGACTTAAAATCATGGAACAGTAAGAATACTTCTTCGTTTTTATTAAATGTTCACAAAACAAATTTTTGTACCTTAGTTGGTATAAAAAAAAAAATATCGTATGATATACTTAGAATTTCATAATATTTAGATTATTTAAAAAAATTTCTATATGACTATACAAATATTTTTAAATAATCGGGGGCTGATTGTAATGTTTAAATATTTGACAATAGTATAATGATTAAAATATCAACAGAAGTTGTTTAATTTAACTAAATCCAATAATTTTAATCATATTGTATTATTTTATTGTATATTTTGTGTATTTGTAAGAAAATTTTAAGTTGGAAATTATTTTATTATATAATGTATCGATATTATATCTAGTACTTAGTAGAAACTTCGCGAAAATTGATTATATAATGTGTAAAAAAGGACAGATAATGTGTAAAAGAAGACAGATATATTTTACTATATTTTATTCTGGAATTATCGATGATAGACAAAGCGAGTATGTCTAGTCATAAATATGAAAGAAAGAGATACACATATTTTTTCCAGAAATGTCTAAACCATAGAACAAAAACGAAGATTCTAGAAATTTTGAAAACCTATAAAAGACTGAACAGAGGTCGTTAAAAGGGAAGTAGATAATTGGTAGTCAAACATTGAAGATCTGAGTGTGAATAGTCAATTTGAACAAACAGTTTTTGGGAGTTGATTATTGGAAGTCAATGAGAGAAGATCAGTGAATGTGAACGGTCAGTTAAAAAGTGAACAAACAGTTTTTAAAGTACTTATAATAAAGTGACGTTAAAAATACAAAGTAAAACAATTATAAAGTAAAACAAAGTGCCATAAGTGACGTTGAAAACTAAACAAAAGTGAAATTGAAATATTTTCGGTTAATGTAAAAAAAAGAAGAGTAGGTACTTACTATTATAAATACACTAAAGGAACTGTAATCCATCAACACTAAATTTGAGGAACAGACAAAGAACAATAATTACACAAGAAACTAATCGTCTAACAACACTTCAGTTCACCAAAATCGCAAATACCACGTATCACTTCGTTCGTCTCCGTTTCTTCATAGATCACCTACAGATTTTTCCACCAATCAGGAAACAGGACTTTACATATCAAGGTCAGATAAAATTGTAATTTTTTTTAAAAACATTTTGTAGTAGTTAGTTGAATTTTATAATTAAAAAAAAAACAAATGAATTTACTTGGTATTTAATAATTAGTGTATTTGATAATCTTACTTGCTATTACATAAATAATATTGGTTAGTTTAACTTAATTCACATCAAGTAAGTTCTTTTATAATTACTAAAGGCCTTTCTTTTTAATATTTTTTCTAATTAGATTCATTATTAAATTTTCAACATTACTGTTTTAATTTAACTATTTTATAATAAATTTATAATTATAATTAATCAATTTTATTCAAATACCTTCTACCTAATAACCCAATAGAAACTAGCATAACCAAACACCCCCTGAGAAAAAGATCTTGTTGCTATTAGTACATTTAAATAAGTAATATCAATCTAATAAATAAATCAATCAAATCAATAAACTTTCTCTCAAATCATAATATTCATTACAATATATATATATACATATATATATTGTACTCTAATATTTCTGGTTTAATATATATATATATATTTATATATATATATATATATATAAAATTAAGTTTTTTTGAGGTGAGCAGTCAATTATAAAAGGGCAATTAATGAAAACTCTTTATATTCGTGAAGCTTTCGAAAATGTTTATTTTCTTCTTCAGCACAAACTAAAATTATAATAAATTTGTAACATAATATTATAATAGTTTAATTAAAAACTTACTATCGTGAGGTTAAATAGTCAAGACTACCCTTCTTTATTTATATATATATATATATATATATATATATATATATATATATATATAAATATATTGAGATAATTATACTCAATACCAAATTTTAATTTTAAGTTTAAATTTAGAAATTTTCTTTAATTAATAAGAGTAGGGTTTAAACAAAATTTATTTTAATTTTTTTTATTAAATTGAATTATGAATAATCAACCAAATGAAATTTTATCTAAGTTAACTGATGCCTAACTAATACCTATTTACTACCTATCTACCTTATCTATTCTTAACTAATTACTTAACTAACCTTAACTACCGCAGTGTCCATTTACTGTATTTTTTCTTCTTTAACGATATTCCTTCAATTCAATCAATTTAACTTCCTTGTCCTCCAGTTGTTTTCTTTCTATACAATATTAATTAGTTTCTCTGTTCACCACTAAACAGTTACTTATAAATTCTAGTCTTCAGTTATTGGTTTTTAGCTTGTTTCTTTTTTTTTATTCTATTTATTTTTAATACTGGTTTGAATTACTTATTTAAATGATATTTTTAACGCTCTGACCATTTATACACTATCTCCAAATTTTTCTCAAAAATGTCCAACTTTTAATCTCTTCTCCAAACGTCAAAAACTCTGTCTGCAAAAACCACCACACTACTACTGGCTGCTGCTCATCTACTTTAATAATCTTCTATAACTGCCTCGCTTTTTTTTATAATATCTTTCAAAACTTTTTCTATTCAACTTAATTCTGTTTAAATTATACTTTTTTGTGACTTTTTTCAAAACTAACTGTCAATCTTCTCTTTCCTGGCAACCCCACTTCTTCATCACTATAACTTACACTTCTTATCTATACTTAAAACTAATACAATATTTGTTTCCATTACAGAAATTTTTTTTATTTTATTTTACCTAATAATTTAAATTTGACATAAACTTTAAATTTTGACATATCTCCGAAATTAATAATTAAACTAAACTAAATTTTGATTTCACCCTGAAACATACCTTCACAATATATATATATATATATATATATATATACATATATATATATATATATATAAAGGAGGGTAGTCTTGACTGATATATATGAAATTAAAGGTTTTTTTGAGGTAAGCAGTCAAATAAAAAAGGGCAATTAATGTAAACTCTTTATATTTGCGAAGCTTTCGAAAATGTTTATTTTCTTCTTCAGCACAAACTAAAATTATAATAAACTTTTAACATTATATTATAATAGATAAATTAAAAACTTACTATCGTGAGGTTAAATAATTTTTGGCCTCATAAATGCGCACATTATAAAAATTTTTACCAAAATACAAAAATAAATTAAATTAAAAGAAATGTTAATTTAGAATAAATTTTCAAAATCAAAATTTGACGATTATGTCATGATGACATAAACTATCAGAATTTAAAATCATTAATCAAAAAGAAGAAGAAATGAAAGAAAATTTAATTTTTAATTTATATGTTACACATCCCGTGATAGTATATAACTGTAGATATTTTTTTAAAAAATAAAAAATTTATTACAAAAAAAGAAGCCTCATCTCTTACAATATATAATTCAGTAGCTCCTCGTTTTTATGCGCTACCTAAAATACATAAACCAGAGTTAGCAATGAGACCTATTGTTTCTTCTATAGATTCACCTAATAGTAAATTAGCTTATTTTATAACAAAAATTTTAACTGATTCATATAATTTTAACAACAATTACTGTATACAAGACTCTTTTATTTTTAGTAAATTTATTAATGAATTTAATTATGTTATTGTTAGCTTTGATGTGGTTTCTCTTTTTACTAATTTGCCTCTACAAGTTATTATTAAGAGTATTAAAAGACATTGGGATACTATTTCAAAAAATTGTAAGTTAGATTTAAACAATTTTATCAAAATTTTAGAATTTATTTTTGATTCCAATTTTTTAATTTTTAAAAATACTTATTATAAACAAATTTTTGGCACTCCAATGGGTTCTAGTGTATCACCAATTGTTAGTAATTTTGTACTTGATGATCTTATATATGACTGTTATAATAAATTGAATTTTTGTGTACCTTTTATCAAAAGATTTGTAGATGATTTGATCTTAGCTTTGCCTTTTAATAAGATTGAAGAAACACTAAATATTTTTAATAGTTTTGATCCTCATTTACAATTTACTTGTGAAAAAGAAAATAATAACTGTATTCCTTTTTTAGACATGATGATACATCGAGACTCTAATAATATTCTATATACTAGTTGGCATAGAAAAGATATACATAGCAATAGATTTATCAATTATTACTCTCAACATCCACAACATATGAAAGTAAATTTTATCTTGGGTCTCAAAAATAGAATCATCAAATTATCACATATTAAATTTAAAAATAACGATTTAGTAAAATTAAAAAATATATTAATTGAAAATTCCTACCCAAAAAAAATTAATAAATAAATTACTTTTTAATACTTCTAATCCCCTTTTTTCAAATGAAATTGTCACAACACAAAGAAATTTTAGTTTTCAAGTACAAACTGATACTGACACACAAAATTTTATTACCTACGTTTCTCTTCCTTTTATACCAATATTAACTCCTAAACTTTTAAAAATTTTTAAAGAATTTGAAAATTTTAAAATAGCTATAAAGAATATTAAAACGGTAGGTAATTTATTTACTAAAACTAAAACACCTTTAACTACATCTGAAAGTTCTAACATTGTATATTCCATTCCATGTAGTAACTGTGACAAAATGTATATAGGTCACACCTCTAGAAATTTGTCTGGAAGACTGACTTCTCATAGAAGTGACATAAAAAGAGGTGTTAACTCATGTGCATTGGCCGAACATGTTCTTAGTGACAATCATTCTTTTAATTTTAATCAAGCAAAAATTTTAATTCGAGAAAAAATTTTACAATAAAGAGAATTTCTTGAGATGGTATATATAAATAAAAATAACTGTATTAATAAAAGATCAGATATTGATAATTTAAATAATATCTACAGTTATATACTATCACGGGATGTGTAACATATAAATTAAAAATTAAATTTTCTTTCATTTCTTCTTCTTTTTGATTAATGATTTTAAATTCTGATAGTTTATGTCATCATGACATAATCGTCAAATTTTGATTTTGAAAATTTATTCTAAATTAACATTTGTTTTAATTTAATTTATTTTTGTATTTTGGTAAAAATTTTTATAATGTGCGCATTTATGAGGCCAAAAATTATTTAACCTCACGATAGTAAGTTTTTAATTTATCTATTATAATATAATGTTAAAAGTTTATTATAATTTTAGTTTGTGCTGAAGAAGAAAATAAACATTTTCGAAAGCTTCGCAAATATAAAGAGTTTACATTAATTGCCCTTTTTTATTTGACTGCTTACCTCAAAAAAACCTTTAATTTTATATATATATATATATATATATATATATAGTTATCAGCTAAAATAGTATTAGTTTAACAGATTTATAGTAATTTAAATACAAATGATGGTTTTATTTCAAATTTTGAAAGTCTAAAATAAGTTGACAGCTCAAGAAAGTTGTGCATTTTGAATCTAAAATTTCCTAGGAAAAATCACTTAGAAAATTATACAAACAAAATTTTAGTAAATATAAGGATGAGATCTATCTGTACATTATCAAAGGTACTATTAGAATTGTAAATTTATTACCTGGATTTTCGGAAATGTAGGTTATTTTTTCTGAAATTAGAACAGTTGAAATTCGATATTACGTCATTTTGTCATTTTCCTGGAAGCCTATAAAAAGGCCGGAAAATTGAGGATTAACTCTCTTATGTTTTGGTAGCAGAGCAGAGAACATCTATTCAAACTCTTATGACTCTGGTAGCAGTTCCAATAACGTCGTATGTATTAATAGATTACCAAAAAACCAATTTGCATTAATAAAAAATTCAATTCCTGTAAAATTAATTCATGTAATATAAAAAATACATGCATAAAAGTACTTTAACAACTTCATATTACTTACCAAAGTAATAAATTGTACAAAACAAATACGGATTCCCATAGAATTTGAAAGATTACATTCGAGCGACGTCTACACAACGAGACATTGGTAGCCATTTTGTCATTGGTGTTTTCCGATAGCAGACGAGGAGAAGCCGAACTCGGTGTTCGTTATTTCCGTTTGACAATTGAAATCATTCGCAAGGACTTTATAATACAAAGTACGTCCGATACTTAAGGAATTGTATTTTTTTGTTTTTTAATTTGTCATAATTGTAAATCAATTTTTTTTGTATATCATCTCCATTTATATTGTTATAAACAGATGGAAACCAATTGATAGTTTTTATTTTATTTGTATGATTTTTTTTGAGAAAAATTAATAATTAAATTCATCGTGTTATAATATTTAAATATTTATTTTAATCTGAATCCTACCCAAGATAAGAGTCGGATTTTAAAATTCAATCTTAAAATTTAGTAGACTGAGCTAGTTAAAATCAAGAAAGGCGCCCAACTATAGAATTACAAAGAAAAAGTAAACTGTATATAAAATTAAATAGTATTTAATCATTAAACTCAATCAAAACATTAAACAAAACCAATAAAACAAAACAAAATTATAAATTATAAATTATAATAATCAAACCAATTAAAACATATTAAATTAATAGAACTAAGTCGGGATATTGATAAAATAAACCATAACTAATCAAATAATAAAAGTTTCACAAGTTAAAATCATAACAATTGTCGCAACCAACGTGGGGCTGTTATAAATAAACTATTAGAAATAAATTGATATTAACAAATTAAATTTAAATTAAAAAAAAAAAAAAAATTTAAAAGAATATTTTTCTATTTATGTATTTTGACTTGTGTGTATTTTATGGGTTTGTTTAAAAATAGAACACTATAAACAAGTTTCTTGTAATAAATAAATTGAACAACAAATTAAATTTTTTTTTTGTATACAATTATCAATAGAAACAGAATATAAAAATGGATAAAATGACACTTAGAGACGGTAAACAAGTAGGCGAAAAACAAGGAGAAGAAGTAGCTACACAAGTGGACGAAGAAAGAACACAGGGTTCTGGAGATTACCAAATGGAACAAAGGGAACAAGGGGGAAATATGGATGAACAAGTAGAAGAAACGAGAAAAATGGATAAAAAAAATGGACAAGACGAAATGATGAGATTTTTAATGGAAATGAGAAAGGACATAAACAACAACATGAACAAGATGGATAAAAAGTTAGAGAAAAAATTTGATGAGATGAAAAAAGAAATGGGGGAACAAAACAGAACATTGCGAGAAGAGATTAGAAGTATAAAACAAGAAATGAAAGAAGAAATGAATAAGATGTTTGAGAAGAAACTTGATGAAAATGAGGAAGAGGTGGATAAAATGGATTATAATTTAAATAGAAACAATGGAAAAGATTTAAAAGAAGAGATTGTAGAAAATAAGGAGAAGTTTAATGAAGAAGAGAAAGTATTTGAAAAGGAGGAAAATGCAGAAGCAAATAATAAAATTTTAGAAGAAACTGACCAAGAGAGAGACAAAAATGTTGAAACGGAGAAAATTAAGATAAATAAATTAATGAAAACTGATACTAAATATGACATGGTTGAAAATAAGGATAAGACTAATTCAAGTATAATTAGAGATGTAGAAGAAAACAAGAAGATAAAAAATTTACTTGAACAATTGATTGGAAGAAAACTTATGAAAACAAAGAATAAAGTGGAAGAAATAAATATGAATACCGATGCTGGAAAAAGTAAAGGAATTAAAGTACAAATCAAT
The DNA here is from genome assembly GCA_035357415.1 of Ophraella communa. Taxonomy (NCBI): domain Eukaryota; kingdom Metazoa; phylum Arthropoda; class Insecta; order Coleoptera; family Chrysomelidae; genus Ophraella; species Ophraella communa. Next base: position 20,903,812 of record CM068994.1, on the reverse strand, counting down.
GCTATAAAGTTACACATGATAATGAAGAATACAAAAGCTATAAGGAGTCCCATAGAAAGAAATTGGAAGAAGGTGAAGAAGAAAATGAATATTTTATTGAGCAGGGAGAAGGTAGTACCAAGGTATAGGTAATATTGATAATTGTGTTTGTAGGTAGTAAGTAAGTTTTTTTTTTGTTGTTATGAATTTTAAAATGTTGTATATTATATTAAATTTATAATACCACCCCAATCAATTTATTAACTTAAACGACACTTAAATCAATTACATTATAATGGGTTATTGCATATACAGAGTAAAAATTATGACAAATCGTTACAAATTTTAATTGATATAGGACACAAAACATCTTTAATAGATTTAAAATCAATTTCAAAATTATATAATAAAAGAAAAAGTAATTAAAAGTCAAAATGTAATATTAACTGGTATTAAAAACAAAGAGCTATGTGAAGTAAATAAATAATATGATGTTAAAATAAATTTATATTGAATTATTATAAATTATAAACTACTAGCTGTGTCTGATCTAGATGGTGATATGATAATATTAAATGATACATAGGAACGATTAGAAGCTATAATCAATAGTCAAGAAAAGAAGGTATGACTAAATGGTATATGGATGTTAATGGATATGATAGAAGAAGTAGAAGATAGTAAGAAGGATATTAATTATATTAGAAATGATTATGAAGATGATAAAGAAGGAAGTTATGAGTATGAAGTATAAAGAAGAAAGTTATGAGTATGAAGTAGATTGAAGAAAGAAGAAGATGTATTTGAAAATGATGATTTGATTGTGATGGAATATATTACAATATTGTAGGAGATTTGTTGATGAAGTATAGAAGTTGATGTTTAAGGAGCCAAAAGAAGCTACCGAATATGAGTATAATATGGAGGTGAGAGATGTTGAGAATTTTAAGGTGAAAATATATCCTATACCATTAAAGTTAAAAGAAAAGAGTGAAGAGAGAATAAGAAATCTTATAGATTAAAGGAATAATTTGAAGAAGTAACACATCATATATCAATTCACTAGTAGTTGTACAAAATTAGAGCAAAATAGTAATTTAATTAAAAATTTTTTTTTATAATAAATTAAAAAAAAAAGAAATACAGACCGATATATAAAGAAAAGAAACTATAAAATTTAAAAAAACCAGTTAAATTTAAAGTAGGTGAATGGGTGATAGAAAGATCATTGCAAGTTGCAAATAAAAAGGAGAATGAATGTGCAAAATTAAAACTTCCTTTTAATGGACCATTTATAGTAGACAAAGCTTATGAAAACAGTTACATTTTAAAGAATCCTTATAACCAACAATTACGTGGAATGGTGAATGTACAAAACTTGTATCGATACTATGAATAGCAACATTTTAAAAATCTATGACATTTCTATGTGAATAAGTATTAAATTTATGTAAATATTAATTAAGGTTTTGAATAAAATAATAATAGATAGGTATATAGTGATTAGATGAAATTAAGTCAAGTTAAAGAATAACAATTATAGTATAGATAGTGATTTATCGAATGGAAATTGGTAGATAAACAAAATTAGATTTAAAATGACAGTCTAGATAAATTAAACTTCAGACTAAGGCAATAAAAGATGGAAATAGAATTAAAAAGTAGTTTGAAAACAATTTCCTATAATAAGGAACTTGTCGATAGAGAAACATAAGTAAAAATTTCAAATTAATTAGATTTTAAAAATTATTAGTGTAAAATAATTTATTAAAATTAAATTGGGGGAAATTGTAATGGATCATTATTTCTAATAAAAATAAAGCTTACCTTTTTAAGCATCCATTATAGCCATTACACTAATGGATTAATTAAAAAAGGATATGCATATTAAAATACACTTTTCTTCTTAAACTATGTAATTACCCAAATAAAAGTATTGTCTTGAGTACAGTATAAACTTGATTATATCATAAATTTGGTCATTATATCACAGTAAAAGCCACAAAATAAACAATGTTCTTTGGTCACAACAGGTTTCCATTTGGACTGAGTAGATACATCTTGTTAGAAAATGAGATGAATCTTCTGACCTAAAAATAATATACTTAGTATGAATCTGTATAAACAAACATTATCTCTACAGTTACACTAAAACAAAGTAGTATAACTTACATATTTGATGATAATAAACAAACATTAAAAGATAAAAGCTAATATAGGGTAGGTAGTCATATTGTTGGGCGCCTTATCAAAATTTTAACAAGCTCAGACTATTTGTTTTGAAATTAAAATTTAAAATCTGACTCTTATCAGGGTAGGATTCAAATTAAAATATTATTTAATAATTAACACACAATAAATTTAATGTCAAGTATTTCACAGAAATTTTACAAAAAACTGTTAATTGGTCTTCATATGTTTAGTACAAATAAATAAATGAATAGCCTTATATGAAAAGAATGGAGATGATACATACAAATAAAATTAATTTACAGTCACAAAATAACAAATACACAAATACTAAATCTTAACTATGACACGTACCTTTTATTATGAAGTTCGTTCACTAAAAATTGCTATTGTCTAAATGGAACAGCACAAAACTCGGATCGGCTTCTCCTCGTCCCCTGTCAGAAATGTAATACCAACAATATGGCGGCTAAGGACCAGTTGCAGAAAGAATGCTCAAATTTAATCTTTCAAATTCTCTTGGAATCAGTCTCTGATTTGACAAATTTATTACTTTGGTAAGTAATTTATTAATGATTGATTATTTTACTGCATGTATTTTTAATATTACATCTATTACTTTAACATAAACAGCTTTTGATTAATGCAAAAAAATTTTTTCTAGTTAGTAATCAATTAATACATACGATGTTAATTGCTCTGCTACCAAAATCAAAAGAGAGGTGAATCATCAATTTTCCGGCCTTTTTATAGGCTTCCAGGAAAAATGACAAGTATGACATCGAAAAACGAAATTCCAATGTTTAAATGCAAAATTCTAACCAAAATTCTTGAATATGAAGGTAATGAAATTACAAAACTAATAGTATCTTTGTTAACTTACAGTGAAATCTTATCCTTATATTTACTAAAATTTTGTTTGTATAATTTTCTAAGTGACTTTTCCTAAGAAAATTTTAGATTCAAAATGCACAACTTTCTTGAGCTGTCAACTTATTTTAGACCTTCAAAATTTGAAATAAAACCATCATTTGTATTAAAATTACTATGAATCTGTTAAACTAATACTATTTTAGCTGATAACTACTATTTTTAACTCTACCCTAGTAGAAACGAATGTTGGATATATGTTGGCGCAACCTTGCGCCAACATTGGAACATAGGCGCAATATTGCACCAAGATCTCAATGTATAGCCAATATTGGCCTCTGGTTTTTTTCCAACATATAGTCAAGATTGGTAAATGTTGGCAGGACATTGGCGCAATATTAAACAATATTGCCAATATATCACCAATATTGGATATATATAGACTTAAGTTTTATTTGTAATATTGTCTTTACATAGACATTTAATATTGGTGCAATATTGGCTGAATGTTGCTTAAGCAAAATATTGACGAGCCAACGAACTTTAATATTGCGCCTATATTGCGATTAATATAGCCCCAATATTGTGACGCAATATTACTTATAGATTGGCAAGACAACGTTTGGCCCATATAACGATAGAATATTTTTAATAATATTGGCTCTTTTGTATAAAACCATATTGTAGCCAATATTGGCTTAAAAATGGCACTTTTATATTATCTTTATACGGAATTGTCAATTTCCAACCAATATTAGTTTAGATTGTTAACAATAATATTGGCGGTTATGTATCAAACCATTTTGTAGCCAATATTGGCTTAAAAATGACACTTTTATATTGTCTTTATACGGAATTGCCAATTTCTAACCAATATTAGTTTATATTGTTAACAATAATATTGGCGGTTATGTATAAATCATTTGTAGCCGATATTGGCTTAAAAATGGCACTTTTATATTGTCTTTATACGGAATTGCCAATTTCTAACCAATATTATTTTAGATGGTTAACAATAATATTGGCGGTTATGTATCAAACCATTTGTAGCCAATATTGGCTTAAAAATGGCACTTTTATATTGTCTTTATACGGGATTGCCAATTTCCAACCAATATTAGTTTAGATTGTTAACAATAATATTGGCGGTTATGTATCAAACCATTTTGTAGCCAATATTGGCTTAAAAATGACACTTTTATATTGTCTTTATACGGAATTGCCAATTTCTAACCAATATTAGTTAAGATTTTTAACAATAATATTGGCGGTTATGTATAAAACCATATTGTAGCCAATATTGGCTTAAAAATGGAATTTTTATATAGTCTTTATATGGAACTGCCAGTGTTCTACCAATATTAGTATAGATTGTTGGCAATAATATTGACTGTTTTATATAAAACCATATTTTAGCCAATATTTGTTTTAGAAATGAAAATTTTATATTGTATTTCTACGAGACTGTCAGTTTTCTACCTATATTATTATTAAATTGGATGAAATGGGTGATAAATAACAACTATGTTAACTTTATTAAATACATTGCGACTTCCGACAATGATTTCATAGTAGAGAATCTGTAAGCACATATAATAATCCCCAATACAAGAAACAGTAACCAATATTTCTATATCTCTAGTAATGTATATAGAGGGATTAATTATGAACTTTTTTTGTAACCATCCCCAACTAGGGTTGCAAGATCGATTCTTCCTGTTATCGGGATCAATAACCGATTTTTCGGGGGCTTTGGTCGGGAGAAATAAAAAAATAAGTTAATAATATTAATTATACATAATATGTAAACAAACATATTTTGCATTGCACTGTACATATAAGAAAAAAAACATAGTAAGTGTTTGTGACATATAAGATAAGAACCGAATGAGCATGTTTATTCTTTTTGTTCTTGCCATAAGTATTTATCATTTTTTTACCGCGTTTAACAACACGTTTGAGCTTTATCGCCTTTATTTAATCCATTATTCGGTTCCTTTCTTTTGAGTATAAATTATTAAGTATACTAAAAACGCGTTCGCCGTAAGAGTTACTTACTGCAATTGAAAATATAAAACATATAATTTTGGTTAAACTTTTAACTTCAACGCAGTTTCTTATAAAATATGCTCATAGCTCATCTTGTCCTTTAGTCCAAGTGGATTGACGAAAATGTGATGAGCTTAAAATTATCGAACTTGTTTTTCGGGAGTCGGGAGGACATACAAAAATTCGGAAGAATTCCGCCAATTCCCGACCGTCTGGCAACCCTCTCCCCATAAAGTATAGTAAAATTTCTTATTTCCGATACCTCTCAGAAGCGGGAGCCCCTCCGCAACGGTAATTTTTATATTCGTTAAACGAATTTTTAGTTGTAAAGAAACCCTTCAATAAATGAACCTCAATATAACGCCCAGTGCACATGAATTGGCCCTTTCTAGATAAGCTCTGCAATGTACTAATTTATATTTATTACTTCGATGAATATTAATGTAATACCAAGGACAGGATAAATTTGTAAACTTAAAAATAAAGACATAATAACTCGTATTATAAAAATATATTTACTAAGAATACGGATACAAAAACTTTATTAATAGTGGTAAACCGGCCGATAAGACTGTCGCAATTCGATTAACCCGACTAGCTGGTTCCCTTGGCGGTCACAGTCACAAAACGTGCAAACGCATAAATTTTTCCTTTACCGTCATATACGGGAGATATGTAAATAATTTATTTTTTATAAAAACATTGGTATTTGTCTTTTCATTAAAATTATTATTTTACTCACACAACACATAAAATCATAGATTTATTTCAAAATGTACCCCAATACTGTACACCCCTTTAAAAGCCAATTTGTGATCAAATAGTGAGTTTGTAACACATTGCTATGTTACCTAATCTATTTTAAGATTTTCGTAGGAACGTAATTTCTAAAATCTAATATGTAAATAATACTAGCAGGTGAATACGCATTTTATTTAACAGTTTAATTGCAATCTCGTTTGGAAATTAGTTTCTGTTCCAACACAACAGAAAACCATACATGAATCGGTAATTTCCACTCGTTCAATTGTTTAATATTTGTAACTTAACACAGTTAGATTTAAACAACTGGTCGAATGGAATTAATGGAAATAACCGATACATGTACCTATTTCTCTCGTGTTGAAAGAGACCTATAATTTTTATTTTACCAAATTAGGTACAAAAATTGACCTTGCTTTGACATTGCTCTAGCATAAATTGACAGCGTTGCCACATTTTCTGATACTTTTATTGTAGGTACTAACCCTCGTGGAAGTCCATCTTACTAAGAACAATAAACAACAAAACTTCCATTTTTATGTAAAAAAATTAACTTTTTAATTCAATGACAGCTGTTTTAATAAAACTATTATCGAATTAAAAAAATCTAATTTAAAAAAATAACTTCTAAATAAATAATGTTTGGCAACACTGTTCTTCAAATGATGTTTTCGGCGGCGAAGAGCGAAGGGTGAAGGGTCAGAGGCAGGTACTTACGTACCTACTTCTACTTCGATCACATATTTAGCAGTTAAATATTCGGCAGTTATTTGTAATGTTATAAACATATATTTCACGCGTTGTAGGTTTTTATAAAGCATTTTTAGTATTTTTGATTTTGTTTTGATTTGTACATATTATTTAATATTTATTTGATCTGTGAATTTGATGAACAATAGTGTAGTTTGTGATATAATGGAAGGATCATCCAAACGGTAAGTTTCTACTTATATACAATTTAGTGGAGACGCTATCATGGTGTCATAGTGTAGATGTTAGACAAAAATCTATGAACGTTCTTTTATCCAATTTATGATGTAATATATAATATTTTGTTAAAAAATTGCTTTGATAAATGAAGTAGACAGTTATTTTATAAACATTTTTTTAAGATACCGGTCGGATATACCGGTTAGTAAAAAAAATGGCGTCAATGTAATTTTTTATAAAAGATTTTCGTCTAATATCGGCCTTGGCGTATTAAATTTACGAGAGACAAGATTTTATATTACATTCAGTGTTTTAAAATATAAAAAATTCCAAACAACCGGTAATTTTTCGCTACGTGGTAAATATTATGTATAATCCTGTGAGCTCCGATTTTTACAAACATTTTATGAAGGGTCTAGGAAAATTATTTTAATCTTTTTATTGTCATTTAAAAAGAATTTCTTATTAAGTAAGTTAATTGGATAATATATTGTAGATTGTGTTTTGACTTTTTGGATGACAAATGTGCAAATGTGCAATGTCCTGCTCTGCATTATTACAATTATTGTCGGGCATTCAGAGGAGGTAAATGCAAGTTAGGGCAAAATTGCAGGTACCTTCATGTCCACTATTTTGAGGAAAAATATTATATAGAGCGGTTGATTGTACCCCCAAATATGGAAAAAGAAATTTTCCGAACAATGCAATTGAAAGGTGGACATTGCTACGAATATGCCAAAACAAGAATTTGTAAAAAATTTAGTGCATATTCCATCCGATTGGCTCAATGAATGCCGGTCGACTATCAAGAGGCGGCATTTATTTGCAATTGTTGTTTGGGGGAGTTATCAACAGATTTTAGCTACGGCAATCCATGTGGACATGTCTTTGGCACTCCATGTTTAAAGGAATGGACGAAAACCCATCGAACCTGTCCTTCATGTAGAAGAGTAGTCAATGCCATTCAGCATAAGGTAGGCATCATATGTAGACATAAAATTCATTTGTTGTGCAAATAGTTAATTGTTTTTGAGATATTTTAACCTATGCAGTTGAAAGTTCAGTAATACAAAAATTATGATTGGTTTACATTTAATTAACATTTTTCTTAAACATGTGGGTATCTAAAGTATACCTACTGGAGGGTATATTTAATATTTTGCTTAAGTATAACCTCAGAAAAATGTCATGTTTTCAATAGATTAAAAAATAGTTTTAATTTAAGGAGTTTACATTAACTTAAATATTAAAAATAAGTTTAACTTTTTCATCACCACACTTTCATGAATTTTAGTAAAACACACTTCAATGATCAATGTTTTTGTCAATCAGGATTGTTCACTTCATAAATATGTTACATTTATAATAAAATATCCCAAAAACGATTAACAATTTGCATAATAAATCTTATGTATACCCCTTTGTGGAATATAATTTTATTGATTTAGCATGCTTGTGGGGTCAAACATGTAGGGTATTACTTGGCAATTTAAAAAGTTAGTTATACCAGAATAATTATTATTAGTCAAAACAAATTAATTCCTGTATACAGAGTTTTTATTGACTAAATAAATACAAAGACCACAATAAAGTGGCAAGGGGGAGCTCAAGTTATAACTAATAACCAGTGTACATATCGAATTAGCAATAAACTTTCATTTTTAGTAATAAAACGACTCCATGCTAAAAGGACAGTCACTTCCATAACAGAGGCTAAGGACTATGTATCATATTATATAGATAATATAAGTTCCTGCTCTGAGTCAAGTACATCAACAACTTCTAAAACACCAACACCATTAGAATCACAAACTGTTACCGATAATGTCTTGGATACATGCCATAAACCACATTTGCCAACATGTAAGTATCATTAACCTTTTTTTATTATTATTTAATTAAGTAAACTCTATCGATAAGGTTAATTTCACATATACTTTTCATTTCCTGTAAAGTTACCAGTTACCTGTAATTTTGCCAACATTTCAACTAACTTATTTTTTATAGCCACTCCAATTGATTTCGTTGACACTAATGACAATTCCTTCTCTGTGTTGGAAGATACATCAATCGAATTTGACAAAACACTTACTGACACCATGTCACCAAGTGCAGATGACATTCGAAAGAAATTTGGGTCCACTACTGGCAAAATACCTTTAACAGCTGATTGTTTTAATGGTAATGTTCAATTCAGACTTAATGTTATTTTAATTAGACAAATAGCTAATAATTATTTAACTTTCAGGTTTTGTGGAGAAGCTAGTCAATATTATGGAGAAACAGGCCAACACCTTATGTACCTTAGGAAAAATACTCGGTGGCATTCAATATGAACTAAAGGGTTTGCGTGAACAATTTTCAACTTCAAATGTTGCTTTAGCAAAGTGTAATATCTCACAAGATGTTGAAATAGCTTCAATGTTTCCTATACAATCCGAAGAGAAGCTTCACGATGTTGAAGTGAAACTTCAACGTCCTGAATTTTTTCAAAAAGTGGTGAGTCTATTTTGTAGAGTATACTTACAACTCAATTCGATTATAATTATACTTTAATAACTATTAATTTTTTCATTGTTATGTTTTAGTTTGCTTCTGTCTCCCTTGTTGGAGGAAAAGATATTAACAACCTAATTTCTAATATACTGTGAAAAACGTCCAAGGATGTCTGCCTCGGTTATAGTGCTGTTGGTAGAAAAGGAAAGAAGAATTTTTCGAATTTACATCTCTACAAGGTTATATTGGCAGCTGTTAAAATGCGTTACAACGAGGTAGATGATATTGTTGTACTAATAAGAATGTCGTCAGTACTGGCAACATCTGGTGATCGTGATGGGGGCAGAAAAGCAAGATCAACAAAACAATATGGTTAGTTAAAATTACTTGTTATTGTTTAAAGTTCACGCAAATGGATAAAGGGTCAACAATCAGCTTAGAATATTTCCAAACATGATATATTTAACAAACAAAAAGTCCAATATGATTGTTTTCTGTTTATTTATTTGGCTGAACTCTTCTGTTTTATTTTCTTAAACATTGTCTCTACCATGTGATACATTTTAAATAAAATAATTAACTTTTTATGGAAATATTCCATGTAGTAATGGTTGAAACAATTTCTTATAATTATATGCAGATTATCTAATGGACTTTTTTAATTATTGTTTTAGGTACTTCCAGTCTGTCTTTGTCTTTAGGAGATTCGACCACAACTTCGAGTGGCAGTGGCAATGTTTTGTAGTTGTGAACAATATGGTACTTAAGCAATATGATAATGTCCATTAGGATATAATATGTAAAGTATATTTTATCATTATTATCGCGTTGTAGGATCATCTTTTATGTGTTATTTGCATAGTGGGTTTTGACAAACAACTGTTTTATTTATTTGTATGGGTATATATGTTTTGACATACAAGCTTTATAATTTACACATATTTTATATTGTCTTGTATAGAGTTTCTGTGTTCATTTTATTTTTGTTTTATTTGGAAAGTTTTTATTATGCTTAATGTTATTTATTTACATTATTTATTTTCCCTTTGTGTAAGTTATATGCAGGGTGTGTCTATCATTAATAATTCATAAAAATATATATTTTCTGTGATGATTTTTTACACATAAGTAACTACACATGTTTTCAAGTAAATTTCGATTTTTGACTGTGAATTTTCATGACTAAAATTTTAAACATCTACACCCTGTTAATAACTGTTTTTTTGTATATTATGATAAACAGGAGTGACATTTTTTAAGTTTTGTTATTTGTTTGTTCACCTTTTTATTGTTTTTAATAAATTTATTGAAAACTAAATAATTTTTGTATTTCTAACCTATTAAATTACTACACTAGGGAAATATTAACTATTCATTTAAGCTAAATATTGAGTACAACACTTTGCTTTATAAATAAATGAAACTGGACATTATTAACAAACAAATAACTATATACTATATATATATATATTTGCAGAAAATTATTAAATACATGTATATACATTACTGACTAATAGGTATTATACCAGAATTATTAGGTAAACTGCTATATTTTAATGAAAACTTTTATACTTGTTTTTCACACTTTTGGATTGTATTAATTTTAATTTCAAGGAAAAAGTGTGTATAAATTACAATAATGTTAAAAAATAGTCAAATATAACAAAAAACTATTTTAACTTTAATTTTGAATTTAAAGAATTAACATTTTAAAATTAAAGTTAAAATAGTTTTTTGTTATATTTACCAATTTTTTTAACACCGTTTTAATTTATACTCAAACTTATCCCTTGAAAATGAAATAAATATATTTCGAAAGTTTGGAAAGCAAGTTTTCTTTAAACATTGCTGTTTACCCTAACAATTCTGGTATACTACAGATGTATGTATGTATACAATATATAGCTTATCTTGGTTGTAAATATTGGACAATTATTGGACATTTTGGTAGGACCAACATTGGCCCTATAAGCGCTAGCAATATTAGGGCAGGCTATTTTAAAAATATAGCCCCAATATTAATTACTAATATTGGGGTTATATATATTGTTAATATTGGCGCAATATTTGATTCCAATTTGTGGCCAGGAAAACCCTAAATTGGCTACCAACATTGGTGCTATATAGCGCTAATATTGGCCGGGATGGTACCCTATCATGGCAAATAATATTGCGCCAATATTGGCCAATATTGAAGAGCCAACGTTAGGTTACGTTGGCTCGTCAATATTGGCGCAATATTGCTTTCCAATGAAACCTAACGTTGGCTAAATACTGGCGCAATATAATGCAATCTTGCGCCAATATTGTTCCTACATTGGAAAGCGTTAACATTTTTCTCTAATTCCAATATTGTTGAATGTTGGCGGCAACGTCTGGCCAATATAGCGCCAAGATAAATTTCTACTAGGGTAACAACTAAAATTTAAACTTTTAAAAGATTCTGTTATTTGTAGGTATCACTTATGCATTATATAAGATAAGATTCTCTGTGTTACAAAAGACTCACAACTTAAAATTTATATAAAACATTTACTTAACTATCCTACATACATTTTGTTACATAAAATGTCTTTGTTAGTGTTTGTACACTAAGTTTTTCAATATTTATTTCACTATGCACTATTAAAGTGTTCTATCAAAAACTTATGTGATTATGTCCAACATTATTGATATGGGAATTAGTTTACTGTATTTCACCACACCTGCTACATGTTTTTAATTGTTCTTATGTCTTTTTAAGGTACTCATGAGCTATTGGAATATTTGTTTGTACAATATCGAAGACTATAATTTGTCTTTTTATAATTTTGTAAGTACCTTTTTATAATATTAATTTAAATACTTTACTAACTAAAATTACATGTTGATTTCTTAAACATGTGAAAACCATTAATACTTTTGATTTTTTTTTTATTGTTTCAGATTAAACTTAGAATTTTAAAATAGAACTAGGACAAAAAAAAAATGTATGTAAAAGTGTACTCATTATGGATTGGAAATATTTAATTGTTATAAAATAGCAAAATATGGATTCTATTCAATATAAAATGCCCATTACATTCTTTTGTTTATATTAAATGTATGTCTTGTGAAAATTATGAACTTGGAAACTTTCGATGTACAAAAGAATAAGTAAATGCTGATTTTATAAAACTTAATAATATATCCTTTTATTGTAAATTATAAGGTAAGTTCTACTTATTAAATTTTTAACTATTAGATATCTATCTCAATATATTGTAATGTTTTAAAATAATCAAAAATATAACTTACCCAATATATAACTTAAATTTGAAATAAGTTATCAAAGATGGATATAATTTTCAAATCTTTTCCCGTAAATGATGAATACACCATAAAATTTCTTTATTAGAGCTATTTAATAAGTCTCAATTAACACAAGAACACAAAAATTATCTTGATAAAAAAGAGTCCATAAGAAGAAGTATTAACATCAATAATCGATTCCATAGCCAAGTCCAAGATCCTATGTTGTTTAAGCTCAAAATAAAAAGTAAATGAATATTAGAATATGATAATAATGAATAATAGGAATATTATATTAGTGATAGGAAACTCATTCTATTAGTTATATTAAGTTAGTTAGATTAAAATATAAATAAGTTATAATCAAAGTTAACAATAATAATAAGTTTAATAATGTTGTTTATAGGTAGTTATAAGTTAAGAATAAGTAGGTGTAGATGATTTCAAATTATTATTTAAGGTAGAAAATATCCAACTATATTCAGTTAATTATATCATTTGCAAAATTTAAATACAACGAGCAAACATTAGCTATCAGAACAAAATAAACAATATCATAGATTATAAATATAACTAAATAAACAAATGTGACTTACCCAATCAATGTTTATAAATTCATTTAAGCATCAAAGTGATGAGTCCATATTACAGTGTATCGGATGAGAGTACAAGCCTAGTACTTCCTATGTTCTGGTACATCCCATATTTTGGTACAATGCAATGCTTGAGAGAGAGTCTAAAAAAAAAGATATTGAAATTTATCACATGTAAAACTGTAAGAAAGTGATGTGGTTTGTTTACAAACAAAGACTATATAATCAAAGCTTTATCAAGGACATTGTGATTGATAAGTCCAGTGAAAAAACACTGTAAATAGTGAAATAGTGATCACAAACTTATAATATAAACTTAAAAAGATGTAATTGTAGTGAAAAGACATGAACTTAATATTAAAGGGTTATTTAGTGTTATTATTTATTAAAACCTATATGTTGTTGTAAGGTAATTAATTTTAAGTTATTCGTTGATGATTTTAGGTTTTATTAATTTGTTTATTTGATAAATTTTGTAGTTAAATTGTTATGACGCAGTAGATTTCTAATGTAAATAAAAACTAAAATAAGAAGTGTCATTAAAAGAAAAAGTTTTCTGATTATATTTAAATATGTAAATTTTCAATTTTTGTTAAAATTAATGGCTAAAAAGAAATATTTGCTCATAATTGTTAAATTTGTTATTGATAATTGTCAAAATGTCTGCCATTATGTTGCTCCAGAAAGTCAACAATTTTAAAAGGAAAATTTTGTTTGAAAATTTAAAAAGTTTATTTTTATGATGAAATAAATGATGCAGATTCGATTAATAACAATTATAAGGCCAGAAAATGCTAAATTAAAAATTTAATTTTCCAAAATTTCAATGCAAAAAGGTTATGAAAAACAAAACACGGTCGAAAAAGCGGCCATTTTTGCAAGTTCCGGTGTTAACATATAAAAACCCATGGAAAATGGGAAAAGAGGTCACTCTAAATTCATCAAAAGGCCAATCCACGTCAGTTTATTTCTAAATTATTATATCTATAATGGCCGACTTCCTTTAAAAAATAAAAATGGTGGCACATTAATCTCTTAAAACTGTATTATTAACTTGTAAAAACAAAACCGATTGGAAATTATATATGGAAATTGTACATTGGCTAATAAAATAACCTATCTATAAGAAGAAAAATAAATTTGTTTTTGTACTAACCTGTGATATAGAACATTGGACATCTGGAGAAGTAATAAAAAGCTTTTATAACAATTTTAAATATGGTGAGGACGAGATAGCTGTTTCTGGGAGGACTCCATAATCAAACATCAGCTTGTTGCCGGTTACAAGAAGCTAGACGCTATCAACAAGTGAATTACGGTATGTCTTTGATATCACTTATTACATTCACTTTCCTAATATCTATAAAGTTGTAAATGATAGATTTCAATATCTTTAAACCAATATTTTGATACAATTTTGTTTCAAATAAAATAAATTGTTTAAACACCTTGTTACCACTAATGCACGCTAATTCTCCGTTTACTGCTAGAATACAACTGTAATACATCACGTGTTCTTTTAAGCGTGGGTATATATGCGTACGAAAATATCATAGTCGCATCATTAAGCAGGTATAGGGTATATTAATTTTTGGTAAAAAAGTAAAATAAATAATTTTATCGTTGGATTTTAATTTTTTTTGAACCGACTACTGTGGTTAAGAGTCACTTGTGTTTTAAGATTAATTTAAATAAACCAAATCTAAAATAATAATAGATAAAAACTGCGTATGTTGATTTTAATCATATAGTGTTGGCAAATAGTAAAAAATAAATAAAAATAAAGAAATTTTGAGGTGTTTTAAGATAAATAAAGATTAAATAAGAATTAAAATATAAATGAACATAAATTATAGCCCCACAAAGCTTTAAAAATAAAATTTTAAAATAATAAAAACAACAATTTAATAACTATATCAATTATAAATTATATCTATATCAATCATCACATTTTTAACATTGTAATTTATTACAATATATACATATTGTAATGTTTTAAAATAATCATAAATACAACTTACCTAATATATGATTTGAATTGAAATAAATTATTAAACATGAATGTAACTTTCGAATCTTTTCATTAAATGATCAACACACCAAAAATTTCTTTATTAGAGCCAATCCATTAAATCTTAATTCACACAAGAACACAAAACTATCTTGGTAAAATGAGTTCATAAGAATGAGCACTAACACCAGTAGTCGATCCAAGAATCAAAGTCCAAGATCCTATTTTGTTTAAGCTAAAAATAAAAAAGTAAATAAGTATTAGAATATGTTAATAATGAATCATAGGAATACAATATTAGTAAGAAACCAACTATATTAGTTATATTAAGTTAGTTAGATCAAAATCCAAATAAGTTATAATTAATGTTAAAAATAATAATAAGTTCAATAATGTTTTTTTTAATAGGTAGTTATAAAATAAGAACAAGTAGGTGTAGGTTATTTAAAATTATTATATAAGGTAGAGAATATTCAACTATATTCAGTTAGTAATATAAGGTACAAAAATTTAAACCTCAACAAACTAATTTTAGCTATTAAAGCAAAATAAATAAATCATAGACAATGATTATAATTTGATAAATAAATTTTACTTACCCAAACAATATTTTCAAATTCAATTAAGCATCAAGTGATGAGTCCTGTATTATAATTTATCGGATGATAGTACAAGCCTAGTAATTCCTATGTTCTGGTACATCTCATATTTTGATAGAAATACAATACTTAAGACAGAATCTAAAAAGAAAGATATGATAGAATAAAACTGTAAGAAAGTGATGTTTTTGTTTACAAGCTAAGACTGTTTAATTAAAGCTTAGTCAAGGACATTATGATTGATGAATCAAGTGGAAAAACACTGTAAATAATGAAGTGGTGATCAAAAACTGTTGATTATAAACTGGAAAGATGTAGTTATAGTGGAAAGACATAAACTTAATATTAGATGATTGATTGATGTTATTATTGGTTATAATTGTATGTTGTTACAAGATAATTAATTTTAAGGGGTTTGTTGATGATTTTATGTATTCTTAATCCGTTTTTTTGATAAATTTTGTAATTGAATCGTTAAGACGCAATAGATTTATAATGTAGATATTAACTAAATTAAGAACTGTCATAAGAAGAAAAAGTTTTCTGATTATATTTGAACATGTAAATTTTCAATTTTTGTTAAAATTAATGGCCAAACAGAGATATTTGCTCATAATTGTTAAATTTAATATTGATAATTGTCAAAATGGCCGACATTGTTTACTCCGTAAAGTCAGCTGTTTCAATAAGGAAAGATTGATTTTAAAATTCTAAAAATGTTAACTTATAATGAAATAAGCTATGCAGATTTAATTTATAACAATTATAAGGCCAGAAAATGCTAAATTAAAAATTCAATTTTCTAAAAATTTGAAGTAAATAGGTTAGAAAAAAACAAAACACGCTCAAAAAGGTAGCCATTTTTCGATTTTTTGGGCGAGGGTATATAAGCCCATGGAAAATGAAAATCGAGGTCACTCTAATTTCATCAAAAGGCCAATCCACGTCAGTCTATTTTAAAATTATCATAAAAACAATGGCCGACTACTGTTAAAAATTAAAGATGGCTGAAATTTAATTTGATCAACGATATAATTTATTTTAAAACAAAACTTATTGGAAAATTGTATATGGAAATTGTGTACTGATTAATAAAATATCATATCCTAAGAAAAAAAAATTAAATATTTTTGACTAACCTGTAATAATGATTAAAAAAAAACCTGAAGAAACCAAGGAGACATAATATCCAGTGGTTGTAATCCTTTTTGGTATCCGTCCAAGGAAGTATTCACTCGTCTTGTGAATTATCTACTAGTAAGAATCCGAGTGTGTGAAACCGCTACGAAGAATTTCCATCCTTGACCTTCAGCAACAAGTGAGTTCACGGTATGTGTTTAACTTTATTCACTAATATCACTTTCATAACTCCTATAAAACATTGTAAGTAATATATTTCAATATCTTTAAATAATTTTTTTAAAAATAATCTTGATCTGAAAACATTGCATTATTGAGAATTTTATGTCGACTAATAAACATACGTTATTCAGCATCCTCACCCCAGCAAACAACCGTTAAGTATCACGTGTTCTTTTATATGGGGGTTGATGCGCACGAAAATACCATAGCCGTATCATTGAATAGGTTAAGGGTATATTGATTCCTTTAGGTAAAGGAAAGGAAATAAATAATAATACTGTTGAATGTTATATTATGAACTGACTACTGGGATTAAGAGTAACTAATGCTCAGCAATTAATTTAGATATACTAAATTTAAAAATAAATAATAAATAAAATTACATATTTTAAGTTTAATGATATAATTTTTTTTTACAAACAGAAAAGGATCAATAAAATAAAGAAACTTTAAAGGTGTTTTAAATTGAATAAAGAATAAATAAAAATTGAGACAAAATTAACATAAATTATAGCCCTACAAAACTTTAAAAATAAAAATTTAAAATTATAAAAACAACAAATTTAATAGCTATATCAATTTAAACTATATTTATACAATCATCACACATAATTTAATTGTAATTTATTACAAAAATGGCGCCCAACGTGGGGCTCTAATAAAAAATTGATTGGTTAGAGTAATTAATTGACTATTAAAACTACTTAGAATAAAATTTTATATTTAATATTTAATAAAACTTAATCAAAATAATAAAAATGGGTAAAATGCATTGGATGGAGGATGAAAATAGTGAAGTCTGGAGATTTTTGAGAGAAATGAGGAAAAATCTGGAAAAGAAATTGGATGAATTTAATGAAGATTTAAGAAGAGATATAGACAAGAAATTAGATGAACGAAGGGAGATAATAAGGAATGCATTTAACAAAACCTCTGATGACAATGAAGAAATTATAGGAAGAATGGATGAAGAAGTGGAGGAAATTGAAGAAGAATTAAAGAAGGAAGTTAAAGAAAATAAAGAAGATTTAAAAGATACATTTTATAAGAAATTTGATTAATCAAAGGAAGAAATGGGAGAACAAAATAAGAAATTGCAAGAAGAGATTAAAAATACTAAACAAGAAATTAAAGAAGAAATGAAAAAGATGTGTGAGAAGAAATATAATGAAAATGAGGAAGAGGTGGATAAGATGGATTGTAATTTAAATAGGAGCAATGGAGAAGATTTAAAAGAAGAGATTATAGAAAATATTGGTAAAGAAAGAGAGAATTTGAAGATACAAATAGTAAGACAAAATGAAAATATGAAGAAGTTTAGTGAAGAAGAAAAAGTAATTGAAAAAGAGGAATATGCAGAAGCAAATATTAAAATTTTAGAAGAAACTGACAGAAACAAAGATAAAGATGTTGAAACTGGGAAGATTGAGATGAATAATTTAATCAAAATTGATACTAAATATGACATGGATAAAAATAAGAATAAGATTAATTCAAAAATAATCATAGATGTGAAAGAAAACAAGAAGATTAAAAACTTATTTGAACAATTGTTTGGAAGGAAACTTATAGAAACAAAGAAAGAAAAGGAAGAAATGAATATGAACACCGATATAGGAAAATTTAAAAGAATAAGAAAACAAACCAATAATAAAAAGTTACACATGATAATGAAAGCAACAAGAACCAGGAAGAGACTTGTAGAAAGAAATTGGAAGAAGGTAAAAAAGAAAATGAATATTTATTGAGTAGAGGTAAGGTAGTAGCAAGGTGTAAATAATATTGCTAATTATATTTGTAGGTAGTAAGTAAGTTTTTATTGTTTGAATTTTAAAATGTTGTATATTATTTTAAATTTATAATACCACCCCAATTAATTTATTAATTTAAATGAAACTTAATTCAATTACTTTATAATGAGTTAGTGTATATTCAAGGAAAAATTAATTACAAATGGTACAAAATTTAATTAATACAGAAAACAAAATATCATTAATAGATTCAAAATCAATTTCAAAACTAAATAATATTAAAGAATAATGAAATAAAATTCCAAATATAATAGTAACTGGTATTAAAAACAAAAGTTATGTGAAATAAATAAATAAATATGATATTAAAATAAATCTATATTGAAATCATAATAAATTGTAAACTACTAGCTGTGCTTAATCTAGATGGTGATATAATAATAATAATAGGAAGTAATACATAGGAACAAT
Organism: Ophraella communa; assembly: GCA_035357415.1. Taxonomy (NCBI): domain Eukaryota; kingdom Metazoa; phylum Arthropoda; class Insecta; order Coleoptera; family Chrysomelidae; genus Ophraella; species Ophraella communa. The sequence continues at coordinate 20,884,479 of CM068994.1, read as the reverse complement.
TAGAAACTAATTAATTATGAAGAAAAGGAGATATGACTAAATGGTATATGGATGTCAATGGATATGATAGAAGAAGTAGAAGATAGTAAGAAGGATATTATTTATATTAGAAATAATTATGAATATGATAAAGAAGAAAGTTATGGATATGAAGTATAAAGAAGAAAGTTATGAGTATGAAGTAGATAGAAGAAAGAAGAAGATGTATTAGAAAATGATGATTTGATTGTGATGGAATATATTACAATATTGTAGGAGATTTGTTGATGAAGTATAGAGTTTGATGTTTAAGGAGCCAAAAGAAGCTACCGAATATGAATATAATATGGAGGTGAGAGATGTTGAGAATTTTAAGGTGAAAATATATCCTATACCATTAAAGTTAAAAGAAAAGAGTGAAGAGAGAATCAGAAATATTATAGATTGAAGGAATAATTTGAAGAAGTAACAAATCATATATCAATTCACTAGTAGTTGTACAAAATTAGAGCAAAATAGTAATTTAATTAAAAAATTTTCATATTAAGTTAAAAAGAAATACATAACGATATTTAAAAAGAAACTATAAAATTTAAAGAAACTAACAGTGTTTAAAGAAGGGGATTGGGTAATTGAAAGGTCATTACAAGTAGCTAACAAAAGAAATAATGAGTGTGCAAAATTAAAATTACCATTTATAGGACCATTTATAATTGAAAAAGCTTACGAAAACAGTTATATACTAAGAAATCCATATAATAATTTATTAAGGGGAAAGGTAAACGTTAAAAACTTATACGCATACCACCAATGAAACAACATTTTAAAAAACTAGCTAAATTTAGAATATAAGATAGTTTAAGAAGTAGATATTAGAATAGGGTAATTATTATATTGTATTTAAAATTAGGAATTAAAGTATGAATTATCTATAAATAGTTAGTAGTTAAATACAACCAAATGAATTAGAATTTATGTTAGATATTACTGAAAATTGTTTATAAGGTACAATAAAAGATATATGTAGAAATAAAAAATAACCAAGTAGGATTTAAATTACAATAAATCTAGAGACAATAAATGGGAATTAAATTTTAAAAATTATTACCGAGTAATAATTTGTTAAAATTAAATTGGGGGAAATTTGTAATGTTTTAAAATAATCATAAATACAACTTACCTAATATATGATTTGAATTGAAATAAATTATTAAACATGAATGTAACTTTCGAATCTTTTCATTAAATGATCAACACACCAAAAATTTCTTTATTAGAGCCAATCCATTAAATCTTAATTCACACAAGTACACAAAACTATCTTGGTAAAATGAGTTCATAAGAATGAGCACTAACACCAGTAGTCGATCCAAGAATCAAAGTCCAAGATCCTATTTTGTTTAAGCTAAAAATAAAAAGTAAATAAGTATTAGAATATGTTAATAATGAATCATAGGAATACAATATTAGTAAGAAACCAACTATATTAGTTATATTAAGTTAGTTAGATCAAAATCCAAATAAGTTATAATTAATGTTAAAAATAATAATAAGTTCAATAATGTTTTTTTTTAATAGGTAGTTATAAAATAAGAATAAGTAGGTGTAGGTTATTTAAAATTATTATAATATAAGGTAGAGAATATTCAACTATATTCAGTTAGTAATATAAGGTACAAAAATTTAAACCTCAACAAACTAATTTTAGCTATTAAAGCAAAATAAATAAATCATAGACAATGATTATAATTTGATAAATAAATTTTACTTACCCAAACAATATTTTCAAATTCAATTAAGCATCAAGTGATGAGTCCTGTATTATAATGTATCGGATGATAGTACAAGCCTAGTAATTCCTATGTTCTGGTACATCTCATATTTTGATAGAAATACAATACTTAAGACAGAATCTAAAAAGAAAGATATTGAAATTTATTACATGATAGAATAAAACTGTAAGAAAGTGATGTTTTTGTTTACAAGCTAAGACTGTTTAATTAAAGCTTAGTCAAGGACATTATGATTGATGAATCAAGTGGAAAAACACTGTAAATAATGAAGTGGTGATCAAAAACTGTTGATTATAAACTGGAAAGATGTAGTTATAGTGGAAAGACATAAACTTAATATTAGATGATTGATTGATGTTATTATTGGTTATAATTGTATGTTGTTACAAGATAATTAATTTTAAGGGGTTTGTTGATGATTTTATGTATTCTTAATCCGTTTTTTTGATAAATTTTGTAATTGAATCGTTAAGACGCAATAGATTTATAATGTAGATATTAACTAAATTAAGAACTGTCATAAGAAGAAAAAGTTTTCTGATTATATTTGAACATGTAAATTTTCAATTTTTGTTAAAATTAATGGCCAAACAGAGATATTTGCTCATAATTGTTAAATTTAATATTGATAATTGTCAAAATGGCCGACATTGTTTACTCCGTAAAGTCAGCTGTTTCAATAAGGAAAGATTGATTTTAAAATTCTAAAAATGTTAACTTATAATGAAATAAGCTATGCAGATTTAATTTATAACAATTATAAGGCCAGAAAATGCCAAATTAAAAATTCAATTTTCTAAAAATTTGAAGTAAATAGGTTAGAAAAAAACAAAACACGCTCAAAAAGGTAGCCATTTTTCGATTTTTTGGGCGAGGGTATATAAGCCCATGGAAAATGAAAATCGAGGTCACTCTAATTTCATCAAAAGGCCAATCCACGTCAGTCTATTTTAAAATTATCATAAAAACAATGGCCGACTACTGTTAAAAATTAAAGATGGCTGAAATTTAATTTGATCAACGATATAATTTATTTTAAAACAAAACTTATTGGAAAATTGTATATGGAAATTGTGTACTGATTAATAAATTATCATATCCTAAGAAAAAAAAATTAAATATTTTTGACTAACCTGTAATAATGATTAAAAAAAAACCTGAAGAAACCAAGGAGACATAATATCCAGTGGTTGTAATCCTTTTTGGTATCCGTCCAAGGAAGTATTCACTCGTCTTGTGAATTATCTACTAGTAAGAATCCGAGTGTGTGAAACCGCTACGAAGAATTTCCATCCTTGACCTTCAGCAACAAGTGAGTTCACGGTATGTGTTTAACTTTATTCACTAATATCACTTTCATAACTCCTATAAAACATTGTAAGTAATATATTTCAATATCTTTAAATAATTTTTTTAAAAATAATCTTGATCTGAAAACATTGCATTATTGAGAATTTTATGTCGACTAATAAACATACGTTATTCAGCATCCTCACCCCAGCAAACAACCGTTAAGTATCACGTGTTCTTTTATATGGGGGTTGATGCGCACGAAAATACCATAGCCGTATCATTGAATAGGTTAAGGGTATATTGATTCCTTTAGGTAAAGGAAAGGAAATAAATAATAATACTGTTGAATGTTATATTATGAACTGACTACTGGGATTAAGAGTAACTAATGCTCAGCAATTAATTTAGATATACTAAATTTAAAAATAAATAATAAATAAAATTACATATTTTAAGTTTAATGATATAATTTTTTTTACAAACAGAAAAGGATCAATAAAATAAAGAAACTTTAAAGGTGTTTTAAATTGAATAAAGAATAAATAAAAATTGAGACAAAATTAACATAAATTATAGCCCCACAAAACTTTAAAAATAAAAATTTAAAATTATAAAAACAACAAATTTAATAGCTATATCAATTTAAACTATATTTATACAATCATCACTCATTTTATTTAATTGTAATTTATTACAATATATATGTATATATATATATATATATATATATATATATATATATATATATATATATATATATATTACTATGATTTAATTTTACTTTAATTTTTATGTTTGATTTATTATAGTTTTGTTTGTTAATATCCCACGTTGGTATTGTCAATTTATAATGATTTGATTTTTAATGATTATAATTTTATAATTTTGTTTTGTTTTATTGGTTTTGTCAAATGTTTTGAATGATTTTAATGATTGAATACTATTTAATTTTATATATATTTTACTTGTTCTTCTGTAATTCTATTGTTGGGCGCCTTATCAAAATTTTAACTAGCTCAGACTATTTGTTTTGAAATTAAAATTTAAAATCTGACTCTTATCAGGGTAGGATTCAAATTAAAATATTATTTAATAATTAACTCACAATAAATTTAATGTCAAGTATTTCAAAGAAATTTTACAAAAAACTGTTAATTGGTTTTCATATGTTTAGTACAAATAAATAAATGAATAGCCTTATATGAAAAGAATGGAGATGATACATACAAATAAAATTAATTTACAGTCACAAAATAACAAATACACAAATACTAAATCTAAACTATGACACGTACCTTTTATTATAAAGTTCGTTCACTAAAAATTGCTATTGTCTAAATGGAACAGCACAAAACTCGGATCGGCTTCTCCTCGTCCCCTGTCAGAAATGTAATACCAACAATATGGCGGCTAAGGACCAGTTGCAGAAAGAATGCTCAAATTTAATCTTTCAAATTCTCTTGGAATCAGTCTCTGATTTGACAAATTTATTTGGTAAGTAATTTAATAATGATTGATTATTTTACTGCATGTATTTTTAATATTACATCTATTACTTTAACATAAACAGCTTTTAATTTATGCAAAAAAATTTCTTCTAGTTAGTAATCAATTAATACATACGATTTTAATTGCTCTGCTACCAAAATCAAAAGAGAGGTGAATCATTAATTTCCGGCCTTTTTATAGGCTTCCAGGAAAAATGACAAGTATGACATCGAAAAACGAAATTCCAATGTTTAAATGCAAAATTCTAACCAAAATTCTTGAATATGAAGGTAATGAAATTACAAAACTAATAGTATCTTTGTTAACTTACAGTGAAATCTTATCCTTATGTTTACTAAAATTTTGTTTGTATAATTTTCTAAGTGACTTTTCCTAAGAAAATTTTAGATTCAAAATGCACAACTTTCTTGAGCTGTCAACTTATTTTAGACCTTCAAAATTTGAAATAAAACCATCATTTGTATTAAAATTACTATGAATCTGTTAAACTAATACTATTTTAGCTGATAACTACTATTTTAAACTCTAACAACTAAAATTTAAACTTTTAAAAGATTCTGTTATTTGCATTATATAAGATAAGATTCTCTTTGTTACAAAAGACTTACAACTTAAAATTTAAATAAAACATTTACTTAACTATCCTACATACATTTTGTTACATAAAATGTCTTTGTTAGTGTTTGTACACTAAGTTTTTCAATATTTATTTCACTATGCACTATTAAAGTGTTCTATCAAAAACTTATGTGATTATGTCCAACATTATTGATATGGGAATTAGTTTACTGTATTTCACCACACCTGCTACATGTTTTTAATTGTTCTTATGTCTTTTTAAGGTACTCATGAGCTATTGGAATATTTGTTTGTACAATATCGAAGACTATAATTTGTCTTTTTATAATTTTGTAAGTACCTTTTTATAATATTAATTTAAATACTTTACTAACTAAAATTACATGTTGATTTCTTAAACATGTGAAAACCATTAATACTTTTGATTTTTATTTTCTTTTTATTGTTTCAGATTAAACTTAGAATTTTAAAAGAGAACTAGGACAAAAAAAAAATTTTATGTAAAAGTGTACTCATTATGGATTGGAAATATTGAATTGTTATAAAATAGCAAAATATGGATTCTATTCAATATAAAATGCCCATTACATTCTTTGTTTATATTAAATGTATGTCTTTTTCTCAGGGGTGTTTGGTTACGCCAGTTTCCAGTTGGATTATTAGGTATATGTGAATGAAAAATTTGATTAAATTATAATTATAAATTTATTATAAGAGTTAAATAAAAACAGTAATAATGAAACTAATTAGGAAAAATAAGAAAAAGAAAGGCCTTTCATTAACTATAAAAGAACTTACTTGATGTGAATTAAGTTAAATTAACCAATGTTGTTTATGTAATAGCAAGTAAGATTATCAAATACACTAATTATTAAATATCAAGTAAATTCCTTCGTTTTTAAATTATAAAATTCAACTAACTACTACAAAATTTTTTTTAAAATATACAATTTTATCTCACCTTGATATGTAAAGTCCTGTTTCCTGATTGGTGGAAAAATCTGTAGTTGATCTATGAAAAACGGAGACGAACGAAGTGATACGTGGAATTTGCGAATCTGGTAAAATGTCGTCTTGTAAGACGTTTGGATTTGGATTCTCGTGTAATACTATTGTGTTTTGTTTGTTCCTCAAATTTGATACAGTTTAGTGTGGGTTACAGTTCCTTTAATTGTACTATTAAAAGTAAGTACTCTTATATTCTTTTTTTTTATCAATCGAAAATGTTTTAATTTTACCTTTTGATTAGTTTTTAATGTCACTTTTGGCACTTTGTTTTACTTTATAATTGTTTTACTTTGTATTTTTAACGTCACTTTATTATAACTACTTTAAAAACTTTTTGTTTACTTTTTAACTGACTGTTCACACTCACTGATCTTCTCTGTTTGACTTCCAATAATAAACTACCTTAAAAACTGTTTGTTCAAATTGACTATTCACACTCAGATCTTCAATGTTTGACTACCAATTATATACTACTCTTACGACCTCTGTTCCAGTCTTTTATAGGTTTCAAAATTTCTAGAAACTTCGATTTTTGTTCTAGAGATTAGTCATTTCTGGAAAAATATGTATATCTCTTTCTTTCCTATTTAGGACTAGACATACTTGCTTCGTCTATCATCGATCATTCCAGAATAAAATATAGTAAAAATATATCTCTCTTTTTTACACATTATATAATCAATTTTCGCGAAATTTCTTTTAAATAACATATTTATGTACTAAATATAATATTGATACATTACATAATAAAATTATTTCTAACTTAAAATTCTTTTACAAATACACAAAATATATAATAAAATAATACAGTATAACAAAAATTATTGGATTTAGTTACATTAAACAACTTCTGTTGATATTATAATCATTCTACTATTGTCAAATATTTAAATATTACAATATATATATATATATATATATATAATTTTATATATATATATATAATTTTCCACTTGTTTTTCAACTAGTCAGCCAAGACTAGTTGTATATATATATATATATATACAAATCTGGTAGTCTTGGCTGACTAGCTTTCGATAATGTTTATTATCTTTATCAAGGCTACAAAATGCAAAAAAAATGTGTTAAATTAAGTATTACATCAATTATTTTCAGACTTACTAGCAAATTGAGTAGTTATACAATTATAGAAAAACATTGAAGAACAAACAAAAATTATTATTTCCTTCCTACATGGTAAAGTACACTGGATAAAATTATTTTAAAGGGATTATTAAAATTGCTACATTATATTATTATTCAAATTGTTTAAATCGATCGAAATTTCGAAGCAACGTGATAAAAATTAGTTTTTTTTAGAATTAGCAAAAAACATTTGAAAACAACGAAAGTTTGCGCCTTCTAATGACAAGTTCAACTGTCAAGAAATATAACGGCGGTACTTTTGAATTTTCTATAGTCCGGGAGCTTGTTCATCTGACCAACTAATATATCAAAAACATGTTATTAGAGTTCCCTTATTAATTTTGTTATAGTCTCCAACAGTTGCCAATTGTTGGTTCCCGTTATCTTTAATTGTTTGTAGGGGAAAATATCCACAAAAAGCAGCAATCATACAACCTGCCACGTTAGTTCCTGCAGCTCTAAGCAAATATTGACTCAAAAGATGGATTTGGTGGTAAGTATTATTAAATCAATAAAGTAAAATTTTATATTTTTCAGGTCTTTTTTTAATTATTGAACATAATCCCAGATTTTCTCACTCAAGATAAGTGCCAAATTATCTGAATTTAAAGTGGTTTCAAGATGAAAACAACCCCAAAATTGGACTGCCACTCCTCTGGAGAAGGTCACATCTAGGAACTGTGTGAGTATTTTCTTTGATGTTAATTGTGAAAAGCGACCGCTATGATTTTGTTACAGGAAGGATTCTATGAATCCTTCATCATTTGGTAGTCTGTCTAAGTGTAACAGGTAGGAATAGATATTACTTAAGTTACGTATGTGAGTTCTTTTATTTATTGATGGTTGATGTGTTTGTATGTTGATCATCTCCAAAAATTCTCTTTTAGTTTTATTTTGTTCTCTTTCCAGTATCTTAACTTCTTCGTAATTCATATGGTGGAATGAGTCTAGAACGTGCTCAGCTAATGCACAAGATCTTTTTTTGTTTCTACAATCACTACGATGCTGTGTGATCCTATGTTTTAACATTTGTGAGGTTTGCCCAGTATAGGAGTTGTAACAATTTGTACAAGGTATGTTATATACAACATTCGTTACATCTAATGGATCGTCTTTCTGTTTGAGTTTAGAGAAAACAGATTCGATTCGTAATACACTTTTGTTAGCCGTTTTAACATTGTATTTTTGTAGGATTTTCTGGATTTTCGTAGAAACATGATTGATGTAAGGGATGGAACCATAGTGGATACGTATGTTGTTTTCATCGTTAATCATTGGAGTCTCCTGTTCTGCAATTAAAAAAAGATCTGAAACATATAAAATTGTACATTATTGATTTAATAATACTTACCACCAAATCCATCTTTTGAGTCAATATTTGCTTAGAGCTGCAGGAACTAACGTGGCAGGTTGTGTGAATGCTGCTTTTTGTGGATATTTTCCCCTGCAAACAATTAAAGATAACAAGAACCAACAATTGGCAACTGTTGGAGACTATAACAAAATTAATAATGGAACTCTAATAACATGTTTTTGATATATTAGTTGGTCAGATGAACAAGCTCCCGGACTATAGAAAATTCAAAAGTACCGCCGTTATATTTCTTGACAGTTGAACTTGTCATTAGAAGGCACAAACTTTCGTTGTTTTCAAATGTTTTTTGCTAATTCTAAAAAAACTAATTTTTATCACGTTGCTTCGAAATTTCGATCGATTTAAACAATTTGAATAATAATATAATGTAGCAATTTTAATAATCCTTTTAAAATAATTTTATCCAGTGTACATTTCCATGTAGAAGGAAAATAATAATTTTTGTTTGTTCTTCAATGTTTTTCTATAATTGTATAACTACTTAATTTGCAAGTAAGTCTTAAAATAATTGATGTAATACTTAATTTAACACATTGTTTTTTGCATTTTGTAGCCTTGATAAAGATAATAAACATTATCGAAAGCTCGGTAGAGTGAAAAAAAGAGTATTCTTTTACGAACCCACAAACCTGGCTGTATCCTCAGGTAAAATTTTCCACTTGTTTTATATATATATATATATATATATATATATATATATATATATATATATATATATTAAAAAAATGAAGATATTGGGTTAAGCCCGCTAATGCAGCCGTAGACACGTGTTTCTGTCTCCTTAGACTTCATCAGTACGGCATAGCTAAGGAGAATAATACCAAAAAAACACTGAATGATGGAAAACAAATATAAATCAAAGCAAACGGAGTCAACACAAGGGCCAACCGCACATTTGTGGCTTCAACTGGAATTACCGATTGATTGTCGGCAAAATTCCAACATCGCCACGGAGGCAGATATAACCACCTGCGTGACAAACAAATGTGCGGTTGGCCCTTGTGTTGACTCCGTTTGCTTTGATTTATATTTGTTTTCCATCATTCAGTGTTTTTTTGGTATTATTCTCCTTAGCTATGCCGTACTGATGAAGTCTAAGGAGACAGAAACACGTGTCTACGGCTGCATTAGCGGGCTTAACCCAATATCTTCATTTTTTTAATTTAATTTATTCCCGCAAAAATATACTACTATTTGTATTTATTCCTGGGTAACGGTTTGTCACGCAGGTGGTTATATCTGCCTCCGTGGCGATGTTGGAATTTTGCCGACAATCAATCGGTAATTCCAGTTGAAGCCACAAATGTGCGGTTGGCCCTTGTGTTGACTCCGTTTGCTTTGATTTATATTTGTTTTCCATCATTCAGTGTTTTTTTGGTATTATTCTCCTTAGCTATGCCGTACTGATGAAGTCTAAGGAGACAGAAACACGTGTCTACGGCTGCATTAGCGGGCTTAACCCAATATCTTCATTTTTTTAATTTAATTTATTCCCGCAAAAATATACTATTATTTATATATATATATATATATATTAAACCTATTAGTCGGCAAAGAACATAAATTTAATTATATATATATTTATATTAAATATTAAACCAGAAATATTGGGGTGTACAGCAATTAGAAAAAGTTAACTCTTTATACTTTTTACCGAGCTTTCAGAAAATTTATTTCCATTGTCCAGGTATGTATATGAGAATATTAAATTTTTATTTTATAATGGTAAATATGTAAAAACTTAAAACTATTATCTATAAAGAAAATTTTTTTTTTACAACAAAAATTGTCAGAATCACACTTATGAAATTGTTTATGCATTCGTTATTTTTTAATTAAGTCCTAGCTAGTTATTTATTTCTATCAAATTAAAATAAAAGAAGATATTTTTAGGTTAATTTTGAATTTCATAGTGTCACTTTTTACAATGTTAAAATAATATGTCAATATAATTGTCAAAGTCAGAAAGTAATCAAAATAAAATCTCAAAAAAATTATTTTGGTTAACAGTAATTTTTAAGATATTTGATTATTTAAATTTTCTTTTTGTTTTTATGTTTATCTTTGCATAATAAATAATAATAAATGTCACTAAGATTTTTATGGTCACTTTTTTTGTTAATAATATTTTCTTCTTGAGAAATAAAAGACATTTCTAAGAAGAGTCTCTTTTTTAAAACAGGTTGTATATCTAAAATACTAACAGATACGAAATCCATGATATGATCATTTTCAAATACATGTTTGGCCAATTCACACCTTTCAGGGTGTAATCTGCAATCACTTTTATGTAAAGATAATCGACTTTTTAATTTTTGACTTGTATGGCCAATATACTTTTTTTCACAATTTTTACATGGAACACAATATACTAAATTTGATAATTCAAGAATTGGAGTTTTATCTTTTACTTTTGTGAATACTGATCTTTTTGTAAAACACGTCCTATTTGCAATTTTAATATATATGTATATACTAAAGCAAAGAAAAATATGAAAAAATATTACAAAATTATTGGTTGCCTTGTCATGTCATGCCATGTGAAACGGAAGTGACTGATGACCCGCACAAAATTTTGATTAGTTTTAAAAACTAATATTTAAAAAAATAGAATGCTAGTAATGGAAAATATCTATATGAGCCACGGTCTTTAATAGACCTCGACAATAACTCACTTTTCTACCTTGGCCCAAAATACGGATTGCTTAAATTGAAGGAACAATTTAATAGTCTAAAATATTTTGATTTAGTTGAAATTTAACGAAAATTTTAACGAATGTAAAATATCTTTAGCGGGGGTTGAAATTTTAAAAAATTAAAAAATGTAATTATAGTGTTTCAGAGTACACCCTTTAATCAGTAAACAATTACTTTTAGATATTCTTTATCGATATAAGTTCTATCAACATGAACTCAATGAACCAGCAGCATACAGCAAATTGATTTACTTTTATTATGTAACCCTTTGTCAAATCACTGTTTATAGTCCCTCAGAAAGATCAAGCCGACCAAAACGTCGGTTTGGAACATCAATTATGCAACAACGACTCCCAGTACACTCTATCTGCGCTTCTCATACGACGCTGTTGATGCTAGGCGTTGTCGCATATCGCCGTCCATGTCTAATATCTCAAAGACTCGTTTCGAACACCTTAAATGGCCCGTCAGGGAGACTAGTTAATATATGATACTATTTTACCTACAAATAAGCATCAGTTCGAAGGTTAAGAGTTCTTTATTAGCGCCATGGGATAATTGTATACTCGAATGTGGCTATCACATTATACAGCTTCTGGAAAATTGACTCACCAGAGAAAAAAATATATTTTTGATTGCACCTGCTTACTTTTAGTAATACAGGTTTATTAATATATTTTTTTATTTTCTTAAACTAATTTATACCTAATAGTTTTTACGGTTTTGTCTATTTAAAATTAAAAATGAATAAAACAACTTTAAACTTTTTGATGTATTTACTGTTTTAAATATGTAATTACATTTTTAGTACAATGTTATAATTTCGAATCAGTGTTTAAAAAGGTAGACTTTTTATAATTTGTTTGATTGGTCTTAACTTTTTATAACAAAATATTTACTGATAAAGCAATTGTACTTAGAATTATAAGATTTTAATTTATTACAGATTAAAATAAAAATTTAATTTGGTTTTAGGCTGAAATTCCGCCATTCTGATATATAAATAATTATTTAAAATTTTTAAACTTTTTTGGCTTTGAAAGAAGATTAAATTATTTAGCTTAGTTTAATGTAACATTTATCCCATTTTTTTTCAAATTAGAGAATTATAAACAGTATCATTTAAAAAAGAACTAGTTTGGACAGTATTTGAAAATATTTTGTCTGTTCAAAAAATGTTTATGAATTGAAAACCTAATTTGTATACCTTTGAATTTTGTTAAACTTTTACAAAATAAACAAGTAAAGTGTGATTGTCAGGTTGGTACTACTGATATGTTTTAAATTAAATTTTAATTACACGTAAATTTCCATAAGAACATTTTTAAACTCCAGTATATTCGAAAATATAAAATATCTTTATCATATTTGTGAAGAACGAGATAAGTAAATAAAAAATAGGAACAGTTGAGAATAGCTATAAAATTCTAATGAAATATTTTGCAAAATTATTTTATTTTATATTTAGTTGCGTATTTAAGATTACTTTTCTTGTTAACTTAGGTTTGGACCAAAAAATAAGTGAAAACCACGTTATCAAGTTGTCAGCTATTTTACGTTATTTCTTATACATCATTTTAAGGATAAGGAAAAATTGATAATAAGAGAAAAAAATGCAGTGGAATTGGGTCATAATGGGGCCATTGACATATATGATTGAAAAAGCTGAATGTAGTTCATGTGCCATCACATGGCAAGTTTCTTCGGACACCATAATAAGTCTGCAACAGACAAAGCATGTATTTGGAGTAGTTAAAAAGACCCCAATATGCGATATGAAAAGAATGCGGCAATAGTACATAGATCAACAGAGAGATACTTGAATACAGAGCAAATCCAATGATTTAAAGACAAACTAAAACTATTTGATAGTGTAATTGAATTTACATGGCATTTTTCAAGAGACCCCGGTGAATTTACTAAGTATTTTAATATAATAATTCGTTACAAAATCTAAATACCTTAACTAACCTTAATTCTTCGCATAATTCGTCTTTAAAATATCCTTGTCTAATTCTTTCTCCTACCTCTTTATACTTTCACCAGGTGAACGTTCACCTTTTCCAACTCTCCAGTCTTAAGCACTTAACATCTGTTTTTTTGTTAATTTGCTTATTACCTTGCTTTTGTTAATACTTTTAATGTATTTTTTTAATATTTTTAATTTTAAATTAACATGATAATTTTTCTCTCTTACTTTACAATATCTTCAATTGTGGCATATATTTTTATGGATAATTTGAAAAATAATACCTTTAATTCCAAGTTACAAACAATATTTTATTTGGGTATAGATATAGATGATGTGTAAGCTGGTTTTGTAGGTAGTGATCAAAAGATACCCAAACTATGTTGGAAATATTTTCAAATCAAAATGTTTTTATAACTTTTAGTTTCTTTAGTGTTTGTAAATATTATTCGTAGTTAAATATTATTATCTTTCTTATTAATTACTATATTTATTAGGTGTAAAGGATACCCATGTAGTTTATTATATAATTTTTTTTATTAAGTTATTTTTGTTCATGGGAATTGAACATAATACCTGCTCTATGTATCATAGAATTATCCGCTTCAAATTTATGTGGTTTAGGATTATTTGGATTATATGGTATGGATATATCTGTTTATGTGTTTGTGTGGGTTTTTGTTTATAAAATATATACTGTTTATTTATTGATTTACTTATTTAATTCATAAATCCAGAAATGTTGGGGGTTAGGATTTTGTAAAATAATAATGCACTATTTTTGTAAATATTGATATTAAAATGAAAGTGTTTTTGTAAATGAAAGTAATTTTAAAATTCTTTAAAAATTATTGATTAAAATATTGGTAAAACAATTTAAAACACTCCAAATGTAACAATTATAATTTTTTTTCAACAGTATTTTATTGTAATCTTAATATTTTTTACGAATTGATCGATTCATCATCATCCTTCATTTCTTTATCTATTATTTTATTTTTAGTATAATTTTACTTTTATAAATACAAGAACATTATATTTTTCTGATAATTAGAAAATTACGTTTTGTAGAACAAAAACACGATACTATGCAAATTGGCTCAAATATTGGTTTTCAGGAATAACTTCCAAAATTACGAATTTACATCCCGAAATCCTGTAAATGGACCCCGAACCCAAAAATTGAAATCCTTTGTTATATTATTTCGGTCAAGTATGATACATTTGGTTTGATGGACGTTTTGTGAATTTTTATCCCAATACTGAGAGCCGTGCTGTCAATAAACAATTGAAACAGTATTTTAAAAGTATACAGGATACAAATATAGGTAGCAAAGAATTGTTTGGTGGCAACGTGAATTTAAAGCGACCCCAACAAAGAGAAAGTATTTTTAATGGTTTTATAGGAACACTAAACAAACTTAATTTTTTTAGACAATGACATCTGTTTTGATAAATTATCCCAGTCAGACTTTCACCTTAGTTAAATTTTGTTTAGCTAGTATTGATATTATCAGACTTAACAATATTAAAGCCTAGATATTTGTGTCCCTAAGGCATTACCTAGCCTAATTAAACCAATGAAATTAAAAGTTATAAAAAGATTACTTACTATTGTGGTAATATTTCTAATAAAATTTTAAAAATATATTTAGCAATATTAGCATTCATTTCATTTAAATCACAAAATAATATTGTTATTAAATTGTTGAATGTGGAGACAATATTATCTAAACTACAAAAGACCGTTGTTTACCAAATTGAGATCAGGACGATATAGTTTTTTCCACATTATTTTATAGTTATACTGATTTTAGAGGAATTATATACAGGATAACCCCTTAGAGTTAATAACATCTTGAATTTAATACTGTTATGTGTTATTACTTTAGAACTTGGTCAAGTATTAACACTACTTAATCAACACAGCTACCTTATAAAATAAAATGTAACTTAAAGAAAGAAGAAGACCAATATATTATGTCACACCAAATATTTATTATAAATACAGGCGTTAGTAACAAGCTACTAGTTTCGGCCTAAGGTGACCATCATCAGGCTACAAAAGAAATAAAAATGTCACAAAATACCTGTACAAGTTTAAATAACAAACATTCTTACCATCAAACATTAGCCCAAGAGCAAACATTGGACAAAAATGTAACCAACATATTTCTAATGTGTAAATTTCCGAAGCTGATTATAAAGAAAAACGAAAAATTTAATTAACACTCCCCAGATACGTTTACTATAGTTTCGCAATCTTAATAAAACGGCAAAAATTGTAAAATATGAAACTAAAGAGAAGAAAATTTTTATTAAAACGTTTACCGTATAAAACCGTATAAAATGTAAAAAAATATTCATTATTCATCGGTTAGCAGAACGAATGAGTTTAGAATGAAACGCTGTTGTATAACTTTACATCATTGTAACGTAAAAGTTGGCTAAATGGAATATTTTCGACGAAATTTTATTATCACAAACGGGAAAAAATTAATACGCGTTAAACCCAAAGTTGATTATTAAGAAGGAAAATATCGTATTTATTTCGCTTTAAAAAATTTAATAGCGTGTTGTAGATAAAATTAAAATACGGTATTTATAAATACCTACGTTACATTTTAATAAGTTCAAAATGTTTGTTAATTTATCTATATGTGGTGTAGCAATTATAAACTGGAATTTACTTTTTATAAACATCCCCATTTTAAGTATATAATATGTATTTCTTTCACCAGAGACCATCAACAAAGGGGTGAGTCATAGTAGATCTTTCAGATAGCATTTCAAGGAATTTTAATCTACCACTTACATAGAACCTAAGTTAATCTTGTCTTGCATTGAAGATAATTTACGCTCTTTTGCGTAGAGGACAAATTCAGGAAAATTCACTATCATTCTTACTAAAAATACTGCTATGCAAGCAGGATTAGATTAGGTTAGTTTAGGTTAAACTGTAATTTTTGGCAAGAAACACAACAATATTCTAAATTTTCGTATTCTCTAACTTCTTTTCTAGCAAGACTGCTAAAAAATATAAATATATCTTCTTTCAATGAAACTAGCTTAAAAATTATTACAGTGCATAAGCAACTCATAAAGTGCGCTAATGATGAGTAATAATTAATAACAGCTGTATGGTAAAACCGCCCTTCCATGATCAGTTTCCCAGAAAAATTCCTACAAGAAAGTCGTTTCTCACTCCAACGTAAATAAAGAGATGGATACATAAGTTTTCTTGTGAGTAACATAGATTGACGGATATGTTCTTTTATATGAGAAATTATTCTCTCATAGGAATGATTCGTGAATACGGTCCCAAGAAGGACGAACTTTCTAAATTTGCCGCAATTGGGTATCCATTATACTTAAAATGATAGCATTCACTGTCCGTTGGGTATCAAAGATCGCCTTCCATTCGAATTTTCCTCTAACCTAAACCAGACGTACCAGAGGGAGCCGAACCGACATTCTTGTACGTTATCGCAACGTACCAATTTCCGGTAAGGCAATTTCCCCTGGAACGTATACAAAAATAAATACTTACAACTTTCGAAAGTCCAAACATCACTCAAAAATTAAAATTTTAAACTTTTAGCACAACCCTCACTGGTTCTTTTTTAGCAAGTTTTGCTAAAGTAAAGAATACCGGAATAGAGAACTTGCTACCTAACAAGAACTAGCAAGAACTTCCTTAACACGATTCCACCCTGCTTACTCATAACAATGCCCTTGCAGGAATTACATAGGAATTACAGCAATTCTTGGCTATAAGTATAAAATCCTTGGGCTAGCAAGATTAAATCTTGCTTACTGGTAGCAATATGCATAGAGAATTGACCTGATTGTATTACAGAGAGATAACAAATTTTTTCTATGAACAGTGTAAAGAATAATGCTACTTAAATACCTCAAAGGGCAGTGTCCAGTGAAAATATCTATGGTCATCTCCGGGCTAGTATTTAATTTTTATGAGGAGAAATTTTGTGTGATATTATTAAAAAAAATACAAAACGACTAATGGAACAAGTGGCGCTAATTATTCCATGCAAAAATGTAATTACTGATTAAATTTATTTTACTAAACCTTACTCTGTGGAAGTCCGTCTTACTTAGAATATTAAACAACTTTTCGTTTGAACTTAACTACCACATTTAATTAAATTAGCTTTTAAAATACAATGAGCTGTTTCGCTTCAACGAGCATCGTTAGATTGACATATTAAAGTATTTTTTCAATGTGACTAACTTATGTTGATTAGATAGTGTTAAGACTAGACCAAGTACGGAAGTAATAAAATATAACAATATTAAATCCTAGATGTTATTAGCCCCAAGGGATTATCCAGGACGTATTTCCCTCTAAGATCAGTATAACTGTGCAATGATATTGAAAAACCAGGTAAAAACTCTATCGTGCTGATCTTTACAATAACTTAATATATTTATGTTACATTTACGTTTTACCTATGCATAAAATGAAGACTCAATCAAAGTATACAGTTTAAGAGTAGGGAACTTCCAAGATTTATTCATTAACAACTTTAAATGTTTGATCTGCTAAATGTCATCCAAATACTATACAGTTGTGATAAAAAACCAAATTTAGATTTCCTTGAGTCAAATTTTTTTAAAATGAAAAATATCTGCAATATATCCCAGAGGTCCCAAGGAAAGCCAGCACTATCGGCACATATGCCGTTACTTGTGCCCCTAAATAAAAACATTTTGCCACTTTTCCTGAGACACGCACAGGTGCCTGGAGCGGGTCATTTCTTAATTCATGGTATGGAGAGCTGGGTAGTATCCGGATACTTTTTATGTATCCGAAAGCTGTATCCGGATACTTTTTAAATTTTATATCCGGTATCCGTATCCGTGACCAAATTTTAAAGTATCCGGTATCCGGACACTTTTTTTGATAATCGGATACTTTTAAATATTTATCGCCCTCCGATAATGCACCTAACGTAGGCCTAATCAGTTATAAATCTTTATAAGTACGTTGTTTAATTAATTACTTACATTTAATTTTTATATTTTCTATATCTCTCTTTTCAAGTACCCCTTTGTACCCTGTATTTATAATTAGAAGAAATTATTTTTCGGATTATAATAAATTACATCTTAATATTTATATTTTTATTTTGGTGTACCCACAAGTACAAATAAGTACACCCCTAAAAAGTTTAAAATTTGAAAACTCGGCTGGTCCGACGCTGGCCAAATTCAATATCAAAAGCTTAGGCAGTGACACGAAAAAGTTTTTCGTTAGCTCATCATTTAATTTATTTTTATTATTATATATTACATTAAAAACACATGCACATCACATAGTTTTAATACTAATAGTTTATGTCCTTTTTAAAAAAAGTATCCTAGGAAGTATCCGAATACATTTTTATTTGAAAGTATTCGAACTTTTTTAAAAAGTATTCGGTATCTGGATACTTTTTTTCAGTATCCGACCCAACTCTGATGGTATTCCCCTGCCCTGATGATCAAATCAGAACAAGCATACTTGTTCCAAACAAGTAATTAAGAACACGGGAAACACATTGCTGCCATTACTGCTCTACGGTATTACTTCAAAACCTGTGCTCCCTACTACGCAGGGATTGGCCCCGTCACATAGCCCGGGTAGTTGGAAGCAAACATTTTATGAATGAATAGGAGCTGAAAAATATTATTATTTATGTTGTTGTACTGCCAAAGTTAAATTTGGTGAAAGTGGACTGGCATTTCCTTAAAGTGTAATATTATTTGTTCGTTGAGCGACAATTTGTAATATGAGTTACCTGTTGATAGTGAATTTATAAAAATATTTAGTTAACTTTTTTGAAAAAATAACAATATACCAAAAGAAAAAATTTAATTTACAATAAAACAAACATTAAGCTTAATTTCGTCTTTAATTAGTTGTAAAAGATACTTCAATAATTAACAGAATTTATAAATGTTTATCACACAAAAATTATGATAGTTAAATACCTCGGCTAGGGGTGAGTAAGTTCATTATCTCTGACTATTGTACAATATTTGTTTCTCTAAGAAATTATAAGGGCGCCACTGAAATCTTTTTATTTTTTATGATACTACTGAAGAAAGTTGTTTTTAGCTGTTATTTAAATACGTATCATAAGATGACAGAAAGATGTCAGAAAAAACTGTCTATGAAGATAAAAAAATGATTTGAAAATGTACAAACATATAAAAGATAATAAGATTTCCTTGGTGCTGAAATTAATGAGGTAGAGAATACGTTACAACAAAATAATCCGCAAACAGTTCTTTAAAAATACTTATTCTAATACAGTTGACGATATAGATAGATATACACGGAAATAAAAGAGAAAAAATATGGGAACAGTAAACTTGATAGATCACAATAAACTTATCTGTTACAATAGTGGACGATCCTTCGCCGCACCTTGAGGTCGCTACGGCACTGTCTTGGTGGTTCCAAATGATAATGGAAGATCACTAGTGGAGGGATGATCTGCCCCAGTTGTAGAGATAATCCAGTTAAGAAGGTACATACGAGAGCTTACAGTTTACAAGTTATTCAAGTTTATGGAATCTCCAAATTCAAGAGATGCTTCTGGTTTACAGAATCTTCAATTAAAGAGTTGCCTCTAGTTTACAGAATCTTCAATTAGTTGCCTCTAGTTTACTAAAGAGTTGCCTCTAGTTTACTGTATTATATTCCAACTTTCTGTATATGACAGTAAATCAATAGAAGAAATGAAACTGGGAATAATTATTAAAACCTATTGAACGCGATAATGCCAACTCATTAGTACACCTCGTAGCGTAGCTACTTTGAACTTCCAATTATAATTATAGAGACCGTATTCATTATTTTATTATTAAAAATGTTTTATGATAGATGGAGTTAGCGGTATTAATTGAATTTAATATTTAGGATACCAGGTGCTTAAAATGTTAACAGGTACTGTTACACCCCCTCTACTCGATATAAAAAATTTTGCAGAAGGCAAAATTTTTTTTTTGTTGTTTAATATCAGATAAGATCTCCAACGTAAGTTTAAGCAAAACAGTTACATAGAACAAGTAAGGATTATAAGGAATTACAAAAATAACATAGGAAAAGGTTAAAGTTATTTAAAGAAATAAGGATTAGTCAGTATGTCCTTGTTGTCACATTCGTTACTTGTATGTAAAAGTAACCATTCCAGAGTTGCGCCAAACATATCAGAGATATGGCCTCGTGCTCTGGCGATTTGTTTCAAGGCAGCACTGCAATGCAATGCAAAAACGACAAAGAAAGGTAAAAAAGAAAAAAAAAGGACAAAAACTAGTAAAGAAAACGCAAAGGAAAAATTAAAAAAAAATAAAAGTTAGAAAGAAAAGAGAAAAGAAAGCAGAAATGTGTTAGATAATAATCATCGGATAGAGAAGGAAAGAGAAAAAAAAAGAAATTAGAAAATTAGGAAAGATAACATAAACGAACTTTAGACACAAGTGGTCTATAAAAAGTGGGACAAGTCCCGGGCGAGCCACCTACACCCAGCAATTAAGTTGCCAACTGAAATTTGACTCTACGTTAAAAAAAGTTAAAGAATGGTACTGTGTGATGTGTTTCCACACCACCCAGGCCTTAAAAAAATACAAAAATGATTAATTAAAAAAACAAATAAGACCTTTTTTAGCAAGAAAGGAATAAAACTTCCAAAAACCCGTCATGAGGTTAACTATTGCAAGATATGGATGACATAATCGGTAGTACCTTTTTTCTATCGGAAAGGAACAAAAAAACCGTAAAAGTCAAAATCGGTTCTAAATAAAGTCACAAACGGTATTAGATAAGGTGAAAATCGGTATTAGATAAATTCACAATAGATAAGAAAAGTTCTATATAGTTTTTACATCATCAAATGACCAATAATACAGTCAGTGAAAAATATACCTATTTAAAAATTACCAAAAAGTTACCAAAAATTATACTTTAGAGCTATATAAATTGTACTTTCTCATATTAAATACATGAACCATAAAAACAAAAGCCACATTATGTTTTAACATTTCCGAGCTAAAGATAATCTGTATACACATACAGATACGATAAGATAACCCAGTAGACATTCACACTGTATACTGCCAAAGGTACTTAAACCCGTACGCGACAGATTACATACAGTATGCACGATAAAAATGACTCTAGGTACGATAAATCCAATACACATTAGCGTATAAGATACAAAACACGGTATATGAACCCTTTAAAGGAAGAAAAAAATTAATATATCTTGATATGCCAAATCGGCTTGATACATTAAAAATATTCCACCCAAAAGTTCAATAACTTGCTCCCAGAACAAGCTAAATAAGATAAGATAAGCTAAGATAAGATAATTTTAAAACATATGCAAGACAGAGTTAATATAAATTTGTCCAAAATGTATTTTATAAGAGAAAAAAATAAAACGCCCAATAAGATAATATGGTAAGATAGAAAAAGATAGTATAAGATAATATAAATAAGAAACATTAGATAAATAAGATAAAGTAACTTAACTGTTGTTAAAGTAAATAGGTATATCATATAATGATAAAGTAAAAAAAAAGAATGACTAGGTAAACACAGCGAACTAACAACAACCATCGAAGACATCACATTAAATGAATAAATTTTTGATAATTCAAACATAATAAAATGACGAGGAAGTCTAGGTAATGAGAACCTTTGAACTTGGAAAGGGGCCGTTAGCATCCACAGTAGCTATGACATATCCTAAGAACAACATCCATCATCTCCAAACCTTCCACACATTCACTACATCCGAAAACCAAAAAAATTGTATGTTTAAGTATAAGTTTACTCAGTGTCGGTTGAGTTTGTGTCTTCATTATTGTCTGATTCATCTTCAAAATTGTCGTCTTTATCATTAGTTCCCGATAAATTTTTTATCAAAGTCAACAAAAGATTTCAAAAATTTTAAAAATACCAAACTTTTCGAATGTCTCGAGAAAAAACAAGTCCTGAATAATCAGAATTAAAGCAACTTGAATATAAAGTACACCAAAATCAAGTTATTTTAAGAAAGTACAATACTAACCAAAATCCTATTAATATAAGACAACAACAAAAATACAGGTACTAATTAGAACAAAAAACAAGAGTGTAACGTAAACAAATTAAAATGTTCGTTTCAATTTAGCTATACAAATTTGTAAATAAATATATATCAATAGAAAATTGTAAAAATATAAAATATTTTAAAAATGCAAAACTTTCCTAATTGCCAAGAAGAAAAGAAAGACAAAAAACTAGTCCCAACGAATATAAATCAAACTACTTCAATATAAATTACCAAGGTTATTTTTAAAACCACGCTAATATTAAAATTTCTATTTTAAAGTCATTAACCAAAAAAACAAAAAACTGGTACCTATTTAAATAAGCAATAAAAAGTACTAGTTAATATCGTCGAAATAAACTGTTTGCTACAAATTTGAACAATCAATATAGTTAAGCAAATAAATAAATATATCTATCAGTGTTGTACGTGAGGGATAATATAGGTATTAAAAACACAATAGGAAAAATCAAAGGAAATTGAACTGTTTATAAAAATATTTAAGATAGTTAAAAAATTAATTACGTAATATTAATATTGAAGATATTTAAAAAAATGATTTATGAAAAAAATAATATGTAGATATATACACCAAGTACTTTTCTCGAATGGAAAAACTATTTCCCAAAGAAAAAAATTATTGTACAGTCAGAGAAAAAATGAAACCAGCGTTTGGGCGCCAATTTGTAATATTATTTGTTCGTTGAGCGACAATTTGTAATATGAGTTACCTGTTGATAGTGAATTTATAAAAATATTTAGTTAACTTTTTTGAAAAAATAACAATATACCAAAAGAAAAAATGTAATTTACAATAAAACAAACATTAAGCTTAATTTCGTCTTTAATTAGTTGTAAAAGATACTTCAATAATTAACAGAATTTATAAATGTTTATCACACAAAAATTATGATAGTTAAATACCTCGGCTAGGGGTGAGTAAGTTCATTATCTCTGACTATTGTACAATATTTGTTTCTCTAAGAAATTATAAGGGCGCCACTGAAATCTTTTTATTTTTTATGATACTACTAAAGAAAGTTGTTTTAAGCTGTTATTTAAATACGTATCATAAGATGACAGAAAGATGTCAGAAAAAACTTGTCTATGAAGATAAAAAAATGATTTGAAAATGTACAAACATATAAAAGATAATAAGATTTCCTTGGTGCTGAAATTAATGAGGTAGAGAATACGTTACAACAAAATAATCCGCAAACAGTTCTTTAAAAATACTTATTCTAATACAGTTGACGATATAGATAGATATACACGGAAATAAAAGAGAAAAAATATGGGAACAGTAAACTTGATAGATCACAATAAACTTATCTGTTACAATAGTGGACGATCCTTCGCCGCACCTTGAGGTCGCTACGGCACTGTCTTGGTGGTTCCAAATGATAATGGAAGATCACTAGTGGAGGGATGATCTGCCCCAGTTGTAGAGATAATCCAGTTAAGAAGGTACATACGAGAGCTTACAGTTTACAAGTTATTCAAGTTTATGGAATCTCCAAATTCAAGAGATGCTTCTGGTTTACAGAATCTTCAATTAAAGAGTTGCCTCTAGTTTACAGAATCTTCAATTAGTTGCCTCTAGTTTACTAAAGAGTTGCCTCTAGTTTACTGTATTATATTCCAACTTTCTGTATATGACAGTAAATCAATAGAAGAAATGAAACTGGGAATAATTATTAAAACCTATTGAACGCGATAATGCCAACTCATTAGTACACCTCGTAGCGTAGCTACTTTGAACTTCCAATTATAATTATAGAGACCGTATTCATTATTTTATTATTAAAAATGTTTTATGATAGATGGAGTTAGCGGTATTAATTGAATTTAATATTTAGGATACCAGGTGCTTAAAATGTTAACAGGTACTGTTACAAAAGGTTTATTATTATTGAAAAGTATTGAATATTATGTAGTGTCATTTGCTCCATTTGTTGGAGAAATCTTTTGTCGAATTCGAAGTAGGTACGCATCATCGAATGAGAGCTGTAATTAGGGCTCGTAAACATTATACTATCCAAATAAACAAATAATTTTGTATCCAAACTTCCACTTAACTTTTTAGTTAAGGAGAGCAGATTTCGAAAAATCAGATTGTGAATATCACAAAATATTTTAATCTTTAGTTTAACCTGTTTCACTTTTTTAATTTAAAACTTAATTTTTCAAATTTATTGATCAGTTCAGGACTACTAGGATTTAAACATTAAATTTTATTCTACACTGTTTAATAAATTAAAGTACGCTCCCAATACTACGCATTGAAGATGACAAAGGGGTTTTATCCCATTTACTATTTTACTTCCTTTGGGATGGAATATAAAAAAATTTCCTTACTGCACATCTACACGAACAAAGGTATCTACCCACCAACAATGGCGTCTCTACCATCAGCGGTTTGGCCTCTAGCAAATAAGCCAGCACATTAACAATAAAATTTTCCATACATGCAACTCTTAACAAAAAAGAAACAGAATATACGGTACTATTTCAAAAATTCAGAACCAAAACTTTTTAGTTTGCAAACTCAAAATGACATTAAAACCAAAATAACACGTAAAATAATATCCAGAATAATACTTTGCACAATCTACACATCGCTGATAGGATAAATAAAGTTCATATCAGAATAAGAGAAATTCGCCCCTTGATATGTAAGAATAGTAAATTGGCAACTAACATCAAAGTATTTTTATTTAATAAATTAATTAGCCTTACCTTATTATATAGTTACCCAATTAACTATTTAACTACAAAGAAGGCGTATAATCGATTGCAGATTGTGCAAAATCATTGCTTATGCAGAGCTATCTGGAAACGAATTGATAGGTATCCGAGAACAAATTGACTACACAAGAATACTATGTACCAATGTTTAAGGATTAAGCACAATGATTATAATTATAGTCCGCAAAAATGAAAAGAAACCGCCTAGCGTTCTTCCTAAGGGTTATGGGTATCACCATGCTAGCATAAAAATATAGCTCCTGTAACTACGCAAAACATCATAAAACATGCCTATAAGAAATCCTGCCCCTTCGGAAAGGTCGAACTTAGCGGTACAACCAATTCCTGGTGGAGCCGTGAGTTGGATCGACTGAGGGCAATGGCGAGAACATCTTTTAACAAGGCTAAGAATACCAAACTCAAAGAGGATTGGGACACATATAAGTCCCACCTCAAAGAGTATAAAAAAGTCATTAGACAAAATCAGAGAAGAGCCTGGAAAACCTACTGTGACGAAATTGAAGAATTTCCACAAGCAGCCAGACTCCAGAGAGCTCTTTCGAAAGACCCGTACAGGAACATTGGCATACTAACCAAAGAGGATGGCACAAAAACCGCCAACCTGAAGGAAAGCCTGGAACTGCTAATGTCAACGCACTTTCCCGACTCCAGATTTCAAAATATGGCTACCTGGAGGGACGAGGAACAACACTATCCTACGGACGACGACTGGAGAATAGCAAACCAGATTGGGAGAGAAGTCAAGGTGGTCTTTATACCAAAACCAGGAAGATTGGATCATTCCATCCCAAAGGCATACAGACCCATCAGTCTCACATCGTTCACTTGAAAACTTTGGAGAGGCTATGTGAAAGGTACATAAGAGATGTATTGATTACGAGTTATCCACTACATTCAAATCAGCATGCATACACCCCAGGGAAATCTACAGATTCGGCCCTCGACCTTGTGGCCGGCCGCATAGAAAGATCGCTGGACAAGAAAGAGTCCACCTTGGGCGTATTTATAGATATCGAAGGTGCGTTTGACAAAACCACCTTCCTTAAAATAACCAATGCTATTACTGAAAGGGGCATTCCCCAGACAGTAAATAGATGGATATTTAACATGCTCTCCCAGAGAGAATAATAATTAGCGTGGAAGATGTCACTATAAGAGGCCTGGTTGTCAAAGGATGTCCACAGGGAGGGGTCCTCTCACCTCTACTGTGGAACTTGGTCTTAGACTCCTTACTCAACCGCCTAAGCAGTGAGAACTTCTACACTATTGCTTATGCAGATGACCTAGTGATTCTGCAAACAGGGAGGTTTGAGGAAACACTCTGTGCTAGAATGCAAGAAGCCCTTAATATCATAGAAAGCTGGTGCAAGGATCACTCACTGTCATTAAACCCACAGAAGACAGAGATGGTCCTTTTCACAAAGAAAAGGAGGCTTGTGAAACTTCGGGCTCCAAAACTCCTAAAAACTGAATTAAATTTCTCTGCAGAGGTGAAATATCTAGGAATCACCTTTGACAGCAAGTTAACATGGAACTCTCATCTAAAAAATAGAGTCAAAAGAGCATATATTGCCTATGAACAGTGTAGAAGAACCATTGGTCGTACCTGGGGATTGTCACCAAGGGTCACGGAGTGGATCTACACTGCAATCATAAGACCTATGCTAACCTACGGCGCGATTGCCTGAGGAGTAAAAACAAACCAGCTGACAGTCGTCCGCAAACTTGAACATTTACAAAGAACAGCATGCCTTAATATAACAGGAGGCATGAGAACTACACCAACTAGAGCGATGGAGGTGACCCCACTTGATATATATATATATATATATTATTATGATTTTATTAATTTATTGTTGTTGGGTTCTTATGTTTTCTTTTTTTGTTTTATTATTTTAATTTTTTCTGATGATTGAATGTTATTTTAGTAAATTTACGTTAATTGTGACATGATATTATTAGTGGTTTGTTTTTATTTGATTTGACGTAATTGTTGAAGTTTTTTACTACAATAATAATGTTTTTTAGCCCCTTAAATAATATGTTGTACTTCTGGTGAGCACGTGGGATGTAGAACTTCCAATGGTTTAATTAAAGACAGAAACTCTTACGATGTAGAATTTATTATTGTTTACTTGTGGATTTGTTTATACAATTTACTGGTTGATAAGACTCCCTTTTTACAAGTGGTGTGTTACAGTTTTATACTAGGATTATTTCTGATATAAGGTAAGTCAAGCTTCTTATATTAATTTAATACTAACTTTTGTATCATTAAAATTACAGTTGAAACTGTTATATTATAAGATTACTCTGCTCGATTCAACAAACCTATTTTCGATTCAAAGTCGAATACTGTTAACTTATAAAGTTAATAAAATTTATGACTAATCAAAGTCTTTTTTAAAAATGTAGATTACGAGTTGAATATTATAATAACTGTTGTTGAATGTTTTGAAAATGAGTCTTGAATCTTTTTTAAAATTAAACTTGAGTATTGAGTCGTGAAAGTTTTTTTTTTTAATTAAATCTTAAATGTTTGTTGAAAATTTTTTTAAACGAAGCTTTAATGTTTGTATAAAGGGTCTTGACTCTCTTAAAATTAGGCTTGAATCTCCTTTTATTCTTTCTGACTGGTTCTTTTACGTAAAGACTGAGATCCCTCTCTCATTATTCTCTGACCAATAAAAATGCTTCATTTAAAAACTCCACGAGAACCAATCAGAAGGAGCTATTTCTTAATTTGCTTATTTCTAACTAAAAATGCTTCATTTAAAAACTCCACGAGAACCAATCAGAAGGAGCTATTTCTTAATTTGCTTATTTCTAACTAACTACTTATATTTTACAAACAATTTTTTTACATAATATATACAATAATCATTTTTGATGTTCAATAATTTTTATATAATTTATTATGGTCGGAAAAGCTCTCAAATTATATTTACACTGAGGCTTGAAGTCATAAATTCGACCGATACATTTCCGAGTAACTCTTACGTCACAACGTGCAGCTGCTATTCTAAGCTCTTGGAGTTCGAGGAAACTAAACATTTCAAACAGAAGCAAAAACTGTTTTATTAGAATATCCTAAACTTTTATCATTTATCCCTGTAAAATTTACTTTTGGAATATTGATTATATTGTTTTTTAACATTGAGATTTTATTTACTGTATTTTCTGATATTAAAGAAACTGTAGACCCTGTATCTATTATAATGCTTAATAAATTGTTATCAATATTTGCTTTAATTAATACTAATTCTATTTCTTTATTTTCTAGATGCAGATTATCCTTGTCCATTAAAAATTCACGTGAGTGTACAAAGTCACATCTAGCGCTATTTACATTGTGCACCCCTATTGAAAATTTGTGGTTTGGGCATCATCTACTGGAGATCTGGCCCTAGGAGTTCTACTACCTGAACGTGCAATGTCTCTCGGTGTATTATTTGTCTCATTTATCCCCTCATTACTGTTACTCGTATTAATTGCGTTTACTTGTCTATTATTATTGTTTGTATTTGCTCGATTATTATTATTTTGTTCAAATCTATTAAAATTTCTATTATTATAATTATTGTTAAAATTTCTAGTGTTCTTATTATTATTGTAATTTCTACTATTATTGTAATTGTTCCTATTTTCATTATTTTGATTTCTGTTTTGATTATTGTAGTTATTGTTAAAATTATTATTATTATTTTGTCTGTTGAAATTGTTACTGTTACTTTGCCTATTAAAACTTATATCATTGTTATTAAAGTTTCTTACATTATTTCTATTCTGATTGTTGATACTATTACTTAAATTTCTTTCAATTCTCTGTAAATATGTTATTAAATGATCAAATTTATTAATATTTTGTACTGCAATTATCTCAGATATTTCAGGTTTGAAATGTCTTGATAAAAACATTACAATTTCTGCCTCTGGTATAGGAGGAGTTAAATATTGACAAGTAGCATAGAGTTGTAAAACATAGTTGGATAGATTATTCTTTGTATTATCAAATTTGCCAAAATACAATCTTTCCCTGACTTTACTCTGTTGTAATTCTGACCAGAAAGTATCTAGAAATACTTTTTCAAAGGTTTCAAATGAATCTACAAACATTTCTTTGCAATTCAACCATAATAGTGCATTACCTGTTAAACTTGACCTGATAAATTCTTTAAAGTCTTGTAAATTTTTAATTTTATAGTATTTATTTTTAATTGAATGTAAATAATTTATAGGATGTATCTTCCTATAATCCCCACAAAATTTCGAACTTTCTTCAAACTTCCCCCCTATATTTAAAACTTGAAAACCCAAGTCAGGTGTTACGCGATTGTCTGATAATTCAGAAATATTTTGATTCACTTGTTTTATTTTATTTTCGAGTTCCTCCTTTAATTTCTTGATTTCTTCACTGTTTCCCACGTTTACATTTGTATTTAATTTTTCTTCTATTTCTTTTCTTAATTGTCTCTCTGTTTTTCTGTTTTCCTGTTCGGCTATGTCCAAATTTATTTGTATTCCTCTTTTCACGTTATCTTCGATTTCTGATATTCTTGAGTTTAATTTCAGATTGTTTTCGCTTGTTCTTTTGTCTATAATTTGTACTTGTTTATTTAAAAATTCTTGTTTTTCCTCAATTACTTTAATCTTTTTCTCTTGATTTTCTACTTTCTTGTCCAATTTTTCCGTTATTTCATTCAATTTTCTCGTTATTTCCTCAGAATTTTGTCTATTTTGTTTTTTCATTTCTTCAGAGTTAGCTTCTAATTTTCTTGTCATCTCTTCCGAGTTGGCTTCTAGTTTTTTCGCTATTTGTTCTGAATTGGCTAGGATGATGCTCATCAAATCTGCCAATGTGACATTTCCTCCAGTTTGTGAAGAAGTACCATCTTTTTGTTTAGGTTCATCTTTTTGTTCCCCCCTTTCTTCTGGTTCTTCAGCATTGTAGTCTATGTCTATTTGTTCTTGGCTTTTTAATCTGTTAATTAGAATTTGTTTGGTTCCTTTATCATCCAAATTCCTGTTTCTAAGTTCTTGCCTGAGTTCTTCAACTTTCCAGGTGTCAAAATTAACTTCCTCTTTATCAGACATTATGTTTCGACTTTTTATATTTATAATAAAATGTTAGAAATATTTATTTTATATGTTAATTACACTTACAATAATCTATTAGTATTTTTATTTTTAAATAAATTTTAATGTAATGTTTATTGATTTATTTTTTGTTATTTAAACTATTAAAATCTGTGATTTTAATCGAGCCCCACGTTGGGCGCCAAGTTATTATGATTTTATTAATTTATTGTTGTTGGGTTCTTATGTTTTCTTTTTTTGTTTTATTATTTTAATTTTTTCTGATGATTGAATGTTATTTTAGTAAATTTACGTTAATTGTGACATGATATTATTAGTGGTTTGTTTTTATTTGATTTGACGTAATTGTTGAAGTTTTTTACTACAATAATAATGTTTTTTAGCCCCTTAAATAATATGTTGTATAATGATGACTAGCTCAAATAAAATTAAATGTTTCTTGAAAATAGACACTATCGTTAATCGAAAAATTATATCTCAGGTCGTACAGGTTTCACCACAGATTTACGCTCAAACAAATTATAAATTTTCTATCAAAATGAAATTCAAAAATCTTTACAATAAAGTAGTATAAATGTTCTCTAGCGGCTAATAATTATTATCGCTTTAAAACAGTTTATACGCACACTTAATACAAATTAAATAACGGTACCTTTTTTAACTTTGTCTCTCGAGTGTTCGCCATTCACATGTAGGTGTCGCTGGAACTGGTGGTCTATCTTCTCTTCTGGTGAGCACGTGGGATGTAGAACTTCCAATGGTTTAATTAAAGACAGAAACTCTTACGATGTAGAATTTATTATTGTTTACTTGTGGATTTGTTTATACAATTTACTGGTTGATAAGACTCCCTTTTTACAAGTGGTGTGTTACAGTTTTATACTAGGATTATTTCTGATATAAGGTAAGTCAAGCTTCTTATATTAATTTAATACTAACTTTTGTATCATTAAAATTACAGTTGAAACTGTTATATTATAAGATTACTCTGCTCGATTCAACAAACCTATTTTCGATTCAAAGTCGAATACTGTTAACTTATAAAGTTAATAAAATTTATGACTAATCAAAGTCTTTTATAAAATGTAGATTACGAGTTGAATATTATAATAACTGTTGTTGAATGTTTTGAAAATGAGTCTTGAATCTTTTTTAAAATTAAACTTGTGTATTGAGTCGTGAAAGTTTTTTTTTTTAATTAAATCTTAAATGTTTGTTGAAAATTTTTTTAAACGAAGCTTTAATGTTTGTATAAAGGGTCTTGACTCTCTTAAAATTAGGCTTGAATCTCCTTTTATTCTTTCTGACTGGTTCTTTTACGTAAAGACTGAGATCCCTCTCTCATTATTCTCTGACCAATAAAAATGCTTCATTTAAAAACTCCACGAGAACCAATCAGAAGGAGCTATTTCTTAATTTGCTTATTTCTAACTAACTACTTATATTTTACAAACAATTTTTTTACATAATATATACAATAATCATTTTTGATGTTCAATAATTTTTATATAATTTATTATGGTCGGAAAAGCTCTCAAATTATATTTACACTGAGGCTTGAAGTCATAAATTCGACCGATACATTTCCGAGTAACTCTTACGTCACAACGTGCAGCTGCTATTCTAAGCTCTTGGAGTTCGAGGAAACTAAACATTTCAAACACGCGATGTGTTGTGTACGAGCACTCGTAGTTCTGATAATTTGACGTCACACAGGCACAGGTGCGTTTCTAAGGTTTTGGAGTTCATGGAAACTAAACATTTCAAACACGCGATGTTTACGAGCATTCTAATTCGTGTTAATTTGACGTCACAGGCACAGGTGTTATTCGTAGAAGAACTTTTTATACACTTTTGTAGATCTTTGAAAATCCTTTTATATATTTAACAGAAAAATATTTTACAAAAATTTATAATTTGTTCGTTTGTTTTATTTTACATTTAGAATTATATTTTCATTATTATTTATTTTTTTTAATGGTGATTTTGATTATTTTTATGTAATGTGATTACTTTTTTATTATTTATTTTGCTTTTAATTGACTTAACGATTTTGTTTTTGATTTAATCATCATAATACACATTCTTATTGAAATTAATATTTTCTTTAATGAATAAATTTTTTATGATAATAAAACTTCGTCTCAATATATATCAATGGGGTGGTTTTAATGACCATGCTACGGCTTCGCTCTACTGGTACACAACTTGAAGCAGAATCTGGTGAGTCGAGGTGTGGTTTGTGGCGCGAAGCTATAAACGAGCTTCCAATGCTACAAGCAAATACAGAATCGATTTCACCAAGATATGCCTTTCACAGGCCCTACAAGATAATCATTAATGACAACGCTATATGTATCTTCACCAATGGATCTAAGACAAAAGAAGGTTCAGGATGTGGAATTTACTCCAGATCCCTAAACCTAAATATAAAATGGGCAATGGGTTGTAATGCAAGTATAGCTCAGACAGAGCTAACTGCCGTATCCATAGTCGCAAAAGAGATTACCATAAGAGAAATCACTAGCAAAAACGTCCGTATCCTTGTAACATGATATGTTAACTAAAAACGTATTATTTTTAAATTAATTATATGGCTAACACTAACACTAACTCTATTGTATAGAGTTCTTAACATGTTAATTATTATAAACGATTCCTGTCAGTAATTCCAACTTTATACACGATCTTTAATGTGGCATAGTCCAATACCTTTAAACCACGATTCATTCTCTTATTGTCATTGGTGTTATACACAGCATTGGAATATACAATACCAAAAGACGTTACAAATTTCAAGTTAAAAGACGTTACAAATTTCAAGTCAAAAGACGTGACAAATTTCAACTTAAAAGACACTACAAATTCCAAAAACACTACAAATTTCAAAGACATTACACTGATTGGTTCTATATTGGTGGACGGTTCATCAGACCAACCCTTCACTGGACCAGCCCTCTCCTGGATCAACCAATGGATCATATGTAAAAAAAGATAAGTCGACCAACGTAAATGCATTTATAATATTATACAGCTGTCTCGTTTTTCTTTATTTCTTAAACGTAATATAAAAATCATTTTAGTATCGTCAACTGTATTAGAATAAGTTTTTGTAAAGAACTGTTTGCGGATTATTTTTTTGTAACGTATTCTCAATTTCATTCATTTAAGCACCAAGGAAATCTATTTATCTTTTGGTACATTTTTATTTTTTTATCTTCATAGAAAGTTTTTTCTGAGATCTTTCTGTCATCTTATGATACTTATTTAAATAACAGCTTAAAACAACTTTCTTCAGTAGTATCGTAAAAAATAAAAAGATTTCAGTGGCGCCCTTATAATTTCTTAAAGAAACAAATATTGTACTATAGTCAGAGCTAATGAACTTACTCACCCCTAGCCGAGGTATTTAACTATAATAATTTTTGCTGTGATAAACATTTATAAATTTTGTTAATTATTGAAATATCTTTTACAATTAATTAAAGACGAAATTAAGATTAATGTTTGTTTTATTGTAAATTACATTTTTTCTTTTGGTATATAGTTATTTTTTTAAAAGTTAACTAAATAATTTTATAAAATCACTCTCAACATTTAAATCATATCACAAATTGACGCACAACGTAATAATAATGGTTACAAATTGTCGCCCAACGACCAACTAATATTACATCCTTACGGACAGCAGACAAGTACTATTAGCCCTGAATAGGTCACGGATCACATCAGGTCTAGTATTAGAATGTCACATGGCCCTTACGGAAGCCTGCTACAACAATGTGGTTACTCTAGGCTGAATAAAAGGTCAAAGAATTTCAAAAGGCAACCGCATTGCTGACTCGTTGGCTAGAAAAGCTGCCACCCAAAGGCACTTGGGACCCGGTAGTCTTGTCAGCTTGCCGGCATCAGCGGTGGTTGACCTAGTAAAGGAACGCTCCCTTGACAAATTCAGGGGAAGATGGGACGAAGAAAAAGGTTGCATACTATCCAAGGAACTTCTGAAATATCCGAATAGCAAAGCAGCCAAGAAATACGTGGCCATGACCAGAAAGGACCTGCGGTTGGTCACAGGTATACTTTCTGGCCATTATCACCTACGAAAACATCTGAACAGGTTGGGTTTATCGGACAGCCCACTATGTAGAGGATGTGAACAAGAGGATGAGACAGTTAAGCACGTCCTTTGTGACTGTCTGGCACTCTCTCTAACAAGACTTTCTGTATTCGGCGAGAACTGGCTAACACATGCCAACTTGAGGGAGCTGCCTACAGGCGACGTTATCACCTACTTTAAACAGGTAGGATAGTTGACGAGCCAATAGGTTAGGCTCAATCTCAGAAGGCCACACAATGGGCCAAATGTGGCCCAAGTGCTGTGGGGCGACCCACCCTTCCAGAATTACAGATACAGAATACAACCTAATCTTTTATCATATTATGAATACTAAGCCTAAAATTCCTAATGCACTAATAATAAAATTTCCAATTCTCAATTACTACCTACACCTAAAATTATAATTTACTTATTTATAAATATCTTATCTAAATAACTCGATTCTATTTACGTATTGAATTTTACATGTATATAAAAATTAGGCAAGATTTTTAAAATGTTGTCACTGGTGGTATTTGTATAAGTTTTGCACGTTTACCTTACTCCTTAACAAATTATTATATGGACTTAAAATATAACTATTTTCGTAAGATTTCTTTTACCTTACTCCTTAACAAATTATTATATGGACTTAAAATATAACTATTTTCGTAAGATTTCTTAAACAATAAATTGTCCAATAAACGGTAATTTTAATTTTGCACATTCATTCTCTTTTTTGTTTGCAATTACCCATTCACCTTCTTTAAAGACAACTGGTTTCTTTATATTTCTGTACCTTCTCATAATGTATCTGTCTGCATTTCTTTTTAATCTTTTATTTACGTTTTCAATTAAATTATTATATTGTTCTTACTTGTTCTTGCTATAATCCATGTTTGTGTTGTTGTGTTTGGAGTATTATTTATAAAATATTTTATATTTCATATATTATTTTCCCAGTTCCTATGTTCATTGTATGTTAGAATTCTAAGATATTTTATAATTTCTTTGATATATCTCTCTGTAGGATTAGATGAGGGATGTCTAATGCTAGTAAATGTTAAAGTAATTCCATTTTTAATCATAAAATTTTTGAATCTTTTATTATTAAAGTAAGTAGCATTGTCTAATACACATCTTTTTGGTTTACCCACTTCTTGAAAATATTGTGACATGATTTCACAAAGAACTTTAGTATTAGTTTTCATGGTTAGTTTAATGACAACAAATTTTGAAACGATATCTACTATTACCAATATGTGTTTGTTTCCCTCATAATTTTTAACTAAATTGGACATAAAATCTATTGATATTAATTCTAAAGGGTTTTCTACTTGTATGGACTTCGGTATGTAATTTTCTCTTCATATTAGCCATGTTTTTCTTACTCCACTGTGTCCATATGATTTATGTATTTCTGTTATTGCTTGTTTTGCAAAATCTTTTGTAGGGATAAAAAGTTCATTTTCCTGTAGAGTCTTGTAGTAAATACTTTCCTTTTCCAAAGCTCTTCTTTTTTCTCCTTCTGTTAAATTTGTTTGATCTTGTACTATTTCTTTCAATGAAAATATACCTTCTTGTTGTCTTAAAATGTTTAAACATACTTTAATTAAATTTACTATATACTATATTTGATTTCCCAGTTACATATTTAATTTCAAACAAATATTCTTGTAATAGCAAAGCCCATCTATGTATTTTATTATTACCAAATTTATTATCTAATATTAAGGTTAATGATTGGTTATCTCTTTCTATGGAGAATTTGTTTCCTAATAAGTAAAATCTAAATTTTGTTACACAGGAAATAATACTCCCTAACTCTAATTCACTAACACTATAGTTTTTTTCATGTTTCTTTGTAGTTCTTGATATAAAACCGATAGGTACTTCTATATCTCCCTGTCTTTGTATTAAAACCCCAGCATATCTATTAATTGAAGCATCTGTTTTTAATGTAAATGGCAAATTGTAATCTGGGTAATAAATTTAATTTCAAAAACATTTATAATTTTATTAAAAGCATTTTATTTTTCTTTGTTCATTTCCATGATACTCCCGTCTTTAATAATTCTAATAACGGTGACTCTAATTCACTAATGTTAGGCACTAATCTATTAAAATAATTTATTGTCCCAAGAAACACTTTTAACATTTTTAAATTATTTGGTGTTTTAAACCCCCTTATTAATTTAATTCTATCAGGATCCATTTCGATACCTTTATCATCAATTATCGGCACGGTATATTTATTAATCGTTCTGGCATCTAAACATATTCTAATGTCTTCATTTTTCTTTTGTACAACTACTAGTGGATTAATATACGGTGTATTGCTTCTTTCAGTTATTCCATCTTCTTCCAATATTTCCAATTCTTTCTTCACCCTGTCTTTTAACTTATATGGTATAGGATATGTCTTCACTTTAAAATTCTCAATACCTCTCACCTCCATCTTATGTTCATACTTGGTAGCTACTCTGTTTATGTAATGTATTAACCAAAAACTATGTACTAAATCTAATTTTCAAAATATTTTTGCATTTGTTATTCTACCTAATATTGCATCGATAGACATTGGTGCTTCATATTCAGGTACAGTATATTTGTTAATTGTTCTAGCATTCAAACATATTCTTATATCTAAGATTTCCAACTCTCTCTTTACTCTGTCTTTTAATTTATGTGGTATAGGATATGTTTCACCTTGAAATTCTTAATATTTCTTACTTCCATCTTGTGCTCATACCTTGTAGCTACTCTTGGCTCCTTAGACATTAACCTTCTATACTTCATCAACAAATCCCTTGCAATATTGTAATATTTTTCATCCAAGTCATTATCTTCTAATCTTTTCTTCTTTCTATTTCATACCCATAGTTCTCTTCTTCATCACCATTATATCCATTTCTAATATAATTTATATTCTTCTTACTATCTTCTTTATCTTTCACCATATACATAGATATCCATATACCATTTAACCTTATCTTCATTTCTTCATAATTGATTATAGCTTCTGATTTTTCTAATATGTCATTACCCAATATTATATCACTGTCTAAATTTGGAACTGCTAGTAGTTGACAATTTATAATGATTTCATTAAAAATTTATTTTAATTTCGTACAATTTATTTACTTCACACATTTTTTTTATTATTAATACCAGTTAATACTACTTTTGGGATTTTAATTTCTTTTTCTTTTAAATTATTAAATTTTAAAATTAATTTTGAATCTATTAAAGAAGTTTGACTTCCTGTATCAATTAATATTTGTAATGTTTTGTCATCAATTTTACCCTGAATATATAATAACCCGTTATTATGTAATTGATTTAACTTTTCATTTAAATTAATAAATTCATTAGGGTGGCATAATGCAAAACTTTGATAAAGAAAGCAACAGTTTAAAAATCCTGCTGATCATTTACATTTTCCCTACCTATATCCCTTACTCGTTTTACTACAATTTCTTGTCTGGCTTGATTTCTTGGATCTCTTTCCAATCTTCTTTTTCCGTTGCTATTTCCATTATTGTTTCTTATGTTGTCTCTTTCCAAACTTCTGGATCTCATATCCTAATTCCTTCCTCTTCTTGTATAATTTATCCTTCTTTGGAATCCATTATTATTGTTAAATTTACTATTATTATTATTGTTACATGTCCTATTTGTGTTACCATTTCCATTATTGCTGTAATTGTTGTTGTTACCTTGTGAATTTCTTGTTATATTGTTATTAAAATTGTTATTAGTTTTATTCCTCTAATTGTTACTATAGTTATTTTGATTTTAATTATGGTTACGTCTCCAATTGTTTTCATTTAAGTTATTTATTCTAGCCCTATTATTATTAAAATTTTCATTATTAGTTCTTTGTTGTCTATTGTAATTATTTGGTTGCCTTGATGTAGTGTCAATTCTCTCTCCTCTCTTTCTTTCTAATCTCTGCAGATATTGGCATAAATTATCCATTGTCTTGATGTTCTGTATAGCTATTGTTTCAGTTATCTATTCTTTAAAATGTCTCGCAAGATATAGGACTATTTCTTTCTCTGGTAGTATTGGACTTAAGTGCATAACTAATGTATATAATTGCAATGCATATGTATTTAGAGAATTTCCTCTACTATCATCATATTTTCCAAAATAAAGTTTTTCCCTTATCATTGACTGTGGGTTATTTCCCCAAAAAAATTTAACTTCAAATTGTTCCATGGTGTTAATCTCCTCTTCTTTACTTATAAACCATACTAATGCGTGTTTTTCCATATGTTCTCTAATAATCTCTCTTAGCACATCTGCTATTTCCACAACGGATTACTCTTGTTTCCCCAGACATCTTCATCATTTCTCTTCTCATATTTGTGACCTTTTTTTCTTGTTCTTTCTTCATTTTGACCATATTATTTTCTATTTCCATTAATTTTAGCCTATATTCTTTACTATACATATATGTTCTACTTCTCTTGTATGTTTTTAATCTAAATTTTTATTTCTCTCTTTATTTTCTTCCTCAAATATTGCAAAATTCTGTTTAATTTCTTTAGTTAAATCTTCTTGTACTCCCTGTATGCTTTTATTAATCTTCATAACTTCTCGGTCGATTTTCTTATTATTCTGGTTCTCTTCTACTTCCATAATTCTTTAAATCATTTCTGCTCCGATTTCTTGTTTAGTACTCCTTATTTCTTCTTGTAATTTACAATTTTATTCCCCCTTTTCTCCTCACAATTCATCAAATTTCTTATTTATATCTTCTTTATTTTCATCCAGTTTCTTGTTTATATCTCTTCTCAAATCTTCATTATTTTTGCCTAATTTTTTATTATTTTCTTCTAATTTCTTATCCATTCTTTTAATATCTTCTTTATTTTCATCCAATTACTTATTGTTTTCTTCTAATTATTTATATCCATTAAAAATTTCATGATTTCATTTTCTCCACCATTTCCTTCAATTCTTCGGGTTTCTTGTATTTGTTGTTCTTCTGTTTCATCCTGTTCTCTTTCTCTACTTTCTTTACGTGTTCCATGGTCTCCAGAACCCTGTCTTCTTTCTTCGTCGGCCTGGGTACCTACTTCATCTCCTTGTTTCTCCCCTACCTATTTTCCGTCCTTCAATGTCATTTTCTCCATTTTATTTGATTAAAATTGTATTATTATATGTTAAATATCAATTTATTAATTATTATCTAGAATTAATAATTTTATAAATTTTCTATAGAGCCTGATTAACCTTATTTTAAGCGTAATCAACTTTAACAGTCTAATTAACTTTAATAGCCTAATCAATTAGAATAACCTAATAAAACTTTTATATCCCAATGAACTTTTTATATCCCCACGTTGGGCGCCATTTATTTGAAATGTATACAAATTTTAAAATCTGTTTGATTAATTAAATTTATTAATTTTATTATATAATTTTTTATTTGGTATTTCTTATAAGTTTTTATTTTATTAAATTTATTATTTTTTTATGATTTTTTATATAATATTTTATATTTGTGGGGCTATGATTATTTAGTTATATGTTTTCAATATAATTTTACCTTACTTGATTATTAATTACTTTATGACTAAATTTATAAGCATATGAGAACTCTATATTTTTAGTAGTCGGTTCTAATTAGGTTATAAATAATTTTAAATCACCTTTGTAAATGTTGTGATACCCAAAATTTTCCTTAATACAACCCTGTCTATTTTAAAACTCACTCCTCTTCATATTTCATCCAGATTTATTATGTCGATACTTTAAATAAAATTATTAATCGATTTGTACATCTGTTCTCTGATAAATCGATTTTTTTCTGACAGTATTTTGAATATAATATTAAAAAACATTCAATATATTTCACAAAAAAATATTAAAACATGTGATTAAATTTAATAATGGAAAGATACTAGTGTTTATTATATAATTTGAATTTTAAAGACGTACCGCATTGGTCCGGTTCTATGGATGATGACAGCAGCGCTTTCATTCGGCGTTCTCTGTTCCAAGCATTGCTTGTAGACAATGATGGCGTCGGCTGCTCCGCTTGGTGTAGGATGATAGATAGTTTTTTAAGATTTTTTTATAATGCTTTAAACATAATTTTCCAAATTTACAGTTATTTTGGTGGGGTTATCGGTTTATAAATTTACACTAGGCCGCCTTTAAACTTTGACTAAATTCTTTTGTTTTCCGGCATAGATTCGCCTCGAATCAAATGAAACTGACCAAAAAAAAGATATTACCACAGTATTTATACTCTTTCTTCCGAAATAACATAAATTATTTAAATTCAACTGTTTATATAGGCAATTTTTCGAAACTTTCTAATAAATCTATTTAATTAATTCTAGTTAATTGATTCTTTAATTGGGTGATAAATAAACTTTAACTATTATAATTGATAATAAATTAACTTCCATTAATTAAATTTTACTTTTTCCATGTTAAATTTTAACTTTAAACGAAGCGATGTTATGGCTACCTTCTGTAAACATACAATAATATTTGATAAAAATTGTGAGCAAATACACTTAACATTTAATTAATTTTTACATAAACATACTCCTTAATACTTCAAATATTAAACTAATATTCTATAAATTTTTTATAATTTGCTTTTTAAACTAATTAACTTCCGCCATTTTTTTTATCCAAATTTAAACTAAAATTATATAATTAACAAACATTTCTACTCTTCACGTATACAAATTTGATACAAAACATATTATTAACATATACAAATAATAATAACAACAAATTACATGCTTTTGTATTTCATAACCAGAGTCTCAAGTATCCTTTCACCTTGCAATTATTCCCTTTATACATTGTAACTAATAAACATTGTCTTGTTTCTAGTGTCCTATCACCTTAATAACTCGTTTAACATAATTTTTTATTCCCTATAGTTCAATTTCTAGTGTCTTTCCACTTTATAGGTTCGGGCGCATTGTCACTGATTTTTGATGGGTTTCACCATATCACTCACGGTTTATTAATCACATGTTTTGTATATTTATATCACTTATGCTATAATTTAACAAATTCAATGTTTTCAGATATATTCAATTACTTTACATTTACAACGTTATACCCACTGTTATGGATGTTAAAACTACTGTTTGTTATAAAGTTAATTATGAATTTATTTACTTGTATAATATATCATTAACTAAAAATTTTCTTTTTGGTATTAATTGTTTATTTAAAATATTAACTCTATATCATAGTTTAAAACCTACACTACTTTATAACAATGATACTTCATGTTTTTTTTTATATTAAACCTTAATTTACTATTTTCATTTCATATTTCTTAATAAAAACTTATTCTGAAAATGATATATAAACATTTCTTATCTTAACTAATATGTTTTATTTTTCTATTGGTTTTTTAGGTAATTGTAATTTAAAACATAATAGAATAGTGATATCACAATGTAACTAGTAATATTTTCTATTGTATTATAATGAAAAATAGTTTAAAATTGAGAATAATAAAAACCTCTTCGTTTGAACGCAACTTCCAAGTTTATTCGAAAAATTATGTTTTAAATTACAATGACGGCCGTTTCGCTGAATAGCATCGTCAGATTGACATTTAAGTTCCACTTTGTTGTTTGTAGCTAGATCTCTGATGTTGTTTAGGTAGTATTAAGGCTAGACCAAGAATAGAAGTCATAAGTTATAACAATATTAAAGCCAAATACTACACACTTGTGATAAAAAACAAATTGTTGCTAGAAAAGATACTTCTATGTTTACCGATACAATATCCGTACACTCAAAATATATAATAACAGTTATGATATTAGGATAGTATAGAACAACTTTTGTTGATATTGTATTTATAGAACATTTATTTAATATTTTAAATGTCAAAATATACATATATATTGTAATGATTCAAAAAATATGATCAAAATAATATTACCTTATTTGCCAGAACAGTCCATGTTTTATAAGGAAAAAGGATATATAATAATAATAAATTCTTCAAATATATGAATTTCAAAGCTTCTTTTGTTTGAAATTAACATTAAACTAGGAACACTGAATAAATTAGAGTCCAACAATAATTCTGAGTAAAAAACACTATATCTCAGTAGTATGGTTGGATTGTCTTATTATTAGATGTCGAATCTTGCATCAAGTTCAAATTACCTAAAAAACCAATAGAAAAATAAAACATATTAGTTGAGATAAGAAATGTTTATATATCATTTTTAGAATAAGTTTTTATTAAGAAATAGGAAATGAAAATATTAAATTAAGTTTTAATATAAAAAAAACATGAAGTATCATTGTTATAAAGTAGTGTAGGTTTTAAACTATGATATAAAGTTAATATTTTAAATAAACAATTAATACCAAAAAGAAAATTATTGGTTAATAATATATTATACAAGTAAATAAAGTCATAATTAAGTTTATAACAAACAGTAGTTTTAACATCCATAACAGTGGGTATAACGTTGTAAATGTAAAGTAATTGAATATATCTGAAAACATTGAATTTGTTAAATTATAGCATAAGTGATATAAATATACAAAACATGTGA
The DNA here is from genome assembly GCA_035357415.1 of Ophraella communa. NCBI lineage: Eukaryota > Metazoa > Arthropoda > Insecta > Coleoptera > Chrysomelidae > Ophraella > Ophraella communa. The sequence goes on along the minus strand of CM068994.1, from coordinate 20,841,495 downwards.
TTAATAAACCGTGAGTGATATGGTGAAACCCATCAAAAATCAGTGACAATGCGCCCGAACCTATAAAGTGAAAAGACACTAGAAATTGAACTATAGGGAATAAAAAATTATGTTAAACGAGTTATTAAGGTGATAGGACACTAGAAACAAGACAATATCTATTAGTTACAATGTATAAAGAGAATAATTGCAAGGTGAAAGGATACTTGAGACTCTGGTTATGAAATACAAAAGCATGTCATTTGTTGTTATTATTATTTGTATATGTTAATAATATGTTTTGTATCAAATTTGTATATGTGAAGAGTAGAAATGTTTGTTAATTATATAATTTTAGTTTAAATTTGGATAAAAAAATGGCGGAAGTTAATTAGTTTAAAAAGCAAATTATAAAAAATTTATAGAATATTAGTTCAATATTTGAAGTATTAAGGAGTATGTTTATGTAAAAATTAATTAAATGTTAAGTGTATTTGCTCACAATTTTTATCAAATATCATCGTATGTTTACAGAAGGTAGCCATAACATCGCTTCGTTTAAAGTTAAAATTTAACATGGAAAAAGTAAAATTTAATTAATGGAAGTTAATTTATTATCAATTATAATAGTTAAAGTTTATTTATCACCCAATTAAAGAATCAATTAACTAGAATTAATTAAATAGATTTATTAGAAAGTTTCGAAAAATTGCCTATATAAACAGTTGAATTTAAATAATTTATGTCATTTCGGAAGAAAGAGTATAAATACTGTGGTAATATCTTTTTTTGGTCAGTTTCATTTAATTCGAGGCGAATATATGCCGGAAAAAAAAAGAATTTAGTCAAAGTTTAAAGGCGGCCTAGTGTAAATTTATAAACCGATAACCCCCACCAAAATAACTGTTAATTTGGAAAATTATGTTTAAAGCATTATAAATTGGAGAAATCAAAACAATTTAAACAAATTTAATAAATGAAAATAATATAAATAACCACCCACCTGAAATTTATTAAGTTCCTGGATATTACGCCAACAAAATCTTAAAAAACTATCTATCATCCTACACCAAGGGAAGCAGCCGACGCCATCATTGTCTACCAGCAATGCTTGGAACAGAGAACGCCGAATGAAAGCGCTGCTGTCATCATACATGTATGTATGACTTAGGGGTGATGATTACACTGCGACCTATAGGATCTATTGTGTCCCCCCTTACTTGCCATGTTCTGATATTTCCTCAGAACTATAGCAGCTCTTCGAGTCCTATTTTCCTGAGGAAGTTTAGGACATCGTCGGGCTTCAAATCAGGTAGATCCCCTTCCTCTATTTCATATGCTTCTAGGTATCTAGCCCTAGAATTTTGCAAGGCAGAACATTCTGAGAGTATATGTATTGAGGTTTCATCCTCTTCCTCACAGAATCTGCACTTTGCTTCATCTGCTAACTCTAGTTTCTTCATGTGGCTTCTTAACCGGCAATGCCCGGTTAATATTCCCGTTAAAATTCGGAGCCTTTTTTTACTGAGGTTGAGGCAGCGAAGAGATCTCTTCTGGTCATAGTTCCCCAGTAGTATCTTAGATTGCCTCAGTCCTTCCAGCTGATTCCAGTACTTGGATTTTTCTTTCTCCATTGCCTCCCTTAGTTTTCCTAAGATTACTCTACTGCTGATCCCACAAGATGGTTCTGGTCCCAAATGTGGGGTTTCAGCTCCTTTTTTTGCCAGCTTATCTGCTGTTTCATTCCCTTCTATTCCTTTGTGTTCCGGGACCCATAGGAGGGTGACAGTGTTCTTCTGGCCTAGTTTATTTAGTTTGCCTAGGCATTCCCAAACCATCTTCGAACTGATTATATTTGAGCTCAGCGCTTTGATGGCTGCTTGACTATCCGACATGATCACAATCTCTTGTCTGCGGTAGTTTCTTCCAATATTGAATTCCACACATCTTTCGATGGCGCGGACTTCTGCTTGAAAGATGCTTGGGTATGTGCCCAAGCTTTCTGAGTATTTTGCTCTCGGTCCAAAAACTTCTATCCCAGTTCCCTCGTTTAGCTTGGAAACGTCCGTATACCACTTTATGGTATTCTGGTTTAAATTCTGTATGGTGTCTTCATCCCATTCAGATTTATTACTTAACTTTGTGATGAATTTTCTCACAAAGTTGAATTTCTTTGGCATATCATTTGGGGCATTTCCCAAGTTTGATCAAAATGAAGTGATCGAGGTTTTTCCCTGATAATTCCTTCTTTGATCATTCTATATACTGTTTTCTTCCTTACACTTTTTAGCAGAATGTGCAGTGGGGTCAAGTTTAAAATCACCTCCATTGCAGCAGTGGAGCAAGTTCCCATTGCTCCAGTGATACATGAACAGTCTAGTCTCTGAATCTTCGAGAGGTTTTTCCTCGTCGTATTCAGATTAGCCCTTACGCCCCAAGCCACTGCCCCATATGTGATTAATGGTCTCACTATTGCTGTGTACATTCATTGCAGGATATGTGGGTTACATCCCCAGTTCTTCCCTGCAATGTTCCTACACACCATGAGGGCCTTGGTTGCTTTGTGTATTACTTCGTCTTCGTGTTTGTTCCAGAGTAACCTGCTATCTAGGATTAGCCCTAGATATTTTACCTCTGTTTTCCACTCGACGATGTTCTCTCCTATTTTTATGATTTTTAGATTAGGTTTCTTTTTCCTTGTAAAGGCTACTAGTGTGGTTTTGGTGGGGTTGATGATGAGTCCCACCGAGTCACACCATTGTTCCGCAATGTTCAATCCTCTTTGAACAATATCACAGAGGACATTTTCATACTTCCCTTTTGCCAGGATAACCATGTCGTCGGAATACCCTTGACATGGTATGCCTTCCCTAGTCAATTGACAGAGCAGACTGTCCACAGTGAGACTACATAAGCGGGGATGCAACTCCCCCCTGTGGACAGCCTCTGGTCACATTAATGAAGAGATAGTGTCTTGTCCTGCCTCCATTTCTGCGATTCTTGTAGATAGCAGGTGCGACATCCAACTGGAAGTCGTTCTATCTACTCCTTTCTCAATCAGTGCTCTTTTGACTGCCTCATGTGGCGTATTGTCAAAGGCCCCTTCTATGTCTAGAAAGGCACATACCACGGTCTCTTTTTTGTTCAGTGCGTCTTGGATTTCGTCCGTGTTAAAGCGGTTTCCGTGGACTTTCCCGCTTGGTACGCATTTTGACGAGGGTGCAATGGCACCTGTTCCAAGATTTTTTTTCTAATGTAGTTGTCTACAGCTTTTTCCATCGTTTTTAGAACAAACGATGTGAGGCTGATCGGTCTAAGGGATTTGGGGTGCGTAGTGTCCCGTTTCCCTACTTTTGGGATGAAGGTGATTTTGGCCCTTCTCCACGCTTCTGGTATGTATCCCAGTTCAAGACTGCTCCGACTAATTCGGATCAAGTGTGAAATTATTGCCTCTTGGCCCTGTTGGAGTAGGGCAGGAAATATTTCGTCCGTTCCAGGGGTTTTGAACGGCTGGAAGGTGTTCATAGCCCATCTCAGCCGTTCTTCACTGCATATGTGTTTTGCCATTGCAGTGTCTTCCCTGGTAGGTCTTTTAGTTTTCTCACTTGTTGTTCCCGAAGGGACAATTCCTCCGGGAAAGTGAGTTTCTAATAGGAGCAGAGCTCGTTCTTTTTCGCTTTCTGTGAAGCTTCCGTCTGGCTTCCGTAGTGCCATTACAGTGTCTACTTTTCCTTTTGCCAAGACATTGTGTAGCCTTGCTGCAGAGGGTGTAGCGTCTATTTCTTCGCAGAATTTTCTAAAGCTGTTTCTTTTAGCCTTTCTAATCTCCTTATTATATGTTGTAAGTTTCTCGGTGTAGCTCTGCCAATCTCCATTACGTTTGGCTCTGTTGAAGAGCTGTCGCGTCTCGGATCTTAGGTTTGACAGATGACTGTTCCACCATATCGCATCTTTTGCTTTTCTAGTCCTTTGGAGGGGACAACTGGATTCATAGGCATCGAGTATTGCCTCGTTCAGTTCTATAAGATCGTTTTCTAATGCCAGATGATTCCTGGCATTTCTTTTATTCTTGAGATTTGCAAGATTTATGTTCAGGTTAGTGTTGTAATTTTCCCAGTTAGTTTTCCTGTGGTTTCTCCTGAGTGCTGGCTCAGGAGGATTACACTCTTACCTAGACATAATCATTCTATGATCAGAGAGGGATGGTTCGTTCGATACTCTCCAATCTTTCACCCTATCCTTAAGGTTCGGTGTACTTAGTGTTATATCTAGTACTTCCTGTCTTGTTCTGGTTACAAAAGTAGGGGTATTCCCTCTATTGTGTATAACAAGATTCTTATTAAGTATAAAGTCTAAAATTTTCTCACCTCTATCGTTGGTGTCTGTGCTTCCCCATATGGTATTGTGACCGTTAGCGTCGCATCCTATGAGAAGCGGCAGCTTCTTCTGTTTACAGTACTCGACTAGTCTTTGCAGTTCTGTGGGCGGTGCAGTCCCGTCCCCTGCAAAGTAGCATGATGCTATCATGACTTCTTGACGTCTATTCTCGAACTCGAGGTTTGCTCGAATCGGAACAAGGTCTCTCGTCATGAATTCTGAAACACAAAAGTAATTAATAATGTAACTTACCAAGATGCATGCTCTGGGTTTGTCAACATTACTTACTTTATATATTAACTTGGCATCCCTACTTGCGAGTCCTCTCACCTGACCACCCATGGTTCCTGGATCAGTACTAATCCCATTTGGTTTCTGATAAACGTCCTTATAATAACCGCCGATGATCCCTTGGCGTGATGGGCGTTTATCTGAGCGATATTGATTCCCGCCATTTTTTTTCCCTTTTTTTTTTTCTTCTTTTTTTCTCCCCTTCCCGCTCCTACTTACCTGTTTCTTCTTCCTCCCCGACAAGTGTTTTGTCCTTGTCTTCTTCTAATTCCATGTCGGTTCCCTCGGTTCCCGAATCCCGATAGAGATCGGTGATGTGGTAGTCTCCGATGCTCTCGGCATCGCTGGACACATCAGTACCCCGCGATGTAGAGGGCATCGGAGGCGCTTCCTCGACTTCGGTGGTTACTGGCCCACCGCTGTTCCCCTGAGTCTCCTCTTCTCTTCATGTTTCCCGTTTAATACCGTGAACGGGGATTTTCCCGAACCGGTAGAAAATGGTGCATCCATTTTTCTTGAGGGTAGCGCAAGATAGCTCATCTATTGCCGCCCTCAAGAGTTGCCCTGCTGCCTCTTCTTTAACACTCAGGACCTTCCACCTACTCGTCATTAGGCCCTCGTTCTGGATCTCTATCAGCTGAAGTAACTTCTCAGCTGACAGCCCCTTGCTTCTGGGGAGGAAGACTGTCACAACATGTGATCTAGGGATGTCGTCTCCCTTACATGTTGTGAGTTCTCCCCCCTCCCACTTCCTAATGTGTGGCACTTTCACCCTTAGCCACTCTGCTGACTGTGGTGTTTCACAGTCAACTACCAAGTAGCCCGGCTTAAAGTGAATGCCGCCGAACTGGAGCTTGTGCTCCCATCCAGCGAACATTTCCTGCACTATTGCCTCCTCCACCAAAGTTTGCTGTTCCGCACTGAGGATGATCTCAGGGAACCCTTTGGGAAGAATGGCAATCTTCTCCGATTTTAGAGCAGCTGCATAGCTGCTCGTACCTACTGAGGAAGTGGTCTGTTTTCCCACTTCCTCCTTCCTTCTTTTTGTCACTTTCTGAGCAGGACTGATGACCGTCTCAGTCCGCTTTCTTTTCTGAAAAGAGGGCTCTTGGCTTTTATGATCCAAGGCCTTTTTCCTTGCTGCTTCAGGGGAAATTCCCTGACTGAGGTACCTCAGGTACCATCTGCAGCCCGCTCCGCTGAGCCCACGTCTCAGTGGGTCGTCCTTGCCTCCAGGATCTCCCAAGTTTGGAAGTGGAGGCTGTCTAGAAGTTGAGGGCCTTTGGAGGGTCTTCCTCACCTCAGATTTGTCCGTATGGTGTGTTCCCACAGTGGAGTCTGAGGGCCTGGTCCTCGACTTTCCTGCCTCACGGGGAGCTTCCCGAGAGGTTGAGGGGGAGTATTTTCCTCCCTTCCCCTTCTCCTTAGATGTGGCGGTGTATTCCCGCTTTGGTTTTTCTTCTTTTAAGGTTTTCTTATGCATGGTTGTTCCCACGAGTAGCTAGGGAATGTTGGTCCACTCCGGCAGAGCCCCGTATGCCGGAGTAAGGCTGCATACAAGGGGGTTTCGCCCGGTTCCCCCAGGGGAACGTTCGCGACCGCATATGCCCCTGCGGCCATTAATCCCTCGGCACGTTACCTTACACCTTGGATTGGGGGGTTGGTCCGCGGTGCGACCTTAGGAATGACCAATCTGGCAATCTTGCAGTTATCAGCTGCTCATACCAGACCGTGCCACCCGTATAGACGCACACCCCCAGCTTTGCCGCTTCCCTGCTAAATTGCAGTGTTATACCTGCTTAAGCAGTTCAGCAGCTCTCCTGGGGATCCCCTATCCGCCACCTGGGGACGCGCCCGGTAGGCACCCAGCCCTCGGGGTCATCATCCATAGAAGCGGACCAATGCGGTACGTCTTTAAAATTCAAATTATATAATAAACACTAGTATCTTTCAATTATTAAATTTAATCACATGTTTTAATATTTTTTTGTGAAATATATTGAATGTTTTTTAATATTATATTCAAAATACTGTCAGAAAAAAATCGATTTATCAGAGAACAGATGTACAAATCGATTAATAATTTTATTTAAAGTATCGACATAATAAATCTGGATGAAATATGAAGAGGAGTGAGTTTTAAAATAGACAGGGTTGTATTAAGGAAAATTTTGGGTATCATAACATTTACAAAGGTGATTTAAAATTATTTATAACCTAATTAGAACCGCCTACTGAAAATATAGAGTTCTCATATGCTTATAAATTTAGTCATAAAGTAATTAATAATCAAGTAAGGTAAAATTATATTGAAAACATATAACTAAATAATCATAGCCCCACAAATATAAAATATTACATAAAAAATCATAAAAAAATAATAAATTTAATAAAATAAAAACTTATAAGAAATACCAAATAAAAAATTATATAATAAAATTAATTAATTTTAAAATTTGTATACATTTCAAATAAATGGCGCCCAACGTGGGGATATAAAAATTTCATTGGGATATAAAAGTTTTATTAGGTTATTCTAATTGATTAGGCTATTAAAGTTAATTAGACTGTTAAAGTTGATTAAGCTTAAAATAAGATAAATCAGGCTCTGTAGAAAATTTATAAAATTATTAATAGATAATAATCAATAAATTGATATTTAACATATAATAATACAATTTTAATCAAATAAAATGGAGAAAATGACATTGAAGGACGGAAAACAGGTAGGGGAGAAACAAGGAGATGAAGTAGGTACCCAGGCCGACGAAGAAAGGAGACAGGGTTCTGGAGACCATAGAACACGTAAAGAAAGAAGAGAAAGAGAACAAGATGAAACAGAAGAACAACAAATGCAAGAAACCCGAAGTATTGAAGGTAATGGTGGAGAAAATGAAATCATGAAATTTTTAATGGATATGAATAATTAGAAGAAAACAATAAGTAATTGGATGAAAATAAAGAAGATATTAAAAGAATGGATAAGAAATTAGAAGAAAATAATAAAAAATTAGGCAAAAATAATGAAGATTTGAGAAAAGATATAAACAAGAAACTGGATGAAAATAAAGAAGATATAAATAAAAAATTTGATGAATTGTGAGGAGAAAGGGGGAAACAAAATTGTAAATTACAAGAAGAAATAAGGAGTACTAAACAAGAAATCGGAGCAGAAATGATTGAAAGAATTATGGAAGTAGAAGAGAACCAGAATAATAAGAAAATCGACCGAGAAGTTATGAAGATTAATAAAAGCATACAGGGAGTACAAGAAGATTTAACTAAAGAAATTAAACAGAATTTTGCAATATTTGAGGAAGAAAATAAAGAGAGAAATAAAAATTTAGATTAAAAACATACAAGAGAAGTAGAACATATGGATAGTAAAGAATATAGGCTAAAATTAATGGAAATAGAAAATAATATGGTCAAAATGAAAAAAGAACAAGAAGAAAAAGTCATAAATATGAGAAGAGAAATGATGAAGATGTCTGGAGACACAAGAGTAATCAGTTGTGGAAATAACTACAATGTCAAATTTGATGGAGATTATAAGAAGATGCATACGGTTGAATTCCTTAAAAGGATTAAAAATAAAATCAGATTCGAACAAGAACCAGATGTGCTAAGAGAGATTATTAGAGAACATATGGAAAAACACGCATTAGTATGGTTTATAAGTAAAGAAGAGGAGATCTACACCATGGAACAATTTAAAGTTAAATTTTTTGGATATTTTTGGAAAAATAACCCACAGTCAATGATAAGGGAAAGACTTTATTTTGGAAAATATGATGATAGTAGAGGAAATTCTCCAAATACATATGCATTGCAATTATATACATTAGTTATGCACTTAAGTCCAAAACTACCAGAGGAAGAAATAGTCCTATATCTTGCGAGACATTTTAAAGAATAGATAACTGAAACAATAGCTATACAGAACATCAAGACAATGGATAATTTATGCCAATAAATTATTCATTACCATAAAAATAAAGATAAGATGTAATTTGAGTGATATCACAATGTAACTAGTAATATTTTCTATTGTATTATAATGAAAAATAGTTTAAAATTGAGAATAATAAAAACCTCTTCGTTTGAACGCAACTTCCAAGTTTATTCGAAAATTATGTTTTAAATTACAAGGACGTCAGATTGACATTTAAGTTACACTTTGTTGTTTGTAGCTAGGTACCTGATGTTGTAATTTAAAACATAATTTTTTGAATAAACTTCGAAGTTGCGTTCAAACGAAGAGTGTTTTATTATTCTTAATAAGATGAACTTTCAAAAAGTAAGGGTTGGTACAATAAATTTAGTTTAAAATTGATTTTATCATTAAATTTTGAACTAATTAATAATAACTAATCAAAGAACATTAATTATGTAACATGATAAAAAAAGACAGACATATTTGTAATGAACTTTACACAATTGTAAAAATATAATAGGGATATCAGTAAAAAATGTAAATGTAAACACACAATTACTTAATTGAAATTATTATCTAAAATATAGCTGGCCTATTGGCTTCGCCAGTTCCAAGATAAAACCTGGGGAGAAAATAATTAATTAATATTTATTTAAATATATAATAATCCAATCAGAAACTTTTAGAACATAAGCTCCCTGAGAAGTAAAATCTCATGTTTTATTAGAAATATTTAAGTAATATCAAATATGTATCAATATTAAATATCTATTTAAACAAATTAGTTTAACTGTAAAAAATTATCAAAATAATATTATTTCCTTTACAATATATTACTGGAGAAATCCATAAAATCTGTAACCATGTTATATGCTTTTTATTTTCAGGGGAAGAAAATTTAACTTTAAGTTTTAGGGGCCCATAAAATTATCAAGGTTGTTGACGAGCGTTGTATGACATGTTAGCAAAATGAAGGATATAGCCATCGGCAAGGAGTCCCAACACAGAACGAGAATAATAAAAATAGGATATGGTACGGACAGCCAGAAGAGGGGTATGGTTTCGGAAGTCGTTCTTTTGAAATATATTTATATAAATAAAGATTATACGAGTATACCAATAAGAGCTAGTTTAATGATATTTTCTATTAACTTTTAAAGGTTTAGTTTTAAATTAATAGTATTAAACCGTTATCAACTTAATTAAAAAATGTTTATACAAATCATTCTCTTTTCTTTGCATTGTACCTATATAAAACTTAAATGCTGGTCAACTAATTAACAATAGTTAACTCATGAAATATTAATTAAATAATTACATGCACTTTAACAAACTGCTGCTCATCTTCAAAGTTATCCACAATATCTTTGTTTGCAAAACTCTACTTGCAGTAATTACTGCTACTACCATCTTTTACATTTTTGCGACTTAAGCTCACAGGTAAACAGGGGAGGCGTCTTTTAAGAACACCAAAAATAACTCTTTATGGTGTTTTGGTCATCAAATGGGCTTTATTGTATTGCTCTTCTGCTCTGGACCGAGGATTCATAAGTGACGGTAAACTCGTTGACACCATACCTATTTACCTCACCTTTTAAAGAAAAATGGGAATTATTTAATATTGTGCTGTCATGAATAGAGCCTGACCACCACACAACGAAATTTCTTAACCAGAGATAAGCACCACAGACATCCTGTACAGGGTTATTCATTATAAATGTCCCAGCCCTTACCATAGTTATTATTGCATAAATAAAAAAATTTTTAAAATAAAAGTTGTGTGGTTATAAACTAATAATATATATAATATATATATATAATAATATATAATAATATATAACATTAACAAAATTACAGTGGCATTCTAGTTTAGGGGACACAAAAAAAATATTTCTTTTTTTAAATGAATTTTAAATTGAATTTTTAAAAAGATGTTTTTCTTCTGATTTCAAGAATATACCATATTATACCCCTATCTTACACCGTTCTTAAGATATTAAAGGATAAATATATGAAACTGAATTAGTTAATATAAATATTGAAAAGTCAATATTATCAAAGAAAGCTATAACAATCACAACTGTCATGTTTATTGAATGTCATATCTTTATTGAAACATTCAAATTGTTTTACAGTGTAGAAGAAAATATTCAAATATTTACTTGTTATAGCGTGCAACTCAAAGAGCATACAGGGAGATGTATCCAAATGGTCCAACACCCGCAGACACGTTCATACGTATTTGCCAACAGGTAAATAATACCAGTAGTTTTAATAGAAAAATGCGGCAAGTTCATGCAAACAACGAAGATCAATTAGATATACTGCTTTATTTCTAAGGTAAGCCCTCTTATAGGTATTCATAAAAAGTATTTTGAAACACTATTATTTTTTAGAAAATTCTGAATGTAGTATAAATAATGCATCAGCTCATTTGAATATGAGTTACTTTAAAATACAGAGTACGCTGATAACTAACAACTACAAACCATATAAAAGTCTACCCGTACAAGTTTTGACAGAGGCTCATAAAAGGAAAAGGTTTGATTTTTGCCGTCAAATGCTACAAAAGTTAGATAAAGATCCTGATTATTTGACTAAAATATTATGGACCGATGAATCATCATTTTCCACGACTGGAGTTTTTAATAGGAAAAATCGTACGTTATGGGAAAACAAGCAGAATAGAAAAATATTGATAAAACCAATAAAAAAATCAGGAAAAAAACTCTTAGTGTATGGTGTGGAATTTTCAGAAACAAAATTGTTGGACCCATATTTTATAATTTCAATTTAACTGGAGTTACCTATCTGGAAATGATTCTTCCTGAAGTTGAAAATATTCTTGTAGATAATTTTTTGGACGTTTAACTTCAGGATATGATTTGGATGAAGGATGGGGCAATTCCACATAATGTCCCACCTGTTAGAAATCATTTGAACAATGTCTTTTAATTGTGGTTACGGAATAATGCAACCGTATTATGGCCTCCTAACAATCCGGATCTATCCCTTATGGACTCATTTTTTGGAGGTATTTAAAAGACATTAAATAATAATAATTAGTGTATTCAAGTCATTAAAGACCGAATTCAATTAGAAATAAATAATATAAATGTAAACAATCAAAGCCATTTCTGATGCAATTCAAAATATAATTAGACGTTTTCATTTATATATTGAAAATAATGGTGGACACTTTGAACAACTTTTATAAGTTATTATTTTTTATTTATAGTAGTAAAGTTATCTTTGTTATATTCGTTATCAATTATTTGTAATTTTAAATAAATCTTGACCTTTTTTTAATATCTTAACAATGTTAGACAGGGGTATGATATGGTTTATTTTTGAAATCAAAAGAAGAACTTCTTTTCAAAAACTCAATAGTATACAGGATGTCTCATTTAAAAAACGAAAAATTTGTTTGTGTCCCCCAAATTAGCACGCCACTGTACTTTGGTTAATGATATAATAAAATTAGTTTATAACCACCCAATTTTTAATTTAAAAAATTTTTTGTTTATGCAATAATAACTATGGTAAGGGCTGGAACATTTATAATGAATAACCCTGTACATTAATTAAAAAAATTTCAGTCCGATTACCTGCTAGACCAATGAATTGTGATAATATTGAGGTAAGATATAATCACCTGCAGCTTGATGTAAGTGCAATCTATAATTCCGATGCAACAATGAATGCCTTTATTTTATGTAAACCAAAAAATTTTCACTTTTTACATTAAATAATTAAACAAACTGTTTAACTGATAAATAATACGTATAGTTAACTTATTACATACTTAATTTTATATTTAATCAATCATTAAGAATTAACAAGGAATGGTGCACACGGCCGTTAGTCTAATACAAACTATAAAAGTAATAATACTGTTTTTTAACAGATTTTTTTCATAATTGGCTATAGTGTATTTAAAGTTATACAATTTTATTCTAAACATTTAATTTTAAATGTATTGTTTTTCATTTCACGTGAGCAAATGAGTCTCTTTTTTTGTTTAATACTGTTCAAAAAATGTGAAGCTTTTAAACAAAACAAAAACTTATATAAAATAAATAATTGGTGGATGTTCAGTTCATCTAATTTTCTACCTGTTTCAATGATTTCAAATTTACGTTAACATACTCAAATATTAACGTCTAGTTAAGGTGATTATTTCATTTTCAAGATTCATGCAAATTAGTAATTAGTCACTATACAGTCGTGTTGAGAGTAATACATAACCAGATGACCAGTTAGATGCCTTATGCATTGTTGACAGGGAACATAACAAACCAGCTTAACTAGACTTGTAACAAATTAAAATGGATGATATTCCACCCACTAATAGCCAAAGCACATAGTAATTTCCACATTTTCTGTGTCTATTGACTACACATTGAGTTTTAAGATAAAGAGATTTATACTGTTACTATTTTTTTTATTACCTTTTTCAATTCACCTTTTAGATAGATGATTTAAGAATAATAACATAATTATTTAGAGACAATCATAAAACAAATCAATTCTATTTAAAATGTGAAACCATAATTCTAATAAAATGTTTATATACCAAGAACAAAAAGGACACAATGGTTTTTATTTTCGATTTAATTTCATTAAATTTAATTGAATTTGACCCAATCATTTCGATTACTTCAAATACTTTGTGACCTTCACGTCTACAGTAATTAGATACCAGTTTTTTTTAGGATTACCCTTTTTCTCTGCAATTAATGTCTCATGGTGATTTGATTTACCATTACCTATTAATGCATTATCATATATAAAAAGTTGGTTCGTTAAATTGTCCACAGTTCGATCACTTTTTGACATAAGCATCCAACTTGATTTAAAAGAAAAATATTCTTCAGGTAGAGATCCTAATATCTTACAGACTAGCAGTAATTCTGGTAAATTACAATTACATTTGATACCTGTTGTGATTCTGTCTTTTGATATTTCTTTTTGAATTTCCTTCCCGAGATTCTTAAGCTTAGGTACGTGATTTGCCATGTCATCTTCAATTTCTTTTCTATAGTTAAAGAACTGAAGACAAATATCATAAGTCTTGTCTTTAACATTTCCATCAAATAACCTATGTAATTCAATCCACACATCTCTCGCACTTGTAAATCTCATAACTTTTTAAAGAATATCTTGTGTCATATTAATAGTAAGAGCTAGAAGTACATTACAATTAAAGCTTGCCATAGTGCTTTCATATGTCGCTTTTTGTTTCGGTGTAGCATCTTCTCGTAAAACAGGAGAAACTAATTTACCTTACAAAACATCAACGGCATTTGGAATACCTCGCAACAGAATATTCATTTTATACTTCCATGTAGCCCGATAATCTTTTCCTTCCAGTAGACCTATTTGGACTTTGGCTGGATCCATATATTATTCTACTTTTGGATACTAATTTTCGTATTACAAATCTTTTCTAATTCCTAACAAAAAAACCTCGAACCACGCTCTGCTACCATATTGAAGTTTTTCGTAGATTTAAAGGTTTTGAATAGAAAAGATGGAATATTTCAACTTTATTATATTAAAAATTGACTTTTTGTTCAATTGAAAAATAAACAAAGTAAGGTGACTTCACAGTATGATTAAACAATCTAGAATGTACTCCAACCGTTTGTAGCTAAGTACCTGATGTTAATTAGGTAGTATTAAGGCTAGACCAAGTATGCAAGTAATAAGACATAACAATATTAAAGCCTAAATGATATTAGCCATAAGGGATTATCCTTGGTGTATTTCCCTCTAAGATCAGTGTTACTATTAAACTTTATGAAATTTATGGTACTAACCCTTACTGTGTGAAAATTCATGTTATTCAGAACAATAAACAACCTTTTAGTTGTTTATTGTTCTGAATTACTATTAAACTGTTTACATTGATTGAGTCTTCATTTTATACATAGATAAAACGTAATTGTAACAGAAATATATTAAGTTATTGTAAATATCAGCATAATATCAGCATGATATAGTTGTTTGCTGGTTTTTCTATATCATTGCACAGTCATACTGATCTTAGAGGGAAATTCATCCAGCCTTAATACTACCTAATCAACATCTGGTACCCAGCTACAAACAAACAAAATGTAGTTTCAATATGTCAATCTAACGATGCTAATTCTATAGCGAAACGGCTGTCATTGCATTTAAAAACGTATTTTCAAATCAATAGTGAAAGTTTAATTTAACCGTTTAGTTGTTTATTGTTCTTAATCTCTTTTGTACATAAAAAAAATTCACAGTTAATCCTCCCGTCCTTAATTATATTGATAAGTATATTATATAGCAAAATCATCAAATCCGCCAAACAATTTTTTTATAAAAATCATATTACAAAAGCCTAAACTCTACCAAACGAATTTGGTCCATTATAAATAATTTAAGAAATTAAGCAAATTTTTCAAGCAATGTTAATACAGATCCTGACGAATTGAATAATTATTTTGTGAATGTAAGCAAAAATGTTAGTTATAATATGCCTCCGAATTCAGATGCTCTTTCTTTCCTTATTTGTTTTAAAAATATCACTAATAGTTTCTTTCTCAGGCCAACAGATATAATTTGAGTTAATGCATACTATAAATATCATCCAAAAAAATGTTCTTGTGGTTTTGACGGCTTGTCCTCAAAAATTATCTTAAATATTCCTGAGGTTGAAGAGGGTATTTTCTCTGACTGTCTGAAAACGGCTGTAATTGTTCCACTTTATTAAGGCGGCGATAAAAACATAACTTCTAATTACAGACCAATTTCTTTGTTATCAACCTTAGCGAAAATAATTGAAAGGCTAATAAGAAACCGTTTAATTTTGAAGATTTATATACTTCACTAAACAATAAACTGTTCACTACTTCAATTTTTCGTGATTTTGCTAATGCGTTTGACTGTGTTAACCACAAGATTTTGATAAACAAGCTTAAATTTTATGGCATCCGTGGTCTTTTTTTGGAGTAGTTTAGTTCCTACCTCACAAATAGGAGACAACTGGTGCACAGAAATGGTAAATATTCTGAAAGCCGGCTGATTGATAGTGGTGTACCTTAAGGCTCTGTTTTGGGTCCAATTCTTTTCGCCTTTTTATTATTAAATCCTGGGCCGATTCCAATAAACTCTGTTTTAATACCTAGAAAACTATTGTTCTACCTTACAAATTTAACTTACAACCTATTGCATTAAATAATAATAAATTAATACCATTAAAAAATTCAATTAAGCTAAGAAATTAATATTGATGGCACCCTTAAGTGGTCCACTCATATTGACATATTAACAAAAATATCTCCTGCGTTTTTTGCCATAAAAACCGTTTCTAAAGAGCTTACTTCTTCTATTGCGTTAAAAACCTACTTTATGTTATGTTTTTGGCCTACGTCACAGAGCGCATTGTGAACCCTATTTTAAAAAATTCAAAATTATGACTCCTCCGGCACTATTCATCTTAGAATATGTTTGCTTAGTTCATAAATCTAACATTATCTCCATAGATACCCAAGAGAAACTCTGGTTTAGATGTTGATTTGACTACGCCCACCTCTAGTCTTTCAAATGCAATTACATCTGACGATGCTAATTCCAGCAAAACAGCTGTCATTGCATTTAAAGATCTATTTTTAAATTAAAGATGATAGTTTAGTTCAAACGTTTAGTTGTTTATTACTCTAGCTCAATATTCTAAAGCAGATTTAGTCTTTCACCAAATTCGGTTATTTTATATCTTACATGTCGAAGTTATTCGAAGCCGTACGATCTAATTTTTTTATGAAACTTCTTAAATCTTCTTGTATGGGATATTCAGTACTAAAGTGGCTTTTAATTTTTAATAAAGAATGTACCCAACGAAGTAATTTCTTCTTCGAATTCATGGGTTTGTTCAGCCAATGCGTGTCTCCTCTATGAAACGTGGTAGTAAAAATTTGATCGAGTGAACAAAAAACAGCCCAAGTTCCTCTACCTACAAAAACTACAGATGATTAATTACTTGCAATGTTTATAAACCTAATAGTCCAGCTACACACAACGGTATTGCGCGTCATATAAACATCGCGCGTCTTGCCGTCTATACGCACGCTCTTACCTGCGCAAACAAGTCTCTGCAGGCATGCTCTCAGGCAAAACGTTGTGTGTAGCCGGACTATAAAACATGCAACAGCAGTATTAATTAATTTATATTATTTATAAATATTTAATAAAAATTACCTTTTATTGTTAATTTTAAATATTGCCATATCATTGTTATATAAGACAGAAAACTTTAATATTTTTAATGGTGAAATGTTACATACACTAAATGTTTCAGTCAACAGACCATTATCAGACTGTAAGAGAAGGATATAAAAGTATTAGGAAGAAATATTCACTTTACTAAAGCTAAATACATAAAAGATAAAGTTGAATTGAACATGTTGCTGATGTAACATTTTATCATTAAAAATTCTATAATGACTTCAAGTTTTATTGCTACTATTTGCACCATTTATGATAAATTTATGGTATTACTTAATATTGTTATCACATATTATAAATATTCTAGTTATTAAACACATACTCATTATTTAACTATTTCATAGGCATGCTTAAAATAATAAGCTTCTTCTTCATAACGTTTGTGTCCTGGACTATTTCGGTAAGTTTATATATATATATATATATTTTAATTTATACTTGAGCAGATGATAATTAGTTTTACAAGAGAGTAGTCATTTTAATTCTATATAATACATTGTAACGATAAAAATGAGTTTTATGGTAATAGGTAGCTTATATCATTAAGGTTGGACAAAATACACTTACTTCAAAAGATATTATCTTATACAATTGATAATTTACATGAAGAGAGTATTAGAGAATCTAAATTTATTTATTTATTTATTTATTTATTTATTTATTTATTTATTTATTTATTTATTTGTATTCATACAGGAAAATTTGCCTTATTACATGGATACATTATATGTATAAAGATACAACAATCAAAAGCAAAAGTAGATAAGTTATAGGTACAGTTGAAATAATATTTTCTATAATTTAGCACCACGAACTGTAGAGGAGTCAAAATAAAATTTATATTTAAAAAAAAAAAGGAAAAAATATAAGATTTAAAATCAATTATTTATTATGTGGTTCCGAATCATGGCACGGAATTTAGTGGTTGATGTATTCCAGTCCAAATCTAACGTAACGTTAAGGGAGTTAGCTAATCTAGCATGATTACGAAGGGAGCTCGGTCTTTGGTCAAAACCAAAGGTAGCCTAAACAATAAAGAAGAACGTATGCGTCTTGACTGAACATTCCATGGCACTATATTAAGTATTTCCAGAGAGTTTATTTTGTTATTTAAGATTTTATGCAGGAAAGTCATTGCTCTAATATGTCGACGTTGCTCTAGAGATAATATTTTAAACACAGACCTCAGTTGAATAGTTCTAATAGTAATATAACTAGGCCAATGGTGGTATTTTCTGAAATACAAATATCTGTGGAATTTGTTTTGAATTCTCTCCATATCATTTAATACCGTTTGATTTCCCCAGTCCAAATGATATATGAAAATTCTAATTTAGATCTCACTAAACTTTAATATAATAATTTAAATGTATTTAGATTGGTGAATGATGCAGTGTTTCTTATAATAAAACCCAGAGTTCGATTTGCACATTAAATTACATTTTTTATGTGGCTTTGAAAAAAAAACGTTATTATAAGTTACACCTAAATCCTTAACCTTAGTTTTTCTCTCTAGGTCTACTTCATTCATGGTATATTGAAAAATAATTGATTCATTTAGCCGAGTTATAGTCATTATGCAACATTTACCAATATTAAAGTACAGTTTATTTTTGAGTCCTCATTCATATATCCTGTCAATATCTTTTTGTAGTGAAACACAATCCCTAACTGTTACAACTTTTTTTAAAAATTTTAATGTCATCCGCAAATATTAAATAATCACTGAATTGAATTACTTGTGTAAGATCATTAATAAATAATAAAAATAGAAGAGGTCCAAGGTTGGAGCCTTGCGGGACACCCGAATTGGCATGAAATTTTCCGGACATGATTACTAAATGGTCTTGATTAACACAATAATACTTATTAAGGACGTCCTTTCACCACCAATGTTAAATAATAGTATATTAAACAACTTATTTCATATGGTTTTCTGTTATGACACGAGTTCAGTTTTTTTAAAGGACGAGTATCACAACAGCCATATAAAATATTGTTGTTATTTATGTATATTTTTTTGTTTTATATTTTTTATATTTTGCCATTTTATCATCTTTTAAATTAATTTACTATTTGTATATAAATTTCGAATCTTGCCAGAAGATTTCTTGTATGTGTAGCTTGAATCATTGCAGGAATAATTTGACGTTTTGATGTTTTCTTTTAATTCTTTTACATTTTGCGGTTTTAATTGATAAACAATATCTTCTATCGCTACCCCAAAGACAAGTCAGGTGAGCGTGCCGCCCACATAGTTTCTGGAGAGTTGTTTGCTATTCAGTAGTTATCGAAATGGTTTTGTAGACAAGCATGTCGCCGAATTACTCCTGCAATGATTCAAGCCACACCTACAAGATATCCTCTGGCAAAATTCATGATATGTGTTGTAGCAGGTGGACTACAATTCGAACATTTAATGTAAATAATATTAATTAGTTATTGGTATTTTAATTACATTTATTTTTATTGGTTCTTTAAGCTTTAAGGCTTACTTGATTAATTTTACAGAAATAAAAAATAAACTAATATTTTCTTGATTAGCTACGAATCTATTTTATTTTTGAAAAGTTTGTTGAATACATAATGGAAGACAAATCCAAAATTATAAAAAAATGTACAGGGTGCTATTAAGAAATTTAAAGTTAGGGGTTGTAACTAAGGGATGAATATTTAGGGGATAATTTTTTCCACGCCATATTAAAGTGTATTGGAAATGGAATACATCATTTTTTGTCCCATTCGAGAATTTTTATTCGTTTAAGAGATATAACCTGGATAAATTAGTCTGTGACACCCGGTATAATACATTCACGTGAGTATCAGACATGAATCTATACATCTTTTAGAGAACAATTGTTTCCCCTAAGTAATTTTTTTTGCTTTTATTACATTATCATATATAATATAACACGTAAAATTTATCGATAATCACGTGTATTTATACGAAAAATGTTATTAAAACTTAATTTCACGTGTCCGACAGGACGAGTAAAATTATTTGATAACATTTTGACTATAAATACATGTGATTTTAGATAATTACAATTTCAAGAGTTGTATTCGTAAGATTATACAACAAATAAAATATTACTGAACTGAACAATAAATTATTTATTATTGAAATTAAGGGGTTTGTTATTTTTAATTGCTTCTTTAATATTTTTCGAAAAAAACCTTCCAAAACACTTCGTAACTTTTTCTGACTTTTTCGCGAAAAACTTTTTTTGTTTGGCCTGTAACTATGATTATCATAACAGCACGTGTGATTATGACTTAATCAAATGATTATCGATAGCTAAGCATCAATAAAAATAGGCATTTAATATGTTGAGTTGTATAATCACCCCAATCTTTACGTTTTCAACCTACAAATTGACCAGATATTTGAATATTATGACATAACATATTCATATTTTATTAATTTGTTTATTATTATGACAGAAAGAAGGTAGGCGTGATTATGTTGCGTTACCAAATCACGGACCTCCTATCAGTTATTTAAAATAAGTTAACAATTTCAATAAGAGAAGATAAAAATAAATTTTATAATTAGGAACATTTATACTATAATATTTCTGTCAAAAATATAAGATATAAATGTGTAATTAGTAGAAATTAGTTTTAAAATTAATTTAATGATTATTTGTTAAACAAAAAGTAAGGTACAATTCTTTCAATTAATTTTGGTATTAAGTCTGTAATGTAGTCATCTTAATAATAATAAATAAATTTTATAATGGAAATTATTATTATATGTAAAATTAAATCAAGATAAAAAAACACTAAATAAAAGTGGCAAATGGTAATAATTTATCAAAATTGATATGAATTTAATATAGCTTATCATTTTAGGATAATAATATTTAGATAGTTTATAATATTCTGGAAATCTGTATATATTATTGTAATGGGGCGTATTCACTTGCGCAAAACTCTCCGAACAAACGAAACGCGCCGCGCGTGATGCAACAAATTCGTCTAGGACGGAAAGGCGAGTAACGTCAAGGAGGTTGCGCTAATGGCCATACTGCGATTGCGCACGGCTGATGTAAACCCCGAGGTAGGAATGGGTCCACTGACTTCCCTGTGGAAGGAAGTAATCACTACGGTGCCTCTGCTACAGGCAGCCGATGACGCAATTGAACTCAGGTTTGTGTTTAATAAACCCTACAAAATACTAATAAAACAAAACACTGAGGCGGATGCTGCAAATGCAATACGCATATACACAGACAGCTCAAAAACCAAGGAAGGATCAGGATGTGAAGTTTACTGTAGATCACTTAGCCTAAGGATTTAATGCGGAATGGGAAAAAATACCAGCGTTGTTCAAACTGAACTAGCTGGTATCTCAATCACCACAGAAAAGAAATTTCTGGCAAAAACATAATAATCTGCACTGCACTGCACTGCCCTACTAACCTTAAATAGACAACGTATTATCTCAGGGTAAGCACTAGAGTGCCACCAAGATTTAGCTGACTCTGTGGCCAGGATGGCGGCTGGACTGAAAATTTTAGGACCAGGCGACACCCATGGTTTGACGACTTCCACAATTGCGGAACTATCCAAATTTACACCCATACTTAATCCCTTAAGAGATGGGATAAAACCAAAGGATGCAGTTTTGCCAGGATCACCCGGGGCGACCCTGAGAAGCTGGATCCGATTAAATATTTGGCAATGACTAGGAAGAACCTACGTTTAACAGTGGAATTTCTGACTAAACACTGTCAAATAAGGAAACTTCTCCATATTATGGGGCTAGTGGACACACCTCTATGCAGGATGTGTGAACAGGAAGATTAAACTGTCAGGCATGTTTTAAGTGAATTTCTGGAGCTATTGTCGATAAGAGATTGTTTGTTTGTTCGGAGAGTCTTGGCCTACACCTGCCGATATTAAGTAGATGTCCCCTGGTGACCTGTCCTCGTTCCTGTATAAGGCAGGATGGACAATGTCCAAGGAGGGCGAGTCCTTGAGAGGATGTACAATGGGCCATATTGTGGCCTAGGTGCTGTTGGTCTATACTCACCCTCCCTACTCTACATATGCAGATACAGATACAGATACAGATACAGATACAGATACAGATACAGATACAGATACAGATACAGATACAGATACAGATACAGATACAGATACAGATACAGATACAGATACAGATACAGATACAGATACAGATACAGATACAGATACAGATACAGATACAGATACAGATACAGATACAGATACAGATACAGATACAGATACAGATACAGATACAGATACAGATACAGATACAGATACAGATACAGATACAGATACAGATACAGATACAGATACAGATACAGATACAGATACAGATACAGATACAGATACAGATACAGATACAGATACAGATACAGATACAGATACAGATACAGATACAGATACAGATACAGATACAGATACAGATACAGATACAGATACAGATACAGATACAGATACAGATACAGATACAGATACAGATACAGATACAGATACAGATACAGATACAGATACAGATACAGATACAGATAGAGATACAGATACAGATACAGATACAGATACAGATACAGATACAGATACAGAAACAGATACAGATACAGATACAGATACAGATACAGATACAGATACAGATACAGATACAGATACAGATACAGATACAGATACAGATACAGATACAGATACAGATACAGATACAGATACAGATACAGATACAGATACAGATACAGATACAGATACAGATACAGATACAGATACAGATACAGATACAGATACAGATACAGATACAGATACAGATACAGATACAGATACAGATACAGATACAGATACAGATACAGATACAGATACAGATACAGATACAGATACAGATACAGATACAGATACAGATACAGATATACAGATAGATATACAGATATACAGATATACAGATATACAGATATACAGATATACAGATATACAGATATACAGATATACAGATATACAGATATACAGATATACAGATATACAGATATACAGATATACAGATATACAGATATACAGATATACAGATATACAGATATACAGATATACAGATATACAGATATACAGATATACAGATATACAGATATACAGATATACAGATATACAGATATACAGATATACAGATATACAGATATACAGATATACAGATATACAGATATACAGATATACAGATATACAGATATACAGATATACAGATATACAGATATACAGACATACAGATATACAGATATACAGATATACAGATATACAGATATACAGATATAGAGATATACAGATATACAGACATACAGATATACAGATATACAGATATACAGATATACAGATATACAGATATACAGATATACAGATATACAGATATACAGATATACAGACATACAGATATACAGATATACAGATATACAGATATACAGATATACAGATATACAGATATACAGATATACAGATATACAGATATACAGATATACAGACATACAGATATACAGATATACAGATATACAGAAACAGATACAGATGCGTAAGAAGTAATCTTGTAATCTAGTTTATAATTTGGAAATCTATATATACTATTGTAATAGGGCGTATTCACTTGCGCAAAACTCTCCAAACAATCCAAACGTGCCGCGCGCGATGCAGCAAATTAGTCTAGGAGCCTAATATTTTGGGAAGATTGACGAGAAACGCGACTTAATCGAAGAAAATTATTTTATCGTCGGTGTTCATTAGATATAGTGTTTGTTGTGTTTGTAATATTTTTTGACGGACATCTATTTTCGACAAAAACTGATTATTTTTGAAAACGCAATAAAAACTACAAACACGGTAAACACAACAAACAGCCCGAATGATCCGCGCAAAATTTTTTTTGAAGCGCGCGGTGCGTTTGGTTTGTTCGGATTATTATAAGCACCTTAATGTGTAAAACAGAGGGTGTAAGTTTAAAAAATCATTTAACCAGAAAAATCTGAAACATCTAAAAGAACTATAACTTTACATCTCCAGCTTTCAGTAATAGTGCAATTCGACTATGCTTTCCAATGGCAAAACCCATACTTTTTAAAAATGTCCAGGATATTTTTCTGGATGTAAAAGGAATACCGTCATCTTGGCCTAGCTCCATAAATATTTTGTCAAAAATAGGCATTTTCTTTTTAGAAGTGAACTTTTCTTGAAATGACACCTTTGGAGTCTTCATCAAGGATTTTTGTTGGTCGTTTTCTTTGAAGGATTTACTTGTCCTGATATATTTTTTTCCGAAGAACTAGCATATTATGCAAAAATTTTTTACGTAGCTTTTCTAAATGTTGCCAATTTATATTTTTTTGCTATATCACTATACCTATATCACTGTTCCAATATCACTATAAGTTTGATGTAGGTGTAAATACTAACTAGAATGTTTAAGACAACTAGCATGTTTAAAACCATTGCAACTTATTTATAACGTTTCTCTTAAATTGAAATCCCTTTTCTTAGGATTATTAATTGTAAAGACATGATATCTCTGGATCTTTTTTAAGAAATTATACTTAAAGGATGAATCCAAATTACAGATCAAATAGGTAAGTTTCCAAAAATTTATAAAGAAATTTATTGTACCAACCCTTACTCTGTGTAAGTCCATCTTACTGGGAGCAATAAACATCGAAACGTTCCAGTTTTATTTAAAAAAAATTTAATTCAATGACAGCTGTTTCGAGAAAATTATCATCTTCAGATTGAAATATTGTAGTCACACATTCACAGTTTTGTTTTGTTATTTATGATAAATGTATATTGTTAGCTTTACAGTCATTTATTTTATTAATATTTGAATATTTTATTTTTAAGTGGCACTTATCTACATTAAAGTTTTATTTAACAGGACCCTCTCGGACCAGTTATTAGCATTTCCAATGGCCGACTTCAAGGAAGTATTAGAAAAACTGTAAAAGGAACACAATTCCATGTGTTCGAGGGCATACCTTTTGCCGCTCCACCAATCGGCGATAAAAGATTTACGGTAAGCTATCATTGTTGCAAATTAGCATAAATTTTCAATATAAATATAACATACAACCCTGCTTTTTTGGAAATGTGTTTTTTAAATTTTATACGTCGTATCCAGAATGTTAAATCAGCCATAGTGTAAAATTACTACCTAGATTATGACCACAGCATTGTCAAACGCTGAATTCAACGTAATATTTATACATTACAGCTACTAAATTCCGCTTACGAAGTGGCCAACGGGTTTTTAGCCATATCGTCACTTCGTCACCTTAACCTTAACCTTTTTTATCTAAACTGAATTTTATCAATAGTTAGTTTAATAAAATGTTTTATATTGTTACTTATTTTACATTTTAACTTTCTTTATTTTTTTACAACTTTAACTTTTACAATTAAAATTCAATCTCAAAAACCGAACTCCATTCCCCAATACTTCAAAAATTAACTCCTGTTAAAATTGTCACGCCTTCTTTCTTTTTCCGCTTCAGACATCTCCCGAATTTTTTTATGACATTTCAAGATGATTCTAGATGTATGTCTTCTTCTTTTTCCTTATGATCTTCTACATAAACTTATTACAGTTCCGACGTAACAATATCAATCCT
This sequence comes from Ophraella communa, assembly GCA_035357415.1. Taxonomy (NCBI): domain Eukaryota; kingdom Metazoa; phylum Arthropoda; class Insecta; order Coleoptera; family Chrysomelidae; genus Ophraella; species Ophraella communa. The sequence goes on along the minus strand of CM068994.1, from coordinate 20,816,031 downwards.
CCTATATTCGTCGTTCGAGTCCAACAAAGAAATTTCTGATTAATTATAAAAAAATAAATTAACAAAAATTGTTAAGAAACTTTCAATTGCTTAAAACAATACATATTCCAATCAAATAATAGGTAGGTAATTAAAAATGTTAACAATTTATTTAAAAAGTATATATTTAAAATAAAATAAAATAAATATAATAAAAAAAATAAATAAATAAATAATGGCATCTGCTATTGTACTTCATGGTTAATTAAAGACAAAAACATTTTTTTGTTACTTGGCTTACATTGGCACTTTTTAAAACCAAATATAATTTGTCTTTTATTGTAATGCGTTTCATCTTGAAAGCTAAAATTAGAGGTTAAGCCGGTTGAAGTACAAATTAATTTGACATAAAATATGACTAAAAATCCGTTCGCCACTTCGTATGTGGCGGAATTTAGTAGCTGTAATGTAAAAATAAATTCAGGGAAGGCATGTTATGACGTTGTTATAGTACGGTGTATAATAAATTTTTTTTTTGTATATAATCAAAATTTTCCGTTTAGTTTTTTTCTTTTTGTAGTTGTTTTGACTAGTGCCTCTGCTTTACATATCATGCTCGGTCTTCCTTTTGATCTTGGTGATTGTGTTTAAGCTTCCCATACCTTTTTTGTTTATCTTGTATCGTCCATTCGAACACGATCTAGATGTCACAACCATTTAATGTATCCATTAGCTAAAATTATTTTACTTTTGATAACAAAGTATGGTATGAGCACTGTAATTCTAAATGTGGACCTGTCATTTCAGGAGAGTGTACAGGGTATTTTTTTCACTGTATAACATTAAATTTTATACATATCTAATAAATATATTTGATTTTACTTTTTATTTCTCTTTTATGACTTCAGGTTATAAAAACAATTATTTCTTAAAACTATCCCGATTATTATTTAAGGTCCCAACTGATCCTGAAAATTGGAATGGAGTATTAAAAGCTACAAATAACAGTCACGAATGTCTTCAAGTACTTGGAGTTACATTAAATCCAGAATCATCCCATTTAACAGACTCACGGGACGACAATAACATTCATGTCGGAGGATCTGAGGATTGCTTGTATTTAAATATTTACACGCCAGCAGTAAGTTATTTCCTTATTTATATCGTAAATTTGCAAACTTAAATGTAAGTCCATAATAAAAAGTTATATTTAGCATAAATATCTTCACAGCTTCGCAAAACGTAAATTAAATTTCATTAAATGATTTTATTTTTATTTTTAAAAATGAAATATAAAATGTTATTATTTTTACCTCGACTATTTCAAATTTGATGAAATTATATAATTTTTAAATTTAAATTTTTTATGTTGATAAAAATTTAAATTGATTTGATGAAAAAAAGAATTTATTTTTTTAACCTTATTACTAATTTTAATTAACTAATTAAACAACGTGTACTGATTGTATATTAAACAACGCATTTAAATGGCTTTCTGTTATGACACGAGTTCACGAGTGTCACAACAGCCATATGGAATAATAAGAATAATTACTTTTTAATAATTTTTCCTGTTATCACTTTTTAAATTAATTTAATATTTACATGTTAACTACGAAAATTTTTATTTTAAAAAGTAAGTTGGTAGCATAACATTTGACAGTTTTGATATATAATTTAAATTATTAAATGTTAATGTTTTAAAATATTTTAAAATGAATAATACACCAATAATAATATATTATATAAGTAAAAGATGATATTCATATTTACAAATCCTTTCTTAAAGAACAATATAAAATTAATAAATTGCTCTTAGCCTTAAATAAAAAAAAATAAAAGATATATCAGTGGAAAAGTCTATGCATCTAAAATTTTTTCTCGAAGCTTTAAGACTCTTTGGTGTTAGTGAGATAAATAAAGTGCGAATCAAGTAATTAAAAAGACAGCGATAATTAAAAATCAATCATAAAAATCAATTATAACTTACAGTGACGTGAAAATTTAAATAGTGACAGTGCACAGTAAAATAACATTTTCCGACTTAAATGGTAGCTACCATTTAAAAGAAAATTACATTAATAATATATTATTCAATAAGCATATAATGGTAGCTATTATTCACGAAGATGAAGTTGTAAATCATTTAAGTGAATAATAGCCATTACATGCGAGTAGAATACTGTACTTTTTTCACGACTTTCAAATAAAATTTACTAGTAATTATAATAAATCTTTATTTTATGAAGTAAAGCACAATGTCGTAGCAGCATTATCATTTGAGTTCATACTTAAATACTCCAGATTTAAGTCAGAACTATAAAAAAGCCAATATTTGATTTTGATGTAAATATTGCTTTTATACTTTTTTTACACAATATTGTTTGATTTTTAAGTTTTTATGTAACTAAAACATATTTTAGGATAAAATTATATTTATTGTTATAGTGCCAAATTTATTTAATCTAATAAAAATATATTAAAATAAATTCTAACCTTAACGTCAAAAATATCATATAATCCGCCATCATCAACTGTATCCTATAAATTTGGATTTTATTTTGTTAAATACTTCTTATTTAGCACTATTTAGCAAAATTACAAATGAAAAAGACAAATGCAAAGACAAAGAAAATTGCAGAATATCATGTAAATAAAAGTTCATATAAAATACTCGTATTGAATAATATTCGTGTGTATCTGTGTATAAAGTATACTATATACCAAAGTACATTCTGTATAGGCAACACTTATTACGCGTATGTGTATTGGAGTGTATGCAATATGTTATGAACAAAGAATATTCTCATACCAAGTTTAGACATACGTGCTGTTTTGACGTCATACAGTGTATAATGGTTCATTATTCACTAGTGAATAATGGGTAACATTATACTTGAGCAAGCACATGTATAATTAGGGTTTTATAGCACGGTCGTGGACAAAAACTATAATAACACACAAAAACACTAAACTATGTCCTTACTTCAATCCGGAAAAACAATAGTGTGATCATATTCGTTATTTTAATAAGGCACCCTCAGATTTTTCAGGAAAATGAGCTTAATAAGGTCAGGCACATTTTTTGTAAAATAATTGTATTAATAATTGTATTAGAGTTAACACAACCAAAACAAAGGTGATGGTGTTTGCGAGAGGTGGTTTTTGGCACAATTATAAAAATTCATTTTATTACAATAATTGTTGCTTGGAAACTGTGAAGCAGTATACTTATCTAGGGGTCGATTTTTCGTCAACATCCTTATTTTGCAACATGGCCAAAAGTACAAAAATGAAAGTGTGTCGAGCAATTGGGGCCGTAATGAACATAATGTGACGTTCTAAAATGAATAATTGGTCCTCTCGAATTAAATTGTATGAATCCATAATTTTATCCTCTCTCTCCTATGGAGTTGGTATATGGGGATTGCGATATACTGAAGTTATTGAGCGCGTTCAGCTGAACTTTTTTAAAAGACTTTTAACTCTGGCAACCAACTCGCCAGATTTCATAGTGTGGTTAGAGACAGGATCTTTTCACTTATCATTTACTATTTAAAAAAATGCAATGTCTTGGATTGATAAAATTAAATTAATAAAATCTACAAGACTTTCAAAAATTTGCTTCACACGTCTAGTGCAACTAAGCTCTGAAGACAGTAAATATAACTGGGTTAACCAACTAAGAGATTTGTTTAAATCTGCGAGATGTAATCTCTGGCACAGTAATTTAAACATTTGCTTTTAAACGAAATTACTATACAATTGACTGTCGACAAACTTGTACTATTTGTAGGTAATATGTGTAGCTTAGAGACCTTACAACATCTCTTGTTCGATTGTCCTTTCTACAATTGCCTTAGAGAAAATAGTTTTTTTAATAATGTTAGAAATGTCAAAGATCTGATAACTTTTTTAAATGCGAATATCACAAATTTCCCTCAGCTCTCCATTTTAGCTCATATTATTATAAGCATCTTAAAATTACGATCCTTTGCGCTGTGTGAATAGCATGTACGTAAGAATAAGAGTTAACGTTCACATTAAGCGGTTGTTTTATTTCTGCATCTTTATGTGTAGTTGACTAGTACTATATATTGATAATATGTAAGTGTATGTGCGTATATGGATATATACATCTGTACAAGTATATGTGTATGTATTTAATGCTAAATAAATATAATAAAAGGCTCTTAATAGTTATTTAATATATATAATAATTACGTTTTTCTTTGTTTAAATTTTCGAATCCAGCTTAATCGAATATCTGTTTTCAATTTATCTTTTGTTAAAATAAATTTTTTATAATTAATTTTATTTTATTTACCAAAAGAAACTTTTCGATTAAAACTGCCTGAAATAAAAAGATGCTAAATTAGAAACATTCATTAATATAAAATCAATTATTTTAACAATTTCAAAGATCTATTATTTTAAATTAAAATTTACTACATTCCAAATAAATTCAAATAATAAAAATTGTTATTATTACTTTATAATACATATTTAAAAATTTAAATAGCATTTTATTCCTAATCACCTATTAAGAAATTTTTTCTTTAAATTTACAGAATTTAAATAATAAAGGATTTAAAGAATTGCCTGTAGTAGCATGGATTCATGGAGGAGCTTATCAATTTGGTTCAAAAACACATATTAATCCAGAATCTTTTATGGATTATGAAATAATGGTGGTTACGTTTAACTACAGACTAGGAGTTATGGGTAAGTGTTTCTTAATATAGTATTAAGAATTATTAATAATGAAATAATATTGATTATTTAAATGTTTATTGTAATGTGAGTTAAGAAAAAGTTGATCTGGAAATATTTTCGGTTAGCTCAATATTAAATTTTAATTATTAGAAAAATTAAAAAATAATTTCTATTGTATACATATAATATTGTACCTTGTATTAATTGTTAAATCTGTGGTAAGTTTTTAATTTTAAAATGTATCTTTTGAAATTATCCATTTAGTTTTATAGTGCCTCCAAAAGGGTTACAAATGCATTAAATGTTGTTCAAAACAGCTCCATTCGACTCTATTTAGAAGCCATTCGCTTCAGCCCAGCAAATAGCTTGTCTCGGGAGGGTAAAAAATCTTCGCTTTGTCTAAGACGACAATCTCTCCTTCTATATCCGCCAAAATGCGGAATCTGGAACCGTTAACAAAACTGATATTGAAACCGAGTACACTATCACTATACCAACACTTACTTTTAACCGCCTTTTGCGGGTTTCAATACCCAAGTTACCAAGGTAACCTCAGGTTTACCTTCGATCTCTGAAGAAGATAACTTGGCTATCGAGACACGCGGCAGGCGGTTAAAAGTGTGTATTGGTGTAGTAGTAGTGTAAACGGTTTCGATATCTGTTTATCCGCTAAATATTGCCCGTAAGGTAATATGTTAAGTAGGCATCACTATGTACTTGAATTATATTTTAACATTATTATTATACTATAAATTAGCTTAATATTAAAATTAATTTCTGTTTTACTTCTACTATTAAAATTGTTTACTTGTTTGATATTAGAAACTTTGAATAGGTTTTATCATATTAACCAATACCCAATATAAATCGCAATTTATGTAGGACAATTCCTGACAACTAGCATAAGGTATTTGTATAAGCTGTCACTATTAATAATAACTAAGTGTAATCTTTACAATAGATAAGTATATACAGGGTGTGATATGGTTTGAAATACCCATCGGGCGAGTCCCCAGGTGATGGATAGAGGAATGGCCATGCGAAGAGTTAGTAACAGAGGTAGTAGGTTGCGAGAAACTTAAAAGCCCCTAAATCCTTTGCGAAGCAATCCCCCAAGTGAAAATGTGGGGTACCGTACCGTCAGCTGAATGGTCACAGGGTTATGTGGTCGCAAAAGGTCCTCTGAATGCACCACGCGAAACTTCCTTGTAAACAAGAGCCCCTCGATATACGGGGCTCTGTGTTGGGTGACCGATTATTCCTTAGCTACTCGTGAGAACTTTAACACTACACAAAATTAAAAAAAAATATGAAAAAGAGACGAAAACTAAACACAGGTTATTGCATTTCTTAGAGTAAAAAAATACACTAGACTTTGGAAAGACTAAGTTGTAATGTAAATGGATTTCGTTACTTATGTTCTGTGACTGAATTAGCTAGATCCTTGACACAATGATATTTAAAAACATATTTTAAACGATTTTACAGAATTGATTTTGATCTTATGACATCAAAACTGCAGATAACCATTAAAACAAGAGATTTTAATATTGACTATCTATATATAATTTCAATAGCGAAAACAAACCTCTTTCATTTCTGTTTTCAATGCTGTTTTTTTAATTTTGTAGTATTTTTTAGTCATTTAAAACCATATTAGAAAATTATATTTTAAATTAAATAAATTAAAATATTTCTATTCGGTTTTAGGGAAAAATTATATAAGCCGACAACACCGCACGGTCAACTTCATCTAACAAATTTGAAATCCCCGCGCACGCGCTATCGTTGCACATACACTTGTTAAATGTTAACAGTATATTAGCTAACATAGGTTTAACAAGCGTAGATGCAACCGGCCCATATTTTTTATATAGAATTTAAAAAAATTATGTTTATTTTCTTAGGTTTTTTGTCAACACAAGATGGTGTAATACCCAGTAATATAGCACAAAAGGATCAGCATTTTGTTTTAAAATGGATCTCAAACAATATCAAACAATTTGGAGGAGATCCAAACAAAGTAATTATTGGAGGACTAAGTTCTGGGTCTGCTGCAACAAGTTACCATCTGTTGTCTTTAAAAAATAAAGGTACTTTTATAATTTACTTTTACCATTTTTTTTTCGGTTTAAAAAATTTAGTTAAATAACATAAAAAAAATTACAAAGTTTTATTGAAATTTTTTTCGCATATATATTTTTGTAGAGTACACTAGAACACTATAGATTATTGTAATATACCACACAGCTGTTGCTACCGCTATGCGTTCACTATAAGATGACAATCATTTGTACCTGTTTTCTTGTATTCAAAATATATAAATGCCATTTTATTCTTATAACAGATTTTTTAATTTTATTGACACCATAATATCGGGAGAAATAACCTTAAATAGTTGTTTACAAACAGTTTAATTGTTTAGTTTAATATTTGGATAAGCCGAAGAGAAGAGTACATTCTATATTTTATATGGGTATTTTTTACCACAGGTTTATTTAGAGGTGCTATAATGGAGAGCGGAACAGCTTTATCTCATCATAATTATTTTCCGAATCCAAAAGCAGTTGCGTTTAAATTGGGGAAAATGATAGATCCCACATTTTCTGGAAATTCTGAAGAATTATTACGGCTTTTAAGAAAAGTATCGCCCACTAAGTTGGTAGAATTAGCTAATTCTGAAATACTGAGGGTAAATAAAATAATATTTTTTAAAGTGCAATATTATTTAAAACTCCTCTGTTAAAGTGATTTAGGAATAATTATTCAAAAATAATATTTCCTGTTCTTACTATTGGAAAATTTCTATTTTTATTTTTTTGTATGATATATTACTATGCAATGTGAACTTAAAAACAATTTTTATTCTAGTCAGAATTTGTACCCATAGATAGTGCAGTACGCCTTAAAATGATTGATAGTACTTGGGTTCCAACAGTAGAAGATACAGAGATTTCGGATAGTTTAATAACAAAGCCAATGCATCAGGCTTTCATTGATGGTGACTTTATAAAGGTTCCAATATTGACGGGATTTGTATCAGAAGAAGTTTTAGGAGTACCTAGTAAGTAATAAAAATAATCAATATTTATTTTTAACTTAATTGTTATTAAAACATTCACAAATTTATACATTTTTGCATAACAATATAGTTATAATTGATTGATGAAACCTATGAAATGAAAAAATTAATATAAGTTAAGATCATTTTAATATAAAATTTTTGCATTGCTTCCTTTATCGGGTTACAAAGTTTAATCTACTTTAAATTAAGAACACTTGGTTACTATAATTACAATCATAATAGTACAATTGTTTTCAGTATGAACTATTATAGTACAGATTACTATTATAGCAAATGACCAACTGTAGGAAATAGAAGATTTGGCTTACGTTATTCTTAAAAGTTCACTATGCTTGACGAATATTGCAAATATATTTTAGCATTTCACGTCTTGTTCTTTTTTACTTACCATCTCCTCCTAAAAGGTTTGCTATCATCATAGCGATTTTTGCTTTGGATGCGGCTGCTCGAAATAATTCGATTGATATACACTGATGACTCTTAATCAAAGTGTGTGACTCATAACGTGACCCCGGTTAGGAAAGTTGTTTTTACTGCATCCACTATTTCTAGCTCTTAATCCACTGGCCTTAGAATCTCTACGTTCGTTACCCGTTTGGTCTAAGAAACTATATTCCCGCATTTCGAAAGCCTGAACTCTTTTTAAGTAATCTTTGTTCTTAGGCCATGATTCCATTCTATAGAGAACGATTGAAAAAATTTCCAACGTAAGCCAATTTATTAAATTCAAAATATTCACATTGGTAACTTTAAGCTTCGGGCTGAGATAGGAAAATATGTTTGAATGGATGCTCCTCAGGATTTGAACAGTGTTGGACTAATTACCGCTAGGATAATGCCTACCAACCAAAAACACCTTAAACCTCGCCATTGTCCCCGTCTCGGAATTCCTACCCTAGCATAATTCAAGATGGGTGGCGGTCCCTCACACACTCTCCTTTTACTCTGCCACTCTCTCTTCTCTTAACCATACTATCCACTGCCTTACTCACCTCCATCCATCCCCCCTACCCTCTTAACATTATCCCCACCATATTTTTCCAATCAAGTTTTTCCATCAAGTACTTTAGCACTACTTCACGTGTGTCCTACATCATCATTCACTTCACATTTTTCATACACTCCAGTGTTTCTTTTCCCAATTGTGTGAAGCTCTGTTAGCACAAGTTAGCACCTGTGTCAAGAATTAGTCCACATAGCCGAATTTTCTAGTCATCCATTTTCTCCTACTTCCAATTACTCTTTTTAGCACACCTTTATACTCCTTTCACCTTATTTCCATTTTCTCTTCCATCCAATCCATAACTTTTCTCTTCGCGCCCTTCCACATGCAACCTATGTAACTCTATTCGATCGGTTAAACATTTAACTTGTGAATGTCCCAAATATGCAGTAATACGCAAACAACATAATGTAAAGTCTGTTTTAGGTAAACAATTGAATGTGGTTCATTTAATCACATACGTTAAAGAATCCCGTCTTAACCACCTATTGTAATAAATATGGAGTGTGGAAAAGCCAAATAAAATAAATTCTTTAATTAGGTTACTATACATATTTATATAAAATCACGAAATACGTCAAATTAAATTATAAATTGACGTTCTTTAAAGTGAAACTTTATTCCTACCTTTAACCCCCTTTGAGTGAGTTACAACCAGAGCTGTGCCGGGTACTGATAAATTGTACTCGAGTACCGGGTACCGGGTACTTTTCAAAATTGGAGAACGGGTACTGAGTACCAAGTACTTTATCCGATGAACGTACTCGAGTACAAGTACCAAAATTTTACGGGTACTTATTTCGGGTACTTTTGAATATGCAGGGTATTTCAACTTCAAGATAACAGAGGTATTTGGGTATCTTTCGTGCGAATTTGGAAAAACGCTTGGACCAGTCTATTTTTGTTTCGAAGGGTTGCATTAGTAACCATATTTATTAAACATACAACATACAACTTTAGAAAAAAATATGTATTCTCGGATATAATCAGTACATTTACTGATTCACTTTACTCACTGATTAAATTTGTTGGCTTTCAAGTTGACCAATTTTTTAAAGTTTTCATCGGTCAGAGCATTTCTCCTATACTCCGGGTCACAGTTATTATGCAATGTGGCCGGCATAGGCCAATGTAAATCTTATGGGCGAACATTCAACACTGTTGCCACTATGGTTAAATTTATTGGTAAAATTTACCTAAAAGCATAATTATAAATATTCTTAATTACTCACTAAACGATTTTCAAATGAATAATTTTGTCAACATTTAAATCATAATAGTAACACAATGGCAAGTTATATTCCCGCGCCAGTTGGAACCAAATTCGAAGAACATGCCGATATGGCAACGCTGCCGTCCATAAACACAATGCTGCATAATAACTGTGACCCGCTCTATAGGACTATTTACTATGGTGGCAAAAGAGAACAAACGCTCCACTGGTGCAGAAAAAGCCATCTGTAGTGGTGTCACTTGAATCCCCTGTATATCTCAGTTTTTCACAATCATTAAGATCAAGGGCTATTAGTTTTTCAGCAGCGCCAATCACTATCTTTTTCAAAGCATTTATAGAAAAGTCTGCATTTTTTAGGACATTATACCAACGCAATTTAAACTTAGGAAGGACAATGGCGGATATTATGGCCTCTTCTGATGACAAATTAAGTATGTCTGAAAATCTCTTTTCCAAGCTCTGCACTCAACAAGTTTCGACTCGCGCTTGCGCCGAAAGTACCCGGAAAATGTACTCGTGAAATAAACGCGGGTATCGGGTACTTTTCCCCGAAATGCTATGGGTACGAGTAACGAGTACTTTATTAAAAATGTACCCGGGTACCGGTTACCGGGTACACAAAATATACTTGGAGTACAATTTTCGGGTACTTGTACCAGGGTACCGCCCAGCTCTGGTTACAACCCCCAATTTTTTAAATAGGAAATATGGGCTTGTGATATATCATTTGAAAGGTTTTTTTATTATCTATCTAAAAATGTTTTAAATTTATTTGCAAAAATTAACAAAAAAAAAATAAATCATCTTATTAACGAAATTAGCTAGAGTACCTACACTACTAATTTATTTCCGGTTCAAGTCTATTTAAGACAGTACATAAGCAAAAACCATATATCAATTAAAAAAACTTTTAAAAAACTATTATACCAATGTAAGGTTGTTTAAAACGCCTCACCAAATTGTTTGTAATAATTATAATTGCAGGTTATTGTCAAAATTATAATTGTTGTTTGAATTTCGTTGACTGCAATTCATAAAAACGGTTTGATTAACAGAAATGCATAAAATAACAGCTTTTCTGATGATTGGTTACGAAGATAATACCCGAACACAAATGGAAGTTGCTAGCCTATTTCATGAAAAATTTCTAAATTTGCCGGCTATATTCCAAGGTACAATAACTAAAATAGAGAAGCATTTTCGCGAATTTGTACATATAAAACCCAAATACATCGAGTACACAAGCATCCGCAACATTTAATATTAGCCATACATCGATACTAAATATATTGAACGAAAATGAAATGCAACCCTATAAAATGATACCGACTCAGGAACTCATGGAAGACGATTTTGATAGGAAAACAAATTTTTGCGAACAAATGATGGAAATGTTGAATAACAAGACCATCCAATTAGAATGCGTTATGTTTTCTGATGAGTGCACTTTTTCCGTTAACTAATCGTCAAAATTGCCGCTACTGGAAAATTCTCACTATGGATGAGAGAAGACCATACAAAATACCCTCAAATGGATTGGGTAGGGATTGTTGAAAACCATATTATTGGTGCCTTTTTCGTTGAGCAGAATTTAAACGGCGATAACCCCACTACAAAATTATATGGTGCCAAGTGTGGCAAATTTCCTGATCCAGAAAACCCTCAAGTTCCAACAAATACCATATGGTTCCAGCAAGATGGAACACCTCCACATTACCAACTAAATTTCCTCCAGTACCTCATCTTAAAATTTTCAAATCATTGGATAGGGAGGCGAGGATGAATAGAATGGCCAGCAAGATTACCTGATCTTACCCCATTAGACTTTTATTTATGGGGCTAGTCAAAAATATTGTTTACAAAACTAAACCACATGATTTAGATGACTAAAGACAACAAACAACGCTTGCTATTAGATCGCTTACGCCTGAAATATTAATAAACAGAAGACATTTTTATTTTAGATTAGGATGTTGCCAAGAAGTTCGCGGTGAGCATTTTGCACATCTACTTCATTGACGTGTTACGTGTTTATTTTAAAGACTTTTATAAATTTATTTCTTTACTAACCTGTATCAAGGATACCAATAATAGTCATCTATTTTTGCTATTATACATCTTTATTAAACAATCATTTTATACAAAATTCCAATTAGAACATCATCATTATTCAGTAGGGCTATTTTCTCAGCAGTTCAGTTATCTGAAATAAAAAAAAATAAAATATCTAAATAAAGAGAAATCTTTTAATTAAAATTAAATACCTCATTCGCAACCTATTAAAAGGTAAACATAACCAATTCAACGAAATAATCCACTGTCAGAATATCTTCTGTTATATTATTTTTTAATTTAATTTTAATTGCCAAATTAGTTGTAAAGTCACTTTGGAAATATCTATCGGTAGCAGGCCAGTTTTTCAAAAAAGTGGTTTTCAAAGGCGGAAGGTTGGAAAAAGAGAGAATATAGGGAACTTGTTCGGAAGAACGTGCCACGCTTTAGCGGATTTAAAACACAAAGAAATATTTTGGGTAAAATTACAAAAGTTTTCTTCTGAGTAGCAGAATCACTTGTTTAGTGGATATTTATAACTTTTATTGAACCAAAACTAATTTCGTTTATTTCATCCTCCGAATTTGGAGCCACGTGCAAGGCCACCTACCACCTTAGGTGAGTTACATTTCTTTTATCAAGCTGAAAGTCATGGTTACTTACCTGTTATACTTAACATTTCTTGTAATACGATATTTTGTTTTAGGCATTTTTCTTTTGTCTTTTGATTTTTCTTTTTCCTATATTACTTGCCGACTACTCTTATTTGGTACTCAGTACATCTATGGGTATTCATTGCCATCAATCAGTACTATTGGATTAGACATTACCTACATCTAACTAAAACTTAACTTTGGGCAAGGCACATGACGAGGAACCCAAAGTCGCAAACTGAGGGACTGTGTATGCTTCCCTGTAGACACCCAGGGATGACAGCTAAGCTGCATATCTATATTTCAGTTACTAACTGTCAAGCCTAACTTTATCAGCATCTAAAAAGAACAAAACAGTAAATCGTACAATTGATAACTTATATTTAGATTGTTAAATTTGATTACCATTAAAATTCCATTACTATTAATATATTTGAACTATTAAAGAAATATATTGTAAGTCTTATGCATATATGCAAAAAGTAATACACAATCTGATAGTAGTAAGTAACCTATCTAGTAAACTGTCTGAAGATTTTTATTGTCTTGTTATCACCCAGTTTTATACTAATTAAAGAGATATAGTAGAATAACCAGTGAAATATTTAGTGACCGAATACTCACCCTAAGATTTATAATTTATTAAATTTATTATTACTCACCTGATATCTCACCAACTTTTCAGGTACTTCCTTCTTATAAGATAAACTCTTTTAGTAAATCCTTTTGACTTTTTAGGAGACTTCTCCTTTTTATTTGTTTTTGTTTTCTATTATAACAGACGTTCATATTTTTTACGTTATGAACAATTAAATATTACATATCAGATATTTTATTTTTTTGATGTTAATTTCCTTTCAAACGATTTATCACAAGCCCATACTTCCCATTTTAAAAATTGGGGGTTATAACTGTCACTCAAAGGGAGTTGGGGTTGAAGGTAGGGATCAAATTTTCACTTTAAAGAATGTCAGTTTATATTTTAAATTTGACGTGTTTCGGGATTTTCTACAAATATGTGCAATTTATTATTCAATTTGGTTTTTCTCCACTGTATGTTAATAACCTAAATGGTTGATGCGACTTTTTTGTGAAATAAAAACATTTTTTTGAAAAAACAGCGTATAAATATTGTTAAAAAACTTAAATAAGAAGTATCTAGGAAATTTATATACTTAGAATATCTATAAACATATAAAACACGTGGCAAAAAAACAATGGAATAGGACTGAAAAATTTACAAGAAATTAAATATAATTTTAAAAAATCTAAACATTTGATGAAATTAATTTGTAGTAACCTTTACTTTGTGGAAGTCCATCTTACTAAGAACAATAAACAACTAAGCGGTTGAACTTCCACTATTTATTCGCAAAATAACAGCTGTCATTTATTATATAAACGTTTTTTGCGAATAAATAGTGGAAGTTTAGTTCAACCGTTTAGTTGTTTATTGTTCTTAGCTACAGAAAAACTTAGGTTAAATATAAAAAAGCGTTCAGAAAGCTTCAAATATTTAGTAGAAGTTATAATATATTAATATTTTGTAACCTTAACCCTTATTTTGTTTTTTATTTATTTAATATTTATAAGCTCATATATATCTTACCGGCAAAAATTGTATAATTTTGGATTGATTTAATTAATTGCAATGAAAATCAAATTTAATATGTATATAACATTTTCTTACCTTTTGCTAGCAACTGCACGATTTTTTCTTTTATAATTCAGCTTCTTTTTGCTTATATTTTTACACAATTAAAAACAACTCACAAACACGAAATAAAAAAAGATTCACAACGAGTAATAATCAAATAATTTATAAATAAATTTTTAAGATAAAGTTAGACCCTGGCAAATTTACTATTTACCTTTTGAGTTAGTGGTGGTAGTGATGTATAAATGTGAGAGAGTACGATATATTTTCAATGATTCCAAATAATATTAATTCTTTGAAATGGTTTACCTCTAAAACCCATTAAGTTTTGATTTTAGAAAAAAATTGTAAATAGAAAAAGAATAGGAAAAAAAATCAGCTACAATCTGTAGGTTTTAAAAAATTGATATTTGAATTTTGACAAAAATAAATTTCAGTTTTTAATTTTTTTTAAGAAAATGAAGACGAAATATAAAAATATAAAACCTACAGATTGTTTGCAGTTCTCTTTTAAATGTCCCAGAAAAAAATTAAATCATTTTATTCACTAATAACTGAGATATTAGGGAAACGCCAAAAGAGTGCACCGAGAGAACAGCCTTAAAGTTCATCGATTTAAGGGCACTAAACAAACAACTTTGCATTATAACTGTTTCCAAGAATTATCCTAGTCAACTGGATATAAATAAGTTCAATTTTGCTTTATGAGTTGGCTATCTGATGTTGAATGAGTATTATAAAAACCAAGTATTGAAATAATAAGACTAAACAGTATTAAAGTTTAGTTGTTTTCAGCCCTAAGAGATTACCCTAGATGGATTTCCCTCTAAGATCAGTATAACTGTAATTGTATAGATAAACCTGGCTGATTTTTACAATAAACTAATGTGTTTGTTGTATAGGTATGTCTTGAATTAATAGTGGAAATTTTATTACTAAGTTCTTCGTTTAGGGTTCTATCTTCACACATTTACATACGTTATCTGAATAACTCCAAATGACATTACCTAATAGCTAACGAATTTTAAATTGTTAAATACGTCATAATAAACAGTTATAGACTTTTTACTTATAACCATTTTTATAATTAAATATATACATATTAGAGACATATTGGTTTTTGCATAATGAAATTAAATGATTGATTTATGGTATAATCAAAATTTTTAATTAAGAAGTTAAAAGGTGCGTGTATTTATAAAGCGGAGTTTAAATAAAATATTTAACAACCCATGCGAGTTGACAACATTAATGTAATTGTATGGTTTTATAGTTCATACTACGTACTACGCTGATTTTAATGATGCTGTTAATTCAATTTTGTTGTAAATGTACATTAAATGGCAGGTTTTTGAATTATGACCAATTAAAAAGTCAACTTTAGACATCCTATTTAAATGAAGTTGCCACAAACGTATATTAACATTAAATCTCAATTCTTTTCGCAAAAAATATTCCAAATTCTTACAATGTATCGTTACGTACAAAACCGAAACCATGTCCTCAATAACTGGAGACTATTTTTTGGTGACACGATGATCTGGGCATGTAATCATGAAGTAATCGTTACAATATCCTTTATTTTTTTATTTGTTTAAAGAGCTTCAACTATATGAATATTTTGCTCTTTATACTAACAGGTATAGTGTTAGAGTTTAAAGAATACTCCTATGCAACGCAGGTAGCTTAAAAGTTTTTTAAATTGATATTTCTCGTTTCCTATCGTAAAAGTATATTTTGTCCTTGGGTTTGGAATGATTGACACGTTAAAATATGTTGGGTAGATAACTTTACAGACTTGGTATTTTGGTCTTCCCGCCCCTAACAAGAGGTGCATTTGAGTTAAATTAGTGTAGCCCATTCCCCTACGGCATATTTGTACTTATTCTTGCCTTGTAAGTCTCTTTGGGTATGTCTATGTTTAATAAACCCAGGAAGTTTTGTTGCAAAAGTTATTCGATCAATGTTATTTACAATTTTATATTATTTGAAATTTTATATTATTTTTTCTGTTTATAATCAACGCTGTACTACAGAGAGAAATACAATAATTATAAGAACCCATTTCCGTAGAATTGTCGTTGAATACATTATTTATCTTTTCCCGCTCGTCTATTGAAGTAATCTTATGTACATTTGGTAATTTGGCCATTTTGTGGTAATTTTATACTTTTATAATCCCTAAGGGCTAATAACATCTAGGCATTAATATTGTTATGACCTATTACTTCCATACTTGGTCTAGCTACAAACAAACAAAATGTAACTTTAATATGTTGATCTGATGATGCTAATCTAGCGAAACGGCTATCATTGTTATTTAAAACTTAATTTTTTTAATTAAACTTGGAAATTACGTTAAAACAAAGAATTTTTTATGATTCTACAACATCAAACACATACATAGGTACATACAGTAAAGAATTTAAAAGAAAGATATGTTATATAAGATTTTCTATTATATATGTCTTTGTTGGGTCCTTTTGGTTTTATTCATGTATATACTTCAAAGTTAAAAACATGTTAGGAATTTTTATCACAATTATTAACTATTGATAATAAAAACGAAAAATGTACCTGCTAGATAAATCCCTTAAAAGCTTTATTGCTTGCTTTCACTTTGCTTGTTTTTTGCTGAATACTGACGTTTGTGCAGTGCTTTATGTATTTGATTCTATATCGCTCGAATAACAGTAATTTGCTGCCAAAAACTACATCTTCTATTGTTACGACCTACTTCGAGTTGTGGAAGCATTGTCATTTATTTTAGAGCGTAGATCTTGGAGCTTTCTTTATGGTATATTTTATTTTCAGGTTACCCAGAATGCATAAAGATTTTCTATTATATATGTCTTTGTTGGGTCCTTTTGGTTTTATTCATGTATATACTTCAAAGTTAAAAACATGTTAGGAATTTTTATCACAATTATTAACTATTGATAATAAAAACGAAAAATGTACCTGCTAGATAAATCCCTTAAAAGCTTTATTGCTTGCTTTCACTTTGCTTGTTTTTTGCTGAATACTGACGTTTGTGCAGTGCTTTATGTATTTGATTCTATATCGCTCGAATAACAGTAATTTGCTGCCAAAAACTACATCTTCTATTGTTACGACCTACTTCGAGTTGTGGAAGCATTGTCATTTATTTTAGAGCGTAGATCTTGGAGCTTTCTTTATGGTATATTTTATTTTCAGGTTACCCAGAATGCATAAAGAATGCTCATAATATTGACGCTCATCCAGAAATTCTTATAAGTCCAAAGCTGAATATTAAAAACACTGCTGAAGCTGGACAAAAATTAAAAGATGTATATACAACTTTATTCGAAGGAAATCCTGGTGCTCATATTCAGGTACGTAAATATTTTTTAGCATCTTACAAAAAATCATTGATATATTATGTGAAACTTCTTAGTTATATATGTACCATTCATTATGTTTTACCACCAACTATTATTTAATTTTTTTCTCTTTTGTTATTTTTCTTAAAATTCTATTATACTAACCACAATAAACAACTAAACGTGTCAACAGCTCTTTCGCTAGAACTATTTATATATTTAAATCATTTAAAATACAGAAATGTTAATTTACAGTTTTTCTTAATTATATAAATAAACGAGAGGATGTAAGACTTGTTGTGATAGAACCCACAATCACTAAAATTGTATATGTATTTAAATCTAATAGGTTATATTGAGACGAAGTTTTATTATCATAAAAAATTTATCCATTAAAGAAGAGCTTAATTTTAATAAGAATATGTATTATGATGGTTAAATCAAAAACAAAATCGTTATTAAGTCAATTGAATGCAAATAAATAATAAAAAAGTAATCACATTACATAAAAATAATCAAAATCACCATTAAAAAAAATAATAATGAAAATATAATTCTAAATGTAAAATAAAACAAACGAAAAAATATTTTTCTGTTAATAAAAGGATTTTTAAAGATCTACAAAAGAGTATTAAAAGTTCTTCTACGAATAACACCTGTGCATATGTGTGACGTAAAATTAGCAGAATTAGATTGCTCGTACACAACATCGCGTGTTTGAAATGTTTAGTTTCCATGAACTCCAAAACCTTAGAAGTGCACCTGTGCCTATGACGTCAAATTAACACTAATTAGAATGCTCGTAAAAAACTTTGCGTGTTTGAAATGTTTAGTTTCCTCGGACTCCAAGAGCTTAGAATAGCAGCTGCACGTTGTGACGTAAGAGTTACTCGGAAATGTATCGGTCGAATTTATGACTTCAAGCCTCAGTGTGAATATAATTTGAGAGCTTTTCCGACCATAATAAATTATAAAAAAAAATTATTGAACATTAAAAATGAGTATTGTATATATTATGTAAAAAAATTGTTTGTAAAATATAAGTAGTTAGTTAGAAATAAGCAAATTAAGAAATAGTTCCTTCTGATTGGTTCTCGTGGAGTTTTAAAATGAAGCATTCTTATTGGTCAGAGAATAATGAGAGAGGGATCTCAGTCTTTATGTAAAAGAACCAGTCAGAAAGGATAAAAGGATTCAAGCCTAATTTTAAGAGAGTCAAGACCCTTTATACAAATATTCAAGCCTCGTTTTAAACTTTCAACAAACATTTAATATTTATTCAGAACAATAAACAACTAAAAGGTTGAATTAACTTCCACTATTTATTCTATAAATACTTTAAATGCAATGACAGCCGTTTCGCTATCGGAATAGCATCATCAGATTTCCTCGAAGAACTTGAAATCAAAAGACATCTAGCAGATCAACAATATAAAGTAGTTAATGAACAAATAAATCTTGGAAGTTCACCACTATTAAACTGTTTACTTTGATTGAGTCTTCATTTTATACATAGATAAGACGTAATTACAACACAAATATATTAAGTTATTGTAAAGATCAGCAGGATATAGTTTTTTCCTGGTTTTTCTATATCATTGCACAGTTATACTGATCTTAGAGGGAAGTACATCCAGGATAATCCCTTAGGGCTAATAACATCTAGGCTTTAATATTGTTATGTCTTATTACTTCCTTACTTGGTCTAGCCTTAACTACTTATCAACATCAAGTACCTAGTTACAAACAAATAAAATGTAACTTCAATATGTCAATCTGACGATGCTATTCCGATAGCGAAACAGCTGTCATTGCATTTAAAGTATTTATAGAATAAATAGTGCAAGTTAATTCAACCTTTTAGTTGTTTATTGTTCTGAATAAGATGAACTTTCACACAGTAAGGGTTAGTACCATAAATTTCATTTAATATTTAATTTAAAAAAAACTTTCACGACTCAACACTCAAGTTTAATTTTAAAAAAAATTCAAGACTCATTTTCAAAACATTCAACAACAGTTATTAAAATATTCAACTCGTAATCTACATTTTTAAAAAAGACTTTGATTAGTCATAAATTTTATTAACTTTATAAGTTGACAGTATTCGACTTTGAATCAAAAATAGGTTTGTTGATTCGAGCAGAGTAATCTTATAATATAACAGTTTCAACTGTAATTTTAATGATACAAAAGTTAGTATCAAATTAATATAAGAAGCTTGACTTACCTTATATCAGAAATAATCCTAGTATAAAACTTTGTAACACACCACTTGTAAAAAGGGAGTCTTATCAACCAGTAAATTGTATAAATAAATCCACAAGTAAACAATAATAAATTCTACATCGTAAGAGTTTCTGTCTTTAATTACACCATTGAAGTTTCTGCATCCCACGTGTTTACCAGAAGAGAAGATAGACCACCAGTTCCAGCGACACCTACATGTGAATGGCGAACACTCGAGAGACAAAGTTAAAAAAGGTACCATTATTTAATTTGTATTAAGTGTGCGTATAAACTGTTTTAAAGCGATAATAGTTATTAGCCGCTAGAGAACATTTATACTACTTCATTGTAAAGATTTTTGAATTTTATTTTGATAGAAAATTTATAATTTTGTTTGAGCGTAAATCTGTGGTAAAACCTTTACGACCTGAGATATAATTTTTCGATTAACGATAGTATTTATTTTGAATTAAACAAACGAGCGCAGAAACATTAAATCTTATTTGAGCTAGTCATCATTATACATATTATTTAAGGGGCTAAAAACATTATTGTAATAAAAAACTTCATCAATTGCATCAAGACAAATAAAAACAAACCACTAATTATATCTTGTCACAATTAACGTGGGTTTACTAAAATACCAATTAAAACATAAAAAAAATTTAAAATTAAAATAAACAAATATGGAAAACCATAAGAACACCACAACAATAAAATAATAAAATCATAATAACTTGGCGACCAACGTATCGGGCTCGATTAAAATCACAGATTTTAATAGTTTAAATAACAAAAAAATAAATCAATAAACATTACATTAAAATTTATTTAAAAATAAAAATACTAATAGATTATTGTAACTGAAATTAACATATAAAATAAATATTTCTAACATTTTATTATAAATATAAAAAGTCGAAACATAATGTCTGATAAAGAGGAAGTTAATTTTGACACCTGGAAAGTTGAAGAACTCAGGCAAGAACTTAGAAACAGGAATTTGAATGATAAAGGAACCAAACAAATTCTAATCAACATATTAAAAAGCCAAGAACAAATAGACATAGACTACAATGCTGAAGAACCAGAAGAAAGGGGGGAACAAGAAGATGAACCTCAACAAAAAGATAGTACTTCTTCACAAACTGGAGGAAATGTTACATTGGCAGATTTGATGAGCATTATCCTAGCAAATTCAGAACAAATAGCGAAAAAACTAGAAGCCAACACGGAAAAGATGACAAGAAAATTAGAAGCTAAAACTGAAGAAACGAAGAAACAAAATAGACAAAATTCTGAGGAAATAACGAGAAAATTGAATGAAATAACGGAAAAATTGGATGAGAAAGTAGAAAATCAAGAGAAAAAGATTAAAGTAATTGAGGAAAAACAAGAATTTTTTAATAAACAAGTACAAAATATAGACAAAAGAACAAGCGAAAACAATCTGAAATTAAACTCAAGAATATCAGAAATCGAAGATAACGTGAAAAGAGGAATACAAATAAATTTGGACATAGCCGAACAGGAAAACAGAAAAACAGAGAGACAATTAAGAAAAGAAATAGAAGAAAAGTTAAATATTAAATACAAATGTAAACGTGGGAAACAGTGAAGAAATCAAGAAATTAAAGGAGGAACTCGAAAATAAAATAAAACAAGTGAATCAAAATATTTCTGAATTATCAGACAATCGCGTAACACCTGACTTGGGTTTTCAAATTTTAAATATAGGGAGGAAGTTTGAAAAAAGTTCTAAATTTTGTGGAGATTATAGGAAGATACATCCTATAAATTATTTACATTCAATTAAAAATAAATACTCTAAAATAAGAAATTTGCAACACTTTAAAGAATTTATCAGATCAAGTTTAACAGGCAATGCACTATTGTGGTGGAATTGCAAAGAAATGTTTGTAGATTCATTTGAAACCTTTGAAAAAGTATTTCTAGATACTTTCTGGTCAGAATTACAACAGAGTAAAGTCAGGAAAAGATTGTATTTTGGCAAATTTGATAATACAAAGAATAATATATCCAACTATGTTTTACAACTCTATGCTACTTGTCAATATTTAACTCCTCCTATACCAGAGGCAGAAATTGTAATGTTTTTATCAAGACATTTTAAACCTAAAATATCTGAGATAATTGCAGTACAAAATATTAATAAATTTGATCATTTAATAACATATTTGCAGAGAATTGAAAGAAATTTAAGTAATAGTATCAACAATCAGAATATAAATAATGTAAGAAACTTTAATAACAATTATAGAAGTTTTTATAGGCAAAGTAACAATAACAATTTTAACAGACAAAACAATAATAATAATTTTAACAATAACTACAATAATCAAAACAGAAATCAAAATAATGAAAATAGGAACAATTACAATAATAATAGAAATTACGATAATAATCAGAACACTAGAAATTTTAACAATAATTATAATAATAGAAATTTTAATAGATTTGAACAAAATAACAATAATCGAGCAAATACAAACAATAATAATAGACAAGTAAACGCAATTAATACGATTAACAGTAATGAGGGGATAAATCAGACAAATAATACACCGAGAGACATTGCACGTTCAGGTAGTAGAACTCCTAGGGCCAGATCTCCAGTAGATGATGCCCAAACCACAAATTTTCAATAGGGGTGCACAATGTAAATAGCGCTAGATGTGACTTTGTACACCCACGTGAATTTTTAATGGACAAGGATAATCTGCATCTAGAAAATAAAGAAATAGAATTAGTATTAATTAAAGCAAATATTGATAACAATTTATTAAGCATTATAATAGATACAGGGTCTACAGTTTCTTTAATATCAGAAAATACAGTAAATAAAATCTCAATGTTAAAAAAACAACATAATCAATATTCCAAAAGTAAATTTTACAGAAATAAATGATAAAAGTTTAGGATATTCTAATAAAACAGTTTTTGCTTCTTTGAATATAAATAATGTAAAATTAAATGTTCAGTTATTGATAGTCAATAAATTAAAATATGATATATTATTGGGTAACGATGAATTATCAAGGAATAAAATTATAATAAATTATAACAAAAATGCAGTAATATTTGGGGATAATGAAATAAAATTTGAGGTAATAAATGATTTAAAAATTACTAGTAATTATAATATAATTAGTATATTTGACGAGTCATTAGAAAATAGTAATCAAAATTTCTGCCAAAAAAAAATAAGTGAAATTTGTGAATCTAGTTGCAATTTAATGGTACAAGGGTGCCGAAATATATTTAATAATGTGGCCATAGATGCCGAATTAAATTTAAATAAAAATGGAAATGATAATCATTTAGAAAGGGTCTTAGATACTAAAAATAAATTAAATTATGATTATGATGAAAGGGCAATTGATGCCGATGATAGGGTTAATAAAAAGAATTTAGAGGTGGTGATAAATTGCAATAAAGAATGGAAAAATGAAGTTATAAAATTGGTAGAAAGATATAAAAGTTTAATTAATGATGAATCTAGAGTAGCTAAAAATTATTCATATAGTATAAAAGTTAAAAATATAGAGAGTTTTTAGTCAAAAAGTTATCCAATTCCCTATAAATATCAAGAAGCGGTAGATAAACATTTAAAGAAACTGTTGGCAGATGGAATTATAAGTTATAGTACTACACCCTATATTAATCCTATGGTAGTGGTTAAGAAAAAAGATGATACGATGCGTTTATGTTTAAAAAAGTAGAAAATAAATTCTAATGTTTCCTAACACAAAAATTTCACGTGGTGTGTTTCATGTAAGTTCACTCAAGAAATATATTTAGTAGTTAAGTGTAAATAAATATGTAAATAAAATAAAATAGGATATAGTTGAAGTTAAAATAGAAAATGGAAACTATCCGTCGATAAATTTATTACAAGTTTGGGGGGAAGTTGAGACGAAGTTTTATTATCATAAAAAATGTATCCATTAAAGAAGAGCTTAATTTTAATAAGAATATGTATTATGATGGTTAAATCAAAAACAAAATCGTTATTAAGTCAATTGAATGCAAATAAATAATAAAAAAGTAATCACATTACATAAAAATAATCAAAATCACCATTAAGAAAATAATAATGAAAATATAATTCTAAATGTAAAATAAAACAAACGAACAAATTAAAAATTTTCTAAAAATATTTTTCTGTTAATAAAAGGATTTTTAAAGATCTACAAAAGAGTATTAAAAGTTCTTCTACGAATAACACCTGTGCATATGTGTGACGTAAAATTAGCAGAATTAGATTGCTCGTACACAACATCGCGTGTTTGAAATGTTTAGTTTCCATGAACTCCAAAACCTTAGAAGTGCACCTGTGCCTATGACGTCAAATTAACACTAATTAGAATGCTCGTAAAAAACTTTGCGTGTTTGAAATGTTTAGTTTCCTCGGACTCCAAGAGCTTAGAATAGCAGCTGCACGTTGTGACGTAAGAGTTACTCGGAAATGTATCGGTCGAATTTATGACTTCAAGCCTCAGTGTGAATATAATTTGAGAGCTTTTCCGACCATAATAAATTATAAAAAAATTATTGAACATTAAAAATGATTATTGTATATATTATGTAAAAAAAATTGTTTGTAAAATATAAGTAGTTAGTTAGAAATAAGCAAATTAAGAAATAGTTCCTTCTGATTGGTTCTCGTGGAGTTTTAAAATGAAGCATTCTTATTGGTCAGAGAATAATGAGAGAGGGATCTCAGTCTTTACGTAAAAGAACCAGTCAGAAAGGATAAAAGGATTCAAGCCTAATTTTAAGAGAGTCAAGACCCTTTATACAAATATTCAAGCCTCGTTTTAAACTTTTAACAAACATTTAATATTTAATTTAAAAAAAACTTTCACGACTCAACACTCAAGTTTAATTTTAAAAAAAATTCAAGACTTATTTTCAAAACATTCAACAACAGTTATTAAAATATTCAACTCGTAATCTACATTTTTAAAAAAGACTTTGATTAGTCATAAATTTTATTAACTTTATAAGTTGACAGTATTCGACTTTGAATCGAAAATAGGTTTGTTGAATCAAGCAGAGTAATCTTATAATATAACAGTTTCAACTGTAATTTTAATAATACAAAAGTTAGTATCAAATTAATATAAGAAGCTTGACTTACCTTATATCAGAAATATTCCTAGTATAAAACTTTGTAACACACCACTTGTAAAAAGGGAGTCTTATCAACCAGTAAATTGTATAAATAAATCCACAAGTAAACAATAATAAATTCTACATCGTAAGAGTTTCTGTCTTTAATTACACCATTGAAGTTTCTGCATCCCACGTGTTTACCAGAAGAGAAGATAGACCACCAGTTCCAGCGACACCTACATGTGAATGGCGAACACTCGAGAGACAAAGTTAAAAAAGGTACCATTATTTAATTTGTATTAAGTGTGCGTATAAACTGTTTTAAAGCGATAATAGTTATTAGCCGCTAGAGAACATTTATACTACTTCATTGTAAAGATTTTTGAATTTTATTTTGATAGAAAATTTATAATTTTGTTTGAGCGTAAATCTGTGGTAAAACCTTTACGACCTGAGATATAATTTTTCGATTAACGATAGTATTTATTTTGAATTAAACAAACGAGCGCAGAAACATTAAATCTTATTTGAGCTAGTCATCATTATACATATAATTTAAGGAGCTAACAACATTATTGTAATAAAAAAAAACTTCATCAATTGCATCAAGACAAATAAAAACAAACCACTAATAATATCTTTTCAAAATTAACGTGGGTTTACTAAAATAACATTCAAACATCAAAAAAAATTAAAATAATAAAACAAAAAAGCTAAACTATAAGAACACAACAACATAAATTAATAAATTCATAATAATATATATATAATTTTTTTTGAATAAATTTATACATACTACAAAAATATAAAATTTTATCATATATACACCCTTACACATTTTAAATTTTACTTTCAAAAACAAATCATTAGTAGGTACATATTATTATTCCACTATTAGAATTGAGCAGATTTTTCTTAGACAAGTCTTTAAGTCAAATTTTCAATTTTATTAAGACCATAATTATTTATTAAGAATAATAAAAGACTCTTCGTTTTAAAAAAACTTCCACTATTCATTTAAAAAATTGCTTTGTAAGACGGGTATATTATGTAAACTTCTCTTTTTAATAGAAAAGGATTTGTCAAGTAGAAACACGTCACTTGAATGTCAGGTTGTGAAATGTTGAATGTTGTATATTTCATTGTGTATTTCCATATTCCATTTATACCACTTTATTATTGTTAATAAAGCCTTTAAAGTAAAGAACAAGTTCACTGGCGACCAACGGGGCCGAATAAGTGGATAGTGGAAATAAAATAGATTAAATACATTTAAGTTAATATAGATGTGTGACTAATCGAATCTGCAGATTGCTGAGCTTGTGCCAATTTTATTATTCAGATTCACCATAAGTACTACTTACATGCCTCCTAAGAAGATACCTCAAGACTCAGGGGACGAGTCAGAAGCAAATAATAGTAATGTTACTATGTCAAATGAACAATTTGCACAATTAAATTAAAACATATTAAATGTTTTAAAAGGCGATTCTTTTCAAAATACCGTAGAACTTCAACGTTCACTAGTAGCACCAGCTCAAGCTACATCGAATACTGGAAGTTCCGCGAAATGTACTGCTCGCTTCAATGGTTCTGATAACTGTGATGTTTACATTCTTGGGCAATGTTCAAATGTTTAAAGGTTATGTTTCGGATGAATATGCCCTACGTTGTATTTCAGTGTTACTCGAAGGACAGGCTAGTACTTGATGGTTAGGAGTCAAGACCACAACAACATATTGAACTGATGCAGTAACTGCCCTTAGTGAAGCGTTTTCTCGTAGAGGTGGTATGCGATATTTCGTAAAATATTTTCCAAGAAACAAGGAGATACTGAACATTCTGACAGGTTTGTGTGTCGTTTTCGAGCCCTTATATCACAGCTTCATTATTTGCTACCATTAGAAGCACAACTGGATATGGTCTAATGCAGGCCTGTCCAACATATGGCCCCCGGGCCACAATGCCCGCGTAGGCCCTTCATCTAGCTCGCGAGCTTCCCAAAGAAATAATCTTTTTCTAAAAACTTAAGACCACGGTGTGCCTATTGCTAGAATTTTTGTCATATTAAAGAAGAATGCCAAAAATTACAAAAGAAAAGACCCATTAATTCTTCATCAAGAATTAAGTCAGAGTTAAATACGAGACCTCAGATTACGTGCTACGGGCGTGGAGCGCCTCGAGTAATGAGGTCGAAATGCCCTTCGTTCCAAGGACAAACTAATTCAGAGGTTCAGACGAATTGTATAAGTTTTTACCAAACCACCTTAGATGAGAAACTTGAACGACCTCTTCTACCTATTTCAATTAAAGGAATTTATGGTGTTGGATATGTAGACTGTGGTGCTGACAGAAGCATTGCAGGTGCAACTTTATATACAGTTTTAAAATATTTGGATTATGAATTCGAGGAAAACAAGTCTATTATTAGATTCGCAGAAGGCGACCAAAATTAACGAAGACATTAACCACCCGAGTCGAAGTGGGTATTAAAGAAAAGATTTATCCCTGTAATGTTTACTATCTTTCCTCAACTACAATCAAATCATACATTATTAGAAAGATACTTTATACATGATGTAGATATAGGTTTAAACCTTCCTTAAAAACATTGGTATTTTTGTAATGATCCAGAAAGAAGTTTCGAATTCGTTAAAAACCTAGAAGTACCAATGTCTTTTTAAACTCTTAAAATGGAAAACATTCATCTTCGGTGCCAGGAGGGAAGACAGTTGTCAGTTTTTCAACGCTGTATATTAAATCAGGTGTTGTCTGCCAATTCTAATATATTTGAACAAAAACGTGAGCCAACAACGCTGGCCGTACATCATATTAAGACAGGAAATCACTTGCCAATATCTTCTCATCCATATCCATTATTTTTACCAAAAAAAGAATTTTTGCGAAAAGAAATTGATAGACTATTGAAAGATGATATCATTGAGGAATATGAGTCGCCATGGTCAAGTCCTGTAGTTCTTCTTCCGAAAAAGGATTCTTATCGTCTTTGCGTTGATTACAGACGATTGAATGGTGTAACAGTGACAGATACATATCCTATGCCTAGAATCGATGAGTTATTCCAATCAGCAAAGTTAACACCATTTATGACAACCATAGATTTACAGAATGGTTACTAGCAGGTTGCGAATCTGATCGAGATAAAACATGTTTTATTTCGCAATTTGGTACAAACAGGTTTAAACGAATGCCGGTTGGACTTAAAAACGCTCCAGCAACGTTTAATCGACTTATGGATCGATTTTATGCTCCTTTAGGAGATCGTTTTATATTTTCGTATTTGGATGATATTTTAATTTTGTCTCTGACTTTTGAAAGTCATATAGAAGACTTAAAATTAGTGTTTAATAGACTTCGTGACTGTAATCTGTCGGCGCGTCGCGAAAATTGTTGCTTAGTGCGGGACTCTATTAAATTTCTTGGACATGTCATAACGACTTCTGGTATTTCAACGGACCCTGACAAGATTTCCGCAATTATTAATATGAAACCACCGCGTAATAAAAAGGAAGTACAAAGTTTTATACAGACTTGCTCGTGGTACCGCAAATTCATTCCGAATTTTTCTGAAATGGCGCGACCACTTACGCATTTGCTTAAGAAACACGCAATATTTCATTTTGGACAGTTGCAAAACGGATGGTTTGAAATATTAAAACAAAAATTAACTAGTGTGCTCCGATACTCATACAAGCTGATCCACCTAAACCGTATACTCTTAAAACCGATTCTAGTGATTATGCTTTGGGAGCTGTTTTACTCCAGGGGGAGGGAGTCGATGAACGGCCCATTGAATTTGCCAGTCGTTACTAACTTCTGTAGAACGTAATTACACTTGTATTGAAAGAGAAGCGCTTACTGTAGTTTGGAGCGTAGAAAAGTTTCGAACATACATAGAGGGAGCCGAAGTTACTATTGCATCAGATCATCGACCATGGCAATAGTTATTTTCGATTAAAACTCCCACTGGTCGTATAGCAAGATGGGCTATGTGTATCCAAGGTCTTAATATGAAATTGATTTATACTCCAGGAAAATTGAATTGTGTCACAGATACATTATCTCGACCAAATTGTTCCCATTCTAAAGATACAAGTTGCGAAGTATGCTTAGTGTCTATAGAGATGCCTAAAGTTACAACTAAAAAGTTGCGAAAGCAACAAGTGGAAGATTTGGATATAAAGAAAATAATCGACGCTCTGGAAAGCGAAAACCATTTAGAATGAACGAGGGTATTGGATGAATAATGGTGTTCTTTACAGTTACAATCCGGATTCTGGTTCAGAAGAACCTCAGTTAGTTATTCCCTTATCAAAGAGAGAGGAGATCCTTAAACAGTATCTTAATTCTGCTACGGCTGGTCACTACGGTGTAGAGAAAACGTTAGAGAAGGTCCCGTCACAGTACTATTTTATTGGGATGAGAAAATATATTGATAAATATATTAAAAACTGCGTTCAGTGTCAAAATTATAAGGTTAGTTGCCTTAAACCTGCACGACTTCTGCAAACGCCAACTCCTTCTCAAAGATTTGAAGTGATTGCTCGGTCCATTACCTGAAACGCCAAGAGGAAAAAGATGAATCCTTGTAATCGAAGATCTTGCTTCGAAATGGATGGAGTTGTTTGCTTTTCAAGAAGGAACAGCTGAAGCGTGTGCTCAAATCCTTATTGAAGAAATATTTCTTCGTTTTGGAACACCTTGGAAAACGATTTCTGACAATGGAATGCAGTTCGTTAGCGATATCATGCAGAAATTTACGTTTTGTTTTGGAATAAGTACTCCTTTTATTCCAGTATATCATCCGGAAAGCAATCCAATAATAACTCCTACAACATATACTTTAACTTGTAAAGCTCCTTACCAAGAAATTGGACGTTATCATGTTCGGATCTTACTCCTTATCAGGAGCTTTCTTCTGACTAAATCCCTCCAGTATATCCCAAAAAAACGGGGTCGGCCTAAGAAAACTTCCTGTCCTAGGGGCTGTTAACGTAGGACAGAGGGGGGGGGGGCAGTGTGAGACGGGTGTATTATGTAAACTTTTTTTAATAGAAAAGGATTTGTCAAGTAGAAAAATGTCACTTGAATGTCAGGTTGTTAAATGTTGAATGTTGTATATATAATTGTGTATTTCCATATTCCATTTATACCACTTTATTATTGTTAATAAAGCCTTTAAAGTAAAACACAATTACAGCTTTTTTTAACCTAAGATTGTCTTCCAAAAGG
This sequence comes from Ophraella communa, assembly GCA_035357415.1. Lineage (NCBI taxonomy): Eukaryota > Metazoa > Arthropoda > Insecta > Coleoptera > Chrysomelidae > Ophraella > Ophraella communa. The sequence continues at coordinate 20,785,687 of CM068994.1, read as the reverse complement.
TAGGGGTAAGTACAATCAACATAATTATTTATTGTTTTAATTGCATGGGAAAAATGTGAATATATTATTGGAGCAATAAAGTAGCAGCACCTTTTTTCTAATGATTTTGTAGTTTTAGATTTCTTTTTATATCTAATATTATGCTGATTATTTATAAAATTTAATAATCTTATTTTATTTGTTTTTAAAAACATAACGTTCTATATAAATATAATTTTTAATATTAAAAATGGGGAATAAAGCTTCCGTGGGGAAAGTCATTTTTTTGGAGTAGGTACATTATCTTTAAAAAATATTTTTGTATAATTTTCTAAATTTGAATCGTACTATTCGTATAGTCCTCCTCAGGCAGAAATGCAGAAATATTGATCGTAACTTTTTTCCATTTTTCCCACATGTATGTCCCATTTGAGGCGTTGATCGATTTCTACGCCTAAATATGTTACTGAGGTTTTTCAATATTATACATCATATTATTCACATTTATTGATAGATAGAAATCTACCTCTACATTACTTTTATTGCAAGAAAATTTTATTGGTTTACTTTTTATTAGTACTTCAGCTTGTTCATTTTGCGATACTTCAGAATTATCAGGTGGCTTAAAAAATATAGATTTTCTAAACACTTCATTTCTTAAAATTGATTCTTTAGTGAAATTGATTGTGTTAACCTCTACTTTTTGGAAGTTCATCTTACTAAGAACAATAAATAACTGCACAGTTAAACTAAACTTCCACTATTTATTCGAAAAATTTCGCTTTAAAATTCAATTACAGCTGTTTCGCTATAACTAGCATCGTCAAATTGACATATTGAAATTACATGTTGTTTGTTTGTAACTAGGTACTTGATGTTGATTCTTTAGGTGTAGTTATTTGTTAAGCTATGATTTTTCCAACATTTGCATAATGATAAATAAAAATATTAGTGATTTATTTTTTATTTGTTATCAAATTATTATTAAACATTATGCCATTATTATTTAAGTTACATTTTGTTTTCCAAGGTACCTACACTTAAAAAGCTAAAAGATTACCCGTGCGTCATTGTATGTAAGCATACGAATAGGATAGAGAAGACAACAGTTTATAATTTAATATTATCGTTTGATATTTATAGAAAAGGACAGCACACAGAAAAGGTGTCGGTGATATGATCGTTGAATCGTGACGCACGGGTAATCTTTCAGCGATTCAAGTGTATCTGATGTTAATTAAATAATTGTTATCGTTTTAAAACTACCTATCCACAAACTGTCAGAAGCCTGCGTACAAGGAAATCCGAACACATAAATTCTTAGTGTACAGAATTCAGACGGTTTAAAAACTGTAAGTGACAAAACCCGATCAAAACTATTACGTTAATCTGCGAATGTTAGTTTCAGCCGAAACAGCTGTCTTTACATTAAAAAAAGCTAATATTTTCAATAAACGTGGAAGTTTTGTTCTAACGTTTAGTTGTTTATTGTTCTTAGTAAGATGGACTTCCACAAAGTAAAGGTTAATACAATTAATTTTTTTAATGCGTCTATGAATTGTTAACAATGCAACAAAAACTGAGCGCGTCAGATATTGATAGCATATATTAAAAAATTCTCTACGTATGTTAATCTGATCGTTTGTATAGTGGGGATGGTCGTTTTGTTAAAATATCCTACAACACACACACAATTCTACATCTTTTATCTTTATAATATTCTTTCTAGTGGTAATTTTAGATAAGACATGGTCATCATTTTAGAAATACTACAAATATAAAAATAGTGGCAATAAGAAGTCAACCCACAATATATAGTTTATTTAATCGTAAAAGTTACATCAGTGCAACATCATCAGGCTCTAAGAAGAGTGTCAGATGAAAAGTCAAAAATACTCGTATATACTGCTAAATAAGATTAAATATGAATGATAAGAATATGGTTAATTAACAATTTTAGCAAAATACAATAATATATTTAAGATGACAGAAATAACATAAAACTATGAAAAGAAAAAAATATCAAAAACAGACTCACCTATATGTGTAGACTGGTATGTTTAAAACTAGGTATAATAAGCAAAACATGTGAAAGTGGTAAAGATGAAAGTTTAAACAGTTGCAACAATATTAGGTAAATATTAAGTAATAACAAGCAAGCAAGATTTCTGTTATCTGAAATGTTATAGATTGTACTTTCCTAATATTGTTAATTAACCAGTTTCTTATCATTAATACTTAATCTAATTTGGCATTATATATTAAGATGAATAGCTAAGCTCAAATTTAAATATAATGTAAAACTTACCAAAGTATGAAAATATAAAAGGATATTAGTATAATTTTCATGAATATATCAGCTATATTTATTTATTTAAATTGTATTTAAAATATTTACTTTAGTAATCTTAAATACATTTAAAGAAGAATTTATTTAACAACTATATCTTGAATAGAATTCGGTAATACTATTTCAAAACAATCAAGCAAGTCCCAATTCAAATAGATTTCTCTGGAAGTAAAATTTAGAATCTAAAACCAAAATAATCTAATTACAACTATTTATTTAATATTTTTAATAAACAGTTATGTAATTTAGGTAGTTAAATGTTTGAATGTTAGGTATAAGGTAGAAGTACTTACTTGTTGCATGTAGATATCTTGCAGTGCTTTGATAAAAGATATGTAAAATTATGAGGTAAAACCTCATAATATGAGAATTACCTTAAAAATATAAACTGCGTTAATAAATGCTATCAGACAATGGTGAAATCAGTGTATTAATATAAATTTTACAGAGGTAGACAGTGTAGCCCTACATTATTACCAAAACCCACATAGTTACCACTTAAAAGACTATTTTAACATCATTTGATAAAACTTAATTTTAAGCAATTTAGTTACAGGAAATGTATGTAGAATAGTAATCTAAGTTTGTACATTAGTTATAAGCTCTACATAAACAACTTATATAAAAGTATAATGGTAGCTGTAAAAGTCATTTTATAAATTAAAATAACAAGAATTATACAAAACTCTTCGTTTGAACGTAACTTCCAAGTTTATTTAAAACCTAATTTTTTAAATAAACTTGGAAGTTACGTTCAAACGAAGAGTTTTTTATTATTTTTAATAAGATGGACTTCCACAAAATAAGGGTTAGTACAATAAATTTATAATAACAAGCCTAATTTACATTCTTTTAAATCAAATTAGTATTCAAAAATTATAATAGTACTATGTTAAGAGATTTATTAATATCCATTTCATGTTATTTGCTCAAAATTGTACAAATTTCAGGAGTGGTAACTGCCACAATTAGCAGATGTCAAATATCAATTTAAAAATTAATAAAAAATAATTAAAAAATAGTTTAAATAGCTATTTCATGAATATAAGAATGCAAAACTTCCATATTTTATTAAAAACATTAAAATAAGTTAAAATTTTTTATCATTTTATGTAAAATTAGGTAAAATTTTGCAAATTGAAACAATTGATTGCTAATTTAATGTCATTAGTGTGATAATTTTGGAAAAGGTATAAAAGGCCGTGAACTTTGGCTTTAGCTCTCTTATTCGCAATTGAAATTGATACAGACGTCTTGGATATATCAAAATCTGGTATCATAACCACACTTTTAACAAAAAGTTGAATTTAATTATATGATTTGGCAAAAATATTAGAATCACAGTAATTAAATACAGTCAAAGTACTTACTGAATAGTGTGATCCATTAATTTCAATCTGAATTTTGGTAAGATTGTTAAGATTTCTTTAACCTCATGGACATGTTTCCTACCGTACAGTCAAGCAGATGTATTGCGGATTGTCGAACTAGCAGGAAACAGCAGCATCGATATCGTTACCAACGAAAGGAAACTTATTTGAGGTATGTTCGTTAATAACATTTTGTTTGTAGTTAAAATTAAATTATGGACAAGTATTAGCATTTATTAAATATTTCACTGGGTATTTCCATTATATTAAGAATAAATAGCATGTAATAAATCTTTGAATAAAATTAATAGTTTATAAAATTCATGTATTAAATTAATTCCTTAATTATAATCGGATGTTTTACAGAGTAGTTCAATTGAGTTTTACTTGAATCCTACTCAAGATAAAGAGTCGAGTCTATAAATAAATCAAAATTATCGAGCTAGCATATTTTTATTAGGGAGTCCTTTTTAAATTAAAGCATACATCAGTTAATAATTCAAAAATTTAATTCAAGAATATAATTAACCATCAATAAATAAAGCATTTCTAAAATAAAACTAAAATAATAACTATTAAGAATAATAAAAAACTCTTCGATTGAACGTAAATTAATAAGATGGACTTCCAAAAAAGTAAGGATTGGTACAATAAATTTAAAATAATAACGTAAATAAATATTAACAAATCAAACCATCACAGTATATTTTGACTTTTCCTCTGACACTTTTTTTGGTGGTATGTTGACCGAAACATGTCGCGCTGATGTAATTTTTACCATTAAATTAATTATATATTGTGGGCTGACTTCAATTGCTATTATTTGTAGCATCCTAATTTGACTTATGGATAACCTCCACAATTAGAAATAGAAAAGTTACTACGCAATAAAAGTCATAAATTAGTCCTATTCGCACTACCTCAACATGGCATATAGTAATTAAACATCTTGTAACTCTCTGGAATCATTCAAAGAGTTTTATCACCATTGCATCTAAGCTAATTAAATTTTTAGCCGAATTGGTTTTTTGAAGTCTTATATTTTTGTTCTGTAAGGTTTGATCTTTTTTATTGTTCCATTTACTGTGTACGTTTGTGTAATTTTATGTAAAGAAGATGAATCATTTTTTAAAGAAGATACTTCTTTAAATGCTAGGTAATTTTTGATATATAGCCCCCTATCAATTCTACTACAGATTTTTTCTAATTTTAATTTTGATTAATTATGGACAGTTTCTTAAGCAATGAACGAACACATCCCAAACTATCTATTAAATATTAACAAGTTTTTAACTTAACAAGTAATTTAAGTAAAACATCTTATAATTAATCTTGGGTAAATATTTTCAAAAATAAAAAAATATAATTAGTTTTTTTTACTTAGTTTCTTAGCGACAATTATTTCACAACTCCAATACTTCGACAAGCTGATCTAGCTAGGAAGCACGTTCCGGTATATATTTATCAATTTGCGTATGAGAGCCAATCTTTAAAAAGAGAAACAGTGCCAGGTAACAATCATTCTCAAAATATTTTCTTACTATTTCAGTAAAAATTCCTTTATTATTTTTAATGTTATTTTCTTGCTGACAATAAATTAAAAGCTTAAATATATAACATTATTTAAAAATGAGATTGTCATGTGAGGTTTTTTGTTACGATAAAAATTAAGACAAAAATTTTAAAAACCTTTGTAATTTATAATATTTTGATTTTTTAGGTGCTCAAAGAATAGGACATCTTGGACATTTACCATTTGTATGGAGTGACTCTAAGTTTTTAAACAAAGATGATAGATTAATACGAGATAAAATGATTAAAATGTGGACAAATTTTATAAAATTTTTGTAAGTATGTGTTTAAAATTAACGTTATTCTGTTATTATCGTGAAAAATATACAATAGATACGACAATAATAATAAATACAATAGGGTACTTGCACATAAAAAATTTGATATAAAAGCATTTATTACAAAGGATGTAGACGAGAGTTTGGAAAGTCATTAAGTAAGTAAAGTGAATAAAAAATGGTAGGGTGATATGTTTATATATTAACATACATAAATATATGTATTATAAAGTATGTCAATTTTTTTATTTATTTACATGAGTTGTAAATCAGTTTATATTAATAGATTTGTAGTATTTTTTATGAGTTCTTCTGTCTCAAGCGGACTAATTCGTATGTTTTGTAAGGTAAATTGTTAGAAAATCGATTATTAACAATAAAATATTTTTAATTTTTAATCAGAAAAGCTAACTTAATTTCTCTTTTTATCTATTACTTAATATTAATACTAGTTCTCTTTTAAATACAAAAAGTTAAATTAGAACTTGATCAGAAATCTATATAAACTAAAATTAATGTTATTGATGTTACTTGTGATGTTACAGTGCTAATCTAATGGCCTCAGCACCTGTTTTAAGTCACGTAAAAAATTCAAATGAATATCACTTTATTATTTGTAATTATTATTGCTAATTTCTTTATGTTTTAACTGTTTTTTTTTATTATTATTTATACTGGAATTTAAATCTAATTTTCTATTGTGCAAGTACCCTATTGAAAAGTTTATTATTGTAAGGCAAATTTTTTAATATGAAACAACCCAAGAAGGCGAGATTCGGTTACATTTAGTTTGTAGACATTATATGTAAGATTTTAACAAATTGGTTTTTATTATTAAAAAATTTTTGATAAAAATTTTAATATCTTTTAGGGATCCAACTGCCACTGATGACAATCTACCAATTAACTGGCCACAAACCACTTCTAATTTAGAGTATTTGAATATAAATAAAACTTTATCAATTTTAACACATCCCAGGAAATATCAAGAATGGAAAGAGATCTTTGACCAATATATGTCTCCACCTTATTATGTTTATTAATATTATTAAACAATGTTACTTATAACATATTACAGAAGAAAAAAAAATGTTTTAATCTGTATGTACATTGTTAAATAAATAATTCATAATGTAGTGAAGATACTAAATAGTTGATTTGGTTTCCAAAAATTTAAAATATTATTAATTAGATAGTAGGTCCAACTTTTACCTGAAAGTAATATATTAACTATATAATTCCGAAAGGATGAACAAACCGTTTTTGGGAAAATTAGTTGTACGTACCAGTGAAGATAATATTCAAGGACTTTCCAGAAGAGCAAAGGGATCGGCTATCATCAAAACAAACTAAAGTACAAATTAAAAGTTTGTGTAAAATTTCATGCAGATAAACTAACAATCGCAACGATTAAACACATATAAAATAAAAGGTAGTTACAACTAAAAATAAAATAAAAGATAAAGGTCTACAATATTACTTTTTGATATCTGTTAAGGTGCATTGAACTTTGTCAACGAAAATTCGTAAACATATAAAAAAGTAATGTCCATCAAAAAGAAGAAAAAACTCCATGAATATATCAAAACACTTATATAAATTGGGCATTAATTTCGTTGTAAGCATTATAAAAGAATGCTAATAATCACAGCAGATTCGTCGTCTTGGAGGAGAAGTGAGCTAAGCCACACTGGTGAAGAAATATATGCCGCTTAAGGAAGTTTCACTATTGCAGGAAATATGCGTATTTTCATTTAGCTTCTTTCACACTTTAATGGAATTCAAGGTTACAACTAAGGTATTAGTTAACTTTCTTCACCACTGTATTTTTTAACGTTTTTCCATTGACGTGTTGTTGTTAACTCAATTTACCCAAAAATGTGGCTTAGCTCTTTTCACCATCAAGGCGACGAAATAACAAGTATACAATATGGTAATGGCAACAATTGGTTAGCGAAGTACAACAGTTTAAATGAAAGAAACAAAAATAATAAAATAATAAACGGTAACTGATCTGAAATAAAATTTATTGTACTTAATGATCTGAAATCATTGTTAACTACTGGGAAAGTCTTACTCGTGTTTTGTTTTTCAATCTTACAGAATTTATTGAGGAAGAGCATACCATTTCTATATAATGTAAACAACAGCGGACCCAGAACAGTACCTTGTGGAAGCTCAATTGGTCTGCTAGAACTAAGAGTTTCTACAAATTGTTTTTTTCTGGTTAGGTACCTCTTAACTAATTGGTGGGGTATATTACTATTTTATCCAATGATTTATTTTAATTTATAGATTGCATTCTCAGTAAATTTACCTTGGTATTTTACATTAATTTTCTTTTTAGAATTTTAGGATATTTGTAGATCGTGTTATATTTTTTTAATAATTTTTAATAATATGATGTTTGATCTATACCAGTTTCTGTTATATTTTTTTGCTAGTTTTAATTGCTTAAACGTTTTGTTTTCTTAGCTTTATAAGGGTGTTGAATATGATTTTTCGTATTAATAAAATTTAAAATAAATACAATTACTTCTGCATATTCTAAAAGTAGGTTAGAATTTTAATTAAAATTAAAAATGATAATGTAACGGCTAAGACAAAACACTAGTTTTAAAATTTTTATATTTGAACTTTAAATACTAGCGTTTTATTTGTTAGATCTTTTATTACCTACTTGAAACGTTTCCAATAAAACCGTATTATTTACCTAAATGAGTTACACGTACTAAAACTATTCAGTACTCGAGGAAAATATCCACCACTAATACAATATGCAACAGCTTCTCTACTTTGTATTCTTTTCTGTTTTCTCTTTAATGTGTCTTTAAAAACCAACAAGTTAAACCGGAAATCTGAAATCGATTTTAAGACTAAACTATATTAACTATTCAAGTAACCAACAAAGCAGAACTGAGCTACATTTTTCCTTCATGAATTCTTAAAGGTAGGAAAGGTAAGAGTAAATACAGAGCCATATAAATAATATACAAGAATAGCTAAAAGTAAAAAGTAAATTGTTGGAACAATAGTCAACCAAAGAGGTCATAATAAATTGGGCGGGTTATAAAAATACAATCTATGGAAAATTAAAATTATTTTTAAAATGTCTGGAGGTTACAATTTATGTTATAATCATAATAAAACACTTTATTTAATAATTATAAATATTATATATTGTTTTAAGTATTGATTTTTAAATGTCTATTTATATTTCTAAAACCAAAGCTCCAAAATATACACATTAAAATTTCTAGAATACTCTCAATTTTCTTTCTTATAATATGGCATTATAACCACTTTTCAAATTTATCTTGGTCTTTGATATATTTGGAAACGTGAAGTGCCACATGAACGAAGTTCATATATGTATAAATAATACCAAAACAAGTCAAATAACAAATAATTTAAATAAAGAATTTAGCAAAATCTTTAATTTGTCGGTTTAGAACCTGATAACCCAAGTGAAACCTCTATAGTATTAATGCCCTATGATTATGACTTTTTGAATCGCTGCAACTCTAAGACCATGAAAAAAACATATACACAATTTAAGTATCTACATTTTTTCTATAAAGTAATTTTATAATAGTATACTAGGTACCAAGAGTTTAAAGTAACCCATTACGCTAGAAATGCATTAGGAATTCGTAATGGGGTTACAACTCATATAACATACTATATTTTTTACGTCCGGCGCAGTGCTCATAATTTCATCACTTTCACTATTAACATACTGATATATTAGTACACACTAATCATATACTCCATGATTTCCTCATAAAATACAGAAGTCTGGGAGTCTTTGAGAAGTAGAACATTTCACAATCCCCTATCTTTCCGACAGGACCTCGTCGCTACTCGTCGCATCGCACGCGTTTCTCCCTTTCCTCCCTTTAATTCTGTGGATGGCTCCAGGAATGCCTTTCTTCGTTTCGATGGGGCAGCTCTTCTGATTTTATTTTAATATAACCGCATGACTTAACTTTTATTTTCCAGGTAGTACAATATTCTTCTATTGCACTGGCTGCTGTTTGTAACCTCCTTCTTACGTTGTTTATTTTTCTACATCTCGTTGCTATAGCAGTAAAGCCCCATCACTTTGTTCCCTATTTTCGGTATGTCAGATGTGAATATACTGTATAGTAGTAAGAATAATATCGCTGCTTGGGGTACTCCCGCTTCCAGGTTTACTTCTGCGGACCTGGCTACCTTCCTTGAAATTTTCTTTCTCTAAAATAGCTAGTAGTAGGTCTTTCTGATACCCTGCTTTCTTTATTTTGTATATAAGTCTTTAGTGCCAGACTCTGTCGAAGGCCCTTCTTATATACAAAAAAATAGCACATGTGAATTATTTTTTATTGAATCCTTGTGTAGTGTATTCGACCAACCTTAAGACGTGTTGTTCGGTACTATGGTCTTCTCTAAATCCGAACTGCTCCTCTGAAGGTAGCAAGCTTATTGGACGATAGTTTTGAGGAAAAGTAGGACTGTTCCCCGGTTTCCTGATCATGACTACTTCGGTTCTTAATATTTAAATATTAATATTGCGTTTATTATGCTTGTTAGATGCATAATTTTTTTGGCTGGCATACATTTTATGGCCCTGTTTGTGATTTCGTCGATACCCGGTGCTTTCTTTGGAGAGATGAATCTTATGATATCCTTAAGCTCCTCTGGAGTGGCCAATCCTACGTTTTCCTCTTCCTCGTCCTCTTCCTTTATCAATTCTTCTACTTAGTCTTCTACCCTGTCTGAGAAATCTATGTCCTTCGTAGAGCATACATTGCAGCACTATAGGGTTTTTCATTACTTCTGCTTTGTCCTCGTTGGTATATGCCATAAAATTTGCTCCATTCAAGGGGGCATGGGTTTTGAATGTTCCTTAAGAGCATTTGCTATGTTCCAGGGTACTGGTGAATTTAAATCATTGATTCATCTGTTCCATTCTTCACTCCTGTGTTTTATGTTTTTTCTTCACTTCCGCATTTAGTAGGTGTGCCCTTATTTTAAGGTTTGCATCCTGGGTTCTGCGGGCTCTTTTTAGGGCTCTATTTTTTCCTCTATCAGATCTCTTAGATCGTCGCTCATTTTATTAAATCTACCTTGTTTTAGTGTAGCGGTTGTTGTGGTACGTTTTTCTATCGCTTCTTCTAAGTCCTCTTTACCTTGGACTCTTGGATTAGACCAAGTAGTTGTCCTAAAATCCAATCGGTCTTTTTAATTTCTCTTTATTCTTGTTCAGTTCCGTCTCCAAATTCATGCGTCTCCTCCTTCGGTGATTTAGATGTCCAAAGACATTGCAGTGTCTCTCAACACCGCAATGCCTAGAACAGCGGGCAAACCACCTTGTGGAGGATAGCGCGTTAGCTGTTATGTACCTATGACTTAAAGAACTGGATTTTTGTCCGTTATTCTCTCCAGCTGTCTTCCTTGTTTATTGCAGTACCACGTTGAGGACTTTTTGGACATTTAGGTTTCCTACGATAATGCATTTCTACTTTCTAGGAGTACCACCAACTCGTCTTCTTCGGGAATGACCGTATTCGGTTTTACATAGGCTGAGACTACTTTTATTTCACAACTACTCTTGTTGCTTCCAAGAGTCTCCGGAGTGTTTTCCCGGTAATGGTTAATCTCCTTTTTAACTAGGATCCCTGCCCCTAGTTTTGTTTTTTTTTTGGTCCCCTGGTTGTTATTGCTGCTGGTCCTTCGGTTGTTAGTTTTGGTTGTTGCTGCGTCCTCGCTGTGGGTTTCTTCGGATTCCCTTGGCAGTTTTTGCGTTTGGCTGGCTCTTTTACTCCCAAGTTGCGCAATCGGCTACTCTATGTGCTCCTGCACTTTTCACGCAGCTCATTTCTATGTGACATGTACTCTGCCCATGATTTAAGTCTTGGAATCTGTAAGACTGGACTGGTCCAGTCTTACACCTTACTTACTCCTTTGACGTCTAGCTTTCTTTCTTTTCCCCCTCCTGAATATAGGCGTATGTCCTTAAATTCTTTAAGGTATTTTACCATCCTCCGTAGTCGTCAGAAGTTGCACAACTTATAATTGCAGCGTCGTGAGAGGCGACATTGCACATCAATGTTTCTTTAGGCAACTTCTTTCCTAAAGTTATTCCATGCCATTATCGTCTTCAACGTTATTGGCGGAGATCTTTTTTCTGGAGGGTTTGTTTTTTTTCTTTTTTAAAAAGCTATTAGATGAAAGAAATGTTCATCCAGGTACAATATTAGATATAATTGACCTATTTAATGTATGCATTAGTCAAAATTATATTACTTTTGGTAACAAAGTATATTATATTCAAAATGAGGGTCTTCCAATTTAAAAGACATAATCTTCAATTCCAGTTATAAAAACAATATTGTATTTTGGTATAGACATGTTAGCAGGATTTGTAGGTAGCGAACGACAGTTAGATATTATTTTTTAATTTTTAATATATTAATACCTTGCACCTTAAAATTAATTTTTTTTAGTTGAACAAAATAATTCAATTAATTTATTAGATTAAAAAATTGAAAAGGTTAATAATTTACTAAATTATTCAATATACAGAAAGCCAACACCAACATATGAAACTATACCATATAATTCAAATCATCCTACAACACATAAATTAGCAGCTTCTATGATACACAGAGCATTTTCAATTCCAATGGACAAAATTAACTTTGATAAAGAAATTGATATCATAAAACAAATAGCTAATGGCTATCTAAGAAAGAACAGAAAATATCACCACAACTAATATTCCCTCAACCAACTAAAGAAATTAAAAGTTATAAAATGATTACATATTGTGGAAATATTTCCACTACAATTTCAAAGATAATATCTTCGGCAACATTAGCATTAATATTTAAAACACAAAATAATGTTGGTACAGAATTGTTAAATGTAAAAGCAATATTACCCAAATTAAAAAAATCTGGTGTTTAAAAAGTTAATTGTCCAAACTGTAATGCTGCATAAGTAGGTCAAACACAAATAAATTTTGAAGTAAGATTCAATGCACACTTAAAAGCATATAGATTAAAACAACCAGATAAGTAAAATTATGCAAAGCACCTACTTGAACATCCAACCTTACTCTTACACACCAATGACATCTAAATACTACACACTGGTGTTTAAAAACAAAATTTACATTTCCTTGAAGAACTTGAAATAAAAAGACATCTAGCAGATCCACAAATTAAAGTTGTTCGCTTCGCTATTAAACTGTTTACTTTGATTGAGTCTACATTTTATACATAGATAAGACGTAATTGTAAAACAAATATATTACGTAATTGTAAAGATTAGCATGATATAGTTTTTCCTGGTTTTTCTATATCATTGCACAGTTATACTAATCTTATAGGGAAGTACATCCCTTAGGGCTATTAACATCTATGCTTTAATATTGTTATGTCTTATTTCTTCCATACTTGAATACTACCTTATCAACATAAGGTACCTAGCTACAAACCAACAAAACGTAACTTAAATATGTAAATCTGACTATGCTAATTCTAGCGAAACGGCTGCCATTGTGATTTAAAACATAATTTTTTCCATTAAACTTGGAAGTTGCGTTAAGTCGAAGAGTTTTTTATTATTCTTATTATAAGTTATGTTTATTTTATTTTTAATAAAAGTGTTTTCTGTTTAAATTACTCACATTCAGTGTAACAATTTCAACTTTATAAAAATTACCAGGTAATAAAACAATTCCCTCTAGCACATCCACAATTCCGGGCTTATAATCCTAATCCATCTTCCGAGTCGGATTAAATCTAAGCTGGGTTAAAGGTAATATTGGTCACGATTTAACAATTAAACAACAAATAATCTGGATGGATGGTATTTAAGTAGAGTTTGTTCTGACACGATCTAACCGGGCGTATCCATTATAACTTTTTAAAATATTAGATAGATATCTAATAAAATTTATGGTACTAACCCTTACTGTGTGAAAGTTCATCTTATTCAGAACAATAAACAACTAAAAGGTTGAATTAACTTCCACTATTTATTCTATAAATACTTTAAATGCAATGACAGCCGTTTCGCTATCGGAATAGCATCGTCAGATTGACATATTGAAGTTACATTTTGTTTGTTTGTAACTAGGTACTTGATGTTGATAAGTAGTTAAGGCTAGACCAAGTAAGGAAGTAATAAGACATAACAATATTAAAGCCTAGATGTTATTAGCCCTAAGGGATTATCCTGGATGTATTTCCCTCTAAGATCAGTATAACTGTGCAATGATATAGAAAAACCAGGAAAAAACTATATCCTGCTGATCTTTACAATAACTTAATATATTTGTGTTGTAATTACGTCTTATCTATGTATAAAATGAAGACTCAATCAAAGTAAACAGTTTAATAGTGGTGAACTTCCAAGATTTATTTGTTCATTAACTACTTTATATTGTTGATCTGCTAGATGTCTTTTGATTTCAAGTTCTTCGAGGAAATCTAAATTTTGTTTTTTATCACACCTGTCATAAAATCACACCTGTGATAAAAAACAAAATTTAGATTCCCTCGAAGAACTTGAAATCAAAAGACATCTAGCAGATCAACAATATAAAGTAGTTAATGAACAAATAAATCTTGGAAGTTCACCACTATTAAACTGTTTACTTTGATTGAGTCTTCATTTTATACATAGATAAGACGTAATTACAACACAAATATATTAAGTTATTGTAAAGATCAGCAGGATATAGTTTTTTCCTGGTTTTTCTATATCATTGCACAGTTATACTGATCTTAGAGGGAAATACGTCCAGGATAATCCCTTAGGGCTAATAACATCTAGGCTTTAATATTGTTATGTCTTATTACTTCCTTACTTGGTCTAGCCTTAACTACTTATCAACATCAAGTACCTAGTTACAAACAAACAAAATGTAACTTCAATATGTCAATCTGACGATGCTATTCCGATAGCGAAACGGCTGTCATTGCATTTAAAGTATTTATAGAATAAATAGTGGAAGTTAATTCAACCTTTTAGTTGTTTATTGTTCTGAAGATATCTAATAGTTAATAATTTAATAAGTAGAACTTACCTTATAATTTACAATAGAAGGATATGTTAATAAGTTTTATAGAATCAGCATTTACCTTTTCTTTTGTACTTCTACAGTTTCCAAGTTCATAATTTTCATAAGACATACATTTAATATAAACAAAGAATGTAATGGGCATTTTATATTGAATAGAATCCATATTTTGCTATTCCATAACAATTAAATATTTCCAATCCATAATAAGTACATGTTCACATAACAATTCATCTTTGTCTTAGTTCTCTTTTAAAATTCTAAGTTTAATCTGAAACAACAAAAAGAAAATAAAAAAATAAAAAAATATTAATGGTTTTCACATGTTTAAGAAATCAACATGTAATTTTAGTTAGTAAAGTATTTAAATTAATATTATAAAAAGGAAGTACTTACAAAATCATAAAAAGACAAATTATAGTCTTCGATATTGTACAAACAAGTATACCAATAGATCATGAGTACCTAAAAAAGACACAAGAACAATTAAAAACATGTAGCAGGTGTGGTGAAACATAGTAAACTAGTTCTCATATCAATAGTGTTGGACATGATCACAGAATTTTTTTATAGAACACTTTAATAATAGTGCATAGTAGAATAACTATTGAAAAACTTAGTGTACAAACACTAACAAAGACCTTTTAGGTAACAAAATGTATGTAGGATAGTTAAGTAAATGTTTTATATAAATTTTAAGTTGTGAGTCTTTTGTAACACAGAGACTTTTATCTTATATAATATGTAAGAGATACAAATAACAAAATCTTTTAAAAGTTTAAATTTTAGTTGTTAGGGTTTAAAAATAGTAAATTTTAGTTAAATTAGGATTAGTTTAATGAATTTATAGTAATTTTAAATATAAATGATAGTTTTAATCCAAATTTTGAAAGTCTTAAAAAAATTACAGCTTGAGAAACTTGTCTCTTTCAAATCCAAAATTTCATAGCAAAAAGTCCATTAAAAATTAAGAGAATTTTACTAAATATAAAGATGAGAGTTCACTGTAAGTTATAAAGGATATTATTAGATTTGTAATTTAATTACCTTGATTTTCCAGAATGTTGCAAAATTTTGTATGTTAAAACATTTGAAATCCGTTTTGTTATGTCATTTTTCTGGAAGCCTATAAAAAGGCCAGAAATTTGATGATTCACTCTCTTTTGATTTTGGTAGCAGAGCAATCAATATCGATTCACTCTCTTATGGTAGCAGAGCAGTTAACATCGTATGTATTAATTGTATACTAACTAGAAGAAATTTTTTTACATTAATTAAAAGCTGTTTATGTTAAATTAATACATGTAACATTAAAAATACATGCAATAAAGTAATCAACTATTATTAAATTACTTACCAAAGTAATAAATTGTACAAAACATATCAAGATTCCAATAGAATTTATGAGATTAAATTCAAGCGTCATTGATACATCCAAGTGTGGTAGACATATTGGCATTTTGGATACGCTTTTCCCGTTCCGATAGTAAACGAAGTAGAAGCCGATCTCAGTGTTTGTTACGTTGCGCATGACCAGGACAATATTCGAAAGACTTTGTGATACAAGGTACGTCCGATAGTTAGGTTTTATATTTGTGTTTTTATTTTGTTGTATCTGTAAATTGATTTATTTTTGTATATCATCTTCATTCTATTCATACCAGGTTATTCATCCATTTAATTGTAATAAGCATATGAAAACCAATTAATAGTGTTTGTTTTAATTATTTGTATAATTTCTTTTAGATACATTTGAAATTAAATTCATTGTGTTACAATAATTAAATAATATTTTAATTTGAATCCTACCCTGATAAGAGTCAGATTTTAAATTTAAATTTCAATTTGATAAAAAAGTAGATTGAACTAGTTTAAAATTTTAAAGGCGCTCAACCATAGAACTACAGAAGAAAAAGTAAACTCAATATAAAATTAAATAGTATTTAATCATTAAAATCAATTAAAACATCATTAAATTAATAGAACTAAGTCGGGATTTTGATAAATTAACTACAAACAATCATATAATAATAATCATTAAAATTTAAATCATAATAAAATGTGGGATATTAACAATTAAACTATAATAAATCAAACATTAAAAATTAAATCATTTTAATATCTATTAAATGATTGTTTGTTATTGTTTGTTAGAAATTTTGTCTTTTTACGCTGCATGGTTTTATTCTAAAAACAAAAACTACAATTTTTAAATAATTTCTATACACATTGATAAAATAGTGGGACACTATGAAGAAGAAATGGTGAACAACGTCAACTATTGAAATAATAACTACATGTACAAGTACAATTGGCTTTGTTGTTACTTTTGTACCTCCAGTAGGAATCTATGGTTTGCTTATTAAATAAAGTATTATGAGAAAGGAATATATTAACACCCAACAAATTTCACCGTAATTAACTTTTAGAATAAAGTTAAATAAATAGCTGACATTAAAATTTTTACTACAATAAAATTTTACTTTGATTTAACCTAAACAAACAAATAAAGTCGTACTGGATGATATTGATGGTACCAAAGTTGAACTAATAATCATTTGAGTTACTGGCAAGTAACGACAAGGTTAACTTGATGTGGTTGCCAGCTGACAGAGGGAAAATTGCATAATTGGTTCTTATTGGTTATTAGTCTTACAAAAGCCACACCAAAAAGAAACTGAGTTCCTAGGGAGAGGATAGATATTACTGGATGAATACGGCAGGATTGAGACAAGATAAAAGGTTTGTAAATTATAGAACAAAAAATATAAAACTGACACCAGGTCTTCTCAACGAACACTGCTTTTTTTTAATAATGGATAAATCGGTATGTTGAAGTGCAATAAAGTTTAACTGGCTTATACGACCTAAGACAATTAAATCTACTTTGTCTTGTCATCCCATATACTATCTCACCATGGGATCCTACCCCAGGCATTACATCCATATTTCAGGCATTCTTGTAAGATGTCAATATAATTAAATTTGCTGTCTTGGTAAACCAAGGTTTCAATTTAAAGCAATATCCATAATGGATCATTTGGGCCTTGGAATTTTTTTCTTAGGGTCGCAAATTGGTCTCTTGATTTTTGTTTATAATATTTTCAGTATTTATAATTCTTACTTGACCAGGCTTTATGATTCGCCACAATATGTAAGAACTAGTTTCAACAGAAATTTCTATAGCCAAATTATGATTGTTTTTCTAATCAATTTAATTTTGAATAATTTTGGGTAAATGTTTTTGTATGAATTCTCTTTTATTGTTCTAGTGTTTTTAATGTAAGTCAAATGGTTCACATCTTTTACTGTTAGTTAAATGGGACGATTTTTTCATTTGGTTCTGTATAGGAATTTTAGGTTTTACCCTTTCCAAGTACTGGAATCAGCTGGGAGGACTGAGACTCTATAACCAGAAAAGATCTTTTGGGTTGGCTGCGTCAACCCAAGTAAAAAAAAGCTTCGGATCTTAACGGGAATACTAACCGGGAAATTCCGGTCAAGACGTCACATGAGGACACTAGGGATAGATTACTCAGCAAACATTAATTATATCCATTTTTACACCCTACACACTGTACTCTATTTAGTAAAATATTTTTCAAGATTTAATTTTACCCCTTTGTATTATGTTTTAAGGCTTACCTACTGAAAACCTTTTTCAGTTAATCTCTTTAGTGGACTTTTATAGTTAAACCATTTAATCTGACAAAAGTAACAAATTAAATAAGATATAAATGAAAATGAAATATTTATACAATGTTTTAAACTTAAAAATTATTTTCATACTTCATTGTAAACAGTTAAACTGTTACTTGATATTCAGCTATTTTATCTTCACATTTCATCACTAACATATATGTAGTTAGAAATGTTAATAAATGGCCCAATGCAATTACTTTAAACATCCGATAGGAGCGACTAAGGTATGTTTAACAGGTATTTCATTAAAGGCAAGTAATAGAGTAATAACAATATATTTATTTACCAAACAAGCACCTACTAGTTAATTAATTATTAATGGTAACTACCAAGCACTCCGACATTTTATCGTATTTCCAAAAGTAGAATGCTATAATATTAGGCAGATCTTTAAGTAAAATTCCTTTTAAGTATATAACTACTCACATCGCCAGAATTATTCGATTAATTCGAATTATGAGAAGACATTATTATTAGTGAAGAAGTATATTACAAAATACATTTAATTTGGTTCTGTCATCAATGCAAATTTGCTTAATTAAGTTTTTACTGAACAAGAAAAATATACAAATGAAAAATATTGTATTATAAAATGATTATCAGAATTTGAAATATAGAAAAAAACTACTTTAGAGCGAAATCAATCAGGTGGGTCCTCCGTTGTTCTGTAGTAAAATGTTAAACTCGCTTATGTATGAAAAAAATAAAAGCATTAAGGGTATCCTTCTGGGATGTTGCTCCATTGTTTTTGAGCCGCAAGTGTGACATTCTGGTAGTCTCTGTGTTCCTGTGCCCACTAAAGACAAGCTACTATGTATCTGGAAAATAACCTGGGTACTCTTAATCGTCTCTTCGATGAGTTTTTGTCTTTATGCAACGGCTACTCAGGTTTAGAGCAGATTTTTAGACCAAAGCGAACAGTTGGTCTTACCGGTTCTCGGGTAATCCCATTTTGATGTAATTGAAAAAAAATTAGATACGAGAAGGTTATTGGGCACCACCTTGAATACATTAGTTTACGGTTTTTACCTACATTAACTTTTTTAATCGATAAAATTTGGAAGGTAATAACTATGAAAAATGTTATTAAATCTATAATGACTTTAATACCAAAAAAAATTATAAATAAATAAAAACGATATAAAAGATACATATATTTTAACGTTGTTTTAACTAGGAAGGTCCTTCCTCATTGCCTTTTTTTAGTTTCTTCGAAACTATCATATCTCACACAGACAAACTCACTTTTTTCCATAGTTTGTTCTGCTTATGTTATTGTTGACTGTGCTTCTGTTTGTATTAGTATTCTTTATGATTTATTACCCCTTTATGCATTGCTTTCGGTAAAACAGGGAAAGAATGAGATGTAGAAAGAATCTTAAGAGGTAACCAAGCAAATAAAAAAAAAACAAGTCTCTGCTGAGAAGTAAACAACTAAAGATAAAAACCAAATTAAATATCTATAAAACTCTCATAAGACCTGTCGTAACATATGCTATGGAGACAACCATAATAAATCAAAAAGAAGAAGATTTAAAGAAAAATAGTTAGAACGATGCTAGGCCCAAATATAATAGAAGATGGACAGAGAAGATTAAAGACGAATGCCAAAATAGAAGAAAGGTTGAATGTGGAAAACATAGTTAAATACATAAAGGCACTTCTACTAAAAAGGCTCGGTCATATAATAAGAAGAGAACCAACAGAAATCGTGAACAGAAGCAGAGGAAGACCAAGGAAAAGGTGGTGGAACGAAATAGAAGATCTTAAGAATATAAACATTAAAAATTGGAAAACAAAATGTAGAGATCGGATCGTGTGGAGAAGGTTAACAGCCACAGCAAAAACATATATTATAAACTTATAGGGTAAAACGAGGAATAATCCACCTCGACTAGAAATTGGATTCCTAAAGCGTTTTCGCCATAATTCCTTAGAATTCTTAGGCGCTGATAATAAGCTGATAATAATGATAAAATATACATATATTTTAACGTTGCTTTAACCACGATAAATCTTCCTCATTTTCTTTTTTTTAGTTTCTTCGACACTATCTTATCTCACACAGACAAACTCAACTCTTTCCATAGTTTTTATTGCTTATTTTCTTGTTAACTGTTCTTCTATTTGTATTCTTCATGATTTATTCCTTTTTTTTTGTAATGCTTCCTTAGTTCTTTTAATGTTTTTTTTATTGTTAACAGCATCAACCACTCTGGGTTATTAGCTGTACCATTGATACATATGGTTACTTAAGTCAAATAGTATTTTGATTATTACATAAGTTCACATTTAGGTAACATCATCATAATTTACAAATTAAGAATGGGGTTTACAAAATGTTAACAGTGGTTATAGTTTGTTTAAAACATTAATGTCTTTCAAAAAATTAAACAATTGTGTAAGCTTACAGTGTGGTCCTAAGAGTGCTTTTATACTGATAGGTATTGAGTGTTTTTGTCTTTCACTATTATTGTATTTAGGACACTCTATTAATATATGTGTTACATTTATGTCGCAATTACATAGGTCACAAATAGGGCGATTAGATTTAGAGATCAAGTAGCTGTTAGTAAGTCTGCTATGTCCTATGCGTAAACGATTTAGCTTTACAAACAGCTGGCGATTTAAGTCTATCTCACACCAAGGTTCAATTGAGGGCTTTATTGTGCGTAGAGTTGATTGCGAAAGATTCCACTCGTTTTCCCATTTGCTTATCACTTTTCCTTTGAGGAATGCTTTGTAATCGGAAACAGACACTAAGTTCACTAATACTGAGGACGCACTGCGTATTGCTTCTCTGGCATGAAAATCTGCTTTTTCGTTTCCTTGAAGTCCAATGTGTGATGGAACCCACATAAAGCCTACTTGCTGCATCGTGTTCTTTAGTAAATGTAATTGTTCTTTTATTAAAATGCTTATAGGATTACTTGTATATAACTTTTCTATCGTATGTAATGCACTGAGAGAATCGGTAATTATGACAGATTTTGGAATTTTTTGAGGGCTTGCAGAATTGAATATAGTTCTTCAGAGTAAGTACTGCAAGTGGAAGATAATTTAAATTGTAATATAGTGTTTGAATTTACTACTGCCGATCCCACACCATCAGCAATCTTAGATGAATCTGTATAAATATGACAATGATCTGGGAAAGAAGCAAGTATTTTGAGAAAAGATTGAATAATTGTTGCATGGGAGTGTCAAACTTATTGTATTTAGAAAGAGTTAGATTACATATTGCGGGAGAGAAGGTCCAGGAGGGAGGAGTTACTGTATTGGTCTGATAAAAAATTTTGGGAAATGAATATTATGGAGAAGGAGATATCTTCTGATTCTCTTGTAAAAGGGGGTATTCGTTCTTTTTTTATTTGCATAAGTTTCTTTAAAACGTTCTGCAACAGTGTGATGGAAAGTGGGATGCGATTTTATTGCATATATGGATGCTGCGTAGGTTAATGACAAGTACATTCTTCGGAAATTTAAAGGTGGTTCCCCAGTTAAGCATTGTAAACTATTAATGGGGCTAGTACAGAATGCTCCTGTGGATATTCTTAATGCTGTATTTTGTATGACTTCTAGTTGAGCAAGAAGTGTCTTCTTTGCAGATGAGTATACAACTGATCCATAATCGAGTTTGGATCGAACTAGAGATTTGTAAATAATAATCAAACTTTTAAAATCTGAGCCCCAATTACGATTGCACAGTGTACGCATCAAATTGAGACCATACTGAAAAGATTGTTTAATCTGCATAATATGGTACTTTCAAGATAGTTTTCTATCAAAGATCATTCCTAGAAATTTTAAGTGTTCCACATAAGTTAAGTTATTTCCATATAACTGAAGATCTGGAGTTGTATACTGCCGTTTTTTTGAAAATAAAATACATTTAGTTTTGGTTGTAGAGAATTGTAATCCCACAGCTTTCGACCAGTTTTTAAGGTGATTCTGTATAGGAAGAATATTTTTTCCCCTTGAATATATAACCAAATCGTCAGCGTATAATCTCGCTTTAACATGTTTTGGAAACTTATCTAAGATTTTGTTTATTGCTACTAAGAATAGTGTTGATCTAATAACAGATCCTTGAGGTGTTCCATTTGTTTGGTCTTTAGTGCTGGCTAGTGTACCATTAACCTTAACCTTAAATTGTCTCTTACTTAGAAAATTTTGAATAAAATATAACATGTTACCTTTGACGCCCCAATGACTTAGTGTGTTAAGAGTGTCGTATCTCCAGCCATGTCAAACGCCTTTGTTATATCGAAAAAAACCGCGACATTCCTGTCCAATTGCAAACGACTCATTTATCTCGGATTCCAGGTCAATTAAATTATCTATAGTGGATCTGTTCTTGCGAAAGCCGCTTTGTTCATTGATTATTAAGTTATTATTTTCCAAAAACCACCTTAATCTATTATTCACCATTTTTTCTAAGATTTTACATATTGTATTGGTAAGCGAAATTAGCCTATATGATTCGGGATCGGTTCGTGGTTTATTTGGTTTTAGTAATGGAACTATTATCGCCTGCGTCCATTTTGTGGAAAACTCATTATTTAATGAAATTGATTGTGTTAACCTCTACTTTTTGGAAGTTCATCTTATTAAGAACAATAAACAACTGAACAGTTAAACTAAACTTCCACCATTTATTAGAAAAATTCGCTTTAAAATTCAATTACAGCTGTTTCGCTATAACTAGCATCGTCAGATTGACATATTGAAATTACAGTTTGTTTGTAACTAGGTACTTGATGTTGATAAGGAGATAAGGCTAGACCAAGTAAGGAAGTTATAAGACATAACAATATTAAAGCCTAGATGTTATTAGCCCTAAAGGATTATCCTGGATGTATTTCCCTCTAAGATCAGTATAACTGTGCAATGATATAGAAAAACCAGGAAAAAACTATATCATGCTGATCTTTACAATAACTTAATATATTTATGTTACAATAATGTCTTATCTATGTATATCTATGTATAAAATGAGTCTTCAGAGTGGTTAAGCTCTTCCATGGTAAATGTTATATTAAGAGGATTATCTTCCATGCAATTAAAATCTATTAATTTATTTTCTTGTTATTGATAAATTCTTTAGAAAAGTTGTTATTGCTGGAGTTCATTTCAAATTGTTTTGCTAATAAATCTGCTATTTCGTTATTAGACGTTAATATCTGTTTGTTATTGCATAGAAATGGAATCCTTTTATAGGTATTACTTCCAGATATTTTTCTAACTTTTTCCCATACGGTGCTTATAGGCATAGTGGAATTAATAGAAGACATAAATTCTTGCCAAGATTTTTTTCTGTTCATTTTAGTTATATATCTAGCTTGAGCCCGTAATTTCTTATATTCTATAGTATTTTCAAGTGTTTTGTGACGTTTCAATTTGTTAAAGGATTTTTTATATTTCTTTATTATGTCAGTACACTCTGCGTTCCACCATGGTAATGAATTTCTTTTATGTAGAGTTTGTGTCTTGCCTATATGATTTTCACCGGCAAGATGTATTAATGAAACAAACAAATTCAAAAGTTCATCTATATGATATTCGGTGACTTCCTTTAAGGTATGGCAGTTTTGTTGAATATAATTTTTGAATAAATACCAATCGGCTTTCTTTAGATTCTATTTTGGTATTGGGGTTGTATTAGTATCTTCATAATTACTGTTAAAAGAGACTTTAATAGGGTAATGATCACTTCCAAATAAAAACGGAATCACGTCCCACGAAAACTTTGTTGACAGTACAGAATCACATAATGACAGGTCGATAGCTGATGTATGAATATTATATCTTGTTGGTTGTCCATCATTCAGCAAGATTAGGTTTCTTGAGGTAATTATGTTTTTTAAAATTTTGCCCTTGGAATTTATTCCGAGAGATCCTTATATTGGATTATGGCTGTTAAAATCGCCGACGATTATCCTGGGAGTGGGAATCTGATCTAATGCATCTGAAATATCTGCTTCTGTGATAGGTAAGTCAGGTGGAATATAAATATTACAGATATTTATTTTTTGGGGAAAGGACACTGATACTCCTACTACTTCTAAATTTCTATTGATTACTAATGCTTCTGATTTATATTTTTTGTTAACATACGTTACAACTCCTCCACTAGCGATGTTTGCTTTGTCTCGGTTTTTATAGAAACAAGAATAATTCTTCATGCCATAACTATGATGTCCTTTAAAGTTTGTTTCTTGTAAACATATTATTGATGGTGAGATTATTGAGCATAAATGTTTAAGCATTTCTAAACGGGGATAAAACCCGTTAACATTCCATTGTAGTATCGGTTCGAAGATTTTATTTTATTTCTGGAGCTGAATTTGTCGAACAATCACTATCTTGATAAGCGGGATCGTCTAGCATTTTTTCGATTTTGTTTATTAATTCAGTGCATTTGGTTTTCATGCTTTTTTCTGTAAAATACGGCTTAATTGTTGTTAACATGTAAATAAAGTTGGGTATATCTGTTGGGTATGTTTGTAATAAACTAATGGGATCAGTCGAGCTAGTATAATTTTCAAAAAAGTCAAGTGTTTGTTCATATGTTAAGTTAAAATTATTTGACGTATCGCGAAATACTGTTTTTGTTGGCATCATTATTTCCTGAATTGATCTGGTAGATTCAGTTTGCTTTTTTTGTTTCTTTTTGGATTGTGTTGGTACTTTAAATTTTTTTTAATTCTTCAGTGGGAGATGGAGTAGTATTAATTTCTGAAATTGCTCTCTTATTGGTCGTTGACTGATATACAATTAGTTTCCATAATTAATACGGGGGGCATTAAATTAGTATTAGTTGTTGGTTAAGTGAAGGTTCGGCACTAGAATTACTGACTGGATGATTTGGTTCCATTTCTAGGGGTGTTTGATGTTTTTCTTGAGTCCATTTTTGGTTATTTATTTTTTAAATATTTTTTTTTAATGAACACACCTATATATTATGTAATCTAATTTGTCCATTGGTTTTCAATAGAAATTGTTTAAATAAATACCTAATTTTCCAACGTGGGGCTAGTTGGCCGCCATATTTTAACTAATATTAGGATTTTAATGATTATTCGTAGTTTAATTAATTTGTATTTAAAGATATTTGATATTGATATTTAAATTTTGATAATATAACATGATCTTCTCTTTCTCAGGGCGCTTATGTTCTGCAACTTTTTGGTTGGATTGTTAGGTATATAAAGGAAAAATTGATTAATTGTAACTACAAATTTATTAGAAAAGGCCAATTTAAATTATGACTAATAAATAAAATAATTAGTGGAAAAAAAGAGAAAAGGCTTTTATGAACCAAAAAAGAACTTATTTGATGTGGAGATTCTGTCAATTAAAAAATTGTTATTTATACAATGATAAATAAGTTATTATCGAAATTTTTTTATTTTAAATTATATAACTAGTTAGCCTTGGAGCAAAGTTCGATGTTGGGTTAAAAACGTTAGTAACGTTAAACATAACATTACATCCGTCGCAAATTGGATCTGGCATGTCCCTACCGTTTTGTGGTTCTGAGAGTTAATCGACCATACGTACTTCTTAAATGAGTTCGGACAGCTGAGACTGTTTGGTTCGATTCCGACGTATATAACGTAGTATATGGTAATTATTTCATTCACTAAAAGGAGGACTTTTATGGTGAACTCATTTCATTTGCGGAGGTTGTAAAACTCATATTTGGAAAAAGCAATTAACAAAAGTCAAGATATCCTCTTGGAATCTCAGAAGCGTCTGTATTAAATAGTGGGGAATGACCCCAAACAGATTTATTCGATTTATCAAACTGTGATAAAACCAATGGTAACGTATGGCTGTGGTGTGGTGGTCTAAGGAACTGAAACAAACTGCTGCAGCAAAGTTGTTTGGCATGCAGAGAACTGTGTGTATGGACATTACG
Organism: Ophraella communa; assembly: GCA_035357415.1. Classification (NCBI taxonomy): domain Eukaryota; kingdom Metazoa; phylum Arthropoda; class Insecta; order Coleoptera; family Chrysomelidae; genus Ophraella; species Ophraella communa. The sequence continues at coordinate 20,759,439 of CM068994.1, read as the reverse complement.
CACGCTATGTCTACCACTTCGACGGTGACTAGGAAGAGAGTTATAAGTATAAATCCTCTTCAATTTATTTTAAAGAAGGAAGCCGGAATGGTCGCGTACATGTATATAATCGATAAAATCGATAGGTAATCTGGTGAGGAAGTAATTCCCACCAATTCCTCGGAATGGTATCAGATATGCTCGCCACGTGGAAAAGGCTTATAACGTCCTATTCCCAAGTAGGAATGAATAAACCTTGGTAGGTATGCTGCCATCCATGCCCTAGGCACTATCCCCAAATGACAGCTCCACGTTTAGTAGTTAATACTCAGGTCACGAAAGTCGCCACTATCGAAAATAAAATCACAACCAACAGGAAATCCGTTAATGACATAATTTTGAATTTAAATGTTGCCAAAAATATTATTTAATAGTTAGTATTGTATTTTATCAATAATTATTGTATTTTCTCGTTAGTAGATATATTTTCCAGTTAGAATTTTTGTACTAGTGTGATAGTATTGTATTTTTTCGTTAGTAGTTATATATTTTCCAGATAGAGTTTTTACAGTTATTTATTAATGTGTTCTGTTACGGGTTGCCTTTGTAAAAATATTTATAAAAAATGCATTGTTTACCAAAGGATCCACAGGTATGAATTTATTTTTTTTTTAGCCTCAGCGTATACCTTTGTATTAGTATATGATGCATATTATATTATTTTTATGTTACATAGACCAGATTTGGTATATGTGACTGTAAAGGACCGTTACAAATTTAGAATCTGCATTGACCATTTCTCAAAAGACTGCTTTTTCTCGCAGAATAGAAATGTTACAGATTTAAAATGAGATGCTGTGTCTACTCTAAAACTTCCAGGTAAGGGAATAATTTTAAAATTTTGATTATGAATTAAAGCAAAAACTTTTTTAAATAGCAATAGTTTACATAATTTTTTCAGACATCCACCTTCCAGATTCGCATTATTCAGATTTGATCCCTTGAACAAATAGGGAAGTTGAAATACCTACTTTTATAGGTTAGGTTACAATTTTATTCTAAGTATTTATGAGTTTTATATTGACAACTCAGTTTTATAATAGTTAATATTTCTTTTCCAGTAACCAGCATCTCCCATTGTTCTGATGATCCTCTAACAACAGAAGCAGCTCCCAGTACACCAGAATGCAATAGATCCATTTTAAAAATAATTGGGGAAACAAAAAAAATAAAATTGACTCATAATTGTAATAAAATTATTTTGCAAAAATAAAGAATTATTACTTATTTTATTTTTATTTCCATATAAGTCAATACAAAAATGTTAACAATAGAATATTTTGAAAAATATATTTATTATATTTATCAGTATATTTTTAAAATATTTTAAAATAAACATTTTAAATTAACCAATAAAATTAAAATACAATTATAAGTTAGTACTCAGGTAACGAGAGGCGCTGTAATCATGTTTTTAAAAAACCCTTAAAGTCGGCTGTCTCCAAACTTCTTTCTAATTTATGCTGCCATCTTTCAGGTGGAAAAGTTTGCTATAGATTTGTGCGCAAGGGAGTTGATTGATCAATCAAATCAATTAATCAAAAACATATTTAAAATTTTGGACAGCCAGGCAGCTTTAAAAGTACTGAATTTCACCAGAATTAAATCAAAGCTAGTGTGGGGTTGTACCGAATCCCTAAACCCAGACTGGATGGCTAATTTTAACCCTTAAGGGTTAGCCATCATTAGCCCGAGTTTGGCCACGGTAGAGGGAAGGAGAAGAGCCCCTTTACATTAAACCTAAACTTACCTACAGTTTAAAATGAAAACTTGCAAAATGTTCTAGTGATTTCTTATATTTGTGTATGTATCATTTTAATATAGGTACTGAAAGTAAAAATTATCAAAAAACATTCACAATAAAAAAGGTTGGATAAGAATACACTTGCAAGGAGGGTGATCAGAAAAAGAAAAAGATAATTAACTGAAAAAGTGGAAAATTGTTTCCACCTGCACCCAGGGTAAGGAAACTTAACAGTTTCTATACCAAGCTTGACCGTTTTCTATCAAAAAAACAACTACTTCCTGGGCTTTGTGCCCTAACGGACATTGAATTACATTCCAATAGAAAACGGGATGGCGACCGACTTCGTCGATACTTGCAACCATCTCTATCGATTTGCAAATTAACAGGAAGAACACTACTCGTAGACCGGTTTCGACAGTATTGTGTCTCATCAGTACGAGGAAAGTAGTTCCTCTCATCCCGCATTTCTTGTATTGTTTTCAAAAAGATAATTGTTAAGGAAGCGTCTAACATCGACGAAGCACAAGAACTCAGTAAAGATCAGTATTCACTGTAATGTATGTATGTATTTATGAATTAGGGGTGATAAGTACACTGCGACCTATAGGATCTATTGTGTCCCCCCGTACTTGTCAAGTTCTGATGTTTTCTCAGATTTATAGCAGCTCTTCGAGCCCTGTTTTTGCTGAGGAAGTTTAAGACATCGTCGGGCTTCAAAGCAGGGAGATCCCCCTCTTCTATTTCATGTGCTCCTAGGTATCTGGCCCTAGAATTCTGCAAGGTATGGCATCCTGAAAGTATGTGTATTGAGGTTTTATCCTCTTCCTCACAGAATCTGTACTTTGCTTCATCTGCTAACCCTAGTTTCTAGATGTGGCTTTTTAACCGGCAATGTCCGGTGAGTATTCACGTTAAAATTCGGAGCTAAAATTCAGCTGATTCCACTACTTGGATTTTTACTTCTCTATTTCTTCCCTTAGTTTTCCTAAGATTACTTTACTGCTGGTCTCACAGGATGGTTCTGGTCCCAAGTGTGGGGTATCAGCTAATTTTTTTTGCCAGCTTGTCTGCTGTTTCGTTCCCCTCTATTCCTATGTGTCCTGGGACCCATAGGAGGGAGACAGTGTTCTTCTGGCCTAGTTCATTTAGTTTGCCTAGGCATTCCCAAACCATCTTTAAACTGATTATATTTGAGCTTAGCGCTTTGATGGCTGCTTGACTATCCGACATGATCACAATCTCTTGTGATCTTCCAATATTGAATTCCACACATCTTTCGATGGCGCGGACTTCTGCTTGAAAGATGCTCGGGTATGTGCCCAAACTTTTTGAGTATTTGGCTCTCGGTCCAAAAACTCCTATCCCAGTTCCCTCATCTAGCTTGAAACCGTCCGTATACCACTTTATGGTACTCTGGTTTAAATTCTGTATGGTGTCTTCATCCCATTTGGATTTATTACTAAACTTTGTGATGAATTTTCTCACAAAGTTGAATTTCTTTAGCATATCATCTTGGGGCATTTCCAAGTTTGATCAAAATGAAGTGATCGAGGTTTTTCCCTGATTATTCCTTCTTTGATCATTCTATATACCGTTTCTTCCTTACACTTTCTAACAGAATGTGCAGTGGGGTCAAGTTTAGAATCACCTCCATTGCAGCAGTGGGGCAAGTTCCCATTGCTCCAGTGATACATGAACAGGCTAGTCTCTGAATCTTCGAGAGATTTTTCTTCGTCGTACTCAGATTAGCCCTTGCGCCCCATGCCACTGCCCCATATGTGATTATTGGTCTCACTATTGCTGTGTACATCCATTGCAGAATACATGGGTTGCATCCCCAGTTCTTTCCTGCAATGTTTCTGCACACCATGAGGGCCTTGGTTGCTTTGTGTACTACTTCGTCTTCGTGTAGCCCTAGATATATGACCTCTGTTTTCCACTCGACGATGTTCTCCCCAATTTTATGATTTTTAGATTAGGTTCCTTTTTCCTTGTAAAGGCTACTAGTGTGGTTTTGGTGGGGTTGATGCTGAGTCCCACCGAGTCACATCATTGTTTTGCAATGTTCAGTCCTCTTTGAACAATATCACAGAGGACATTTTCAGACTTCCCTTTGGCCAGGATAACCATGTCGTCGGAATACCCTTGACAAGGTATGCCTTCCCTGGTCAATTGACTAGTAGACTGTCCACAGTGAGGCTCCACATAAGCGGGGATGCAACTACCCCTGTGGACAGCCTCTGGTCACATTAATGAAGATAGTGTCTTGTCCTGCCTCAATTTCTGCGATTCTTGTAGATAGCAGTTGCGACATCCAGATGGAAGTCGTTCTATCTACTCCTTCTCAATCAGTGCTCTTTTGACTGCCTCATGTGACGTATTGTCAAAGGCCCCTTCTATGTCACCTCACTCCCAACCAGTGTCCTGTTGACTTCTTCTTCCACATCTCCAACCTCCATGGCTGCCTCATTTGATGAGTCTTGCCCATAGAGGTCAGAGATGTGGTAGTCCCCGATACTCTCCATATCACTGGTTACCTCCGTTCCCATCGACGCAGTGGGCACAGGGGTTCCCCCGGTTCCCCCAGGGGAACGTTCGCAACCGCTTATACCCCAGCGGCCATCCATCCTTCGGCTCGTTACCTTACACCTTGGAATTGGGGGGGTTGGTCCGCAGTACGACCTTAGGAACGACCAATCTGGCAATCTTGCAGTTATCAGCTGCTCATACCAGACCGCGCCACCCGTATAGACACACACCCCCAGCTTCGCCGCTTCCATGCTAAATTGCAGTGTTACCTGCTTACCTGCAGTGTTACCTCCTGGGGATCCCCTATCCGCCACCTAGGGACGCGCCTGGTAGGCACCCAGCCCTCGGGATTCACTGTAATAGATAAATAAAATTGTTCAAAGACACTTTATTATTTAATAAATGTTCCAATTAACCTTTGTTTTCTTCAGTTGAATTTGAAGACGTGTGACTTATACTGCAATATTACCAGTTGAAGGTTAAAAATGTTTTTGTTTTAAACATAATCTTGTAAAAAATGAATTCTTCAGTTACTAACATTTAAATATTAAATGTATCATGTAATTGTTATTGTACACGTGCTAATGGCTTAAGCTGTCTTAGGCACGTTAAGCGAAATAAAAAAAATACATTACAGAAAGTAATATTTATTTAAATTCATCACTGTTATTTATTTAAACTTCAATAGATTATACAAAATACTCCATAAAACTATTTTAATTTAAATTATTATTTTACTAATTTTACAATCAACAACGATTTGATCCTGACAATACATAACATATTTATTAAAATCACTTTCAAAAGGTTGTTATTTCCATTATATATGATTAAGCTTTGTTTTAATAATTTAAATAGAGCTTCAGTAACCAAATTAAAAAATCTAAGCTTTATTGTAATATTAAATATAGAGTATAATAGTGACAATTACTACCTAAAATAAATTTATTTACAGCAAATAGTTAAAATTTAAAAAAATATTATAATTCATAACTGACACCTAATTAATTTAGTAACAGAATAAATGAAGTAAGTGGGAATAAAATAAACACTTTTTTTTAAATGAAAGGGTAATCCATTTTTCAAATGTTGATGATACAGATATACCGTAGCAATAAAACTCAACATAACTGTAAACGCGACATATTTCGGTCCTTGGACCGTCATCAGGCTACAAAGAAACAATGGTATCAGGAAAGAATCATAAATAGTTATAAAAAAGTATGATTAGTAGAGATTATCTGATTATATTAATCATTATGGTGAAATCTTTTTAAATTTAGGTAACAAAGTATAAAGAAAAACGTTAAGAGTACATGATATGTCTAAGATACGATAAAACAAGCAAGATCAAAACATCACAAATCATATTATTACTAAATCGTATACAAACTCACCTGTATGTGTAGAATGCAGAAATTGCATATTAATCTATGGAAATTTTAAAATTTAAACATTGATGAATAAAAGAGTTATGAAGTAAAAAGAATAAGACAAAAGAAAATCAAAATCTATTAACGAAGATTAAGTCTGATAAGTGTGTAGGTTGTCAGAACGAATTAAAAAGTGTGACAGAAGTTTTTGCTCTCATCATGTCCTATTTTTTTTCTTTTAAATTGTTAATTTTTTTATTCTCTTCAATATCATCATGGTCTGTCAAGTTGAAAATTGCCGGAAGTAGCTGTCAACGAGCATATTATAATAGTAGCTATTATGCACGAAGATAAACACGAGCCGTTGGCACTAATTAGGTATTCACTTGCTTACTATAATGAATTTAAATGAAACTTTTCTCTTCTAGTTTAGATTACAATTTCCAATAAATTCGACCTTTAAAACAAAATCGATTATTAAAGTGATGTGAACTGGCCAAATATTAAAAAATGAAAAGGGAAGGGTTGATTTTTTACTGGCAACTTATTAATCATTAATTAACAGTTTTAACAAAAATTCCACAATTTCAAATAAACTTATTATGATTATTTCGTTGATTCTAATTACAAATCCGTAATTAATTAAAAGCTTGTCTTTTTAATCTTGTATTTATATTAAATAATATAGTTTATAACATTTCCATTTCATATTTATTGCAAAAAAATTAAAATGCTTTCTCTACAAATGTAAATTTTAAATAAGGTGTTGAGTAAATCTTTTTTAAATAAAAATAATTTGTTTATATTCCTTATATTCTATTATGTTCATTATAATGCAAGATTACTTTTTTAAGGCTAAATATACGATATTAAAGTTTTAATTACAGTAATATATGATTTTGAAAGAATTTGTGCTCTACCTGAAACTATGCAAGATTTAAAAGATATAATTCAGTATTTGATATGAATTTTACGGTATATCATTATTGGTAACTAATACATTACCGTTTATTTTAATTTTGACAAACAACGTAATTAATTTTAATATTTTAATTATCTATAATTGTTTGCAATTGATCTAAAAACAATTTTATTACTGAATATTTAACTGAGCAACTACTTTTAGTTACACTGAAATACATGTGTGGAAAGTGATATATTACGCATGAGTAAAGATTAGTAAGAGCCGAAACGAAACAGTTACAAGAAATACAGGAAAGTGATTAGTAAAAATCTAATAACAACCTTCTTTTAAAATATCACTTTTCATTATTAAAAAATGGTTACAAAATTAAACGAATTAACCTTCGAGATCCATCTTCCATTGAACCCCCTATACCCGGCCTCCAGTATCTATTTGTCAAACGAGGTTCTTACTTAAAAAAAATATAAGGCTATCGCTACTACTAAATCTTATTTTGAGTTTATATAGTAGTAAAAAACAGCGTTGGAATTAATGTATCCCGCTTAAAGTAGATTGAAAATAAGAATTTTGCCCAAAAAGTAGTTACTGCCGAATGGTAATACCGAAATTTATCAAACTAAATGTTTTTTTGGGTTTGACAATGAACCAATTTAACCTTACTTTGCTAATAATTAATTGTGGTTTTAAAAGATGTTTGTGGACTTTTTTATAAGGTTAATGTGGTTCATCACAATGTTTTATGTAGGCCTATTATTTTATTTCAGGCTCCTTACCTATATTTATGACGGTTTTTCCGAAAGGAATTCCTAACGTGAGGAATTTCACTTGCATGAACCTTTATTTATAGACACTTCTTTGATTACTTTTTGTAACTTAATAGAATAAATAAAGCTGATCATACCTTAAAATATAATAAAAATCACTAAGGAGGAAAATTAAAATTGTATAAAAGTTTAGAACAGGCAAAAACAATTATTACACTAAATGAACTATAAATGGATAACTATCTGATGTTGACTGAATAGTGTTAAGACCAGACCAAGTATGGAAGTAACAAGAAAAAACAATATTAAAGTCTAGATTTTTTAAAAATTGCTGTCATAAACTAAATAGTAAAGTTTTTGCATAAAATAACTTTTTATCCTACACTATACGAAAGTTGAATTCAACCAGAATTACGTAGGCGAGAAGATTACCTTTTCTATGGCTAACTAAGAAAATAAATTTCACGTTTCCACGCTAGGTGGCACCCCAATTGACAAATAGGCAATACTATTAAACGTCAGATAAAAATAAATTGTAAGTATTGCTTCTTGTTTTATTTTCTCATTAATTATATGGTATAATTTTGAATGATATATTACTTATAAATTGTTCATATATTGATGAACACATCATAAATAATGAGTATTTTTACCCATCTCTAGCTCGGTTGCTTCTTTCTTCCATTGACGGCGCTATCAATGGGTGGGAAGGCTGAAGCCGTGTGGTCTGCATAGTCTTTTATAAAGATAATAATAATAACGAATACTTGAATCATTTTGCAATGCATACCAATTAGAAGTCAATTGCTCAAAAATAAGGTTGCTGTATTTCGTAGAAGCCCTAATTTGGGCCGCCAACTTAGCTTCTTCTATAAAAATACTACTATTGATAATGTCAACACATATGAGTACCTGGGAGTTAATTTTTCATTTAATGGTGTATTTTTAAAAAATCTCAAACAGCGTAAACAAAAGGCAAGACTGGCGCAAGGTGTTCTTTTGAAAACTATAAGATGCTCAAAAATCTCGTTGATTAAGTCAATAATATTACTATATAGTAATATAATAATAACAATTGTCACTTAAACAAGTGGTAAATGGGGCCTTAGATATCTTGAACAGGTAGAAAATATACAAAACAGTTTTTGGAAACACATATTATTCTTACAAAGGACTACAGCTGCGTATATATTTAGTATAGAATCTGGAACATGTAAAGTAGGATACTGCATAATTAAACAGGCATTAGAAATGTTAATTAGATTAAAAAATAAAAATCCTAATAAATACGCTCACTGGGCTTTGGTACGCTCAATAAAACTACAAAAAGCTGCTAAAAATAACATAAAATTTAACTGGGCAAGTCAGCTTACCACTACCCTATCTACATATATTGTGATATGCAAATAGACATTAACAAAATCAACGAATATATTAAAAACCTCAGAGTAATAAGTAAACATAGAGTAGGCATATTCCCTCCTACTTGTCGTCGAGACAGATTTGTTTACCAGCAGAGCATTGCCAGACGTTGTGTTTTGTAAGTACAAAGTAGGAAACAAAAACGTAATAATATAATTTACAATAATTTTATTTTACTTTTAAGAGAAGATTTTTATTCAGAGAAATTATTCTTTAATATATTTTAATATTCACTTTCTTACCTTTCGATAATACTGATAAAAAAGCTCTAGACCAATTGTATCAAATACCCACAACGAAAATTTGGCATCAGTGCCTTTGTTTGTAATTGTCTAGAGGTGATTAGCGCTTTGTTCGATTTTTCCTAAATTTTTGTGTATTTAAGTGAACTTTATAAAGTGTTTTTATTTATTTTCAATATTGAAAATGGTGAAACCCCGAAAAGCGTGTATAATTTGTGGTACTTCGCAAAATGATAATCTAACCTATCACCGGTAAGTTATTCACTACATTGGCGTACAGTTAGCAATTTCAATTAAAATTTATTACAATTAAGAAAATACCAAAATATGCGTATTAAATTATTTAACTAACATTTATATAGGTATTACGCTGAACTCTAACCAATTACACGCCACTGTATGGCTGTGTTTACCTACACCTCTAGATTTTCCATCTCTCTCAATTATAGGTTCATTGCTATTGACTACAAACTGTATGTTATTGTGCTGTTGTGGCACCTCTATGTTTACTTATTACTCTGAGTTAAAAACACATTACTCTAGCACTACCTAAATAAAAATTTTGAGCAAGACAACAATAATAGATTCCTTCTAAGTACCTACACATCATCCGTACTACAATTACCTATTGCAAGACGTTTACACTGAAAAAAATTACTTGCATGGTAGATCTCCTTGGCATGTTAAAAGACTTATTGCCCAACTCCGTACAGCAAACTCTGAAAAACTTTACATCTATGTTAACAAAAATTCCTATAATGTGGATATTAATATCGCTTGTTCCATAGGCAACCTTTCAGTATCGGAAAGCCTGGAACATATATTGCTAATCTGTCCAATGTCTAAAAGTATAAGAAACCATTTTATTAAGCCTTTAGGCCTTTCAGATGACTTGGACTCAATATTATCAAACACAGATTTGCTAGAGCTAACAAAAATATATTACTTTATAAGTGATGCAATGAAATTAAGGTCATTTATTATCAATGAATAATTTTTCGGAAATGGTGTTTGTTCATCCAACTCGTGGTATATTAATACTTATAAGTTTACTGATAAGTTTGAATATATTTCTGTAATTTTTAATGTTAGGCTCAAAATTTACATATTTAAAAATTTCCGAACAGTGTGACATGTGTTTAAAAAAACCGCCTTTTGCAAGTCAATAAAAGTATTTTTATGGAGACTGAGTTTTTTAAGACTATCTTTAAGACTTCTCGGGATAAGTCCGGTTGATGATACAATGATCGGAACCACCTCCACTTTTTCTGCATGCCACATCTGCCCTACTTCTATAGCAAGATCGGTGTACTTTGCTATCTTTTCATTATATTTGTTTGGAACTGAATTAGCTTTTTCATCTACCACTACAATGTCGGGTCGATTATTCATCACCTCTCTATCGGTAATAATGGACCTATCGTAGTAGAGTCTAAAATCTGCATTCTCGAGCACTGCCTGTGGATTGTATTAGTAATACGGTGTAAAGGTATTCAGCAGTCCATATTTGTTGGCCAGTTTCTGGTGGATAATATTACACAGCTGGTTGTGCCTGCGTAAATAATCCGTGTTGGCTATGGTTGAACATCCTGATATGATGTGTTGTATGGTTTCCGACGTTTGTTGACACCGTCTACACTTGTCCGATATAATGGTTTGGTCCTTGATAACAAATCTTCTGTAGTTGTTAGTATTTATAATCTGATCCTGAATAGCCATCATAAATCCTTCAGTCTCTGGGAACAAGGAACCGTCAGTAAGCCACCTATTTGATGCAATTTTATCGATGTGTGGTTGATGTAAGTCGTGATGATGTCGACCATGTAGAGCTTTTTGGGCCCATTTTACTTGTTTTTCAGCATCTGTGGTTACTTCCAAATCCACATTAGGACCTACCAAATTTGGAGGGGAATAATTCTTATCTGCTCCTATAACAAATTTGTGTAATTTAGATGACGGTGATTTAGTAACAAAGAAGTTTCATAATTTATTTATCTGCTTGTTGTGTAGATTGATTATGTCGCATAGAGCTCTTCGTCCCTCCTTTCTCGGTAGTGTTGTTCGGAGTACTGACGATGTTGGACATCTGTGTCTGGTTATCATAGTCCATGTTGTTCTTTGAATATCTTTCAATTAAGTTTTTGTCCATCGTACAATCCCAAACGAATAAGTTAACACAGGTATGGCATATGTATTAATTGCTCGGTTAAGGTTTCCTGCGTTCAGTTCGGATCTTAGTAATGAACTAACCCTTTGTATATACTGATCTTTGATTTTGAACTTGGACTGTTTTTGGTCTAGCAATCTGGCTTGTTAAAATCCCAAGTACTTATAGGTTTCCCCATTCTGTATGGCAGCGATTATATCTCCATTAGGTAGCGCCACATCTCCATTGACAATTTTTACCTTTTCGATGTTAAAGGTTCTGCACTTATCTACACCAAATTCCATTCGTATATCACTGGAGAACCTTTCGATTATATCCAGAAGATGTTGAATTTGTTGTTGATTAGAAGCAAACATTTTTATATCATCCATATAAAGAAGATGGGAAACAGTGCAGTTGGTGTTTCTATTAGTCTTAAGATTGAAGCCATATTTTGTGTCGTTGAGCATGGTAGACAGTGGATTCATTGCCAAACAGAACCACAGTGGACTAAGTAAGTCACCTTGGAATATTCCTCTGCGAATAACGATTTCATCAGTTTTAAGATACTGACCATCAATATTGAAATGAGGGTTTGTTCTCCATTGTTTTATCGATGCTTCAAGAAAAGTAACTATGCTAGGGTGTAATTTGTAGATTTTTAAAATGCTTATGAGCCAGGAATGGGGCACGCTGTCAAATGCCTTACGGTAGTCTACAAAAGCAGTCGAGATGTTGCGACATTGCTTTTGCGCTTGCTTTAGGATCACAAAATCGATAATAAGTTGTTCTTTACACCCCTGGTGACCACGTTTACATCCTTTTTGCTCCTCTGCCAAGATGTTATATTATCAACGTGCCGGTAATTTTGGTAAGTAATGCAAGATGTTAATATTTTGTAAAGCGTTGGAAGACATGTGATTGGTCTATACTGCGAAGGATCCTGTGTGTTAGCTGTTTTGGGAAGCATATGGGTCAAACCATGAGTGAGAAAAGCTGGAATGTCTTCTTCATGTTGAAAGATATATGTAAATTTTGATGCTAGTACTTCGTGTAAGCTGTCAAATTTTTTGTACCAAAAATTTTGAATGTTATCAATTCCCGAAGTTTTCCAATTATTAGTCTCTCCTATAGCTTGGTTTACTTCAGCTGTTGTGATCTTATCAAACATCGTTGGAGCAATATTTGACTTGTCCATCTCGTATTCTATCCATGCTGCACCCTCGTTGTGTTTTTGAGGATTAGACCATATTGAATACCAATAGTCAGTTAGTTAATTTTTAGTTGGAAGGTTGGGGTTGTTGTTTGCACCACCAGGGCTACTAAGTTGTCTATAAAACAGCTTTTTATTGTTGTTAAATAAATAATTTTGCTGTTTCTTTTTTGTGCATTTAACGTATCGAGATAATCGTTTGGATTTCGCCTTTAGCTTTTGTCTAAGAAGGTCCATATATGAGCATAGATGTTCTTTATACTTTGGATGTCCTGTGTGGGTTTTAATTTTTTTAAAGATTTTTCTGACCCTATTAGTTAAGCGTCTGGAAGGTTTTATGCTATTTTTAAATTCGGTAAGTTGTCCCAGCTCCTTTCGTATGTCGTTAATTGACTTCTCAAGTCGTTGTTGCCACCAAGGTTTATATTGCTTATGCTGTTCAATAGATTTTTGGTTTGAAAACCTGACTTGTTGGTTGTGACTTCGGATCACAGCAACTGCATCACAGTAGATAAGAGTATGGATATCTTCCAGAGTTCGGCAGTTCTTGGCACGATCCTTTAAAAGTAAATTAAATAGTGCATTAGTGTTCCTATTGGATTTCAGTTTAGGTAAAATTGGTCGATGAATTGGGTTGGTACCGTCAAATTCTGCTATTGCTTTTAGGAGTTCGGCAACAGCATTTTCATATTCGTCAGTTTGCGTAGTATTGTCTGTATTTAGGTTTTCGTTTTGATTCATGTTTGGTGTGTCATTGCCTATGTGGTCATTAAGTCTTATATTATCCAGATGATTATTTGTATGTTGGATTACATTATGATCTTCTTCTACTTGAAGCTCAAGAAGTACTTCACTTCGTATTTGTTGCATCAGTAGACCAGGTAGTAAAATGTTTTTAATAATTGTTCTACGCTGGTCAGCAATACGTTGTTCCGTAACATGTTGAAACTCCGGATATTGTTGTATAAATGCTCGATGAAGGGCGAACCTGTATGTTGTTAAATCAGTCTCATTTTTTGTTGTTCTAAAATAGAAGCGTATAATTGAATTCATGTCAGTAGTCCACTTTATACGCTTCCTGGGCTTTCCGGATTTTGTGGTCGTAGATGTACCGTCCTGCGATACTCTAGAAACAGCAGAAACCGGTAAAGGAGAATCGGTGATATTTTCCTCTTGGGTTGTCACAGTAGCCATACTCGATATCACGCTGCGCATGCCGCTAACTGAGGAAGAAGCTCTTCTGTCATCAACTTGAACGCGACAAAAGTTGTAGGTGTTGCAATGTCGATTCACCTGACGATTCCTGAGTGATAAGGTATCGGTAACAATTGAATTATTGCTCCCCCCAGAATCCGTGGAGCAGACAGACTCGGTTTTGAGTAGATGGTATTTACTCAGTTTCTCAATTTCTTTTGGTCCCAGGTTATAGTCAGATGGTACGGTGATATCTATAAGGTAAGTGTGGTTAGTGGTTTTGTCTGTGTAAATGATGTCTGGTCTATTGTGTGTCACAGTTACGTCGGTCTGTACGGGCATTTCCCACGTGATTTTCGCAGACTCGTTTTCCTTGACCTGTGGCTTGTGCTCGGTCTCCTTCCGCCATAGGTATGGAATATTTCTTAGCTATGCACCAATACACATACTGAACTAGGCTGTCGTGTCTCTTGGCATAGTAGGTTCCTGCCAGTTTCTCGCATCCTGAGATGATGTGCTGGGTTGTCTCATCCTTGTTTGAGCATAGGCGACACTTTCCATCTACTGCTTCTTTTAGGATATCACGCTGATGTTGGCGCGTAATGATGGCCTGGTCCTGGATTGCGAATATTGAAGACTCAATGCTAGGTGTAACTGGTTGTCTTTTCATCCATCTGAATGAGAGTTCTGTGTCTATGTTATTTTGGTCTAAAACTTTTTTAGGAAACTGTCCATGAAGCAGCTTATTTCTCCATTTATTATTGTGTATTTTGTTTATTGCATCTTTAATTTGTTTTGGTGTAAGGTTGTTACCTCTATGTAGTTGCAGTTCTTGTTGAATTTTGTCTGCTTCTTGTATTATTGAGTATATGTCTCTTTGGGTATCATGGTGAACTATGGATTGCATTAGGTAATCGGTTCCTGAATTTAAATAGTATTTATATTTCAAAATTTGTGTTTTATACATGAACTCTACATTGATAAGCCCTCTACCACCTTCTGCAATCGGTAAATAGAGTCTTTGCACATCCGCTTTTTATTGGTGTGCTTTTTTGATGTTTAAAAGCTTTCTTGTTTTTACATCTATCTTTTGTAGATCACTTAGCTTGTAGTTGATGACACCAAATGAGTAGAGCAGAACTGGAACTGCGTACGTGTTTATTCCTTTGATTAGATTGCGTGAATTTAAATGTGTGTTTGTCAGTTTTTTTAATTTTTTTGTAATATTCTTTGGTAATTAATTCTTTAATTGCACTATGGTCTATTTTACCTGACTCGTGAACTCCTAAATACTTGTAAGTGTCATCTATTGGTAATTCTTTGAAAGAGTCGCCTGTGAGAAGCACGTGTCCCTGTCCTGTTGTGGTGTTTCTACGCCCTGATTTTAAATGTAAAACGTTGCATTTACTGAGCCCGAAATTCATCCCTATAGCTCTGGTAAATAATTCGACGCTGTCTAATAGTACTTTTAGGTTGTTTTCTGTATTCGCATAAACTTTGAGGTTATCCATATATAGTAAGTGATTAATGTAGTTGCTGTCTTTAAGTTTATAACCTTTGAATTGATTTTTGTTTAAAATGTGTGAAAGCGGATTTAATGCGAGATAAAATAGTAAAGGTGAGAGGGAGTCTCCCTGAAATATCCATCGCCTGATGTGAATTGGGTCCGTCGTTATCGAATTCTGGGAACCACGAACTGTCATAGTCACCTGCCAGTACGGCATTGTTATCGTTAAGAATATTTTGATCACAGATGGGCATTTGTAGATATCCAATATTTTTAAGAGCCAATCGTGTGAAACAATATCGAAAGCTTTTTGATAGTCTATCCATGCCATGCTGAGGTTCTTTTGAGACTGATGTGCGTCTTCGCATATTGCCTTGTTGACCATTAGGTGATCTTTACAACCCCCTGCTCCACGCTGACATCCCCTTTGCTTATCTGCCATAATGTTGTTTTCGTGACAGTGGCTGTACAAAATGTTTGCCAACATGGACGTCAGTAACTTGTACATGCTCGGCAGGCATGCAATGGGTCTCCAGTTCTTGGGATTCTCCGTATTGCCGGATTTCGGTATTAAGATGACTTGACCAGTTGTGAACCATTTTGGTAATTCTTCTGTGCCAAAAAGAATATTTGTGAATAGTGAAGCCAAATATTTGTGAGTGCTAGTATGATATTTTAAGTAATAGTTGTGTATTTTATCTAAACCGGGTGTTTTCCAATTATGCAGTTCGTTGGTAGCAACTTTAATTTGAGATTCGTTAATTTGTTCTAGTTCCTGTGTATTTATGTTTGTGTGTGAGTTTTCAACATCCTCAATCCATTTGGCTTCACCATTATATCTCTTTGGAACTGATAGGATGGATGACCAATATTCCTCAGTTTCTTCTTTATTCGGTATTCTAACTTCTTTATTTCCAGTTTTGTTCAAGTTTTGGTAGAATCGGTGTTCGTTCTCCTTGAACATTTTGTTGTGCTCCTTGTTGTTATTAAGGTCATCGTAGCGCTTAATTCTTCCAGCCAACGCTTTGATCTTCTGTTTCAGCGTTTCCATCATATTGTCATTATCGTTTGTATTCAAGATTTTGTATTTAGTGTATAGTTTAGCTTTAATTCTGATCATTTTGCGCGTACTCACTCCTCTCTTGATTTCTATTAGCTGTCCTAGCTCTTGTCTGAATTTTTCAACTTTAGTTTGGATTCTTCGTTTCCAAAGTGGATCGGAATTAGGTTTTATAGTAGTTTTAGGTTTGAATGGTGTTTGATTATTGTTTACTATGAGTGTTTTCGCAGTTGCATAAATGATGTCATTTATCTCACGTAAACTTGTGTTGATTATCAAAAGATTAGGAAGAAATTTATTGATTTTATGGAAGTTTTTCAAGTACGTGGGATTAAAGTTGGGTTTGGGTAGTGATAACCGGTCTTGTATGTTGGTTTCTTTTGTTTGCAGAAATAGAGGTATAATAGGATCCTGGTCTTCGTTCACCTGTATGTTATTTGTTAATTGATTTATTTCATATACTTGTGTGGTAATATTTTGAGAAGGTTGTATACTGCAACTATTTGTGTTAGATATATTTGAATAGGTTGGAGACGTTGTATTTTGTACGTTAATGGGTGTTCGTCTTGTCGTTGGTGCATGTATATCCGATGAATGAGCTGGTTGCGATTCAGATATAGTTCGCAATCGTCTATCTAGGGTCTATGGTATTTGTTCAGCCCTAGCTTTTATTTCAGCGAGTAATTCAGTCGAGACAGTTCGCCTTGAAATTACGCTCCGGACTTGGTTCGATAGTGTGTTGCCGGTGAATTTTCTGCTTTTCGGATTGTCAGGATTTCTTTGCTTAAAAATAGATTCTAATCGTTTTATATAGCCTGGTCCTTCAGCTTTCGCTTTATAGTGACAAAACATAAGTTCTTGATGTTCTAATTCTGACCACTTTCTTCTTGCATCATCATTTAAGGATCCTGTGGTCGATGCTGATGAGCCGACAGAGTCTGTGGGCGAAGCCCTACCCCGCAAAGCACCACCTGCCCTCTCCCCACCTTGGTCGGCTGTAGTATTTCCCCGGCTTATTATTATTATTATTATTATTATTATTATTATTATTATTATTATTATTATTATTATTATTATTATGTTAACTCTCCAATTTTATTTGGGATTATTGAAAATTGTCCGAGAAATAACTCTTTCCTAAGGACAATGACTAGTACTAAGACAAAACTTTTCTTAAAATGTGGGCTGATCCTTTAATGGCATTTTCTTGAATTACCGATGGTCTATGGTTGCCTGGAACTTCTGCCAAATATTTTTCAAATTTTTTGCTAACACTTCCAAGAGACCCGACCACAATTGGTATTATTATTGTCTTTTTATTCCACATTCTTTGTAGCTCTATCTGAAGACTTCTGTACTTTAAGATTTTTTCAGCCTCTTTCTCAACCACTCTTCGATCTGTTGGTACAGCAACGTCTATGATCAAAACAGACTCTGCAGAGCGAACTACTATTATTATTATTATTATTATTATTATTATTATTATTATTATTATTATTATTATTATTATTATTATTATTATTATTATTATTATTATTATTATTATTATTATTATTATTATTATTATTATTATTATTATTATTATTATTATTATTATTATTATTATTATTATTATTATTATTATACGATCTTGATGTTAGATCTTTTGAACTGGTTCTGGTTTATCTTTTAAAGACCGTTTGAAACTTGGATTTCCAAAAAAATAGCAAACGTAACAACAAAAGTCAAATTAACGACGTTTAGAGGTTCACTTACCTTAATATACGTCTTCTTGGCTTCTGAGGGCCCTCAACTGGCATAAAGTGTTAAAAATTCACTTCAATAAAAGAATTAATAAACAGCTGACACAATATCTCTCACGTTACTCTAGCCAACAACTAGTATATATTTGTAAAAATACAAAGCTTTAATTGCTTTGTGTACAAAAAACTTGAAAATAAAAATGAACCTCTAAATAATCACGAAAATAAAGACCCACGAAAACAAAAATGTGGTACAGGTTGTCTTCCTTGTAAATAAACAATTTTTATTTAAAAAACCAAATGAAAATCCAACATTCTCCCCCCCAAAATGCACCTTTAAATGTAGCATTTTAAGCTATAATATATTTGATATTATTCTTAAATATAAAGTATTATTTTGGAAACTTTATATGGTACAAAAAAAAACAGAAATTATATTAATTATAAACAAAAAAAAAATAAAGAAAATAACAAACTTAATAATTTAAATTGGCAGCGGACACAACTTGACTAGCGGGCGCCGAAGAATTCCCTTTGTTGTTCTTACATCCGCAACTCTTATAATGCCATCCTGTCCCGGAAATACTTCCGATATTCGTCCCAAACGCCATTGCTTGGGAGGGAGATTGTCCTTTTTTATGAGAACCATAGTTCCGATTTCGATGGATTTTAACTTGTCAGACGATGTCCACTTGCTGCGTTGATGTAAAGTGTGCAAATATTCCTTACTCCAGCGATCCCAAAAGGTTTTATGGATACGATTAATTAAGCGCCATCTCAACAGATGAGAGGCAGGAATAGCATCGCCAAGTGGCTCAAATACAGCCGAAAGAGGGTCAAGATTTAAAAAATGACCTGGCGTTAAAACAGACATATCGTTAGGATCCGAACTTATAGGTGTTAGAGGTCTAGAATTAAGGTAAGATTCAATCTGAATGACTACAGTATTAAGTTCCTCATACGAAAGAATTTGATCACCTATAACACGAGCTAGGTGCGTTTTTACCGCTTTTATTCCAGCCTCCCATAACCCGCCAAAGTGCGCAGCAGACGCAGCATTAAAATGAAAAGAAATGTTTTCCTTTGCAGAAACGTTTTTCATTAAGTTAAGGTAGTTAGCAGCGCCAACAAAATTACTACCACAATCTGAATAAAGATTTTCAACTCTACCACGACGAGCTATAAAACGTTGCAAAGCAGAGAGAAACGTCTCACTGGATAAATCAGACGCTAATTCTAAATGAAGAGCTTTGGTAGCCATGCAAACAAAGAGGCAAAGATACACCTTACAGGATTTAGCTCCTCGATAACGATTCATTACAACATAAAATGGTCCCCCAAAATCAACTCCTGAATTCAGGAAGGGTTTCACTTGGGAAATTCTAACTAGCGGCAAGTTACCCATAACAGGTTGGTAATTTTTAGGATTGTGCTTCCAGCACTGAACACATTTTGATAAAACCGAGCGTATAGCTCGTTTAGGTGACAAAATCCAAAACGATTGGGCAAGCAAAAAATTAACTGTCCGCAACCCAGCATGAAAGTATCGCTTGTGATAATAATCAATGAGTAAATAAGTTAATCGAGATTCTCGAGGTAAAATACAAGGAAACTTTTTATCAATCGAAACGGGCAAATATCGCAGACGACTACCCACCCGTAATACTTCTTGATCATCGATAAAGCAAGACAGTTTTCGGAAAGGTTTGGAAAAGATACTTCTCTCAAACTCTTTTGTAAAATATCTATGTTGAGTATATTTAACGAGCACTAGCAAAGACTCGTAATGTTCGTTCGAACTAAGAGGACCTTTTCTCTTTTTATGAGGAAACTTTGAGTTCCATACAAATCTTAATATCCAAGCTAAAAGTCTTCGTATGAATGAAAAATCTGAATGGTCATTTAACAGAGTTTCAAGAAAATTAGTATCGACAAAACAGGTTAAGGCTACTCTTCGTTCCTCGACAAACATTTCGGCACGCTCAGAAAAGGAGCAAACACCTGGACTGAACTCCCTTTGGAACAAAAATTCAGGACCTGTAAACCAATGAGATTGTTCTATCATTAGAGCAGGTAATACACTTCTAGAAGCCACATCAGCGGGGTTCTGAGCAGAAGGAACATGAAACCAACTCTAAGAGTGAATACGCTCCTGTATATAAGCAAACCGATTAGAAACGAAAGTCTTCCAACGATAAGGAGAGGATTTAATTCAACCTAGAGCAATTTCCGAATCGGACCAAGCTACTAACGTGTTGATTTTAAGTTTAGGATCGAGTACACCTATCACAAACTGCATAAGTTTAGACAGTAGCACCGCAGCAGACAGCTCCAAACGTGGAATACTAACGGTAAGAATGGGAGCTACTTTCGACTTCGCGCAAACGAAAAAAACACGAATCTGACCATTTGGTAGTACAAAACGTAAATAAATAACAGAAGCATAACCCTTTTCACTAGTGTCACAAAACCCATGAATCTCACAAGAAAGATAACGGGACACGGACATAAGACGAGGTATCTCAAGATTTACAAGGCGTAAAAGTTGTTCCTTGTATTGAGTCCAAACTTTACAAATTGATTCTGGAGGAGAGTCATCCCAACCTATTCCTGACAACCACAAACGTTGAATCAGATGCTTCGTGAACAAAGTCATGGGAGCTAGAAAACCTACAGGATCAAACACTCTGGCCAATTCAGACAACATACTTCTCTTCGTACAAGGCTTGTCCAGAGCTGTCACTTGAAACGAAAAACAATCCGACTGTGGATTCCACACAAGACCAAGGATTTTTAAAGAAGAGGAACCACGATCATTGTCAAAGGAAATAGGTTTCTTACCAATATGAGACTCGGGTAATCCTTCGAGCAATCGCATATCATTGCTAGACCATTTTCGCAATTCAAATTGACCTCGAGATAACAAAGATATCAACTGATTCCGAAGATCTTGCGCCAGTTCTAAGGTATTACTACCGCAAACGATATCGTCAACGTAAGTACTCGTACGCAGGACCTCTGCAGCACGGGGAAACTCTCTACCTTCATCGTCACTCAACTGCAATAAGGTTCTCAAAGCAAGGAAAGGAGCAGATGATACTCCGTAAGTGACTGTCAATAAGCGAAACTCCTGTAACTTTTCTTCAGGAGAAAATCTAAAAACAATCCTCTGATAATCACAATGATCAGCCGTTACTCTTATCTGCCTATACATCTGTTTAATATCAGTGGATAAGACATATTTGTGGAGTCGGAAACCTAATAATATAGTTAAAATATCCTGCTGCAATTTCTTTCCAGTAAACAAGCACTGGTTAAGAGACTTCTGATTGCCAACGTGAGCGGAAGCGTTAAACACCACTCGTAACTTGGTAGTTAAACTATCAGGTTTTACTACAGCATGGTGAGGAATATAGTAACAAGACGAAGAACGAGAAGTTTCTGAAATTACCTCCATATGATGCAAATCCAAATAATCTTTCATAAACATGCAATATTCCTGATAAGCAGCAGGATTCTTTAAAAGTCTTTTTTCTAGTGACAGAAAACGATTGACAGCCAAATCATACATCCCAGGAAAAAGAGGAGAAGATTCACAAAAAGGTAGAGCAACAGTATAGCGACCAGTGTGGTCTCTACGAACATTATCAACAAAATTCTGCTCACACAAAACGTCATCAGGAGATAAACAGTCTACGTGAGGAACGGTTTCTAGACTCCAAAACTGTTTTAAGGAATCCTCCAAAGAAACCATTCGATCTACGTGACAAAAAAAACGACGTGGCCGAGTTCATCGGAACCGAAGTACATGGACCCATAAGAACATAACCAAAAACAGTATTAACAGCATCAGGCATACCAGCAGGAGCTCGAATTTTACCATCTAATAGTAATTGGGAGAAGATATCAGCTCCAAGCAATACGTCAACCTTACCTGGTATATTAAATCGAGGATCTGCCAAATTAAGATTAGCTAGGTAAGACCACTGCTCAACATGTAAACTGGAAACGGGTAGGTCCTCACAAATTTTTGGTAAAACAAACGCCTCACAATTAATAACAGGACCCACTCTATCCACAGGTTTTATCTGAACGGCAACTTGACCAACTACTGTACTTCTTATAGTACCAATACCTTGCACCGACAGAGTAGCAGAAGAATGTTTAATATTAAGACGACGTAGACAAGACTGGGATACAAAGGAGGCCATGCTGCCACCATCAATTAAGGCTCGAACAGGTTGATACAATCCACAACCATCCATAATTTCTATCTCAGCGGTAGCTAACAAAACGCTTGAGATTTTAGAGACAACACTGCCTAGGGATGAAACATGTGAGCTCAAGGCCCCAACATTGGCCTGAACATTAGGAGAAAGAGTAGACGAGGAAGCAAGAGCTGGCGGTACAGAAGTAGCACCAAGAGCACCACCGTTAGCGCTCTTAAAATGCAAGAGACTATGATGAGACATGTTACACTGATCACAACGTGACGAGTCAGAACAACTACGAGAATCATGTTTTTCTAGACATTTAAAACAAAGACGCATTCTTTTACAAGCATTATAACGTTCATAAGGTGATTTACTTAAAAATAAAGAACACTCTTGTAAACGATGATTTGCAGTACACAACGAACAAGTTCTCGTATTAGTTTTCGAAAAGAAACTATACCTATTATTAATTTTCGAAACCTGTTTATTTTTATTCTGTTTAGAAGGAAAACAACTATTTTTACGACCAGATTCTTTGGACGAACAAGGTGACAAAAAGGAGGATTCAAATGAAGTGCACTGACTTTCCAAAAAATCAGATAGCTGAGTAAAAGTGGGCATTTCACTAGATCCATGTAATAATTCAAAACGTTGATGAGTCTCCTCATCGAGTTTAGTTAGAATTTTGTACGCTAACACAAAATCCGAAATTTTATAACCTAAATTCTCTAAAGCCGATAAATTTTCTGAAAAGGTATCAATCAAATTACTGTAACTATCAGAGTTTTTAAACGACGTAGCTGGAGCCTCCTCAATCTTACACCAGTGCGCCATTGCTCGCAAACGTTTATTTAAATACCTATTTTTTAATTTATCGTAAATTCGAACGTAATTCTCTTTAGCTAAGGGCAAAGATTTAGCCAACCTTAAAGGAGGACCTTCTAAACTTTGAATTAAATAACTTAACTTTTCTGTGTCATCAGTATTACTTCTACGGTGGACAAGTGCATCAAACAAATCAAAAAATGTAATAGCTGAGGTAAAATCACCTGAAAACTTAACAAGTTCTAATTGGGGTAAACAAACGTTACTAGGAAATTGTACGGTATGCGAAACATCGTTTCTTGACTCATTCGGACTGTCATCATCAACCTCAAAAATATCTCGAAAATTAGCCTTGATTTGATAATAATCATTCATAAATTGGGATCGAAGAATGTCCTCGGCATCTAATTGAGCATCCGTAGGTTCAGAGCTCAATACATGTGTAAGAATGTTTTGGTGACTTTTATTAAAATTATCTAAAATATCATCCAATTCTATATACCGAACATGAAAAAGCGATTGCTTAGTTACCTCAGTAACCGCGGAATTTGACAAACGCAATAAAGTATCTAAATCATTCAAAGCAGTTTTTCGTTGAAATGTATATTTTCTTTGTTTATCAATCATTTTAATAATATAGGTATTACAAATAAATCAATAGTCTCTTGTCAAGCTGCCCCTGGCACAAGTTACATTGTAAGAAATTGCAAGAACTACAAAGATAAGAAGGCCTCACAGCAGACGCAGAGCCAGCAAAAATCGTTTTCTTTATTAGTTAAGCTCATATCATATTCATTCTACATGTTGTCTTTAAACTGTAAACTACTCTAAATATTGTACGCTTTAATTAATTGTAATAAAATTGTTTTTAAAAACTAAAGTTTCACGATCGAATCTTTAATTGGCGCAGTCAGTAGGATACGCGTGATCAAGAGAAAGTACCGCATAGTGTCCGGAAAAGACTTTCTGTTTGATTTGATGTTTTAACGTCTTAACGCGTATTAACAAAACAGTTTCCTTTAGTGAAAATTAGTGAGAAAAGAACAATTGACATTACAAGAAGCAAGTGCCAAAACAGAGAGAGTGACAACAGAGACAACGTAGAGTCGAAGAAGAAGCTCCTGAAAAGTATCGAACTTCCCAGCTCAGCTCCTTTTTGCCTATTCTGTCCTAAGTATAAGGTAGGAATAGATAGTTAATAATTTTATTCATTTTTATTTTATTTGGCAAATTGTGCAAATACTTGAATATTTACTTGATTATTTTATGAACGACATAGAAGAAGTCGTAGAAAAGTTAAATTCTTTAAATATTAACTCAAAAAATATTAAAATGACTGAAAACAAAACTGTTAACTGGGATTTATTTAAGTCCAAAATAGATAATATTAGACCTTACGATGGTGACGTTAATACCTTAAACAAATTTATTTTACGTTGTGAAAATTTAATTGCTACTTATCGTGCGCATAACGATAATACATTAAATGAACACATATTCGAATGTATACAAGAAAAATTAATAGGGCAAGCCGAAATTTTAGTAGGAAATCGCGCAGAGTTAAATAATTGGGAACTTTTAAAGAATGCCTTAAAACAATGCTTCTCAGACAGAAGAAATCTTGATTGTCTAATACAAGAACTTACTAGAACCAAGCCATACAAAAACGAAAATATGATAGATTTTGGTACGCGTTTGCAATTATTAAGAAGTAGTATAGTACAAAGAATTAGTAATGATACAACTCTAACAACAAACGATAAAGTATGCGAGATAAATCATTGTGATAAGACCGCATTGAATACTTTTATCGCAGGTTGTTCAGGGGTGTTACGGAATAATATGCATCTAAAAACGCCAGACTCTCTGGAAAGTGCAATAGCTTATGTAAAGGAATTTTATAATTTCGAAAAACTTTATGGTAACCTAAATGAACAAAAGTTTAATTTTCAAAAAAATAGTTATAGGCAAAATAATAATTATACACAAGTGCCGAATCAATTTTATAATCAAACAATACCGTCTAATGATCAATATAATTATCCAAAACCACAATTTAATCGACAATTTCATACACAGAATAAACCAAATCAAAACCAATTTCAAAATAATGGTAATAATGTATGGAAAAAGTCAACCAATTAATATACAACCGAGACCACAAACGAAAAATAAATATTTTACAAATGCTCAAACATTTGGTACACCGCGCAATGTAAATGTTTTTAAACCTAATCAAATTTCACAGAACCAACTACCTAGACCGGAACCAATGTCTACAACCTCAAAAAATACCGGATTTTACAATAAACAATTTAGTAGAGTTAATAATAATCGCTATAATCCTAATAATAATTACTTCCAAAATAGTAATAATCAAAAACCTAACTTCATATCTGAGGAATTATTTTCCAATAATTTTATGTTAGATGACGATGAAATAGAAGATGAAAATTCTAGTAATCAACCAATAGAACAAGAAATTAATAGTAACTTTAGAAATGCTAATCAATCAAATTTTCAAGAAGCAGCCTCAAGTCAGTCACAGATCTAGTAGAAATTAATTTAACCTCACATAACCCTTTACCATACATCCAAATAGAAAATCCTCAATTAAAATTATTAGTAGATACAGGAAGTTCAAAATCAGTTTTAAACCCAACAATTGCAAAAAAATATTTTCCTAATAGTATATTTAATTGTAATGTAGATATAACTACTTCACTTGGAAGTAAAACAATTAAAAATCAAGCCAAAATACCAGCTTTTAGCGAATTTAAAAGTAAAAACAATATTAATTTCATTTTATTTAACTTTCATGAATTTTTTGATGGTATTATAGGAGTAATAGACTTATTAGAAATGGGATTTAATATAGATTTGCAAAACAAACAGTTAGTTAGTAATAAAACAAAAATTCCTCTTAAGTTTAGAAAGCAAGATGATTTAAATTTAAAAATTGAAATAGAACCTTACGAAAGAATTTTAAAACAACTACCTATTACGATAAAGGAAGGTGATGTTTTAATTAATGAAATTAAAATGGGTAATTTAAAAATTCCAGAAACTTTAACTAAAGCAAATAACGGTCAAGCAAATTTAGAATTAATTAACGAAACTAATCAACCGATTTCCATAACCCTTCATAAACCAATCCCCGCTTTACCTTTTTATCCGTCACAATATGAAATATTTAAATTTGAATGTAACAATAATGAATTAAATCAAAATAAATTAAAAGGGCAAGACATTAGTAAATTACTTCGAACTGATCATATGAATCAAGAAGAAAAATCAAAAATATTTAAATTATGCAACGAATTTTCAGATATATTTAATAAGCCGGGAGATCCGTTAACGTTTACCTCAAAAATAAAACATAAAATTAAAACCACGGATGAGGAACCTGTGCATGTTAAATCATACAGGTATCCTTATATCCATAAAGAAGAGATAAAAAAACAAATTGATGAAATGTTAGACAAAGGTGTAATAAGACCTTCATCCAGTCCATGGGGAAGTCCTGTTTGGATTGTGAAAAAGAAACTAGACGCATCAAATCGTCAAAAATGGCGACTTGTTATAGACTATCGCAAATTAAATGACAAAACAATAAGTGACAAATACCCGATACCTAATAGAAATGAAATATTGGACAAATTGGGAAGAGCCCAATACTTTACCACACTTGACTTGGCAAGTGGGTTTCATCAAATTGAGATGGATAAAAACTCAATAGAAAAAACTGCATTCACGGTAGATCACGGACATTACGAATTCTTGAGAATGCCATTTGGATTGAAAAATTCACCCTCTACGTTTCAGAGAGTAATGGATGAAATATTGAAAGAATTACAGAATAAAGTCTGCATGGTCTACATGGATGACATAATAATTTTCAGCACAAGCTTACAAGAGCACATTCAAAATTTAAAACTAGTATTTTTAAAACTTAGAGAAGCTCAATTAAAAATTCAAATAGACAAATGTGAGTTTTTAAGAAAAGAAGTCGAATTTTTAGGTCACATAGTGACGCCCCAAGGAGTGAAACCTAACCCAAAGAAAATCCTAGCCATAAAACAATTCCCAATCCCTCGTACCCAAAAAGAAATAAAATCGTTTTTAGGACTTCTTGGATATTATAGGAAGTTCATTAAAAATTTTGCACAAATTACTAAACCCATGACAGTTTGCTTAAAAAAAGACAATAAAGTAACGCATACACAAGAATTTATTAAATGTTTTGAAACTTGTAAAAATCTTTTAATATCAGAACCAATATTAGCTTATCCAAATTTTGATAAACCCTTTCAATTAATAACAGACGCATCAAATTTCGCAATCGGAGCAGTGTTAATGCAAGAAAACCATCCAATATGTTACGCTTCACGAACATTAAATTCATCTGAAACAAATTACTCTACCATAGAGAAAGAATTACTCGCTATAGTTTATGGTTGTAAATATTTTCGCCCATATTTATTCGGACGAACTTTTGAAATATTAACAGATCACAAGCCACTTCAGTGGTTATTTTCGTTGAAAGAACCAAATTCGCGTTTAGTCAGATGGAGATTAAAACTCGAAGAATTCGATTATAACGTTAAATATTTAAAAGGAAAAAATAATAAGGTAGCAGACGCTCTATCTAGAATTAAAACAGATTCAAACTTAAATGCATTAGAGACAGCATCTATCGATGTAAATCTAGACGACATAGATGAAGTAATAGATAAAGAACTATCAAATCTACCCGACCTTTCTAACTACGACATTAGCACCATTCTAGACGAACCAGAAAATTTAGAAAATTTTGAATTAAATAAAGAAACAATAGATACTGATTCGGAAACAGTACATACATCATTAGAAAACCCTATACTCTCCATACCAATAAGTGAAAAATCCTTAAATACATATAAAAATCAAATTATAATAAATACAACTCCTGAAATAAATGATCTAAAATGCAAAAACGAAAAAGTCTTTGAAAATAACAGATATTACGTAACTTTACCGCAGAAAAATATCGAACAAAGTATTTTTAAATTTATTAAAGAATTTATAGACCCAAGAAAAACATATGCAATTCATTTTAAAAATAAAATAATACCAGAAACGTTCATAGTAACACTTCAAGATTATTTCAAAAATTCAGCTTTTAAATTTGTTCACTGCCCAAAATTATTAAATGATGTTTTGTTGTTAGATGAACAAAAAGAGAAATTAGAATATTATCACGTATACAAAAAGGTCATCGCGGAATTAATGAAATAAAACAATCATTAGGAACACGATACTTTTGGCCTAAAATGAACGAAGATATCGAACAATTTGTAAACAACTGCGAAACATGTTTAAAAAATAAATATGATCGTAACCCACCAGTAGTAAAATTTAATATTACGCCAACGGCAGCTAAACCATTTGATCATATTCACATTGACGTTTTCAAAATTTCTAATAAAACATATCTTACAATCATAGACTCTTTTTCCAGATATGGACAGGCATATCCTTTACAAAGTACAACTGGAATTTCCGTTGTCGAAAATTTATTAAATTACATAACTCATCACGGTTTACCATATAAAATAACAGCCGATTCCGGAACAGAATTTAAAAATAATGATTTAAAAGACTTTTGCCAATTACACCGTATTGAATTACATTTCACTACACCCAAAAACAGTAACTCAAATTCACCGGTTGAACGTTTCCATTCTACACTGATAGAACATTACAGATGTTTAAAAGAAGAAAATAAAGAATTAACTCCAGATCAATTAATGAAACATGTTATACTTAGTTACAATAATTCAATTCACTCAGTAACAAAATTCAGTCCGTTTGAAATAGTTAAAGGGCATATAAACAACCCAGATCCTTTTGACTTAAACGATAATTTAATACTATCATACTACGTCCAAAATCATAAACAAATTAGTAAACAATTGTATAATTTGATTAAAGAAAGAAATAAAAATTTTAAAGAAAAAATCATATCAAAACGGAATGAAAATAGGAACGAACCCCCAGATTACTCAAATCAAGAAACCGCGTATATTAGAACTAAATTAAGAAATAAACACTTACCAAAATTTAAGAAAGCAAATATTATAAAAGACTCAGGTATAATCCTTAAAACAAACAAAGGAAACTATCATAAAAATATTATTAGAAAACCAAAAAATAATTCAAAGAAATTTTTGCAGGATGATGAAAATCACGCTATTAATGGTATTGATGATACTCCTATCGACTAAAGTGAGATGCGAAGAAGACATCAATGTCAACGCGCTAGGAAATGTATTATTACCAATTAGACTAGGTCCATGTAAATTAATTTACACTAAGCACACGTTTATTCACTATATAGATATAAGAGTAATAGTTAAGCAAATTAGTAACCTAAAACAATATTTTAATGCTTTAAGAGATAGTTTAGTTTATAGTAATGCCACAAATCCAATATCATATCACAATTTAGCCGAACAAATATTAGAACGAACTAGAATTTTAATAAACAGTTTAGAAAAGAAATTAGAAAACATAAACCCACATATAAGGTCAAAAGAGGCATTTTTAACGGTATAGGTAAAGTTAATAAATGGCTTTTTGGTAATTTAGACTCTGATGATGGAGAAAGGTACGATGAAGCAATTAAAATTTTACAACAAAATCAAAAACAAATAATTTACGAAACCAATTCACAAATATCTTTATATAAAAAATTAGTAGATCATTACAATAAGTCTTTAACCATTCTATGGCAAAACCAACAAAAACTTCAGGATAACTTAGAAAAATTCCAGTTATCACTAGAAAACAAAATATTAACTTTAAGTAATTATATCACTTTTGAAGCAACAATTTTACAAATTAATCTAGACTGTCAAAACTTAATTACATTTATTGATAATATAGAAAATTCAATCATGTTTTCTAAATTAAATTCTTTACATAGTTCAATAATATCAAGCAAAGAAATTTTGGAAATAATCAGTATTTACAAGTAATTTATAACAAAGATCAAATTCCGAAATTTAAAAACATATTAACTTACTATCTATTTCTTGGAACGCAAGTTACCTTTTCCAATTCAAAATTAATTTTCGCAATTTATATACCTATCCTAAAAACAGAAACTGCCGAATTTTATCACCTATATCCAATTATACAATCCAATAAAATAATCATCCCTTCACAACCATATCTAATACAAACCACAGAAGCATCGTTAACAAAAGAAGAATGTCCTACATTAGAAAATCAATATTATTGTCGACAAGAATTCATAGCTGAAGACAACTGTACTTTGGAACTATTAAAAGGTCACTCACCAAATCACTGTTATGTAACCAATGTAAACCTTCAAGAACCATTAATTGAACAAATAACCAACAACGAAATTTTAATCATCCCAAATAACGAAGTTAAACTAATATCAAAATGTGCATCAGAAAAATTTTTAGAAATAAAACAACCGTCTTTAATTCGAATCCCGGAAAACTGCGAAATCAAGATAGGAACAGAAACATTTTCAAATAACATACAAGTACGAAAAGGAAAATCAATCATTTTACCAAAACTAGAAGCTACATCTTTAGAAATTCAAAAACATTATTCAACTAATTTAACTAAAATTGATTTTAATGAAATTTATGAAATTAATAGAATTGCTAAAAATCTTAAACCAATTAAAGAATCAAACTTTTCAAAAACACCAATAATAACAATTAGTATTACTCCAGTATTAGTAATTATTTTTGCTCTTTCAATTATTTTTATCATAAAGAAATTCAGAAAAAACCGAAGAAAATCAAGAGAGAATATACTAGAAGAAAATCAAGAAAAAGAAGAAATTCCACAACGAAAAAAATAATTCCATTATTTTTTCATCTTAAGGACGGAGGAGTTACATTGTAAGAAATTGCAAGAACTACAAAGATAAGAAGGCCTCACAGCAGACGCAGAGCCAGCAAAAATCGTTTTCTTTATTAGTTAAGCTCATATCATATTCATTCTACATGTTGTCTTTAAACTGTAAACTACTCTAAATATTGTACGCTTTAATTAATTGTAATAAAATTGTTTTTAAAAACTAAAGTTTCACGATCGAATCTTTAATTCACAAGAACTTTATTTTAAATATTAAATTAGTCAAATAAATCGAGTTTAATGACAATTTTTTGTCACAACAAAAAAAAACTTATCAAGCTGTCCAAAAAGTATTGATTTTAAAATTTTAAATATGTATACATCAAATTAGTGATTTTAAATTCAAGGTCAATCAATTGACTGTAAAAATAAAACTAAAAATAAACCTTTATGCACTGTTATGTAGCCCTATTTAAAGATGCAATATGTATGATATTAATAATTAATTGTTGACAAATATAATTGTATATCAACGAGGAAAACAAACCACCCCAACAATTGAACAATTAATTATAAAAAAAACTTTTCTTTTCTAAAACCAACAAACAAACAATCTTTAAAGGATAATATCCGTGCTCGTATGGACCATGTACGATCTTGATGTTAGATCTTTTGAACTGGTTCTGGTTTATCTTTTAAAGACCGTTTGAAACTTGGATTTCCAAAAAAATAGCAAACGTAACAACAAAAGTCAAATTAACGACGTTTAGAGGTTCACTTACCTTGATATACGTCTTCTTGGCTTCTGAGGGCCCTCAACTGGCATAAAGTGTTAAAAATTCACTTCAATAAAAGAATTAATAAACAGCTGACACAATATCTCTCACGTTACTCTAGCCAACAACTAGTATATATTTGTAAAAATACAAAGCTTTAATTGCTTTGTGTACAAAAAACTTGAAAATAAAAATGAACCTCTAAATAATCACGAAAATAAAGACCCACGAAAACAAAAATGTGGTACAGGTTGTCTTCCTTGTAAATAAACAATTTTTATTTAAAAAACCAAATGAAAATCCAACAATTATTATTATTATTATTATTATTATTATTATTATTATTATTATTATTATTATTATTATTATTATTATTATTATTATTATTATTATTATTATTATTATTATTATTATTATTATTATTATTATTATTATTATTATTATCAAAAGACTTATGCACTTACTCAGCAATTGCTGGTAATATTTACCTATCCCGAGCGTAAACGCAAATGGGATTAGGCTCAAAATTTACATATTTAAAAATTTTCTAACAGTATGACATGTGTTTAAAATTGCCGCTTTTTGCAAGTCAATAAAAGTATTTTTATGAAGATCGAGTTTTTTAAGACTGTCTTCAAGACTTTTGGGAATGAGTCCAGTTGATGATACGATGATCGGTACCACTTCCACTTTTTCTGCATGCCACATCTGTCCCACTTCTATAGCAAGATCGGTGTACTTTGCTATCTTTTCATTATATTTGTCCAAAATATTGTTGTTGTTTGGAACTGCAACATCGACTAGCAGCACTGAATTAGCTTTTTTATTCACTACTACAATGTCGGGTCGATTATTCGTCACCTGTCTATCGGTGATAATGGACCTATCGTAGTAGAGTCTAAAATCTGCATTCTCGAGCACTGCCTGTGGATTGTACTCGTAATACGAGTAATACGTAATACGTATTCAGCAGTCCATATTTGTTGGCCAGTTTCTGGTGGATAATATTACACAGCTGGTTGTGCCTGCGTAAATAATCCGTGTTGGCTATGGTTGAACACCCTGATGTGATGTGTTGTATGGTTTCCGACGTTTGTTGGCACCGTCTACACTTGTCTGATGTAATAGTTTGGTCCCTGATAACAAATTTTTTGTAGTTGTTCGTATTAATTACTTGATCCTGAATGGCCATCATAAATCCTTCAGTCTCTGGGAACAAGGTACCGTCAGCAAGCCACCTATTTGATGCTGTTTTGTCATTGTGCGGTTGGTTAAGGTCGTGATGATGTCGACCATGTAGAGCTTTTTGGGCCCATTTTACGTGTTTCTCAGCATCTGTTGTTACTTCTAAATCCACATTAGGACCTGCTAAATTTAGAGGGGAATAATTTTTTTCTGCTCCTACAATAAATTTGTGTAAATTAGATGATGTTGATTTAGTAATAAAGAAGTCTCGTAATTTATTTATCTGCTTATTGTGTAGATTGATTATGTCACATAGAGCTCTTCCTCCCTCCTTTCTCGGCAATGTTGTTCCAAATACCGACGATATTGAATGGTGATATCTGTACTTGGTCATCATAGTCCTTGTTGTTCTCTGAATATCTTCCAATTCAGTTTTTGTCCATCTTAGAATCACAAACGAATAAGTTAACACAGGTTAAGGTTAAGGTTTCCTGCGTTCAGTTCCGATTTTAGTAATGAACTAACCCTCTGTGTATACTGATCCTTGATTTTGGACTTGGACTGTTTTTGGTCTAATAATCTGGCTTGTTGAAATCCCAAGTATTTATAGGTTTCCCCATATTGCATGGCAGCGATTATATCTCCATTAGGCAGCACCACATCTCCATTGACAATTTTTCCCTTTTCGATGTTTAAAGTTCTGCACTTATCTAAACCAAATTCTATGTGTATATCACTGGAAAACCTTTCGGTTATATCCAAAAGATGTTGAATTTGTTGTTGATTAGCAGCAAAAATTTTTATATCATCCATATAAAGAAGATGGGAAACAGTGCAGTTGGTGTTTCTATTAGTCTTAAGATTGAAGCCATATTTTGTGTTGTTGAGCATGGCAGAAAGTGGATTCATTGCCAAACAAAACCACAGTGGACTGAGTCACCTTGGAATATTCCTCTGCGAATAGTGATTTCATCGGTTTTAAGATACTGACCATTAATATTAAACTGAAGGTTTGTTCTCCATTGTTTCATCGATGTTTTAAGAAAATTAACTATGCTAGGGTGTACTTTGTAGATTTTTAAAATGCTTATGAGCCAGGAATGGGGCACGCTGTCAAATGCCTTACGGTAATCTACAAAAGCAGTCGAGATGTTGCGACATTGCTTTTGCGCTTGCTTTAGGATCACAGAATCGATAATAAGTTGTTCTTTACACCCCTGGTGACCATGTTTACATCCCTTTTGCTCCTCTGCCAAGATGTTATTTTGGTCTACATGCCTATAAACTCTGTTAGTAATGCCTGATGTTAATATCTTGTAAAGCGTTGGAAGACATGTGGTTGGTCTATACTGCGAAGGATCCTGTGTGTTAGCTGTTTTGGGAAGCATATGTGTCAAACCATGAGTGAGAAAAGCTGGAATGTCTTCTTCGTGTTGAAGGATATATGTAAATTTTGATGCTAGTACTTCGTGTAAGCTGTCAAATTTTTTGTACCAGAAATTTTGAATGTTATCAATTCCCGGAGCTTTCCAACTATTAGTCTCTCCTATAGCTTGGTTTACTTCAGCTGTTGTGATCTTATCGAACATCATTGGAGCAATGTTTGACTTGTCCATCTCGGATTCTATCCATGCTGCACCCTCGTTGTGTTTTTGAGGATTAGACCATATTGAAGACCAATAGTCAGTAAATTCATTTTTAGTTGGAAGGTTGGAGTTGTTGTTTGTACCACCAGCGCTACTAAGTTGTCTATAAAACAGCTTTTCATTGTTGTTAAATAAATGATTTTGCTGCTTCTTTTTTGTGCATTTAACGTATCGAGATAATCGTTTGGATTTCGCCTTTAGCTTTTGTCTAAGAAGGTCCATATATGAGCATAGATGTTCTTTATACTTTGGATGTCCAGTGTAGGTTTTAATCTTTTTAAAGATTTTTCTGACCCTATTAGTTAAGCGTCTGAAAGGTTTTATGCTATTTTTAAATTCGGTAAGTTGTCCCAGCTCCTTTCGTATGTCGTTAATTGACTTCTCAAGTCGCTGTTGCCACCAAGGTTTATGTTGCTTATGATGTTCAATAGATTTTTGGTTTGAAAACCTGACTTGTTGGTTGTGACTTCGGATAACTGCAACTGCACCACAGTAGATAAGAGTATGGATCTCTTCCAGAGTTCGGCAGTTCTTGGCACGATCCTTTAAAAGTAAATTAAATAGTGCAAGGATCCCATTGGTGTTCCTATTGGATTTCAGTTTAGGTAAAATTGGTCGATGAATGGAGTTGGTACCGTCAAATTCTGCTATTGCTTTTATGAGTTCGGCAACAGCATTCTCGTGTTCGTCAGTTTGCGTAGTATTGTCTGTATTTAGGTTTTCGTTCTGATTCATGTTTGGTGTGTCATTGCCTATGTGGTCATTTAGTCTTACATTATCCAGATGATTATTTGTATATTGGATTACATTATGATCTTCTTCTACTTGAAGCTCAAGAAGTACTTCACTTCGTATTTGTTGCATCAGTGGAGCAGGTAGTAAATTGTTTTTAATAATTGTTCTACGCTGGTCAGCAATACGTTGTTCCGTAACATGTTAAAACTCCGGATATTGTTGTATAAATGCTCGATAAAGGGCGAACCTGTATGTTGTTAAATCAGTCTCATTTTTTGTTGTTCTAAAGTAGGAGCGTATAATAAATGAATTCATGTCAGTAGTCCACTTCATACGCTTCCTGGGCTTTCCGTATTTTGTGGTCGTAGATGTACCGTCCTGCGATACTCTAGAAACAGCAGAAACCGGTGGAGGAGAATCGGTGATATTTTCCTCTTGGGTTGTCGCAGTAGCCATACTCGATATCACGCTGCGCATGCCGCTAACCGAGGAAGAAAATGCATCATTTTTCGAACAAGCCCTTCTGTCATCAACTTGAACGCGACAAGAGTTGTAGGTGTTGCAATGTCGATTCACCTGACGATTCCTAAGTGATAAGGTATCTGTAACAATCGAATTATCGCTCCCCCAGAATCCGTGGAGCAGACAGCCGACATACCAGGTACACCGGCCGTGTGGGATTGTAAGCGTAACACTCTACCCACCTGAGGTAATATAGTTTTAAAATTCGACATCGTTGAAGTTGCATTTTATACCTACTGCCAGGTACTACCATTTTCCCCTGGTAGCCCAGGTAACTCGGACCCGTGGGGGCGTCACTCCCCAGGTAGAAAAACTACCCCGTGCGGGTTTATTATTATTATTATTATTATTATTATTATTATTATTATTATTATTATTATTATTATTATTATTATTATTATTATTATTATTATTATTATTATTATTATTATTATTATTATTATTATTATTATTATTATTATTATTATTATTATTATTATTATTATTATTATTATTATTATTATTATCAAAAGACTTATGCACTTACTCAGCTTTCGCTGGTAATATTTACCTATCCCGAGCGTAAACGCAAATGGGATTAGGCTCAAAATTTACATATTTAAAAATTTCCGAACAGTGTGACATGTATTTAAAATTGCTGCTTTTTGCAAGTCAATAAAAGTGTTTTTATGAAGTTCAAGTTTTTTGAGACTGTCTTCAAGACTTCTGGGAATGAGTCCAGTTGATGATACGATGATCGGTACCACCTCCACTTTTTCTGCATGCCACATCTGCCCTACTTCTATAGCAAGATCGGTGTACTTTGCTATCTTTTCATTGTATTTGTCCAAAATATTGTTATTGTTTGGAACTGCAGCATCGACTAGCAGCACTGAATTGGCTTTTTTATCCACTACCACAATGTCGGGTCGATTATTCGTCACCTGTCTGTCGGTGATAATGGACCTATCGTAGTAGAGTCTAAACTCTGCATTTTCCAGCACTGCCTGTGGATTGTACTTGTAATACGGTGTATAGGTATTCAGAAGTCCATATTTGTTGGCTAGTTTCTGGTGGATAATATTACACAGTTGGTTGTGCCTGCGTAAATAATCCGTGTTGGCTATCGTTGAACATCCAGATGTTATGTGTTGTATCGTTTCCGACGTTTGTTGGCAACGTCTACACTTGTCCGATATAATGGTTTGGTCCTTGATAACAAATTTTTGTAATTGTTAGTACTAATTACTTGATCCTGAATGGCCAACATAAATCCTTCAGTCTCTGGAAACAAGGTACCGTCAGCAAGCCACCTATTTGATGCAATTTTATCAATGTGTGGTTGGTTTAGGTCG
Source organism: Ophraella communa (assembly GCA_035357415.1). NCBI lineage: Eukaryota > Metazoa > Arthropoda > Insecta > Coleoptera > Chrysomelidae > Ophraella > Ophraella communa. The sequence continues at coordinate 20,722,418 of CM068994.1, read as the reverse complement.
TGATGATGTCGACCATGTAGAGCTTTTTGGGCCCATTTTACTTGTTTTTCAGCATCAGTTGTTATTTCTAAATCTATATTAGGGTCTGCTAAATTTAGAGGAGAGTATTTCTTATCTGCTCCTATGACAGATTTATGTAAATTCGATGACAGTGATTTGGTAACAAAGAAGTCTCGCAATTTATTTATCTGTTTGTTATGTAGATTTCTAATGTCGCATAAAGCTCTTCCTCCCTCCTTTCTCGGTAGTGTTGTTCTAAGCACTGACGATGTTGGATGGTGACATCTGTACTTTGTCATCATAGTCCGGGTTGTTCTCTGAATATCTTCCAATTCGGTCTTTGTCCATTGTAAAATGCCGAACGAGTAGGTCAACACAGGTACGGCATATGTATTAATAGCTCGGTTTAGGTTGCCTGCGTTCAATTCAGATTTTAGTATGGAACTTACCCTTTGTGAAAACTCATCCCTGATTTTGGACTTGGACTGTTTTTGGTCCAACAACCTGGCCTGTTGGAAACCCAGGTATTTGTATGTTTCCCCATTTTGCATAGCAGCGATTATATCTCCATTAGGGAGCGCCAAATCTCCATTGATAATTTTTCCCTTCTCGATGTTTAAGGTTCTGCACTTATCTAATCCAAATTTCATATGTACATCCTTGGAAAACCTTTCGGTTACATCCAGAAGATGTTGGATTTGTTGCTGATTGGAAGCAAAAATTTTGATGTCATCCATATAAAGGAGGTGGGAGACGGTGCAGTTAGTATTTTTATTGATCTTAAGATTGAAGCCAAGTTGAGTGTTGTTGAGCATGGTAGAAAGTGGATTCATTGCCAAACAGAACCACAATGGACTAAGTGAGTCCCCTTGGAATATTCCCCTTCGAATAGAAATGTCGTTAGTCTTAATATACTGACCATTAATATTTACCTGAAGGCTTGTCCGCCATTGCTTCATCGAAGCTTCAAGAAAAGAAACTATGGTGGGGTTTATTTTGTAGATGTTTAAAACGCTTATAAGCCAGGAATGAGGCACGCTGTCAAATGCCTTACGGTAGTCTACAAAAGCAGTCGAGATGTTGCGACATTGCTTTTGCGCTTGCCTTAGGATAACAGAGTCGATAATAAGCTGTTCTTTGCAACCCTGGTGACCACGTTTACATCCCTTTTGCTCCTCTGCCAAGATGTTATTTTGGTCCATATGCCTGTAAATTCTGTTAGTAATGCACGATGTTAATATCTTGTAAAGCGTTGGAAGACATGTGATTGGTCTATACTGGGAAGGATCCTGTGTGTTAGCTGTTTTGGGAAGCATATGGGTTAAACCATGAGTAAAAAAGGCAGGAATGTCTTCTGGATGTTGAAGAATATGTGTAAATTTTGATGCCAATACTTCGTGTAAGCTGCTAAATTTTTTGTACCAGAAATTTTGGATGTTATCAATTCCTGGAGCTTTCCAACTATTAATCTGTCCTATAGCTTGGTTTAGATCAGCTGTTGTGATGTTATCAAACATCATTGGAGCAATGTTTGATTTGTCCGCTTCGGATTCTATCCATGCTGCGCCCTCGTTGTGTTTTTGAGGATTGGACCATATTGAAGACCAATAGTCAAAAAGTTCATCCTTACTTAGAAGATTGTGGTAGTTGTTTGTTCCGGCACTACTAAGTTGTCTGTAGAACAGCTTTTCATTGGTGTTAAATAAGTGGTTTTGCTGTTTCTTTTTAGTGCATTTGACGTAACGAGACAATCGTTTGGATTTCGCCTTTAGCTTTTGCCTAAGAAGGTCCATATATGAACATAAGTGTTCCTTATACCTTGGATGTCCTGTGTTGGTTTTAATTTTCTTAAAAATTTTCTTGACCCTATTAGTTAGGCGTCTGGACGGTTTGGCGTTGTTGTTAAATTCTGTAAGTTGTCCCAATTCCTTCCTTATGTCATTAATGGACTTCTCAAGTCGCTGTTGCCACCAAGGTTTATATGGCTTTTGCTTTTCGGTACACTTTTTGTTCGGAAACCGGACTTGTTGGTTGTGAAATCGTAGCACTGTAACTGCACCACAGTAGATAAGGGTGTGTATCTCTTCCAGAGTACGGTAGTCCTTGGCACGATCCTTTAAGAGTGAATTAATGCTTGCAAGAATCCTATTGGTGTTCTTATTGGATTTGAGTTTGGGCAATATTGGTCGGTGAATTGGGTTGCTACCATCAAATTCTAATATTGCTTTAGAAAGTTCGGCAGCAGCATTTTCGTGTTCGTCAGGTTGTGTGTTACTGTCTGTGTTTGGGTTTTCGTCTTGATCAATGTTTGGTGTCTCATCGCTAGTGTGGTCATCAAGTCTTACATTATCCAGCTGATCATTTGTATGTTGGATTACATTATGATCGTCTTCTGTTTGGAGCTCAAGAAGTACTTCACTTCGTATTTGTTGCATTAGTGGACCAGGTAGTAAATTGTTTTTAATAATTGTTCGACGCTGGTCAGCAATACGTTGCTCCGTAACATGTTGAAAGTCCGGATATTGTTCTATAAATGCTTGATGAAGTGCGAATCTGTAAGTTGTTAAATCTGTCTCGATTTTGGTGATTTTAAAATAGGAACGTATAATGAATGAATTCATCTCTGTAGTCCACTTCATACGCTTCCTGGGCTTTCCGGTTTTAGTGGTCATGGATGTACCGTCCTGCGGTACACCAGAAACAGCAGAAACCGGTGGAGGATCTTCGGTGATAGTTTCCTCTTGTGTTGTCGCAGTAGCCATACTCGATGTCACGCTGCGCATGCCGCTAACCGAGGAAGAAGATGCATCATTTTTCGAACAAGCCCTTCTGTCATCAACTTGAACGCGACAAGAGTTGTAGGTGTTACCATGTCGATTCACCTGGCGATTCCTAAGTGTTAAGGTATCGGTAATAATCGAATTATTGCTCCCCCCAGAATCCGTGGAGCAGACAGCCGACATACTAGGTACACCGGCCGTGTGGGATTGTGAGCGTAGTACTCTACCTACCTGGGGTAATTTAGTTTTAAAACTCGACATAGTGATTGAAGCATTTTATACCTACTGCCAGGTACTACCATTTTCCCCTGGTAGCCCAGGCAACTCGGACCCGTGGGGGCGTCACTCCCCAGGTAGAAAAACTACCCCGTGCGGGTTATTATTATTATTATTATTATTATTATTATTTTTTTCTTTCCTTTCTCAGATGTTTTTCTCTGGTTCCATGTAACGTTGGAGAAGCAATTCAGCTTATCCCAACGATGTGAAAAATTTTCTTACTATGTGGGTTGTCTGTAATATAGCGGTTCTTGATATTAGTGGTATAAGGTTTACAGACAATCCTATTTATTATTATTATTATTATTATTATTATTATTATTATTATTATTATTATTATTATTATTATTATTATTATTATTATTATTATTATTATTATTATTATTATTATTATTATTATTATTATTATTATTAACTCCGCCAATGCCTGTCCCAAGCCAGGATGAAAAAGGAGGAGGGGGAGGAGTAAAAACCTCGTTAAAAAACCAGGGACCAGCTGGCCAACTGGTAGGCCCCCTTTCCCGGGGTACGAGGACCCAATCCAAGGTGGAACAGCTACGCCGAGGGATGCATGGCCAGGGGGGAGCCTGGTCGTTAGCAGCGAACTCTGGGCACCGGGCGACACCCAGTTTAAACGTAGCCTTCTTCTAGTATGCGGGGCTCTACTAGAAGTGACCGACAAACTTCCCTAGCTACTCGTGGGAATAAGAATGGCAAAATCAAATACATCTAATAAAAAAGGAGAGAAGGAAGTAACAGCACTAATGGAGCTGCAGATTTTGGAGAGAGAAGACCAAGAGAGGATGGAGTCGATGAAGAAGACTCAGGCTGACATGAGAGAAGCTGTTAAACGGCAACCAAATATCAGCCAGGTGGTCAAGACAGGGCTGCAAGTAATGGTAGAATTATGTGATGGTCTCGTCGCCCGAGAAAAGAAGAGGACTGTTCTCCAGAAAAAACTAATTGAGGAGGCGCAACAATTGTCTCGGTGGTCACCCGCCAAGGCATTGAAAGGTGGAAGTCAGAAACGGCCTAGGACTGGCGAACCAAGTGACATCATTTTGGATGAAGAGACAGAAATGGAAACGGATGCCTCCAGCTTTCCCGTTAGTGACTCAGACGCTGGAAGCGCTCGCGATCTCAAAACCTATGAGAAGAAGACAGACCTCAGCAAGGGTGAAATAAGTAAGGAAGTCGAAAGAGCGAAGACGGATGAAGAGAGGCTTTCAAAAATTCGCAAGCAAGAAGAAGTGGAACGACATAGGATAGAAAAACAACAAAGCAGCCGAGTACGGGTGCTAGAGCCCAAAAAAGAAAAGACGAAAGACACACAAAACAATAAGAAGAAGAAGGAGGGTGGAAGTAACCGGAGAACAGCACTCAGGCTGAAGCGAAAAAACAATAGGCCTGAAGCCCTGGTTATTAAAGTGTCAGAGCAGACTCCTTATGCTGAAGTTTTGAGAAAGCTGAAGGAAGGAGTGGATCCCGCGAAGACCAATACGGAGATAAGAACAATTAAGAAGACCGGGAAAGGCGACGTTATGCTCGAGATGAGCAGAAGTTGCAAAATTACTAAAGACTTCAGAAAGGCCGTCGAGGATGCTGTGGGTAAAGGCCTGATCAAAGACCTGACGCCAAGGGCATCATTAGAGATCCGAGACATTGATTGTCTCACTACAGTGAATGAAGTGAAGGAGGCTATCGAGTCCAAGCTAGGAAAAGGGAAGATAGATCACCTGACGGTTCACTTGACCCCACCAAACCAGCGGGAACAGAGGGCAGCAATCGTAACCCTCACAGGCGAAGATGCAGAGAAGCTGATGGCTGATGGGAAGCTCAGATGTGGCTGGGTCAGTTGCAGACTGAGACGGCGGGTGAAAGTTTCTAGGTGCTACAATTGCCTTGGGTTTGGACATCTGTCTAGGGATTGTCGAGGGTCCGACCGCACTGACACGTGCTTTAAGTGCGGCAAAATAGGGCATAAGGCAGCAGCGTGCCAGGGGCCAATCAACTGTCCCCTTTGTGTTGAGATAGGTGGAGTGCCATCCAATCACCAGGCAGGCAAGAAAGGGTGTACCGCTTTTCGGAGGGCCTTGGAAAGGAGGGAGCCGGAAAGACCATAAAAGTTCTTCAAATTAACTTGAACCGAAGTCAAACGGCAAATAACTTGAAAGAAGTATTTGCTAGAGAAAGGCAGGCGGATATGATGCTCATTAGTGAGCAGTATACTTACGGCAGGAGAGGGCAAAACTGGTATGCAGATCCAACGGGCACAGCAGCCATATGGATAATAAATACTCTGGCTGTCCCCATATAGGCAAAGGGTGAAGGCCCGGGGTTTGTTTGGATTAAGAGCAGAGGCGTTGCCTATTTCAGCTGCTACCTGACGCCCAATGAACCGATCGCCGAATATGAGGGAAAGCTGTCAGCAATTGAGGACGAGATCCGAGGCATGTGATGCGAGGGGCTGGTTGCAGGCGACTTCAATGCAAAAGCACTGGAGTGGGGGGAGCCACATCCAGACAGCAAAGGGCATAAGGTTATGGATATGGTGTCACGCCTTGGTTTGGTTATCACTAACCTAGGGGACGTGCCTACTTTTAGAAGAGCAGGATGCAGAGGAACCATTCCCGACATCACGATGGCCTCTGAACGAGTTGCAGGACGAATAAGTGGATGGCAAGTGCTGGAAGATTATTCTGCCAGTGACCATCAGTACATTGAGTACAACATTGGAGTAAGCGAAACCACACCGGAAGTAGCCACCCCTCCCCGTTGGAACGTGGAACGGCTGGACAAAGATCTGTTTGACGCAATGATTCACCTGGGAAGATGGACGCTTCAGCGCATAAAGCAACGAGCAGAAGCTGGATCAATGGCATTGCTTTTAGTGACTGCAACCATGGATTTGCTTACCAGGGCATGCAATAGCTCCATGCCAAAAAAAAAGGTAGTGCGAGACCGACGTCCTGCATACTGGTGGAATCAAGAGATTGCCGACCTGAGAAAGACTTGCTTCCGACTCAGGAGAACAGCACAAAGGACTAGGCGAGAGTCTGCCGACTTCCAAGCGAAGTCTGACCAATACCGGATGGGAAGGCGAGCTCTGAAGGTAGCCATTGCAAGAAGCAAGACGGCTAAATGGAAGGAGTTATGCGAGGATGTGGACAATGACCCTTGGGGGCTTGGTTACAAGATTGTACTACAAAAACTCAAGGGCATGGATCCAACAGCTCAAATGTCACCTGAGGTAAAAGACAGAATAGTGGACGAGCTGTTTCCTGCCCACGATGTAGAGGACAGATCAACAGTTGAGGTATTGGAAGAAGTACCCCTCTTTAGAAAGGACGAGCTAATGTTCGCAGTGAGAGGAATGCGCAATAAGAAGGCACCAGGCCCAGATAAGATCCCAGTAGAAATACTGAAATTTGTAGCCGATAAACACCCGCAGGTGTTGCTGGACATGTTTAATGCGTGTCTCATCGAAGGAATATTCCCAGAGCGATGGAAAGTGGCTAGACTTGTCCTTATTGGGAAAGGGAAAGGAGATCCCAACACTGCGTCGGCGCACAGACCTCTATGCATGCTTGACACAGCTGGAAAACTTTACGAAAGGATGCTAAGACGAAGGATCCTGAAGGCAGTTGGCGAAGCAGGAGGCCTGTCTTCAAGACAGTATGGCTTCACTGCAGGAAGATCAACGGTAGATGCTATTAGTGAGGTAGTGAGGTCTGCACAGGCAGCACAAACAGGAAACCACTGGAGCAGAGACATCTGCATGGCCGTTACATTAGATGTGAAGAATGCTTTTAACTCTGCACGATGGAGTGACATCCTGGAAGCGATGCGATCCTTTAACATACCAGCCTACCTCTACCGCGTCCTTCAGGATTACCTTTTTGACCGGTGGCTGGAGTATGATACTCAGGCAGAAAAGAGGAAGAAGCAAATCACTTCAGGGGCAGCGCAAGGATCCATTCTTGGGCCAGACCTTTGGAATATTAATTACGACGGTATCTTGAACATCGAAATGCCGGATGGGATCTTTCTGGTGGGGTACGCTGACGACATTGTTGCTGTTATTAAGGCTAGAACAACGGAGCTGTTGCAGTTCAAGCTCAATCAGATGATGAGGCGCGTCCTAGAGTGGATGGAGTCCCGATCCCTCTCTCTGGCCATCCAGAAGACAGAGATTGTGCTGCTGACACGCAAAAGTATTGACAGGAACATCGGAATGCTTGTGGACGGTCAGACTATCGAGACGTCCAACGCCATCAGGTATCTAGGGGTTATGCTCGATGTGAAGCTTAAATTCTGGACTCATATCTGCAAGGCGGCCGACAAAGCAGCGGTGATTGTAGGGAAGTTGAGTCAACTCATGGCAAATGTAGGAGGCCCAACTCCAAAGAAGCGGAAACTACTCATGAGGACGACAGAAGCAATTATGCTGTACGGTGCGGAGGTATGGGCCGATGCCCTACGGTTCCGCAAATACAGCGCTAGAATGGAGTCCATCCAGAGAAGAGGGGCTCTGCGAATTTGCAGTGCGTATAGGACAGTATCTGCTCCTGCAGCACTGGTCATTGCCGGAGTAGTTCCCATAGACCTGCTTGCAGATGAGCGAAGGAGAATCTACATCAGAAAAGGCGATGGTCTTCCTGACACCATCAAACAGCAGGAAAGGGAGTTAACCCTAAGGACTTGGCAGCGACACTGGAGAGAAGAGAGTAAAGGAAGATGGACGGCTAGGCTTATCTACGACATTCAGCTTTGGACCAGAAGGGCTCATGGTGAGGTAAATTATTATCTTACCCAGTTTCTAACTGGACATGGTTATTTCCGGGCATATCTGGCCAAAATCGGGAAGGCAGCCGAGGCGAGGTGTATCTACTGCTCGATAGGAGATGAAGACGCTAACCATACTTTCTTCCATTGCTCAAGGTGGGCGCGGATGCGCAGCAGCCTGGAAGAAAAATTGGGAATTTTAGACCCTGAGACCATCGTTAGGATAATGATTGAAAGCCGCGAGAACTGGGACGCCGTCACCACCTACGTCGTAGTGGTCCTAAAAATAAAAGAGAGGGACAGGGAGTGGGAGGGATGAGCGCTAATCCCCTTCCGTCTTCCAAAAAACGCAAAACCAAGACTGGCTGGTTCAAAAAAGACGAGGCTATTTCTGCCTAAATCAAGGAGGGGCCAAGAAAACTAACTGGCTGCAAATAGAGGCCACCCCGAAGTAATACCATTAACGTAGTTCCAGGGCAGTCTCTTTTTTTGGCGAGGGGCATTTTTTTAGTGGGTATACTGCAAAACCAGGACAGGAGTCCCACACGAAGGGCGGGAGAGCAATCGTCCGCTAATACCATCTAGCGGTATCCCGTCGCCAGTCCTTAACGGATTTTTTTTGCCCCAAAAAAAAAAAAAAAAATTATTATTATTATTATTATTATTATTATTATTATTATTATTATTATTATTATTATTATGTTTCTTTTTCTCGTTCACTCGACGGATGTTTTACATTTTAACGGGCTTGGCCAAGTTGAAATGTAGCTTTTTATTCTGATTGTAGGAAACGTCGGACAATATTGCATGTTTTCAGAATGGTGGCTTTTTGTAAGTTGTGGAAAATATACAAGGGGAGTCTTAGATCTTGAAGGTGTTATTATTATTATTATTATTATTATTATTATTATTATTATTATTATTATTATTATTATTATTATTATTATTATTATTATTATTATTATTATTATTATTATTATTATTATTATTATTATTATTATTATTATTATTATTATTATTATTATTATTATTATTATTATTATTATTATTATTATTATTAATCATTATTATTATTTTCAAAAAAAGACTTATGCACTTACTCAGCTTTCGCTGGTAATATTTACCTATCCCGAGCGTAAACGCAAATGGGATTAGGCTCAAAATTTACATATTTAAAAATTTCCGAACAGTGTGACATGTATTTACAATTGCCGCTTTTTGCAAATCAATGAAAGTATTTTTATGAAGACTGAGTTTTTTAAGACTGTCTTCAAGACTTTTGGGAATGAGTTCAGTTAATGATACGATGATCGGTACCACCTCCACTTTTTTTGCATGTCACATCTGTCCCACTTCTATAGCAAGATCGGTGTACTTTGCCATCTTTTCATTATACTTATCCAAAACGTTGTAATTGTTTGGAACTGCAACATCGACTAACAGCACCGCTTTAGCTTTCTTATCCTCTACTACAATGTCGGGTCGATTATTCGTCACCTGTCTATCGGTGATAATGGACCTATCGTAGTAGCATCGTCAATCTGACGATGCTAGTTATAGCGAAACAGCTGTAATTGAATTTTAAAGCGAATTTTTCGAATAAATAGTGGAAGTTTAGTTTAACTTTTCAGTTATTTATTGTTCTTGGTAAGATGAACTTCCAAAAAGTAGAGGTTAACACAATCAAGTTTAGTGTTGTTGACCATGGTAGAAAGTGGATTCATTGCCAAACAGAACCACAATGGACTAAGTGAGTTCCCTTGGAATATTCCCTTTCGAATAGAAATGTCGTTAGTCTTAATATACTGACCATTAATATTTACCTAAAGGCTTGTTCGCCATTGCTTCATTGAAGCTTCAAGAAAAGAAACTATGGTGGGGTTTATTTTGTAGATGTTTAAAACGCTTATAAGCCAGGAATGAGGCACGCTGTCAAATGCCTTACGGTAGTCTACAAAAGCAGTCGAGATGTTGCGACATTGCTTTTGCGCTTGTCTTAGTATAACAGAGTCGATAATAAGCTGTTTTTTGCAACCCTGGTGACCACGTTTACATCCTTTTTGCTCCTCTGCCAAGATGTTATTTTGGTCCACATGCTTGTAAATTCTGTTAGTAATGCATGATGTTAATATCCTGTAAAGCGTTGTACTTGTTTTTCAGCATCTGTTGTTATTTCCAAGTCCATATATGAGGGTCTGCTAAATTTAGAGGCGAGTATTTCTTATCTGCTCCTATGACAGACTTATGTAAATTAGATGACAGTGATTTTGTAATAAAGAAGTCTCGTAATCTATTTATCTGTTTGTTATGTAGATTTACTATATCACATAAAGCTCTTCCTCCCTCCTTTCTCGGTAGTGTTGTTCTAAGCACTGACGATGTTGGATGGTGACATCTGTACTTTGTCATCATAGTTCGGGTTGTTCTCTGAATATCTTCCAATTCGGTTTTTGTCCATTGTAAAATACCGAAAGAATAGGTCAACACAGGTACGGCATATGTATTAATGGCTCGGTTTAGATTTCCTGCGTTCAACTCAGATTTTAGTAGGGAACTTACCCTTTGTGAAAACTCATTCCTAATTTTAGCTTTGGACTGTTTTTGGTCTAACAATCTGGCTTGTTGAAATCCTAAGTATTTATAGGTTTCCCCATTCTGCATGGCAGCGATTATATCTCCATTAGGTAGCGCCACATCTCCATTGACAATTTTTCCCTTTTCGATGTTTAAAGTACGGCACTTATCTAAACCAAATTCTATGTGTATATCACTGGAGAACCTTACAGTTATATCCAGAAGATGTTAAATTTGTTGTTGATTGGAAGCAAAAATTTTGATGTCATCCATATAAAGGAGATGGGAAACGGTGAAGTTAGTGTTTCTATTAGTCTTCAGATTGAAGCCATATTTTGTGTCGTTAAGCATGTGAGAAAGTGGATTCATTGCCAAACAGAACCACAATGGACTAAGTGAGTCACCTTGGAATATTCCTCTGCGAATAGCAATTTCATCGGTTTTAAAATGCTGACCATTTATATTTAACTGAAGGTTTGTTCTCCATTGTTTCATCGATGCTTCAAGAAAAGTAACGATGGTAGGATGTACTTTGTAGATGTTTAAAACACGTATAAGCCAGGAATGAGGTACGCTGTCAAATGCCTTACGGTAGTCTATAAAAGCAGTCGAAATGTTGCGACATTGCTTTTGCGCTTGCCTTAGGATCACAGAGTCAATAACAAGTTGTTCTTTGCATCCCTGGTGACCACGTTTACATCCCTTTTGCTCCTCTGCCAAGATGTTATTTTGGTCAACATGCCTGTAAATTTGGTTAGTAATGCAAGATGTTAATATCTTGTAAAGCGTTGGAAGACATGTGATTGGTCTATACTGTGAAGGATCCTGTGTGTTAGCTGTTTTGGGAAGCATATGGGTTAAACCATGAGTAAGAAAGGCTGGAATGTCTTCTGGATGTTGAAGAATATGTGTAAATTTTAATGCGATTATCTCGTGTAAGCTGTCAAATTTTTTGTACCAGAAATTTTGGATATTATCAATTTCTGGAGCTTTCCAACTATTAGTTTCTCCTACGGCTTGGCTTACTTCAGCTGTTGTTATGTTATTAAACAACATTGGAGTAATATTTAGTTTGTCCTTCTCGGATTCTATCCATGCTGCACCCTCGTTGTGTTTTTGAGGATGGGACCATATTAAAGACCAATAGTCCGTAAGGTCATCCTTACTTGGAAGATTGCGGTAGTTGTTTGTTCCGGCACTACTAAGTTGTCTTTAGAAGATGTTTTCATTGGTGTTAAATAAGTGGTTTTGCTGTTTCTTTTTAGTGCATTTGACGTAACGAGACAATCGTTTGGATTTCGCCTTTAGCTTTTGCCTAAGAAGGTCCATAAATGAACATAAGTGTTCCTTATACCTTGGATGTCCTGTGTTGGTTTTAATTTTCTTAAGAATTTTCTTGACCCTATTAGTTAGGCGTCTGGACGGTTTGGCATTGTTGTTAAATTCTGTAAGTTGTCCCAATTCCTTCCTTATGTCATTAATGGACTTTTCAAGTCGCTGTTGCCACCAAGGTTTATATAGGTTTAGCTTTTCGGTAGACTTTTTGTTCGGAAACCGGACTTGTTGGTTGTGACATCGTAGCACTGTAACTGCACCACAGTAGATAAGGGTGTGTATCTCTTCCAGAGTACGGTAGTCCTTGGCACGATCCTTTAAGAGTGAATTAATGCTTGCAAGAATCCTATTGGTGTTCTTATTGGATTTGAGTTTGGGCAATATTGGTCGGTGAATTGGGTTGCTACCATCAAATTCTAATATTGCTTTAGAAAGTTCGGCAGCAGCATTTTCGTGTTCGTCAGGTTGTGTGTTACTGTCTCTGTTTGGGTTTTCATCTTGATCAATGTTTGGTGTATCATCGCTAGTGTAGTTCTCAAGTCTTATATTATCCAGCTGATCATTTGTATGTTGGATTACATTATGATCGTCTTCTGTTTGGAGCTCAAGAAGTACTTCACTTCGTATTTGTTGCAATAGTGGACCAGGTAGTAAATTGTTTTTAATAATTGTTCGACGCTGGTCAGCAATACGTTGCTCCGTAACATGTTGAAACTCCTGATATTGTTCTATAAATGCTCGATGAAGGGCGAATCTGTAAGTTGTTAAATCTGTCTCAATCTTGGTGATTTTAAAATAGGAGCGTATAATGAATGAATTCATCTCTGTAGTCCACTTCATACGCTTCCTGGGCTTTCCGGCTTTATTGGTCGTAGATGTACCGTCCTGCGATACTCCAGAAGCAGCAGAAACCGGTGGAGGAGATTTGGTGTTATTTTCCTCTTGTGTTGTCGCAGTAGCCATACTCGGTGTCACGCTGCGCATGCCGCTAACCGAGGAGGAAGATGCGTCACTTTTCGAACAAGCCCTTGTCATCAACTTGAACGCGACAAGATTTGTAGGTGTTGCAATGTCGATTCACCTGACGATTCCTAAGTGTCTGTAAGTATCTGTAACAATCGAATTATCGCTCCCCCCAGAATCCGTGGAGCAGACAGCCGACATACCAGGTACACCGGCCGTGTGGGATTGTGAGCGTAACACTCTACCCACCTGAGGTAATATAGTTTTAAAATTCGACATCGTTGAAGTTGCATTTTATACCTACTGCCAGGTACTACCATTTTTCCCTGGTAGCCCAGGTAACTCGGATTATTATTATTATCATTATTATTATTATTATTATTATTATTATCAAAAGACTTATGCACTTACTCAGCTTTCGCTGGTCATATTTACCTATCCCGAGCGTTAACGCAAATGGGATTAGGCTCAAAATTTACATATTTAAAAATTTCCGAACAGTGTGACATGTGTTTAAAATTGCCGCTTTTTGCAAGTCAATAAAAGTGTTTTTATGAAGATCGAGTTTTTTAAGACTGTCTTCAAGACTTTTGGGGATGAGTCCAGTTGATGATACGATGATCGGTACCACCTCCACTTTTTCTGCATGCCACATCTGCCCTACTTCTATAGCAAGATCGGTGTACTTTGCTATCTTTTCATTATATTTGTCCAAAATATTGTTGTTGTTTGGAACTGCAACATCGACTAGCAGCACTGAATTAGCTTTTTTATTCACTACTACAATGTCGGGTCGATTATTCGTCACCTGTCTATCGGTGATAATGGACCTATCGTAGTAGAGTCTAAAATCTGCATTCTCGAGCACTGCCTGTGGATTGTACTTGTAATACGGTGTATATGTATTCAGCAGTCCATATTTGTTGGACAGTTTCTGGTGGATAATATTACACAGCTGGTTGTGCCTGCGTAAATAATCCATGTTGGCTATGGTTGAACACCCTGATGTGATGTGTTGTATGGTTTCCGACGTTTGTTGGCACCGTCTACACTTGTCCGATGTAATAGTTTGGTCCCTGATAACAAATTTTTTGTAGTTGTTCGTATTAATTACTTGATCCTGAATGGCCATCATAAATCCTTCAGTCTCTGGGAACAAGGTACCGTCAGCAAGCCACCTATTTGATGCTATTTTGTCAATGTGCGGTTGGTTAAGGTCGTGATGATGTCGACCATGTAGAGCTTTTTGGGCCCATTTTACGTGTTTCTCAGTATCTGTTGTTACTTCTAAATCCACATTAGGATTATTATTATTATTATTATTATTATTATTATTATTATTATTATTATTATTATTATTATTATTATTATTATTATTATTATTATTATTATTATTATTATTATTATTATTATTATTATTATTTGAATTCATATGTTTTAATTTATTTCCAGGGTTTTAAGGCCATCGAGTGTTGCTAATGGTATTTTCCCAGTAGCTCCGAGGATTATTGGCACAATGTTGACGCGATCTTGGCTCCACATGTCTTTGATCTCATTTGCTAATGGTAAACGTTTGTTTATTTTTTCTTGATATTTTCACTGAATATTTGTTGGGAGCGGGTTTGCCATGTCTATGATGTATGTAATGTACCTGGACGATGTACTAGAACATTCCTTATGTTCAATTTACCAAAGGTTTTAATTTCAACAAAAGCTCCGCTTATAATCATTCTAAAAATTGTAAATAATTATAATAATTTAACTAATATAGATTGGTGTTTACCAGCAACCAGGTTTCATAAGTTAATTTTAGATCAAGTTTTAATGCTTGCTTAACCACAGTGTGTGTGAATGTTTGGTGTTTGTCTCCCTATACATTCAACAACTTTCTAATGATTATATATTTTACTTATAATATCATCACTATTAGTTATTAATATTAATTTATAAATATAGATGTAACTCATTATTGTTAACCATGTAATAAGGCATCTAGCCTGTTTGGTTAAAAATAAATAAATAAATAAATAAATAAATGTCTTTTCGTGTACTCATTAGGGGCTAATACTGTGCATCCGCTCACTATGTGATCAATCGACTCTGTTTGTTCTCCACACATTCGGCATTTGTCTGTCTCTAAGTGTTGTTTCATGATGTATTTTTGGTAATTACGTGTAAGAATTACTTGATCTTGAATAGCCATGACTTTTCTGTTCTGGGAACAGTTGTCCCTTCTTAAGCCATTCTAATGATGTTTTCTTATCAATGTGGTTTTGTTTGATTAATGCAGGATATCGTCCATGTTGTTCTTTGCTGAGCCATTTTTCCATATGATTTATAGGTTCTGTTGTAAATAGTTCTCTACTTTCTAGGTTCAGGGGCGTGATTTTTTTTATCTTTGTCTACGATTGCTTTGTATATTCCGGTTTTTTCAGCTTTTCTATGAAAGTAGCTTCTTAAGTTTTTTATTTGTTTCTCATGTAATTCTTTAATATTTAACACTCTCCATCCTCCTTGCTCTCTGGGTAGATGAAATCTCTCCATAAAGCTTCTTGGGTGGTGAAACCTGTGCTTGGTGGCTACTGTTCGTGTTATGCGATTCAGTTCAGTTAACTCTGTTTCCGTCTATGATATGATGCCGAAACTATAGGTCAGGATTGGGATTGCATAGGTGTTAATCGCTTTTACCATATTCTTTCCACGTAGCTTCGTCCTCATTATCATTTTGAGCCTTTGTCTGAGATTGCCTTTAAGGTGTTCTTTCGTCTGCTTTTGATCTATCCCACGTGCTTGTTGATATCCCAAATATTTATACAGCCCGTTCTGTTTCATTCCAGCTATCACACCAGCCTGTTCTCCCATTTCCACTCCTTGATGCTTCCTCCATTTACCTTTTTCCATGACATTGATGCGACATTTGTCTAGGCCAAATGTCATGTTAATGTCTTCACTAAACCTTTTTGTTAATTGAATTTTTTGTTTAAGGTCTTTATCGGATTAAACATATGTTTTGAGATCATCCATGTACAGGAGATGGGTAAGTATCATATTGTTTTTTACCTTTACACCTTTATTTTGTTTTTTTTAGAGTGAAGGAGAGTGGGTTGAGAGCCATGCAGAACTATAGGGGGCTCAGGGCATCTCCCTGGAAAATTCTACACTGTATTGGTAAGTCCCCGATTACTTGTTGCTTATTTTTGGCTATGATTGTTAATGTTGTTTACCATGTTCTAATTGTTTTTTCTAGGAATTTTATTATTTGCGGGTCAATTTTTTAGAGTTCGAGTACATCCAGGAGCCACGTGTGTGATACGCTGTCAAATGCTTTCTGGTAATCTATGTACGCAGTGAAAAGGTCTTTCTTTTCTTTTTTTGCAAAGCCTGTTATAATGGCATCGATTACCAGCTGTATCTGTTGATCGTATAATATAGTTATGTCGTTGGTTCTGATCCCGTCTGCTGGTTGGTGTTTATACCATTTTTCCTCGCATTTTATACCATAGTGTTTACTTAGGACCCAGTGTATATACCCGCATACTTTATTATGTCGCTCCAGGTATTCATGTTTTGCTAACTCAGGGCATCCTGATATAATATGGTTGATGTGTTCCTCTCCTTTATTACAGAGTCGGCATTTGGTGGTGTTATTGTCTATTTTAAGAATATGTTTATCATATCTCGTTCGTATAGCTTGATCCTGGGCGGCTGTAATTAGGGCCTCTGTTTCTCCTTTTAATTTTCCGAGTTTAAGAAATGATAGTATTATTATTATTATTAATAATCATTGTGTAGGATGAAAAATTATGTGTAAACCTTGGCAGTAAACTTCTCTCTTCGGGTCTCAAAAAGTGCCTTTATCTGTTTTTCTGCTGAAAATTGCCACTTTACCGCCTAGGTATACAATATACTATTGTTACGAAGTAATTTGTTTATTGTTCTTAATATGATCGACTTCCAGTCGATTCAAGTATGGATTAGTGCAATATATTTTATTAAAAACTTCATTTAGTTGGTAAAAACTAAATGTGATTAAATTTGATGTAGTAAATTAACCGAGATTTAACAATTTAAAGTTAAGTGTCCATTTATGACAAAATAGTGTAGAGAGCGGTTTCGAGATTGCACTCTCAACTGTATTTGGGTCTGAAAGAATTCTCAGAGACAATTTGTAAAGAATTGCCGAGACTGCGCTTCTTACAAGTAGATATGTCACAGTTTGATATCTATGCCAGAGAAGCTGGGACAAGTCTCATGAGTTTAGTGAAAACCATATTTGACGGAAAAAATGATTATATGAAATTGAACTGGTGATACAATTTCGCAATTCATTTACCTTTAGTACTGTGCAAACAAAACGCAAAGGAAGTTAACAATGTTTAAACTGCTGTGCAACCTCCAGCCTCAACTCATTTACGAGAGCCGAACCGGCAATATGACGATCTACCTTTCTTCTTAACCATCGCTAAAAGCATAAAAAACACTGGTGATTAAAAATATAGCCCTTGCACGTTTATTTACATAGATGGTGGTTTCAATTAAACCTCGTTTATATTCATCAAACGGGCAATGGATAGATTCAATGTAAGAACCAGAATTATTGGAGCTAGATTTATTACATTTATTATTATACTCACTGTGACAGTGACTTCAGCAAAAAGGTGTCCTCAAGGATGAGTGCTTTTACCCCTGCTGTGGTCCCTGGTCGTTAACGACCTTCTGTCAACGCTGCACAACTGGCTTTACGATTCAAGGATATGCCGATGACCTCGTCGTAACTATTAGGGGCAAGCAAAATAAAGTTAACTTAATGCAAATTGCCCTAAATATTACAGAGAAACGGTGCAAGAAGGAAGTCCTTAAGGTGACTCTAGACAAAACAATTTTGATACCTTCAGCAGGAGACGCAGATACTCTCTAGCCGCTGCAACTATGAACAATATTGAACTAAAATTTTCCAAGGATGTAAAATATCCAGAAGTGATCTTGGATTAAAAAATAACTTGGAACAATTATTCGAAAAAATGTATAAAAAGCCTTAGTGACGAGCTGGACTTTGAGGAAGACATGTGGAAACACTTTGGACTTGAAACCGAAAATGATCTTCTGGTCATATCAAACGTTTTTTGAATTTTTGAATCTTAGTGTCTAATATTTTAAATAATATTACAAATAAAAATAAATAACTGTAGATATAACTTCTTTCATTTTATCATAGAAAATTACTTTTAATTAATTAACGAATCTAATTTGGGAAACAGCTAGTTCTGATAAAGAAACGGTTGAAGATGAGGATGCAGATGCATTTGACTACAATGCTGACCTGTCAGATGACGAACGTGACGCTTCCTTTAATGATGAAAATTAAATTAATTTTCATAAAAATTGTCTTTTTTTAATAAATTTCAAATTAAATTAAGTACTTTTAGTTAATACAGAAATCAATGTTTACTTGAGATCACCCCTTTGAATTAACGCCTCGTAAAAGCTGCATTTCAGAGTTCTATACCGGGAATTAAAGGTGTGGAATAACGTTGTCTATCACGGTGTTGATGGATTCGGTCCCGGCAGGTCATAGATTAAAATGAGTAAATTTTAATCACTTTATCTATAGACGTATTGGGTCCCAATGGTAGTTAACTACCTAAAGATTTTCTTCGGGGAAACGTACCTCTTTTCGGAAATCCAATCCTCCCTCTTTTTATTGTATCTGAATGTTTAAATTAAATACTATTTTATTCATTGTTTATATTTCATCGCGTGCATTTCATATTTCAGATCAATTTGTCTATTGTTTTAAACATTTTAAAAATGAATATAAATATCATTCGTCGTGTACTTCAAGAGAATCTGCCATCAACCATTACAACAAATGACGTAGCAAATATTTTTTTAGATTGGGTTAGGTTAGGTTAGGTTAGGTTAGGTTAGGTTAGGTTAGGTTAGGTTAGGTTAGGTTAGGAATTTTTAAATCCTAAAATGTATACCTTTACAATAATATTTCAATGTAATAAATATATCAAATTTTTAAATTAGTTTTATTACCTGTTTTTCATTTGGTTTACCAACAGGTGGCTGGGACCGAATCCATACATTATTATTCAGGTAGGACAAAAGTTCGAAACCCAATAAGCACGTTATTTTTGAACTACCTGCTACTTGGGACCCAATAAGCATATGCCCGTCTATCAACCCCCAAAGTCTTATCGTGGAGCCGATGATAAATGCAAAACCCCACTCGGCTTCTGGTCTATTAGAAATATGGTTTTTGAACGAATTTCCAATTCATGTTTTACCAAACAAGTCATAAAGCTGAGAACTCAAGTATACTTATATATGACACTATTTACTAATGAAGGCATTACATGAAGGTGGGTCATCCTGCACATTAGAAATATTTAATATTATTATTTATTTATAAATAATTAATTATAATGCGTTTTTTATGGACACACTGTATACATCAATGTTTAATTAATAGAAATCCATCCATTAGACCCTGTCCTTTCCTTATAGTTAAGTTACCCTAACCTAACCTAACCATTAGTAAATTCGATAATATTTTTATCATTTTCTCATGATGATCTATAAAAAGTTGTATAAATTTAAATAATTTATAATGATTGCACAGAATATAAATATAGATTCCAGAATAAACGGCAGATATCTAGCGATGTTAATAAAAAACTATTGACACCTTAAATCCTTTATCATTTAATTTATTTAAGCATATAATAAGACATTCAAGATAATAACCAATAGATTTCAAGCCAAATTCAATTTGAACAATTGAAATGTGCTTTTGACGGCCAATAGGACTGAAATATAATAGAAGAATCGGCGAGTAGTAGAAATTTGTGCGGGCTATTGAAAAATTCATCCCTTCACACGGTAAAACGCCAGCAAATATCGATTATGGATGTAGCAGATGTGACCGGCATAATTTTCTTTACTCGAACCATTTCCGAACACCAAAACTTTTATTGGGGACGTAATCGCATAACTTGGAATGTGATTTAACATTTGGCCATCGTCGAGTCGCCTTTCTAGCTAACTTTCCGCGTCTACCACTTGCTGCTAACTTCTCATGTGTTAACTGGATGACGCACGGTACAGCTAAAAGCTTCTCTACTTACATTTTAAAATACTTGAGAACTTTTTTATTTATCCAGAGGAAGCGACTTTTTCACTTGCATTATTCAGGGAAACCTAATTCTTTAAAGTAACAAAATGTGAAATTTTAAAATAGAAATAATTGTCATAAAAGTAATTATGCGTCAAGGTAGAAAAGTGAGTTATTATTCTGTAGTTCCATTTAAAGACCAAGAAGCTAAGCTTTGAGGTTTTCAATGCAACCGATACGCTCATATAGTGGCTCATATAGCAGTCTAGCAGTCTATTTTTTTAAATATTAGTTTTTAAAGCTATAAAAATTTTTAGACGGGTCAACACAACAGTCACTCCCGTTTTACATGGCATGACAGTGATAAGACAATCAGTAACATATCCAATCATTTTTATTTTGATTTGATATGTATTGTATTGTTAAAATCCTCATAAAAATACATGGATACGTGAATTTGATTTTCAGTTTTGAATAAGTATATAAAAATACATGGATATGTGAATTTGATTTTCATTTTTGAATAAGTATGTTCATTTTGTTTTTGCATCAGTTAACTGATGCGAACTGATGTGGACCCGGCTTTAAACGTTTATTTATTTCACATAATAGGTATTGAATCAATGTAATAGGTTAATAATGGTTTACAATAAATATTACAAAATAACTCTGTTTTCATAAACTTTGGGTATAGGGAATGCTTAACAAAAATTAAAGATACATAATCGAATATTTTATTTATGATATAAAATACAGGTCGTTCCATTTAAAAGAGGAGAAAAAATGAAAATTACGAGTTATCGTCCACCCTACAATAAATATTACAAAATAAATCTGTTTTCGTAAACTTTGTGTATAGGGAATGCTTAACAAAAATTAACATTTAATAGAATACGGTGATATTTGATCACATTACGAAACTCTGTTAGGCAAAATACTTTTTTTTTCTTCAACGTACAATAAGATACTGTAACGGTCTAAAATCCTATTAAATAAAATAAATATTATAGCACTTTTATAATTTACATTATTTGGCCGTGGTGCCCTATATCGACTAATAACGAAATTAATAAGGTCAAATAATTCAATAGCGCCTGATCTCTGTATTAATAATTATTGTAAGTAAAACATAATTCGGTAGGTGCCACTGATATTGATATGCGCACGGAAGCGATTAAGTATCATTTTTTAGTTTTGACTGAAAACCGATAACCTGCCACGTTATCGAAAAATTTTGCAGGTTGGTGTAATAAATTTTCAGATTATAGTGACATTTTAGTCAGCCTTTATTGGGATTATATTTTGAAAATTACTTTTAATTATTGTGGGCTTTGTTTGGATGTCCATGTGGATTGCCTAAATAATTTCTCGTTGAGGATTAGTTTTTACACTACAACGACAACAGCAACTTTTTAAATTGTCAGGTTTTACAACACAAGTTAAGGAAGCGCCTCTAATCCATTAAATTATCAGGAATATTTATAGTACCCCTTGGCCCGGGGTACTTAGTTACTACCTAGTATCACGCAGTCACTACCTAGTCAGTACCTATTTACTGCATACGTTCATATCTATTATCATTATCGTCCGTTTTGCTGTCTCCATTTATTATCGTTTTCTTATCTACCTATTTGGAAATTGATGCTTGCATGCTGTCTAAACTGGTTCTACTTGTTCAACATATTGGATTGGATCCGGACTGGAACTACTGTACTGTACTGTAACACCGGATGTAAACTGGAACAACGTTTGATCATTTGCCACCGCTGGAGTCACGCAAGTTGATATTACGAATATATTAATTTTATTATTTGATATACAATTCGATTGAAAACTTTTTTTACTTTCTCATTAAGTTATCACGAGCATACGGGTTAATTTATTTATTAACTTATTATACAGAAGACCAAGAGGTCTGTCTTGTATAATAAAATTTTTAAATATAAAAATCATTATTGCTTAGTTATTTGTACTATATTATTTTGTTAAAGGAATGCTATAGTTGTTTCGAATTGCTATAAACATAGTGTTATATACATTAATTAATAAGACCTTATTTTGAATACTCGATACCTGCGCCTGAGCTCAAGCGAAGTGTTAGTACTTAAAGATCACCAGTTTTAAATAGTTTTTTTTTATAAAATTACTTCTTATTTTTGAACATATAAAAGTTTATAGTAATCCTTCTTTAAGTCAGTTAGTTACATATATCATAGAGAAACATAATAAGATGATGTGTGAAAGACGAGCAAAGCGCTAAACATTGGTGTTGTTAAGATACGATATTGAGGGTTTATAAGGTAGTGGGAATTACTATTAAATTAAATTAATAACTTTAACTTTTTGTTATTATTGACATAGATAAGTTTATTAAACTGTTTTTTTTTGGTCATGTCTTCAGTTTTTTTTTCTTTATTGTTTTTATTGTTTGATATTTAGAGTGATTATTGTAGTCATTGGTGAGGGATAAGTCGGCATCACGTGTTTAATTGGCATATTGGTGAACATTGTGATATACTTGAATTTTTTGTATTGTAAACGCTTTGAGTACTTAAGGGCACAATTTGCCTGGCGCCCTAATTTAATACTTTATTTTTTTGAGACCCAGCCCTTCTCCACTGTTTTAGTTAGCCGTGAGTACTCGTCTACCGAGTGGTAGGCAAACCATCTTAACCGACGTATCAACTTGTTATTTCTTTTAAATTATCTACATTTATTTTGTCCCTAACTGATTACAATAAAATTAAGTCATTTATTTATCGAAGGAAAAGTCGGTTATATAATTTTGGCGCCCAACGTGGGGCCTTAACGCGCCTTTTGTTGTTTTTTTTTTTGTTGTTAATAGGCCACTTTAGGTTACTTTAGGTTACATTTATGATGGAAGGGAAATTACATGTAAACAGATTGGACAAATCTGAACTGCAATATGAGTTAGATTGGAGAGGTTATCGTAGTCAGGGAATGCAAGTAAAAGAGATGCGTCAAGCTTTAAGTAGTTTGCTAAAATTAGAAAATGTTGGTACTAGTATGACTTTTCCGACCTATCCATTTTCGTTTGAAGCAGATTCTTTGTATGTAAAAGGAAAAATTGTGGAAATTAAAGAACTTATTGCAGATTTTTTTGACTCAGAGTTGAGCGGCATGTTTAAGAAAATTTCTAGTAAGTTAGTGCATGTGTTTTATAGAGCTGAAAGGTCCATTTCAACCAAGGATGAAGAACATAGAGAAAAATCAGGTTATCTGGTAGAGTTGTTAGGGTTGCAAAATGATTTAAAGTCGAAGGTTTCACTCTTTAAACGTCAAAATCAAAACGTTGTAACTCCTTTGAATTTAAGTACGATTTTACCACGTACTAGCAGTCCTGTTAACTCTTCTGACTCGGAGGATGACGGGGTAATTAGAGGTCCATCTAACAACTCTCCATTTTATGGGATTGGTAATATGCCATCTACAATTGGTGGATCTAATACGACACCTATATTTAGATGGAATCTTAATAAATTTAGTGGGGATGGTAAGTAGTCTTTAGGTGCTTTTTTGGAAAATATAGAAGAACTTTGTGCAGCTCGGGGCGTGACACAAGCTCAACTGTTTGCATCTGCAAGTGATATATTCTCAGGTTCTGCTTTAATCTGGTTTAGAAGTATTCGTCATAAGGTCTCTACGTGGACCCAATTAGTAGAAGAACTCAGGTTGCAATTTCAATCGGTAAATTTCAATGAACAGCTTTTTGAGGAAATTAAACGTAGAACTCAGGGACAGAACGAACCAATTGGAATATACATAGCGGTAATGAATAATATGTTTAACCGACTTACTGTTCGCATATGTGAGGCTACTAAGTTAAAAATTATGATGCAGAACATCAATCCTTTTTATCAAAGCCAACTAGGTTTAGTAGATGTAAAATCAGTGGATCATCTTCTAGAGTTAGGTAGGCGAATTGAGGCAAGCAAATTAACTATTGAGGCTTATAATCCTCCTCCTAGAAATCGAAGTAATTTATTAGAGCCAGACTTGGCCTATGTTTATACGCCATCAGTATCTTCTGCTGTAGATCAAAGTAATGAGAGAATAAATGAGGTGCAGACTAATATTAGACGTTGTTGGAATTGTAACGGGGAGTCGCATTTATCGTCGAATTGTGACCAGCCTAAGAAAAGGTACTGTTATAAATGTGGCAAACCTAATGAAACCAAACGTACTTGTCCTCAGTGTAATAAGGAAATCAGGGAAACGACCAAAGGAGACGTCAGTAAATGGCCAGCTATCGTCTCTTGAGTGTAATGTGGCCAACTTTGTTCCTTTTAAAACTATAATTGATTTTGTCTTTGCACATGCACGTGGTGATGAAAGACCACATGTATGGGTTTCTATTTTTGGAAGTGATTTTATTGGTTTGCTTGATAGTGGCGCAAGTCGAAGCGTTATAGGGGGTAAAGGTTGGAGTGTGTTGAAAAATATAGGTTTAGTTAAATTAATTGTCCCCGAATTTAAATCAGTTACTGTGGCTAACGGTTGCCAATGTGAATGTATTGGTGTGTTACGTGTTCCTATTAAGCTACATAACGTGGAAAAAGATTATTGATTTGTTGGTAGTACCGGAACTTAATCATTCTTTAATATTAGGTGTTGATTTTTGGGTGCGAATGGGTATAGTACCAGATTTGCGTTCAAAAGAATGGCAGTTTTTCGAATGAAGGGGAGAATTTAGATACTTGTCAAATTTCGTTGAATTCTAAAGACCATCTAACCAGCGATCAAAGTGTGTTACTTGATAGGTTAGTTTCAGATTGTTTTAAAAATATGGGTGACAAATTGGGGTGTACTTCTTTAGTGAAGCATAAGATCATTCTTAAAGAAAATGTAGAGCCAATCAAACAGCGATTTTATCCAGTTTCTCCTGCTTTATTAAAGCATATTGATGCTGAACTAAAGGACATGCTCAATTAAGATGTGATTGAACCGTCTACCAGCGCATGGAGTAGTCCAATAGTGATGGTTAAAAAGAAAGATGGTACGTGGCGTTTTTGCGTAGATTATAGGAAGGTAAATAGTGTAAGTCAAGGAGATGCGTATCCTCTTCCTTTTATCTCGAGTATTTTAGATCGTCTGAGAGATGCAAAATATATGTCTAGTCTTGACATACAATCCGCATATTGGCAAATTGAAGTCAAGGAAAACTCACGACCAATCACAGCATTCACTGTTCCTGGAAGGGGACTTTTTCAGTTTAAGAGACTTCCTTTTGGTCTTAGTAGTGCTCCAGCAACATGGCAGAGGTTAATTGATCGAGTATTGGGGGCTGATCTTGAACCGTTTTGCTTTAAGTACCTAGATGATATCATTATCACCACTCAAACCTTTGAACAGCATCTAGAAGTTTTGTCGAAGATCTTTGAACGTCTTATAGCTGCAGGTTTAACGTTAAGTAGGGAAAAATGTCAATTTTGTCGAGATGAGTTGAGATACCTAGGTTATATTGTTACTTCTCAGGGACTTTACGTAGACCCGCAGAAGGTAGAAGCTATATTGCAAATCCCTACCCCAACTAAAAGTTCTGATGTTCGTAGTCTAATAGGTACCGCATCATGGTATCGGAGATTTATACCAAATTTTTCATCGCTTATACAACCGTTAACTAGTCTTCTTAAAAAGAATTCCAAATTTTGCTGGACCACTAAACAAGAAGAAGCTTTTCGACTAATTAAAGAACATCTTATTTCAGCTCCTGTTTTGTTTTGCCCTAATTTTGAATTACCGTTTACTATTCAGTGTGATGCAAGTGGGTATGGCATCGGGGCAGTTTTAACTCAAAATCACCCTGGAATCGGAGAAAAAGTAGTCTGTTATTTGTCCAGGTCACTTACAAAACAAGAAAGAAAGTTTTCAGCAACCGAACGAGAATGCTTAGCTGTTTTATGGAGCATCGAAAAATTGAGGCCATATATCGAGGGTACCCATTTCTCAGTTATAACTGATCATTGGTCTTTATGTTGGCTTAACAACCTAAAGGATCCGATGGGCAGACTTGAAAGGTGGGCTTTAAAGCTTCAACAATATTCTTTTGAATTAATTCACCGAAAGGGTAAAGAGCATGTTGTGCCAGATATGTTATCACGGTCAGTACCTATAGTTGATGAAATTCATTTTGATATTAGTGCAAATAACCACAGAAAAATAGATCATTGGTATTCTTCTATGCTAGTAAAAATAAATAAAGATCCTCTTAATTTTCCTTCTTGGAAGGTATGTGATTCTAAATTGTATAAATATGTTTCTTTTAAGAAAATTCCTGGTCTCGACTTCTCTAATAATTGGAAGCGTGTTGTACCAAAATACGAACGTAAAGACTTACTACAAAAATATCATGACGCTCCGTCGGCAGGTCATCCTGGGGTGTTTAAAACCTACAAGAGAATTTCCGAACATGTCTATTGGCCGAAAATGAAATCCGATATTTCTGCCTATGTGCGAAAGTGTACAGTGTGTGCACAAAATAAACCAGAACAAAAGAAGGCTGCTGGTCTTTTAGCTCCTCACAAATTTATAAATAAAACGTTTGAGGTGGTTTCTTGCGATCTGATTGGTCCGCTTCCTCGTTCGTCTAAAGGGTATAAATTTATACTAGTTATTGTCGATCATCTTAGTAAATTTCCTCTTGTTATACCACTACGCAATTCTAGCTCTAAGTTAGTTTGTTGTGCTGTGGAAGAGCATTTGTTTTTGCTATTTGGTCAACCACGAATTTTGATGTGTGATAATGGTTCCCAGTTGGTGTCAAAACAATTTCGTAATTTACTCATATCTTATGGCGTTAAACAGGTATTAACTCCAAACTACCACCCTCAAACAAACATTACTGAACGGCAAAATAAAACTTTAGAAACAATGATAAGATGTTATATTAGGGAAAACCATAAGGATTGGGATAAACATTTATCTAAGTTAGCCTGTGCGATGCGTACTAAAGTTCATGATGTTTTAGGTTATTCCCCTTATTTTATTGTGTTTGGTAAAGAATTTCTTGTTAATTTAGAGCCCGTAAAAATTAGAAATTACGAAGGATTTGAAATTGATAAATCTGCCTTATCCAAAGAGAAATTTGAATTGCGTTCCAACGCGTTTCAGAAATTGTATGCAGAAATTAAAGAAAAAGTAGTCAGAGCTGCTGAGAAAAATAAGAAGTACTATGATTTACGACACAGAGATGTACGATTCGAAATAGGAGATTCAGTCTATCGTCGAAATTTTCCTCAGTCTGATGCTGCTAAAGGTTTCTCAGCTAAACTTGCTCCTAAATATTTAGGTCCGTTCGTTATATTTAAAAAAATTTCACCTTGGGTCTATCAGCTTAAGGATTTAGAAGGTCAATATCGGGGACAGTGGCATGTAAAGGATTTAAAGCCAGCCAATATAGAGTGAATTTGTGTAATAAAGTTACTCAACAATTGATTTTTTTTCTATAAATGTAATCCTGTTCTTATTTTTTTTGTTTGTTCATTGCCTTTATTTTATATTTTTTTTGTTGGCAGTACAACTTGGGTAGTACAACTGACAGTAGTTGAAATTTTTAAGAAAATTTCAAGGAGGTTGAGGTGGAATATGTAACGGTCTAAAATCCTATTAAATAAAATAAATATTATAGCACTTTTATAATTTACATTATTTGGCCGTGGTGCCCTATATCGACTAATAACGAAATTAATAAGGTCAAATAATTCAATAGCGCCTGATCTCTGTATTAATAATTATTGTAAGTAAAACATAATTCGGTAGGTGCCACTGATATTGATATGCGCACGGAAGCGATTAAGTATCATTTTTTAGTTTTGACTGAAAACCGATAACCTGCCACGTTATCGAAAAATTTTGCAGGTTGGTGTAATAAATTTTCAGATTATAGTGACATTTTAGTCAGCCTTTATTGGGATTATATTTTGAAAATTACTTTTAATTATTGTGGGCTTTGTTTGGATGTCCATGTGGATTGCCTAAATAATTTCTCGTTGAGGATTAGTTTTTACACTACAACGACAACAGCAACTTTTTAAATTGTCAGGTTTTACAACACAAGTTAAGGAAGCGCCTCTAATCCATTAAATTATCAGGAATATTTATAGTACCCCTTGGCCCGGGGTACTTAGTTACTACCTAGTATCACGCAGTCACTACCTAGTCAGTACCTATTTACTGCATACGTTCATATCTATTATCATTATCGTCCGTTTTGCTGTCTCCATTTATTATCGTTTTCTTATCTACCTATTTGGAAATTGATGCTTGCATGCTGTCTAAACTGGTTCTACTTGTTCAACATATTGGATTGGATCCGGACTGGAACTACTGTACTGTACTGTAACACCGGATGTAAACTGGAACAACGTTTGATCATTTGCCACCGCTGGAGTCACGCAAGTTGATATTACGAATATATTAATTTTATTATTTGATATACAATTCGATTGAAAACTTTTTTTTACTTTCTTATTAAGTTATCACGAGCATACGGGTTAATTTATTTATTAACTTATTATACAGAAGACCAAGAGGTCTGTCTTGTATAATAAAATTTTTAAATATAAAAATCATTATTGCTTAGTTATTTGTACTATATTATTTTGTTAAAGGAATGCTATAGTTGTTTCGAATTGCTATAAACATAGTGTTATATACATTAATTAATAAGACCTTATTTTGAATACTCGATACCTGCGCCTGAGCTCAAGCGAAGTGTTAGTACTTAAAGATCACCAGTTTTAAATAGTTTTTTTTTATAAAATTACTTCTTATTTTTGAACATATAAAAGTTTATAGTAATCCTTCTTTAAGTCAGTTAGTTACATATATCATAGAGAAACATAATAAGATGATGTGTGAAAGACGAGCAAAGCGCTAAACATTGGTGTTGTTAAGATACGATATTGAGGGTTTATAAGGTAGTGGGAATTACTATTAAATTAAATTAATAACTTTAACTTTTTGTTATTATTGACATAGATAAGTTTATTAAACTGTTTGTTTTTTGTCATGTCTTCAGTTTTTTTTTCTTTATTGTTTTTATTGTTTGATATTTAGAGTGATTATTGTAGTCATTGGTGAGGGATAAGTCGGCATCACGTGTTTAATTGGCATATTGGTGAACATTGTGATATACTTGAATTTTTTGTATTGTAAACGCTTTGAGTACTTAAGGGCACAATTTGCCTGGCGCCCTAATTTAATACTTTATTTTTTTGAGACCCAGCCCTTCTCCACTGTTTTAGTTAGCCGTGAGTACTCGTCTACCGAGTGGTAGGCAAACCATCTTAACCGACGTATCAACTTGTTATTTCTTTTAAATTATCTACATTTATTTTGTCCCTAACTGATTACAATAAAATTAAGTCATTTATTTATCGAAGGAAAAGTCGGTTATAATACAGAGCGTTGATTTACCTACGATTTTCACACAAACGTGTCAATAACTTCTGAAGGACTCTGTATAACGTATCAAAACCTTATATCAAAATCTTCAAAAAAATGTCCTAATTCGGTATAATATACAGGGGTTCCCATTTAAAAAATCATATGTTTGGTTTGTAACGGAGTTATACAACACTCTGTATACCGAAAACCGTTTACACTACCACTACACCAACACACACTTTTATATGTCTGACGCGCGTTTCGATAACCAAGTTATCTTCTTCAGAGACTTAAGGTAAACTCTGTATAGTTGAAGGTAATTTCAAAATATGGACCCTAAAGACATCTACTATTTTGGTTAATAACATTTTTTGATATCTTCTAAAACAACCCATATATCGAAGTTTGTCGTAAGGTCGGTACACCCTGTATATGTATACATAAACATGCTGTGCATCACGAGCTTAACATTATTAAAACAAATTGTAAGAAATATTGTACGCAAATCGTTTTGAAGCATCTTAAAACCGACTAAACAATAAACCAATGAATTAATAATAAAAATTAAAAATAATCATATTGTTAAGTTGTCCTTTAAAAAATTATTTTATAGGGTGTATTAAAAATTTTACAAAGAAATAAGCAAAAGTTACTAACCGATAATTACTTTTTAATCATTCATATTTTAAAATTCAGAATAAGTTCAAGGCTACCAGCATATTTATCGATGGATTTAGTCCAGATCCGTACTACCCTTAAAAAAAGGTATTAAAATAAAATTTGCACACAAATTCTAGAAACTCTTTCACATATTTTTTTTTAATGTCCAATGTAGGTTTAATTTTATTGGGCTCAAAGTAAAAAATTTAGATTAAATGATAGTTTTGCTAAGTTACCATTCTCTTTCAGAGCTAAAAAAGGTTTCCTTTAGCCAAAGAAACATTACTGTCTGCCATTTTTTTTGGCTTTATGGTAGTTTGCTTAAAAAAAAATTTTACCAAATTAATTAATTTATTAAGAAATATCCATATTTTTATTTGCCAACAATGGTTATGATCTGAACAATTGGATGCAGCTACCATACTAATGAAAAAACCTGTAGATTTTTAATCTTTCCAAAGAATGATAAATTAAGGAAGAAATGGGTCAGTCTCTTAAAATTAAATAAAAATTTAACCAAAGAAAGTGGTCATTATACCAATTTTTAGAATGTCAGATACTCCTGGAAAAGGTGCATTAGTGTATGTTGCTGTCATTTTTAGGAATAAAAAAAAGAAAATTTGGTTACTTAAATCCAGAAAAACGAGAGTGGGTTAAGAGAATGGTACAACAAATAGATAAAAAATTTAACTTCATAGAAAACGATTTTAAGGTTATGTAATATTATTTAAATTGTTTTACCCTACAACCAAATTAAATTTCTTTACATATAACTTAAACTATCCCATAACTACAATAATGAGTCTATATAGCCCTAGAATGTCTCAAAAACATCATGAAAGCAATAAAATAAGCAATACAAAAATCTCTAATTCTAATTACCATAAATCAAAAGTTTATTTGGATAAATTGCTATGACTTATCTCCAGAAATGGCAGATAGTGACGTTAGAATCCTATGACGAAATAGATTTTTTTCCATTAAAAAGGCTTTGTGATGAAATATTATTATTAGTAAATGTTTAGAGTTACTGAAAATTACTTGAGCTCTTCTAATTCTCCTCAATACGCCACAAAACCAAGATACCTAATTATAAACTACTACGCTCGCCGTAACCGTTGAATTTTTTTTAATCCATAATTTGGACAGTGATAGAATGCTTGCTGGAAGAAATTATTGCTGCTCTTTCGGGAAAAATCAAATGGAACGATAATAGGAGATCAGGGTCACTCATCAGACAGATAGTTGCTCAAAATGAGACCAATGATCTTATTTGGGTTGTAATTCGGAAAAACAAAAAGTTGAAATACTCGTAGAATAATTAGATTAGGTTTTTTTAGACCAGGTATATCTGAGTTGCAATGTGGCTCTAAGAATTAATTGTGCCTTTTGTCACAGCTTGTAGTGACTTCGTATCCATTCATGAGTTTTTATCTTTTATATGATTATTTCTGTCATTCATTAAGTGTCAATTTTGATGGGTCAGAAATATTGCAATAATATGCCTGAATTATTATGGCCTTAGCGAAGAAATGAAATTAATGACGTGGATCACTTAGAACACAGAACAAATCGACCTCAGTTTATTTGAACACGTCAGCCAAGGCCATAAAAATATTATTATGGGTGTGTTCGGGGAGCACGCTATTTGCGCCATTTGGCGCTATTTAGTACTATTCCTCGTTTGCGTTATATGGCTCTTGGCGCTACATAGCTCAAAGGCATGCTCCCCGAACACACCCTGCATTATTGCAATATTTCTGGCCCATCAAAATTGACACTTAATAAATGACAGAAATTATCAAAGATAAAAACTCATGAACGGAAACGAAGTCACTACACATCAAAATTTCCAATTTCAGACTTAGTATGTCTGGAAACTTTACTTTTCTGACAATTAAAGCAAGTTTTGGCCCAAAGACAAATCTGTTTATTTATTCTTGGCTAAAAGAAACGAGAATTAATCAATTTTTGCATCTTTTTAAAGATGTGATAGCGTAAATCTAGGTATATAAGGCCGTTTTCCCTTATGGGAAAATTCACACCAAATGCTCACCTTTGGAATATTAGTTGCTATTTTACGTAAAACTGTTCTCTTACTTTTATTACTTCCATTCGTTTGGCAAAGTAATAAATTTAACTCATTGTCCGTTGCTTGAGCATTCACGAGCTCTTCTAAATCTAATCCTAACTGTAAATCAGTATCAGAAATATTTAACAATTCTGAACTGATAATATCATGACTATTATAAATGGGATTTTGCTGCCAGGTATCCACTTCTAGTCTACTTAAAAAATCTGCTACAACTACGTTCTTATCCACTACATACTTAATATTGCTTGTGAACTGCAAAATATACTCTATATACCTAAACTGTCTATGGTATGGATATTTTCAATAATTTTTCATCAGAAAATGTTCAACCTATAGAACAGACACATTTCAAAGAAATCAGTGATGAAGATTAAAATTGACACTTAATGAATGACAGAAATAATCAAATAAAAGATAAAAACTCATGAACGGAAACAGTCACTACACAGCTCATTCCCTCATATCTTAGCTCATATCGGAGAGAGTAAAAAATCAGATGCTGCCCTTTATTTTTGACATCCTATTTCATATACTCGTACAGCGTTTCATGAACTGTAATACCCAATCTGCTTAGATTTTTCCTGCATAATTGCAGTACTGGTTCTGAATGGACCATTGAAAATTCTTTTCGCCTGTCTGCATAGCAGAAAAATAGTTTGTCTTCGAATAAATTGTTAACATGGCAACAGCGCACATTTGTCTAACGCCGGCTTGAAATAAAGAGATTATTTTTATCTTTTTCAAGGTGCTTACTTACAACTAAGTAAATAACAAAAAATGGAATATTAAAATTTAATTCCTTACGCTATTAGTTTATTAATTATGGCTGTGTTTAGAACCATTTATGTTGTTCTGTATCTGTTGTCATCGAATGTATTAAGTGTAAGTAAATACGTTTTAAATTTAATTCTCAACTTTAAGTTTGTAAAGTGTTGTTCTAGTTTGAATTTGGACCCATAATAGAAATTTTCAATGGCCGAGTTCAAGGAACTGTAACGAAAAATTTAAATGGAAAAACTTTTCATGTTTTTGAAGGTATACCCTATGCGGTTCCTCCTGTTGGAGATGACAGATATGCAGTGAGTTATTCATTTTGTTTTTGTTCAATAATGCACATACGTAAGTAAATATTTATAGTGGATGAAAAATAAACAAGCGACAATAAATAATCGATAAAAAACCAAACCGATTATACCTTTAATATATTACGATATTTATAGCTTTAAGTTATATTTAGACACTTAATAATTACTGTATTACTGCATAATTGTTAACAAATGTATTCCTGTTACAAAAATATTAATCTTGGTTAATTAAAAACAGAATCGGGTTTAGAAACTAGTATTAAGGGTATTTTAAAAATTCTATTTATTTATTTGTTCCTAATCTTTATTTGTTTCCATTGTCAAATCCTAGTTATCTCGATATATTTATTCATCGTCGGTTATTTTTTATATTAGTTAGTTTGCTAGGTCAATATTAGTAATTTTGTTAAAATTACATTAAAAATATAATTTAGCATTGTAGAATAAATAAAGATTTATTCTTCTTTTCGTTTGATGGCTTCACTGCGAGGTGATTAACCAACACGATTTGAGTGTGATCACGAATAGGCTATCTAATTATATATTTACGTTCATTTTTTTTGTATGTCTAGCGGTTTTTAGTATGTTTGACGGAGTACCAATAATCTTGTAGGTAAGAATTTCTCACATTTTACAAGAAAAATACAAACATTGAAGGATCTAGAATAAAAAAATAACAGTAAAAAATTGTCATTTATCAGGATATATTCTCTCTTTTTTTGACAGGAATTTTATAATAGCACTGATTGAATCTATGGTTGGTATATTTACTATTGTATAGATAGAAAATAGAGTTCCAAAATTCATTTAAACGAATTTTATATAAATCAAAGTTTAAGATAAGGTTAGGTTAGGTGAGGTTAGGTTGGATTTTTGGTGAGTGGGTCTATAAGACCCTCCACTACGATTCACAAAAGTCTATTTTGGCTCACACCTATTCAGATTTCACCAAACAGATTCAGATAAAATATACGAGTTCTAGATTTTTGACAAATTGAGATAGGTACTAGCTATGTTATCTTCTTCAGAGACCGAAGGTTAGAGTAAGACCATTAAAACTACCTGTTGCTGTAGTATTACTGTAAATGCTGGTCGGTATCAGCCAACGAATCTATATTTTACAAAAAATTTGAGAACTTTACTTAAGGTTACTTGAACAAAATAACTCTCTTTCATATATTGACTTTCTTGTTAAAGATAAAGCAGATTATTTGGTTAAGGAAGAAATTTTTTAAAAAGAGTTAGCAAAGCAAAATTGGAAAATCAAATTGTATTGTTTGGGGTAACAAAAGTAACAAAATTATGGTAATAAATAAAAATTAAATTAAATATATTAATAAAATATATTTCATGTATGTTAAATGTGTTTATAATTATGGCATTGCAAAATCCCATAAAGTGTAATCGCAAATCAAAAAGCGTTGCACGTCATGATTGTGATGTTGACATATTTAAAGTCAGCATTCATTAAGTTTAATAATCAGGCCTCATAATATACCAAACATTCAAACGATTTGATTGATGTTAGTGATGATGACATAATCATTTTTATCTGTTGTATTATTTTAATGTTAATAAAAATAATTTTTTTTTAAATTTTATTAACACCACAATATCACAAGAAATAATCTTAAATAGTCGTTTACAACATCATAATGACACATTTCGATAGAAGAAGAAGAGAACAATATATCGGATTCTTGCAAAATAATACAGCTGTAAACAACTAAATTTTAAATAAAAGATATTTTTATTTTTTAAATATTGCCTTATTGTCATTGACGAATGAATAATGAAAAACTCTTCGTTTTACAAAAACTTCCAATATTTATTTAAAACGAAGAGTTTTTCATTATTCTTAATAAGATGGACTTCCAAAAAGTAAGGGTTAGTACAATCAATTTAATTGACGAATTACTTAATTGAATTCTATAACGAGTTGTTTTGGTAAATTAAAATTATAAAAAGATATTCAAACATTCACTATAACTTTTAAAAACAATATAAAATATTATCTACTCACTAACACAACTGAATTACAAATTATGTTGATATTTTTTGTTTTGTAGTTACCTAAAGATCGAGAGGATTGCTGGACTGGCGTACTCACAGCAACTGATAACAGCCATAAATGTTTACAGCCATACAAGCTATTAGTAGATCCATCAGATTCCTCTGCAAATTCTTCATTTCGATCAATAGGTTCAGAAGACTGCTTATATTTAAATATTTATTCACCCGCAGTAAGTCCTCTTTTTAAAATTAGATAAAAAATATAACAAATATATTTTTATTTTTAAGTCCTAGTTAAAAACTTTTCCGTTAATGTAATTATTTAATCAGTTTTATCTGAATGAACTAATTCGCACTTAAGAACTGCAACTTTATTTTATAAATGTTTGATAATTGTTTTCCTTTCTTCAACTGTGGTTTCAATTCGTTTTTCCCGATAGTTTTAATCTCATCTTTTTCAGTATTCACTCTCCTTCTAATTTCGATGTTTAGGACAGCCAGCTACCGTAGTTCTATAGCATCTCCAACATTTTATTTTCATAGCGTTGATCTTCTGTAGTTGTTTTTTAATTGTTTCTTTTCATTATGATTGTGATCTGTCTATGCTATAATACTGAATTTAGCTGTTTTATATAAGATCTTATCTGCCCCATTGTTGTTTTTACGTGCTATCAAGTCTTGACTCCTTAATCTACATTAATAGCGTTTTCTTTTAAGATCAAAGCAACGCACTAAGTGCACACTGAAAGCGAGTTGTGTGTTTTATTGAAATGTCATTCGGGAGAGCAATCTGTCACGCATGTTATTTTGAATAGACTGCTCGCCCTCAATGTGACTTGAGGGCATCAAAAACTGCTCTGACTATTCCACTCGGGCCAAAACGAATATGTCAGGTTCAAGCGTTCAATGTTTAATTTCAAATTGGTAACTATCTTCTTCTTCTTCTATATTTATATAAAGCATTTACCTATTTTCTTCGATTCCCTGCTGTTGTTAAGTAATTCTATCGCTACATATTTTTCTCGAACGTCGACGCTTCTACGGCCCATTGGAGATTTATCGCGTGCTATTGCCACTTCCCTTTCGTCATTCATTCTGATGATGTATTCATTCCATTCTTTCCTTCTATTCAGTACCCACTCATTTATGTTCTCGACCCAACATTTTCTTCTAATGTTTTCGCTTCTTTCCTTGTCTATCAATTTTTCCCACTTATTCTTCGTAGGATTCTCATTTCTGTTGTTTCTAATATGTGTTTAGTCCTTGATGCTTCGGGCCGTGTTTCCGTTGTATATGTCATTATTGGTTAGATTGCTATTTTATATATCCTAGACATGACTTCCGCCCTAAAGTGTCTATTTCACCATATAGTGTCGTTCATGCACGCTGCCGTTCTTGTGGCTTTTATGGCTTGTTCTCTTACCTCATTCTCAATGTCGGCATAGCATAAAAAAGCATTTTTTTTAATAAATAGTGAAAGTTTTGTTAAAACGAAGAGTTTTTTATTATTCTTAATAAGATGGACCTCCAAAAAGTAAGGGTTAGGACAATCAATTTACTTAAACTTAATTTATTCCTGTTGTATGATTTGGTCATTTATAACAATTTTGCATCTTACTGGTGTTTTAGATGTCATGCATTTAGTTTTATTAGTGGATATCGTTATTTTAAGTATTTTGGCTATGGCGTTAAAATGTTGTACGAGCCTTTGCAGATCATCTTCACTTTCAGCTACGAGGACCACATCATCTGCGTAGCAGAGTATTGTGATTTCGTAATTCCCTATTTTATAACCTTTTAGTTTCCGTACTCTTACTATTATTTTATTCGTGATGATATTGAAAAGGAGTGGGCTCAAAGAATCTCCTTGTCGGATGCCATTTTCAACTGGTATTGGTTCTGTGAGTTCTCCATTTATTCTTGCCTGAATATGATTTGCCTTACAGATGTTTTAGATTATTTTAACATAATATGGAATTTGAAGGTCATACAGTGTTATTTATATCCTATCGGAGGCTTTCTTTAAATCTATAAAACACATGAACGCTGCTTTGTTATATTCGATGAATTTTTCAGTTATCTGTCGTATTACAAAAACGGCATCCGTTCAAGACCTTACCGATCTAAATCCTTGTTGTTCATCTGATAGAGAGATTGTCATGTATTTTTTCTATGATTACTTTAGTTGTAAGTTTAAGGGCGGTACTAAGTGAATTTATTGCTCTGTAATTTTCGAGTTCGTTTTTGTTTCTTTTATGAACATAGGTATTGTCGTACTAATGCGCCATTCATTTGGGATCGTGTGTTGTTCGAGGACCTTTTTTATTAATAAAGTTAATTCTTTCCTAAGACTTGGGCCTCCATTTTTGATTAATTAATTGGGAATACTATCTTGGCCGGGATTTTTCCTATTTTTATTTTTTGGAGTGCTGATTCCACTTCTGATTCGTTGATTTCTGCGTTGCCATCTACCATTCTTTCTGATGTATTTGGTTCCGCCTGGGGTGAGGTGGAGGCGACTGAGTGGATGGAGTAGCTTAGAAGCCAAAACCTACACCACTGCCGGTCCCAAGACCGGATAAAGGAGGAGGGTTATTAGGCCAGGTTAGCACCCTACCTAAGGTAAAACCAGTTATGCTCATATAACCGAAACCCTGCCTTGGAAATTAGTAACTATAGAGGAGATAAATATGTGTTTGGGAAAAATGTATAAAAAGTTACTTTATTTTATTTTAGTACGACTGAAATCTAATACGAGTATTCATCTTCGGAAGAAGATGAAGAAAAGAGAAAATCAACAACTGCACTGTACTTTAATTTCTCCTTCAATGTATATTCGCCTTCGATTATCTTAGAAAAAAAAACTAATGTCCAACCACTATATTAAATGCATTTTTTTTAAATGTCAAAAACACGCAGTTTGCCCTGGAATTTTCCGTTGCCAGTGCGAAGTAAAAACTGGGGTAGTGCAAGAGCAATTTCAGTGCGCACTGAGGGCGCACTCAGTTCACTTACTACTAATCTCAAAAGAAAACGCTATAACTTTTTATGCGACACTAACTAATTCTAGACCGTATGGCATTCTATAATATTTTTACTAAACCAATAAACAGAACAGGTACGAATATAATCTGTAATAGCTAATAGCTATGTTCGCAATCCGAACCAGTTCAGGCACTATTCGCATACGCGTTCTGAAAAGTGGTGGTTAACATAATTCTGAACTTTTAGTAGTTCGGTATTCGCGTATCATATCGGATTGGTTCGTTTTCAGTTCTTAATCAATCCTAGCGGTTCTCTGAATTTTGTAAGGAATGAAAGTTCTGTTCGGTTGCTCATGCGCAAAAGATTGATATGTAAGCAGTTTTCTCATTTTAGTAACCAGTTAAAATAACAATAAATTATACAGATAGTTAATAATTTACCTCTTTTTGCTCGGCACATTTCACATTTAAATTAATTATTTTCTTTCAAAATCCAAACAATGACAACTGGACGCATCCCACAAGAAAAAAAGTTACAGTTAGTGTCAGAAGCTCCGAAAGTGTTTTATTTCAAGTTTTGAAAGGTGATCTATGATTGTGCTACCGTTAGCGGTATAATTAAAATTATTTGCTGGTTGGAAACTAAGCATGTGCTCTAGACAATTAAGATATAATTCTAGACTGGTTCGGAACCAGTGTTTATTGTGACCCTCGAACATAGCTAATATATTTTTTGTTTTTGCAGAATTTGTTTGAAAAGGAAAATCAATTGTTGCCAGTTCTTGTATGGATTCACGAAGGAGCTTTTACTTATAGATCAAAGCAATTATATAAACCACTAAATTTTATGGATTATGATATAATTGTTGTCACCATCAATTATAGATTAGGAGTACTAGGTAAGAAATGCTAATAACGAGTCATTGATTATAATAATAACACTGCAAGGTAGGTATAGTTTTAACATTTATACATTTTTTCAATAAAACTTAACATTGTACAAAGAACATTGCCCTAGACCAAATTGATCTTAGGTATAACTTTTTCAAGTAAAAGTAAAAAATTTCTAGTAAAAATACCATAAAAGAGGACTGATAAACTAGTTAGCCTGTAAGGGGGAGAAAACTTTCCTTGGTACACGGATGGCTCCAAAACTGATGTTGGTAGGTGTATAAAGCACAAAGCCAAGAACTGAAGTCCAGGTATACCAAGAGAAGTACGCGACTGTATTTAAAGCAGAAATTGCAGGTATACAATGTTGAGCTATGGAAATAATTATTTAAAAGTCGACTTACCATCCAAATAGAAAATCAAAAATACACAACTATCGTTATCAAATTCACCAACTAAATGAAGAAGTCTGTGGTACCATATAAAATTTAATGACCGAGCTCACAAATCCATTTTTTTCCTGTAAATTCTTTACAGGTTCTAACCAAATTAAAGTACCGAAACACTAACTAAAACTATCGCTACTAGGCACTAGGATACTTAAGTTAAATAAGAAATAAAGAAATCTTTATTTCCTAATAATTATAATTCTAAATCTAAGATGCAAAATATTGGTATTGGTAATAAGCATATACATAAAAAACACAATTATTTCGTCTGCCGGTGTTCTGGTTGGTACTATTCCTGCATCTGTCTCTGATCCCAGCTGTACCAGCATTGTTAGTTAATTTAAGATATACATTCAACCTGTGTCCGTTTAAAAGTTATGATTCCCAAAAGGTTAATTAGAATATCACTGAAAAATATTTCAAAAATTGGGTTACTAGTACACGTATTTCAGTTTATGGTTTTCTACACTTTAATATAAAATACTTTCTACATCCACACATACTTTTTTCATACCTATTTACATACATATTCATACTTATTTGGGTTACCCTGTATGTACGAAAAATTAGCAGACGTTATATGCACATATTACTATGCAGAGGTCTTTAACCCTGTGTGGCACAGTACATTTTTTGTAGAATTTTTCTGACCTAACAAAATCTTTGATCATTGGAATGCCTGACTTTCTGTGGAACCAGTCATTTCTCGGGTATCTGTCTATAACTTTTCATATTACCCTCCTTAAACACTGTTGTAGCATTTTTTGGTTGTTTATGAAGACAGTATAGCCATATAGCGTTATAGGTCTAATAATTTGTTTATAAATGAATATTTTGATTTCAGGAGCTAATTTACTATCTCGACAAATTAGCGAGTTTATAATTTTATTGGCTATTCCTGCTTTGGTACAAGTAGTGTAAAGTACTTTGCTGTATTATACAGTATCCGCCAAAATAAACAGTACGGAAAATAAAAATAATTAATTTTTAATTTCTGTAATGTAAGTGTTCAAAATGTTCACCATTTCCACGCAAACAAGCTTCATATCGATTTTGTAAGTCAATAAACATATTTATAAAAAGTGGTTTATGGAACTGACGAAAAATAATTTGTATTCTTTCCCGTAGTTTGGCAAAATTCGCTGGCGGATTTTCCGAATGAAATATTTTTTCCTTCATTATGCCCCGAATGTATGCGTCAGGTGGCGTCAGATCAGGTGAATGAGAAGGTTATTGAAAGTCTTTTCCCCGAGAAAATATTCTATTATCGAAATGCTAACGGAGTAAGTCTAAGGTGCGCACAGCTGTATGGCTCGTTGCACCATATTGTTGGAACCATTGTGTGCGAAACTGTAGATTTCGTGCACGGCAAAAGTTATTTAGATCTCTCACAAAAGGTATAATCATTTTCTCTCTATACCGTTCTTGGTTGACAGTTAGTGGATTCTGATTATCATTTTCAACGAAATAAGGACCAATCATTCCATTACCACATACAGCGCACCAAAAGGTTACCCTAAGACTGTGGAGTGGTTTCTCTACAATGAAATCGGGACGTTCAAATCCAAGGAATCTGGTTGTTTGTCGATTAATATAGCCGCTAAGATGAACGTGACTTTCGTCTGAAAACCATATGTTTTTCAAAAATTCGGGATCTTCGTAAATTAAAGTCACAGTAAATTGAGTAAATTGATTTGAACATGCGACGTAAAGACGTTTTACGAATGTTGTGTTTACATGTAGTTCTTACAAGACTTCTTTGAGGTGATTGCCTAACTTGGTTAAAAACACGTCCTTCATTTTCGTTAGTGCATACTGTTTTTCGACGACCTGAAGAACCTTTATTAAATTTTTGTTAATATTTTATTGACACCTGTTTTAAACTTGGACCATCATTACGACCTTTCCCGTATGAACGAAAATAATGCTCTACCAAAAATACTTGATCCTCCGTTGTTAGAACCATTTTTTAATCAAATTTAACTGCAGCGTTTTATTAATATATCAACTAATGGCAATTAAGTCAAATATGACAAATCCATATTACATAAACAACTCCACAGCACTCTCTGTTTCGGTACTGTTTATTTTGGCGGACACCGTATAACGAAGATATTTTATATTATGTACTATACAGGAGCATGTATTCTGTTTTTTTTGCATTTGGTTGTAGTTTGTTAAAATTTATACATGGAATATTAATTAATATATTCCTCAAATTTACTCAGTACCATTTTCGCCGTTAGGGCTGTTTGTACTATTACCACGTCGTCTGTATATAATGCAGTAAGCAATTTTCTGTTTTGAGGGAACTCCGACGTGAACAATGAGTAGAGGAGCGGTGACAGTACGGATCCTCGGGAAACGCCAGCTTCAATATTATATGCTCCTGTATGGCACTTACCGATTTTTAATTGGAAGGTCGTAAGTGTGAGATAAGATTTGAAAAGTAATATTAAGTAGTCAGAAATGTGCAAATATTTAGATTAACCAATAAGCCTGGGATCCATACCGAATCAAAGACCTTTTTGATGTCTAACTTTACAATGATTGAGGGTTGTTTCTTCCGGAAACCCTCTCTAGCATAATTGATAACACGTATTAGTTGAGTAAGGGGTCCGTGCTTACTCTAAAAACTATGTTGTGTATCCGGTATGAGTCCCAGTTATTTAGTAAGGAGATCGGTCTGTAATTTTCCACATAGCTCCTGCCAATATAAGCCTTCGGAACCGGGATTACCATTGCATTCTTGTAAGTACTTGGGTAGTAGCCCGTTGTTAGTATATATAAAATTAATTGTCACTAAAAGATTGATGATTTTAGTTGGTTAGTTTTTTAATAAAATATTATAGATTACGTCTGGTCCAGGAGCTGTTTTAATACGCAGATTCTCGATGATCCTGGAAATTTCAAATTTGTCTATTAGCTTTGGCTTACAATGATGGTTAAAATTATAGTCTTTCCAATATTTATTGCTAAAATTCATTTAAAAGTGTCATATAGAGTGAGTTAGTTTACTAGGTTTTAAAGTAGAAAGAATGGCATGAAAACGAGACATATTTCTCCAGTTAGACATCCACTCTGTATCGTCGGAACCCAGCTCTCTCTAGACTGGTAGTCTTTATGACACTTTTAAATAGATTTTAGCAAATAACATTGGAAATACTATACCTACCCAGTTGAACCAGTTTTTTATTTCAATATGGGTACGAATATTTGGGATGCGGATGGTAAAGTTATTACGGAAATGTCTTGTTGGTCCGTTATTATTTGGTCCGATGTTTTATATCTATTTATGATGTTACCAATAATACTTGTATTTGCTTATTTCATTTTCCTAGAAATTATTTCAACTTATCAAAACGCTGGGCCCTTAAGCTTGGACGAAAGATAAAAAAAAGCTTTAAATTCTTGATGTAGATAAATTCTAGCCTGACCTGTCAATGCCGTTTTGTCACGAAGGTAATATTTGGCATCATTGAACTTATATTATTCCAAATTATTATTATTTATTTACTAATACCAAATCAGTTCATGGCCACTTTACTTTTATAATTAAAATAAGAATGGTTATGTTTTTGGGTAAACCAGTAGGCCGTCTTTGAAGTTTTAGAATGGCATTTTTTTGGCTAACAGTTTTTTCTAAGGATATGCAAATAATTATTAAATTTGAAAATCAAATATAATGTACCAGATATCCAAATAAGAATGACATAGTACTATATCTCGGGTTCACTAAAGATTTAGAATAAAGCGTTTTATGACATAAATAAAGTAATTTCTAAACAGCTATCATTGACCAAAAATGTTAAAAAGAGAATGTTTTGTTAAAGTGCTATTTATATTGTGTTATCAGCGTTAAAATTGTGTTTGGGGACTATCAATAACAATCTATTTTACCGATAAAGCCGCTATTTACATAAAAGGTCAAGTTTAAATTTTTAACAGCAACGTTGCGCTATTGTGCACTATTTCGGTTTATCAGGGATAAACAAAATATTTTTATAGTTTTAATAGTGGTTTGTGTAACCTTGTGCAATATGGACAATCACACAAGTGTATTTTTTCTACTACCCATTTAAGAGAAAATGTACAAAATAAACTTTTTATAACACTATAATATAACCTCAAATTAAAAATTCTCAAAAATTCAATCTATAATTTTGCAAATAAATTTTAAATGTTTTTTTGCTAATAAAATAAAATTAACATTTAAAAAAAATTCCACATGTGCAATCAAACTTTGGACTACCGAGCAAGAGACTGTGATACTTACCACTGGGCCACCGAGAAACATACTTACCAACTATAATGTCAAAATGAATTACATAATTTTACAAAAACTGAATATTTATTTTATTCTGTTTTTAATATTTGCTGTCAATTTGTATGGATTATTTTATTTAAACTTACTTTTGTAAATAAATATTCTTGATACGTCATTTTTACTCATATATTTTTTATTAACTATAGAAATATTTTGACAAGTTATTTTAACGTTTCAATCAAATTAAAACAAAAATGAGTTGGTGGGCACTAAACGAAAATGATGATTGGTGAATTTCATATACAGTCTAGGATGTATGTGAAATCATATCCGTTCATTTAACTGAAACGGTCTACATTTTTATTCTGT
This sequence comes from Ophraella communa, assembly GCA_035357415.1. Taxonomy (NCBI): domain Eukaryota; kingdom Metazoa; phylum Arthropoda; class Insecta; order Coleoptera; family Chrysomelidae; genus Ophraella; species Ophraella communa. The sequence goes on along the minus strand of CM068994.1, from coordinate 20,678,361 downwards.
AAACTGTGCAGAAAATAAATGATATACAATTATGGTAAATACACATACAAGCATGTTTAAGGGCAAAAATATATAATTAAAAATATAAAAGTGAAATAAATAATCATTATTTTTGTTGCAATTTCGTAAAAGTGTGCTTCATGCCTTTTAAATAAAAGTCAGTAACTTGTGGTATATGTTTATATGTAATTACTTACAGCACTAGTGCCGACAGTTGAGTTTTCTATGCGATTCATGATGGATGCCAAGCCGTTAATAAAATCGTACAATTAATTTTGTAAACAGCTTTCGGCATTCATGGATTGTCGAAGAAAATATGGTCCTGCTATTTTAATACTGCATGAAAATGTAATTAATAAAAATCAAATAACCACTTTTCTCAGGAATTAATATCAAAATTATTTACTAGCTAAATGAAATTTTTTTTTGCGTGGGCTTCATAAAAATTAGAAGTAAAATGATTATTTGAACAGTTGGTGAATTTAATTAAAACTTGAGAAACGTTGTGTAATGTTAGTAATGTGTTTTAAATATTTTCATATACTTATTGTACCAACCCTTACTCTGTGGAAGTCCATCTTACTAAGAATAATAAACAACTAAACGTTGATGTTGATTAAGTGGATCCAGTATGGAAGTAATAAGACATATAATAGTTTAGTTCAAACGTTTAGTTGTACATTATTCTTATTTTTATATAAGTTTATCTCCTGTAATTCTCCATTTTTTGTTGTTTCTGTTGCTGTTTACCTTGGAACTTAAAGCATACCTGTGTATATTTGGTTGCATAGATAATTAATAGAACTCATACAATTTTCTTATAAAAGTATTAATTTGACATTTATTTGACCTAAAAACAATATTTCTTGATTAAATTAAATATTCAAAGTGATTTATTCACAAACAGTTATAGTCGTGCTTAAATTGTTACGTGTTGTGCGTTTTTAAAAAATATCTCACTAGTATGATATTGTCTTTTCTTATCTTATTTTTCCTTCTCTTGGTTTGTCCCTTTTCTGGGACAACCTGAAAGTTTCTATAGTTTATGAGAACATTCTATGACGTTCAAGAAAATTAACAAAATTTTATATGTAAGGGGACATGTTAACTTGTTAGTTAGTATTATTAGTTAGAAATATTTTTTTAACAATACATTAATAACATATTTATATCTGATGGTTCATTTAGGATTTAGACCAAGCAGAACATGTTATAAAAAATAAATTCTTTTTCTTCTTAAAAGTACCGGGGCCCCATTCACGTCTAAACTATCAGAATCTTGATACAAATCTGATGATGTATCACTGAATTCTATACCGCGAATGTGACTGAGACAGATCTCAACGTGTATTTTATTTCATTGTATCGCGATATTTTTAACCTATTCAAAAAATATAAATATAGACCATTTTAATTGCTAGTACGGCAGACCTAGAATTTTAAGAAGAATTTGTTAATTTATATATTATACTTAACTCGTGCTTATGGAATTCAAAATTTAAAGAATACTCCAGGCAACTTAGGAAATAGGCAATTAAAGTTTTGGTGAATAGTTGCAACTGCGACAAGCACAGGTGGCGATGAAAACACTTTTTTAACATGTTAATTAACCAATTTTTAGTAATTAAACTAATGTTTCTTGATATTTGCCTCCGTGGCTATCTTAACGTGTAGGAATAGTATAGATACAGAAACAAATGTCAGATACATGTATCGCCGTTTGTCTCAACAAAAATGTTCCCAATATGATGCCGACTTAATTGAACACACTATATAGGGAGTTAAATCAGTTAATGTGTAAGAGCACTGAATATAATAGATATAAAAATAATTGAGAAGATATATTGGCAGTTATAGGAAAGATGGAGGACGCTTAAATAGAGGAATTTGGTTAAAAAAGCTGATAGATACATAAAAAAGTTAAGCTTTAGTTTAATATTTTATCTATAACCTTTTATTTTTACTCGAGCAAAATTTGTAGGTAATCTAATTTCATTATTTAACACTCTTTTACAAAATTAAATAACAGTTAACAGAGTTTAAAGCATGTTTGTTTCAACAAATCAAAATGTATGTCACAAACAATATTATTTGACAAATTCTAAATAAATTGTATACTACCAATACTTATTGTTTAAAAAGAAGGTAAACATCATTATTGCTTAGAATTATTAATTAAGGTTCAGCATTTTTTCTTAATTTTTAACATTGTCTTAACATTTTTGTTGGCAGGTTTTCTTTCAAGCCAAGATGGTATAATACCTAGTAATTTAGGTCTTAAAGACCAACGACAAGCTCTTCGATGGGTTCATAAAAATATCAAACAATTCGGAGGAGATCCCAATAAAGTTACTGCTGCTGGGCAAAGTGCTGGGTCAATTGGTATAAGTTATCTTTTGTTAGATGAAAGTAGTGCAGGTAAATACATTTTTAATAATAATAAAGGTGAATGTTTGTTTTACATATTTTTATTAAACATATTTTGTATCTATGTGTAACATGAATGTTAAGTACTAAACATAATTAAAAATAAATCTTGTAAGTTATCCATATCTCAAATGTGGGTTGAAGCACAAAAGGTTCAAAGGAAACTCAAAGTCCATCCCACAACTGTTTTATTTAATGTTGCAACTAGTTTTGGTCCTATAGGACCATCATCAGGCTGAAATAATTCCAATATAATAGAAAGAGGATCTTAAAAGTACCATATCAAGTTAAAAATTCAATACAATTCCTTACAAATTGTTAACAAAAATGAACCAATAATACAAATAATATGGAAAGTTACAATCAAATGTCACAATATATCAAAACAATAAACAAGAATAATACTATAAAACTACAAGTTATTGTTCAACATAATTAAGTAAAACGAAATAATATAGCAAAGTTAACATTGTTAAATTTGAGTTTACACTAAAACACTTTAAGAGTCAAAAGATGATAAACTTTTAAAAACTATCTATAAATTTATTTATATTTATATTTAATACTGACAAGTAGAGACTAAGTCAAAAAACAATTCACAAAATATCGTCCAATACCAAAAATGCCATTCAAGATAAATTGATGAGGAAATGCTTTATCAAATCTAATATAATAAATGAACAAAAAACTTACCGTAAAAAGTCATGAGACAAAAAAACACAGTAGATTAAAATTTAAAGGGATAATAGTTTAATGGTTAAAACATCTCAAAAGTAGAGACCGATATGGAAATAGTGGGAAAATGTAACATTGTTTTTTATAAAACTTATTAAACCCCCAATAGAACAAATGGGGAATATAATGAAAAGTGTCAGAGGTTAAATTTTGAAAAGATATAATTTGAAAATATAGCAATTCCCAATAATGGGAGTATTTATACCATTCAACTATTATAGGAAGAAGTTTAAGAAATAGATTGGAGGAGAAAAGTGTTAAAAGTTTTATAAAATAAGAAACTTTAGGGGATGAACAAATTTCATAGTGAAGAAACTCATCTTTTCCATGTGGATGGAATTTCTGGTAAAAAACCTCGAAACAGGAAAATATCCCACTAAAAATAATAAGGAGAAAATTAAGTATAAAAATTATCATCCTCATCCATTAAATCGTAGAGATGTCAGAAGATTTCAAACAATCTAAGAAAATGTATCTGAAGTAGACACACCGACACTAATAGCGGTTTCGACTTATTGCACTAGTGTTGCACTTTCTTGCACTCATTTCGAATTGAGTGTTCGACATACAACATTACACTGACATAGTTCAGTGCAGCTTGTTCGACTTATACGTAAGTGTACACTGATTACAACTGTAGTGCAGAAATTCTTACACTCGGTAGAGACGACGGTGTAAAGGCGCACTTGACAGGAATGACAAGTGGAGTATAAAATAATATGTAAATAATTGTATTTGTACGATGGACATTTTATTATTTCGTGCTCTGCAAACATAACTGATTTGCAAATGAAAGCAAAAACAGAAACAAATTCTTGGAAATTCTCAAATATCAAAAAATATTTGACATATGACATAAACCATCTACACTCAAAAGTCAAATAACGTTCGACTTATTCGTTCTACACTTACACCGGTATTATATTTTATTGCACTGGTTGAGTTCAGTCCAAGTGTAGAGTGTAAACAAAGTGTGGTAAGTCGAAACCACTATAACTATTATTCAGTAGAACAAGGTTAACTTGTCATATTTCAATATAAAACCGAGCAGCATGGGACTAAAGAAGAAAGAGAAATATCTAACCACAAGTATAGTGTCATAGAACTATGAAAATGTATCATTAAACCAAAGTGTATATGTCAAATTTAAGAAACGAAGAAGAAAATTAGTAAAGAAATTCATCTTGTTGACAAAATATTATTTTTGAGACTGAGGAAAACATAACTTTCAGACGGTCTAAGTTGTTCATTAAGGCAATTAATGTTATCATCTAAAAGGGCAGTATGTATCTCAAGGCTTTCTAGCAAATTCAATCTAAAACCTTTATCGCAAAAATGCAGTAAATCTACCCTAAACAATTCACGAGAGTGGTTTTCAGAAAGGATGTGATTCGCAAACGATGAAGGAGAATTGAAATGTTCAAATTTCTGGTAATTCTTAATGAAGTTAACATGTTCAGAAACACGTGTTTCAAGTCTACGTCCACATTGACCAATATAAACTGAATTGCAATCAGCACAAGAGAGTCTATAAACACCCGATTTATGTAACTTGGGAATAGGATCTTTATTATAAACTACAATGGATTTAAGTGAGTTATTAGTCTTAAATGCAACCTCAACATCAAATTGTTTAAATTGTTTTTTTTAAACAATTTTTTTAATGCCGGTTGTTCAATGCTATAAATGCTTCTTATACGGTCACTCCAAAAACCAATGCAGGGGAAAAGAAAGATGTAAAACATGTGGGGAAGTCAAACATGAGGGCTCATGTGAGAAAAAATGCTACCATTGTAATAGCGAAGAACATTTCAGTACCAATTCAACCTGTCCAGAATATTACAGACAAAAGCAAATAAAAGAAATAATGTCACTATTGGGAAAACTTCTTAAAACTAAACCAATACTTAGCAAAATCCAAACTAGATCTTAAAAATAAAAAGAAAAAAAAATTTTACGAATACTGCAATAATGTTAATAGGGAAACTCCACTTTCAGAAATCTGGAAAACAACAAAAAAATTTAACAACTACCAAAATATTAAAACAAACACCAAATTACCCTATAACCAAGTTAGTCAACAAATATTGGATAATCTGACAATATGCAATATAGATCCAGAATTCAATATGGAGATAGAGAGAGAAAAAACAGAAAATATATCCAGATGGGAAATAAAACATGTACTTAGCAAAAAGAAAAAAGATACAACACCTGGGATAGACAATATAACATACTTCATGATAAGGAATATTTTAGAAATAATGATCTCAAAATTAGCACAAATATTTACAAAAACATTAGAAAACAAACAAATACCACTAGACTGGAAAAAAACATTTTTATTTAAATATTAAAAAAGCATACATAAATATAGTTTTTCAAATATTAAATAATAGAGAAATCTATGTTAAAACCAAAGAAGGGATAGTACTAGGGCCAAATAAAACATCTATGGGTTTAGCACAAGGATCACCTCTGAGTCCATTATTGTTTAATATATACACAAGTTCATTACATTCAATAATTCCACATAAAAAGAAGTTACTGCAATATGCTGATGATTTAGTAATATTAACACAAAGCAAAAATATTGGAAAAGCAGTTGAGGAGATAAATAGTGTATTAGATAGTTCATATAATTGGTTAATAAATCATAGTTTTACCTTATCAACAAAAAAATCAACAGCAATTTTATTTAGGAAAAAAAGTCTAGTATAAATCATCCAGAAATCAAATATTAAAATCAAAAAATCAATTGGAATTTACAAACAAAATACCTAGGAATAACTTTAACATATAATTTAAATTGGCATACACATGTAGAAAATATTTCAAATAAAGCAGACAAGGGTATAAATGTAATTAGAATGCTATGCGGAATAAAATGGGGAGCGGATCAGAAAATACTTTTAACTCTATATAAGGGTCTAATCAGATCACATCTTGAATATTGTTGTCAAATTTTTACACCATGTAGTAAAAAAACATTAAGTAAGTTAGATAGGGTACAATACAAAGCATTAAGGTATATAATGGGATTCCTCAAATCCACCCCTACATACATAATCTTAAATGAAAGTGGAGAAGATACTTTAGCAAATCGAAGGGAATGGTTATCAATTAAGTATATGTTAAGGCTGACTGCACAGGGTGATAGTCCTACATACAGTTTAATAAATCAATTAGAAAATTATTGTAAATTAGAAAGAGGATATTGGAAAAATCGACAAACTCCAAACTTAATCAAAGCTAAACAAACCATATTAAATCACATCATAAATATAAAAACAAACGAAATTCCACCATGTTTTAATTTTGAGTTAAAAAACCAAATTAATCCAATAAATACACACTTTGCAAATATTAAAAAAAAATCAACTTTACACTAATCAACACTTTCTAGAAGAACATAAAATAAATTTTGGAAAAGCTATATGGGTTTTTACTGTTGGATCCCTACATCCAAAAAACCATCAAGTAGGAATAGGAATATGTATCCCTGAAATGGAATATAACTTTTCAGCAAAACTCCATAACTATACACAAATTTGCACAGCAGAAATAATAGCTATATATAAAGCGATACAAGTGTGCAGGGAAAAAAATATATCTAAAAGTGTAATTTTTACAGACTCAAAAAGTGCAATATTAAAACTAAAAAACACAACTTGTGATCAAGATTATATAACGATATTAACTAAAAAACTTTTAATAGAAGCAGAAGAAATTAATCATCAAATCACCCTAGCATGGATTCCAGGACATTCAGGGATACATGGCAATGAAAAAGCCGACAGTTTGGCAAATATTGGAAAAAATCTAAATGTACCTTTGAACATTAAAGTTAATTATACAGATATTCTCTCAGTCATAAAAAGTAAATGGAAAGAAAACATTATAAAAGAATGGAATAATAAAGAAGGAAAAAATAAAAATTGGTACTCTCAAATCCAGTCTGAAAAATTAAAAAAACCATGGTTCAATAATATAGAATATAAACAAAGACAACACATCATTAATATTTTAAGACTACGTTCTGGTCACTGTAAAACCCCATACTGGTTATATAAATATAATTTAGAAGATGATCCTTACTGTGAATGTGGGCGAATAGGTACAATAAATCATATCATGCTAGAATGCCCAATTAATACACATCCTACATGTGACTTATATAAAAATCTCAGTCAATTAAATATAGAATCACCATTATCATTACAAACAGCTTTTGCAAAGCCCACTAAAGAAAAAATTGATTGTTTAATGAAATTTATCTATACATATCAAATAAATTTATAAAATATGATTTAAAAGTAAACAAAATAATTAGACTCCTTTGAATTCCAGTTAACCAATATTACCAAGGAAATACCTCTGTGTGTGTTTGTCTTTACTAACATTAATACCTCAAGAAGAAAAAGAAAAATAGTGGGAATATGAGCAAGACTCAAATGCATTTCCACTAAGAAATAAAAGAAGAAGAATTGCATCTGGCCATATGAGAAACCGAAGGCCACCAAACCAAAAGAGAGAGAGAGATGACAAGTTAATCTTGTTCTACTGAATAATAGTTAGTGTCGGTGTGTCTACTTCAGATACATGTTCTTAGATTGTTTGAAATCTTCTGACATCTCTACGATTTAATGGATGAGGATGATAATTTTTATACTTAATTTTCTCCTTATTATTTTTAGTGGGATATTTTCCTGTTTGGAGGTTCTTTACCAGAAATTCCATCCACATGGAAAAGATGAGTTTCTTCACTATGAAATTTGTTCATCCCCTAAAGTTTCTTATTTTATAAAACTTTTAACACTTTTCTCCTCCAATCTATTTCCTAAACTTCTTCCTATAATAGTTGAATGGTATAAATACTCCCATTATTGGGAATTGCTATATTTTCAAATTATATCTTTTCAAAATTTAACCTCTGACACTTTTCATTATATTCCCCATTTGTTCTATTGGGGGTTTAATAAGTTTTATAAAAAACAATGTTACATTTTCCCACTATTTCCATATCGGTCTCTACTTTTGAGATGTTTTAACCATTAAACTATTATCCCTTTAAATTTTAATCTACTGTGTTTTTTTGTCTCATGATTTTTTACGGTAAGTTTTTTGTTCATTTATTATATTAGATTTGATAAAGCATTTCCTCATCAATTTATCTTGAATGGCATTTTGGTATTGGACGATATTTTGTGAATTGTTTTTTGACTTAGTCTCTACTTGTCAGTATTAAATATAAATATAAATAAATTTATAGATAGTTTTTAAAAGTTTATCATCTTTTGACTCTTAAAGTGTTTTAGTGTAAACTCAAATTTAACAATGTTAACTTTGCTATATTATTTCGTTTTACTTAATTATGTTGAACAATAACTTGTAGTTTTATAGTATTATTCTTGTTTATTGTTTTGATATATTGTGACATTTGATTGTAACTTTCCATATTATTTGTATTATTGGTTCATTTTTGTTAACAATTTGTAAGGAATTGTATTGAATTTTTAACTTGATATGGTACTTTTAAGATCCTCTTTCTATTATATTGGAATTATTTCAGCCTGATGATGGTCCTATAGGACCGAAACTAGTTGCAACATTAAATAAAACAGTTGTGGGATAGACTTTGAGTTTCCTTTGAACCTTTTTTTTTAATTAAAAATAATTAAAAAATGTTTTGACATAAAAATAGGTTACTTTTATTTTAAGAATGATCTACTAAAAAAATTAAAACCTAACATACTTATAATAAGCACTTTTAATTTAAATTATTTTAATATGTTTACATATATTCAGGTTAATCATTAATTAATTAGACTTCCAGGAATGTTCAAACTATATTAATTTGTTTTCGGCTCTTTTTGAATTTTTCTTCCTTGTATTGATCTGGTTTTATATACAATGTGGAAACCACTTATAAAATAAATTTAAGTTTGTTCTTAGTTTATAGAATATTAAAAAACGTTGAATATCGCAGTCTTTTTTTCAGTGAAACTCTCTGTATTATAAATTCGTTAAAACGAAATTGGTTGGTTTTTTTAAAAAACGCTTAAATAGGTCAATTTTGTTGACTAAGAGCGCCGTTTTTCAAAAGTAATTAAATTTCCTTCACTTACCATTATTGGCAGTGACGTCATTGACCATTTTTTTAAATATTATTAACATATTATTTGCAATATCTTGTACTCAAATTGTTAACCCTCAGCTATAATATCATGGGAAAGACGTGCAGCGATCTCTTCTTGAACGATTTCAGGAATTTTGTTTGGATCTCAATGTGTATCCGTTCTTCGGGGCCATTGATATTTTTTAGTCTATTTTGATACAACTTACTCTTTAGTATCAAGAGAAATTAAATCGGGTTATCTAGAAGACCATTCGATTGATCCTCTTCGACTTTGGAAGATTTTGTCCAAGTACTTGCGCACCAGGGCAGCATAATGTGGAGGCGCGCCATCTTGCTGTAGCCAAAAATCATTTCTGTTTGGAAATAATCGGTTCAATTCAGGTATCAAGAAGTTTTGCAGAGATTCTAAATATTGCAGACCTGTAGGCTTATTCTGTAAAAACAGCAACTACTTTGCAACTAGCAACCATTGCACAACGGTCGCGCAATCAGTCACAAAATTTGGTACTCATTAAGGTAATCGCATCGCAGTTGCTGGTTGCTGTCAAGATGCACTTTTTAAATCCATATGTCTACGTTGAACTCGCCCCCCATTTTTCTTTATTTTTAAACATATAAAAAGTTAATTTTAGACCATAAATTTTACACATTTTATACATTTTATACATTTTATACATTTTATACATTTTATACATTTTATACATTTTATACATTTTATACATTTTATACATTTTATACATTTTATACATTTTATACATTTTATACATTTTATCCTACATGTTCTTATATTTAATTTTTATATTTTTTTATCTGTTGGTTCGTTTGAAAATGTTTGTAATTTTATATTTTATGTTTTAATTGTGGTCCTTATATATTGTAATAATTTTTACACTAAGGTATGCTTTTTGTTCTCTTTTTTATTTGTACCACTAAAATAACCTTTTTTATAGCCTGATGATGGCATCAATGTTAGGCCGAAACTAGTAGTCAGTATTTTTTTTCCATCACGCATAAAATTCTGTGACATAGACATGGGTTTTTCATTTGGTTTCCCATTCGTCACATTCGTTTGATATACTATAATTTATAACTTACCTTTTATTTCTATCACCAAAACTTAAATAAATTATCAACTCAACTACAACTACTATAATTGTGATTGCTATTTGACAGTTGCAATCGCGTTGTAATTGCTAAAAAATTGCTAACAGAATACGAAACTCCCGTTTGACAGCGACAATTGCGCAATTATCGGCGGTCGCAAGTTAAAGAATATGACTACTGTTAAGGTTTCTTAAAAAAAGTATGGCCCAATAATCTACTTTCTATGGGTATTAAGTACTGTACTCTTGCATTCAGTATGGATTTTTGGTAGCCCACTACCTAGAAATGTGCGGATTGACATGACCGTTTTCATGTATTTATTGCGTTTCCAAATAAAATAGAATGTGTCTAATTTTTAAATCATTTTTATTCAAAAAATTTGTTATGCATGATATTGCAAATAAAAATTTTTTCCTAGTAGGAATTTGCAAGATGTATTAAAATAAACCAAAATGTGGTCATCATTTAAAAGAATAGTCACTGAAGTCCCTGACCAAGAATGGTAAGTAAAGAAAACTTAAATTCTTTTTGAAAAATTGCGCTTTTAGTAAAAATATTTGACCTGTCCGATAGTTTTTTAGAAAAAAAAAACAATTCCATTACAATGAATTTATTCCTTTTATTTGTTTTATACTGTATAATATTTTAAAAGGATTAACAAAAAATATTTAGATATGTTGAGAGACAAACAAAGTTGTTCCAGTTTTGGCCAACGCCTTTGAAAATATAGTAGATGGGAGACGCTCAATCAAAATGTTTGGTTAGGTTCTTTAGGGCAACACCCTATTACGCTGCAAATATTAAAGATTGGATGTTCCGTTTTATATAATTCCGTATTTACACACTTTAAAAAAGTAGTAATGTACTCGCAACTCCAAAATGGTTTGTCAAAATTTATTCAAAAATCATTTTTTAAGTTAAAGTTGAGTTCTTATAGTGTCAATATCTTGTTTATTTTCAATGTTGGCTACAGTATGGTATTTTCCTAAGAAATTGCTGCAACACTATGATCTTGGTGTGAATGCTCATGCAACTTTGAGAGGATCGGCAATATCATTGCATACCTCTTAGTCTTATACACTCAACAATTTTACCATTTTGTATTTTCCTCTTTAAACATTTTCTAAATTATTTAAGTATAATAGTACCATATTATTTGCAAAATAATGTGACAGATAAATTATAATGCATATTAAACTATTATTTACTTTTTAGATAATTTTTGATGATATAATTCCATAGCAGCTTCATTAAAAAACTTGCTATGCTTCATAAAAGGCGATCTCATTTTTTTCCATTTTCTATTTTTATAGATTACCTGTTTTAAATTATTTTTTATAGTAAAAATTAGTATTGTATTGTGTATATTATATTGTTTTGTGTTTTGTTATATTTACAATGTATTTTTTTATTTTTTAAACATTTACCAGCAAATTAATGTAGTTTTATTTGTTTTAATTGTGGCTTTTAAGAATAAATTATATTATAATAACGCCAAATTATTTGTTTACTAACATAAATAATTCGTGTGAATGTCCATGTCTGAAACTCATAACTAATTTCGTAAGTATTTTAAATTTAAATATCTTTTTTTTAATTGAAATAAACATACACGTATATTATTTTAGGTCTATTTAGAGGAGCTATATTAGAAAGTGGATCAGCATTATGTCCTCACGACTTTCAGCCTTACCCAAAACCTAAGGCATATCTTTTGGGGAGTGTTATTGATCCAAACTTTAAAAATTCCTCCAAAGATTTAAAAAAAATGTTAAGAGAAATATCTTCAGACAAACTTATGGAATATAGTTTTTCCCAAGAATTTAGGGTAAGAAAAATTACATTTTTACAGTAAATTTTTTAATATATTATAATATACATTTTTCGTTTATCCTTCCGAAAAAAAAATCATAATATTACTGATGGTTTGTCGACTCTAAAACTCAGAACGGGTAGTTAACAGTAAGACAAATATTAAAAGGAATACATACCCTCGTTTATTTGAAATAAAAGTCAAACGCCGTTATTTACCAACCGATTGTTTTGAAAATTTGGAAATTAATTTAATGTATACTTCTAAAAAAAAGTATGGAAACAGATTTTTTAAAAAAAGTCTAATTTCTGAGAAAAAAATTATTTACACTCCAATTTTTAATTTTTCAAAAATTCGCTCCCATAACTTTTTAGACATTAGTTAGATGTAACCATTCCCAAAATTTCGTGAATTTATCTTAAGTCGTTTGGGCGCACAACAAACATTTAAGTTTCTTTCCTGATTGATAGCGCCCTCTTCTAAATTCTGTGAAAACGGAATTACTAACATGTATAGAGGTGGTAACAGTAAACTCTGTTACTTGTGTTAGTTACTGTAAGTAACGGTTAGTACGACTGAATAAAGATTTGGTAAAATAGCTTCAATAGGTAATAAAAATTAAAATAAAATACGCTGTTTTCAACACGCGCTGTTTAAAGTAGGTATTTCTTTTGCATTAGTATTTTAAAAGTAATCATTATTTAATTAATATAGAAGGTTTTAAAAGGTAAAAATATAAAAAGTATGAAGAGTATATGATATAATTGGCATTTATATTTTATTAAAAGTTCTTTATGGATTTAGGTGTTGTTTCTTTTAGCATTTACGTAAAAACCTTAATGTTGATATTCTTATAGGGTTGAAAGACATTTTATATCCACTTTGTTGAAAGCAATTTTTAATGTCGCAACCAAGCTTAGGTATAATTATTTTAAACCTTATCAGTTAATCTAAGTACCGGTTTACTGAATTATCGTTTAACTTATAGTAGAGAGAAATTAGATAATAAAATAGGGATATTATTCTGTAGTTACGAAGTATATTTTTTTGATTTATTAAGTAACTAAGAGCCGGAGCTTCATTGTAAAAAACGTTAATGGTTACTTTTGCTTCATATTAAGTGCTTCGCTAAACAAAATGCCAAAAACACCGAACACTTGTTTTTATGAGATATTTTAACCGGTTGAGTTTGCTAGATATTTTTTAAGATAAGGAATTTTAAAAACAACATAAAGGTTATATATAACATCTTTTATTATTTCTTTTAAATAAGCATTATAATAAAAACACTTTAATTTAGGAAACATTTTATTTTTCCAAAACACATCATCCCTGCTTATTTGTTCAGCATGTATCGGCCCTAAAGGAGACCAGACAATGAAATAGCAATATTCCTTGCCTGAAAGATGTGGCTGCCCTTGTATTTGATAATAATACGGATGGGTGTGTTTTAAATACAAAAAACCATCCTCATCATACGCAAGAAATTTAATTTTCTTTTCAGCTACTCCTTGTTCTATTGAGCAGCTTTCTAGGACCAAGGGACATTTAACTTCAATAGTGAAATTGTTGTCATCTTTAATCACGCCATCTGGACTTGCCCCTAGAAAATATTCCTCTCCAGTTCCAATGAATAAGCCACAAGGTGCAACATTTAAACCTGTCAGTTCCTCAAATGCACGAATTGCTGTTGCTTCATTGTCCTGACCATATCGTGTAGCTCTGTTACCTGTAAAACCTCTGTAAGACGATTTGTCATTTCTCGCAATCAACAGATAGTTCCAAAATTAGATGCAGTTAGTCTATACTGTCGTACTTGATGCCATAACGGATTTAAATGTTGTCCTCTTGTAGCTATTTCTATACTAATTTTATCTGTCATTGTTTTTTTTTTAATATATTCTGGAGCTTTTCTTTTCTAGCATTTAGTTCTTCTTCACTTACTTCATCTTGCACTGCCCCATAATCTTCATCGGCAACTGAAATAATTAATTTTGGTTTATATCCCCGTTTACATTAAAAATTTTGAGTTCTTTGTCGCTTGAGTTTTCTTCTTGCTAAAAATTTTTTTGTGTAATCTCCGGTAGTTTCTTGAAATGCATTTATTATTTGTTGAAGGTAGGTATCTTTCGAGTTATAGGAAATAGTAGCCAACTGACACAAGAATAAAATAAATTCACCAATTTTCGGTTATTTATGGAATAATAATTATTAGGTAGCTACCTACAGATAAAAAGGTTTACTGGATTTATAGTTATTCCAAAGAATTTTAATTCCCTTTTATTATTTATCAAGCAATAAAGATTATTATGTACCTACTAAGATTAAATTTCTATAAAGTATGGTTATTCTAAAGGTAAATAAGGAAATTGCGGATTGATAGCAACAAATTTGGTTTTGATTAAATATTCCATGAATTTAGGCTAATATCATATTTAATATTCAGAATTCTTTTGTACGATGACAAATCTACTTATAAAATATATTTAAAAAGATATAGGTAATAAATATTAAGTCCTAAATGTTCATTTAATTTCGTTAAATTTATAAAAATGTAAAAGGAAATTAAAACATACTGTAATTTTATTAAATATAAAAATCTAGAAAGAAACAACTCAAATTTTCAAAACAATCGATCGGAAAATAACGGCGTTTGATTTTTATTTCAAATAAAAGGGGGTATGTAAATGTGATTAAAAAGGTTTTTTTTGTTCACGTATATATTAAATTTTATTTCAATTAGTTTTCTTAGTCTTATGAATTTTCTAAATGGTAAAATCCCATTAAATATCCCTTGTCACTTGTCACAGTCATGGTAAAAATTTCTTTAAAATCCCTTTAGTCGTTTTTTCTAGACAGTGTTAACAAATTTACTTCACACTGACATCCAAAAATGGTTCCGCAAACAAATATTTTTTGGTCAGGTATCTCCACAACGTAAAAATCAATCAAACCAATTTTTTTCTTATCACAATAATTCTTCCCCTCTATTATATTCAAACGGAATACGGGATGAATAATTGAAGACACGTAAAACAAAATTCCTGGATTATCATGCATAAAAAACATTGCCATATTGTCACAGTTTTTTATTTTTCTAGGTCTATTTATCGATTTTTAATTAGTAATAATAATTTCTTTACCAGAAATAGAATTATACCTACTTTTTTTTAGTTAAAAGTTTTAAAAAAATAAGAAAAGTTATCTTAAAATGTTTCAACTAAAAAGGTGTCTATAAATTTAACGATTCTTTAAAAATTTTATACATTTCAATTTTTTTTAAAAATGTTTTTTTAATTTCCCTCCTTAATACCCTCAATAATCTAGCCTAATTTAATTTTTTTAAAGTTTATTTATTTATAATTAAATTATATTAATAGTTTTGGAGATATTCAGAATAAAAAAATAGGACCGATGTCTGGTAATAAAATTATCGGCTGGGTGGTTGTTGTATTCGTTGTAAAATCCTTATCTGATCAGTTGAAACTACCGATGTAATAATATTACGAATTTAATATGTGTATGCCGCCCGTACTCAAGCCCATCTCTAATTTCCTACCCACCCAAAATTCTAGCCCATGGAAGATTTAATATACGTCGACTTATGATTTGTAATCTACGTCAGCATTTAAAATATCTCGGCTTATCTCTGTTCGAACTTTGAGGGTTCTTCCGACACCGATTCTACGGACAGGGTATGTATTCCTCTTAAGAGATTTTTGTATTATATGATAGTTCAAGAGTTGAAAATTTTGAATATCAATATCATCGATCTAATTACTTTTGATAAATTATTATTACTTTGAAACATTAATGTAAAATTACCCCTATTAGTCACGTGATATTGTAAACCTATCAGAGCGCGTAACGTCATTGTCTTTGAAACAAACTTTGGCTCACAACTTGTAGTAACATTATGTTTACACTGCTCTTTCAATGATTTTATGACCATTTAGTAAGTTTTACAAGTGTTAGTTAAAATCTAAATAACAGCAAAATGCCTCAAAGTATTGTAATGTTTTAAAAATTAATAGTAAATATAACTTACCAAATAAATAACTGGAATTGAAGTAAACCATTAAACATGGATGTTATTTACAAATCTTTTCATTAAATGATTAATGCACCAAAAATTTCTTTATTAGAGCCAATTCAATAAACCGTAATACACACAAGAACACAAAAACCATCTTGATAATGAATGAATGCTAACACCAGTAGTCGATCCAAGAATCAAAATCCAAAACACTAATTTGTTTAAGCTAAAAATAAAAAATTAAAAAAAAATATTAGAATATGTTAATAATAAATCATAAGAATACAATATTAGTAAGAAACCAACTATATTAGTTATATTAAGTTAGTTAGATCAAAAAGCTAAATAAGTAATAATTAAGGTTAATAATAATAATGATTTTAATAATATTTTTTTTTATAAGTAGCTATAAAATGAGAATAAGTAAGGTATAGGTTATTTAAAATTATTATATGAAGTAGAGAATATTTAAATGTATACAGTCAGTAAAATAAGATACAAAAATTTAAATCTCAACAAACTAATTTAAATATTTGAGCAAATTAAATGAATCAGAGACAATGATTACAATTTGATAAACAAATTTTGCTTACCCCAAACAACATTTTCAAATTCATTTAAGTATCAAATGATGAGTCTTGTAGTATGATGTATCGGATATCAGTACAAGTCTAGTAGTCCCTATGTCCTGAACATCTCAGATTTGATAGAAATACAATATTTAAGACAGAACCTAAAAAGAGAGATATTGAAATATATTACATGATAGAATAAAGCTGTGAGAAAGTGATGTTTGTGTTTACAAGCTAAGACTATTTAATCAAGCTTGATCAAAGACTTTATGAATGATAAATTCAATAAAAAAAAAAACACTATAAATAGTGATGTGGTGATTAAAAACGTTGACTATAAACTTTAAAAAGGTGCTTGTATGAGAAGGACATAAACTTAGTATTAGATGTTTAATTGATGTTTCTATTTGTTGTAATTGTATGTTTTTGTAAAGTAATTAATTTTAAGTTATTTTTTGATGTTTTTGAATGTTATTAATTCGTTTATTTGATAAATTTTGTATATAAATCACTATGACATAGTAAAATTTTAAAAGCAAATAAAAGCTAATATAAGCGGTTTCATTGAAAATAAAAGTTATCTGATCATATTTTAATATGTAAAATTTCATTTTTTGTTAAAAATATTGGCTAAAAAGAGATATTAGCTCACAATTGTTAAATTTGATATTAATAATTGTCAAAATGGCTGACATTGTTTACTCCAAAAAGCCAGCTGTTTTAATAAAGAAAAAATTGATTTTAAAATTATAAAAATGTTAATTTATAATGAAATAAATTGTACAGATTTAATTTGTAATAATTTTAAGGTCAGAAAATGTATAATTAAAAACTCAATTTTTCAAAATTTTGATGTAAGAGAGGTTATATAAAAACAAAACACGCTCGAAAAGGCAGCCATAATGAAAATTTGACCGAGGGTATATAAGCCCTTGAAAAAGAAAATTCGGAAGCATTCTAATTTGATCAAAAGGTCACTCCACGTCAGTATATTTTAAAAATTACCATAAAAACAATGGCCGATGACTGTTAAAATAAAAGATGGCTGAAAAGTAATATGATAAATCATATAATGTATTTTCAAACAAATCTATTGGAAAAATTGTAAATGGTTATAAATTGTGTACCAAATAATAAATATTAAATCCTAAGAAGAAAAATTAAATTTGTTTTGACTAACCTGTAATAATAATAAAATATCTGGAAGAAACGAAGGAAAAATAACATCCAGTGGTTGTAATCCTGTTTAATTTCCATCCAAGGATGCATTTGCACGTATTATAAATTACCATTGGAAGAAAGCCGAACCTGGGAAGCCACTACGAATGATTTCCATCTTTCACCGTCAGGAACAAGTGATTTAGGGTATGTTTTTAACTTTATTCACTTATATCACTTTCATGACTTTTAAAAAACATTGTGAGTAATATATTTCAGTATCGTTGAATAATTTTTTATAATCTTGATTAGAGAACATCATATTATTAACAAACTTTTTAACAACTAATAAACACACGCTTCTTTACCCCAGAAATAACCGTTAAGGATCACGTGTTTCTATGTGCGGGGTTGATGCGCACAAAATCTGCCATAGCCGTATCATCAAACAGATCAAGGGTATATTATTCTTTTAGGGAAAACAAAGTTAACAAATAAAATATTGTTAAATCTTACATTTGAACTGACTACTGAGTTTATGAGTCTATAATGCTAAATAATTGATTTTGATATATAAAATTTAATAATAAATGATAAACAAAATTACATATTTTAAATTTGATAACATAATTATTTTTTCAAACAGAAGGATCAATAAAATAAAGAAATTTTAAGGTGTTTTAGATTAAAAAAGGATTAAATTAAAATTGAAACAAATTTAAATATAAATAATAGCCCCACAAAACTTTAAAAATAAAAATTTCAAATTATAAAACAACAAATTAATAATTACATCAATAATAACAATATTTATGCAATCTGTACATACATTATAATTGTAATTTATTACAAAAATGGCGCCCAACGTGGGGCTCTAATAAAAAACTGTTGGTTACAATAAATTAATTAGCTATAATTAAAAATTTAATTGACTAAAGTAATTAATTGGTTATTGAAATTATTTAAAATAAAATTTTATATTTAATATCTAATAAAACTTGATAAAATTATTCAAAATGGGTGAAATGAATATGAGTGACGATGAATACAATGAAGTAATAAAAATGTTGAAAAATTTAACCAAAAGTTATGAAGAGTTAAGAAAAGATATCAGAGATATGAGCAAGAAATGGGACAAAAATAATGAAAAATGTGATGAAAATGAAGAAAATATAGGAAAAATGGATAAAGAATTAGAAGAAACTAAAGAAGAATTGAAGAAAGAAGTTAAAGAAAATAAAGAAGAGTTAAACGATACATTTAATAAGAAATTTGATGAATCAAAGGAAGAAATGGGGGAACAAAATAAGAAACTACAAGAGGAGATTAAAAATACAAAACAAGAAATTAAAGAAGAAAGGAATAAGAAGAAAGTTGATGAAAATGAGGAAGAGTTGGATATAATGGATTGTAATTTAAATAGAAACAATGGGAAAGATTTAAAAGAAGAGATTGTAGAAAATATTGGTAAAGAAAGAGAGAATTTGAGGATACAAATAGTAAGACAAAATGAAAATATGAAGAAGTTTAGTGAAGAAGAAAAAGTATTTGAAAAAGAGGAATATGCAGAAGCAAACAATAAAATTTTAGAAGAAATTGACAGAAACAAAGATAAAAATGTTGAAACTGGGAAGATTGAGATGAATAAATTAATCATAATTGATACTAAATATGACATGGATGAGAATAAGAATAAGATTAATTCAAGTATGATAATAGATGTAGAAGAAAACAAGAAAATTAAAGATTTACTTGAAAAATTGATTGAAAAGAGACTTATGGAAACAGAAATAAAAGATGAAGTAATGAATATGAACACCGATATAGGAAAATTTAAAAGAATAAGAAAACAAACCAATAATAAAAAGTTACACATGTTAATGAAAGAAACTAAAACCAGGAAGAGACTTGTAGAAAGAAATTGGAAGAAGGTAAAAAAGAAAATGAATATTTTATTGAGCAGGGAGAAGGTTGTAGCAAGGTGTAAATAATATTGCTAATTATATTTGTAGGTATTAGGTAATTTTTTTAGTTGTTATGAATTTTAAAATGTTGTGTATTATATTAAATTTAAAATACCACCCCAATCAATTATATTAACTTAAATGAAACTTAGATCAATTATATTATAATGGGTCATTGAATATTCAAGGGTAAAAATTATGATAAAATGTTATATTAATTATACTAATTGAAATGAAACTTAAATCAAATACATTCTAATGAGTTATTGCATACTAAAGATTAAATTATGACAAACCGTTAAAAATTTTACTTAATATAAGAAATAAAACATCATTAATAGATTCAAAATCAATTTCAAAACTAAATAATATTAAAGAATAATGAAATAAAATTCCAAATATAATAATAACTGGTATTAAAAACAAAAATTATGTGAAATAAATAAATAAATATGATATTAAAATAAATCTATGTTGAAATCATAATAAATTGTAAACTACTAGCTGTGTTTAATTTGGATAATGATATGATAATATTAAACAATACATAGGAACAATTAGAAAATATAATTAATTATAAAGAAGAGAAGAAGGTATAACTAAATGGTATATGGATGTCAATGGATATGATAGAAGAAGTAGAAGATAGTAAGAAGGATATTATTTATATTAGAAATGATTATGATGAAGAAGAAAGTTATGATTATGAAGTAGATAGAAGAAAGAAGATGTATTTGAAAATGATGATTTGATTGTGATGGAATATATTACAATATTGTAGGAGATTTGTTGATGAAGTATAGTGTTTGATGTTTAAGGAGCCAAAAGAAGCTACCGAATATGAATATAATATGGAGGTGAGAGATGTTGAGGAGTTTAAGGTGAGAATATATCCTGTACCATTAAAATTAAAAGAAAAGAGTGAAGAGAGAATAAGAAATCTTATAGAATGAAGGAATAATTCGAAGAAGTAACAAATCATATATCAATTCACTAGTAGTTGTACAAAATTAGAGCAAAATAGTAATTTAATTAAAAAAATATTTCATATCAAGTTAAAAAGAAATGCATAACGATATTTAACAAGATACAAAAATTTAAAGAAACCAACGGTATTCAAAGAAGGGGATTGGGTAATTGAAAGGTCACTACAGGTAGCCAACAAAAGAAATAATGGGTGTGCAAAATTAAAACTACCGTTTATAGGACCATTTATAATCGAAAAAGCTTATGAAAACAGTTATATTTTAAGAAATCCACATAACAATTTATTGAGGGAAAAGGTAAACGTTAAAAACTTATATGCATACCATCAATAGACCAACATTTTAAAAATCTAGCTAAATTTAGAATATAAGATAGTTTAAGATGTAGATATTAGAATAAGTAAATATTATATTGTATTTTAAAATTAGGAATAAAGTATGAGTTATCAATGAATAGTTAGTGGTTATATACAACCAAATGAATTAGAATTTATGTTAGATGTTAATGAAGATTATTTGTAAGGTACAATTAAGGAATATGTTAGAATTGAAAGATAACAAAGTGGAATTTTAAGCTTATTAGATTTGGATCAAATATAATGGAATTAAATTTTAAAAATTATTACCGAGTAACAATTTGTTAAAATTAAATTGGGGGAAATTTGTAATGTTTTAAAAATTAATAGTAAATATAACTTACCAAATAAATAACTGGAATTGAAGTAAACCATTAAACATGGATGTTATTTACAAATCTTTTCATTAAATGATTAATGCACCAAAAATTTCTTTATTAGAGCCAATTCAATAAACCGTAATACACACAAGAACACAAAAACCATCTTGATAATGAATGAATGCTAACACCAGTAGTCGATCCAAGAATCAAAATCCAAAACACTAATTTGTTTAAGCTAAAAATAAAAAATTAAAAAAAAAAAAATATTAGAATATGTTAATAATAAATCATAAGAATACAATATTAGTAAGAAACCAACCATATTTGTTATATTAAGTTAGTTAGATCAAAAGCTAAATAAGTAATAATTAAGGTTAATAATAATAATGATTTTAATAATATTTTTTTTTATAAGTAGCTATAAAATGAGAATAAGTAAGGTATAGGTTATTTAAAATTATTATATGAAGTAGAGAATATTTAAATGTATACAGTCAGTAAAATAAGATACAAAAATTTAAATCTCAACAAACTAATTTAAATATTTGAGCAAATTAAATGAATCAGAGACAATGATTACAATTTGATAAACAAATTTTGCTTACCCCAAACAACATTTTCAAATTCATTTAAGTATCAAATGATGAGTCTTGTAGTATGATGTATCGGATATCAGTACAAGTCTAGTAGTCCCTATGTCCTGAACATCTCAGATTTGATAGAAATACAATATTTAAGACAGAACCTAAAAAGAGAGATATTGAAATATATTACATGATAGAATAAAGCTGTGAGAAAGTGATGTTTGTGTTTACAAGCTAAGACTATTTAATCAAGCTTGATCAAAGACTTTATGAATGATAAATTCAATAAAAAAAACACTATAAATAGTGATGTGGTGATTAAAAACGTTGACTATAAACTTTAAAAAGGTGCTTGTATGAGAAGGACATAAACTTAGTATTAGATGTTTAATTGATGTTTCTATTTGTTGTAATTGTATGTTTTTGTAAAGTAATTAATTTTAAGTTATTTTTTGATGTTTTTGAATGTTATTAATTCGTTTATTTGATAAATTTTGTATATAAATCACTATGACATAGTAAAATTTTAAAAGCAAATAAAAGCTAATATAAGCGGTTTCATTGAAAATAAAAGTTATCTGATCATATTTTAATATGTAAAATTTCATTTTTTGTTAAAAATATTGGCTAAAAAGAGATATTAGCTCACAATTGTTAAATTTGATATTAATAATTGTCAAAATGGCTGACATTGTTTACTCCAAAAAGCCAGCTGTTTTAATAAAGAAAAATTGATTTTAAAATTCTAAAAATGTTAATTTATAATGAAATAAATTGTACAGATTTAATTTGTAATAATTTTAAGGTCAGAAAATGTATAATTAAAAACTCAATTTTTCAAAATTTTGATGTAAGAGAGGTTATATAAAAACAAAACACGCTCGAAAAGGCAGCCATAATGAAAATTTGACCGAGGGTATATAAGCCCTTGAAAAAGAAAATTCGGAAGCATTCTAATTTGATCAAAAGGTCACTCCACGTCAGTATATTTTAAAAATTACCATAAAAACAATGGCCGATGACTGTTAAAATAAAAGATGGCTGAAAAGTAATATGATAAATCATATA
The DNA here is from genome assembly GCA_035357415.1 of Ophraella communa. Classification (NCBI taxonomy): domain Eukaryota; kingdom Metazoa; phylum Arthropoda; class Insecta; order Coleoptera; family Chrysomelidae; genus Ophraella; species Ophraella communa. Next base: position 20,655,096 of record CM068994.1, on the reverse strand, counting down.
ATGTATTTTCAAACAAATCTATTGGAAAAAATTGTAAATGGTTATAAATTGTGTACCAAATAATAAATATTAAATCCTAAGAAGAAAAATTAAATTTGTTTTGACTAACCTGCAATAATAATAAAATATCTGGAAGAAACGAAGGAAAAATAACATCCAGTGGTTGTAATCCTGTTTAATTTCCATCCAAGGATGCATTTGCACGTATTATAAATTACCATTGGAAGAAAGCCGAACCTGGGAAGCCACTACGAATGATTTCCATCTTTCACCGTCAGGAACAAGTGATTTAGGGTATGTTTTTAACTTTATTCACTTATATCACTTTCATGACTTTTAAAAAACATTGTGAGTAATATATTTCAGTATCGTTGAATAATTTTTTATAATCTTGATTAGAGAACATCATATTATTAACAAACTTTTTAACAACTAATAAACACACGCTTCTTTACCCCAGAAATAACCGTTAAGGATCACGTGTTTCTATGTGCGGGGTTGATGCGCACAAAATCTGCCATAGCCGTATCATCAAACAGATCAAGGGTATATTATTCTTTTAGGGAAAACAAAGTTAACAAATAAAATATTGTTAAATCTTACATTTGAACTGACTACTGAGTTTATGAGTCTATAATGCTAAATAATTGATTTTGATATATAAAATTTAATAATAAATGATAAACAAAATTACATATTTTAAATTTGATAACATAATTATTTTTTCAAACAGAAGGATCAATAAAATAAAGAAATTTTAAGGTGTTTTAGATTAAAAAAGGATTAAATTAAAATTGAAACAAATTTAAATATAAATAATAGCCCCACAAAACTTTAAAAATAAAAATTTCAAATTATAAAACAACAAATTAATAATTACATCAATAATAACAATATTTATGCAATCTGTACATACATTATAATTGTAATTTATTACAGTATATATTAATATAAGACCTTCCTCCCTCTAATGTGTGGATATTCCAGGACCAATGTTATTATATAATGACTACGCATAATTTATATAAGAAAGCCCAAAAACTCTTTGAAATACAATGTAACATAATTGAAACAAACAAAAAACTGGAATATGGTCCAGTCGCCCTCCTGGACTTAAAATGTCACGTGCTTTGGTTTCCTTAATTATGTCCAAGAACAATTCTTATTAATGCAGTAACATAACCAACAATAACACACAGAGCCATTGTTTTGCAGCTCAGAGTAATAAGTAAACATAGAGATGCCACAACAACACAATAACATACAGTTTGTAGTCAATAGCAATGAACCTATAATTGAGAGAGATGGAAAATCTATAGGTGTAGGTAAACACAGCCGTACAGTGGCGTGTAATTGGTTAGAGTATCACCGTAATACCTATATAAATGTTAGTTAAATAATTTAATACGCATATTTTGGTAAGGAATTTATATCTACACTTATGGCATGGCACCATACTTCTAACATATTTTTATCGGAAGGAAATCTAAAAGGATATATGTATTTCATTATTAATTTGATTTTCTTAATTGTAATAAATTTTAATTGAAATTGCTAATTGTACGCCAATGTAGTGAATAACTTACCGGTGATAGGTTAGATTATCATTTTGCGAAGTACCACATATTATACACGCTTTTCGGGGTTTCACCATTTTCAATATTGAAAATAAATAAAAACACTTTATAAAGTTCACTTAAATACACAAAAATTAAGGAAAAATAGAACAAAGCGCTAATCACCTCTAGACAATTACAAACAAAGGCATTGATGCCAAATTTTCGGTGTGGCTATTTGATACAATTGGTCTAGAGCTTTTTTATCAGTATTATAGAAAGGTAAGAAAGTGAATATTAGAATGTATTAAAGAATATTTTCTTTGAATAAAAATCTTCTCTTAAAAGTAAAATAAAATTGTTGTAAATTATATTCTTACGTTTTTGTTTCCTACTTTGTAATTACAAAACACAACGTCTGGCAATGCTCTGATGGTAAACAAATCTGTCTCGACGACAAGTAGTAGGGAATATGCCTACTCTATGTTCACTTATTACTCTGAGTTTTGCAGACTTTAACGTCATTCAAGAGTCCATGACAGTTTGACTCTATTTAATGAGTACATGTCAAAATAATTATGAAAATGTAAAATAAAATATGATAAAGTTTGTTTTAAAGAGATAGTCATATTTCGAATAAATTAGACCATAAGGCAAATTATAAACAAGATTTCCAAACACAATTATCAACTACCCTATTGTCCATCCGTAAAACATGGTAGTTCACAAACTTCCAATAATTGATCTTGCAATTTGTTAACAGCCAATGCAAGGAACACTAGAAACATCTCAGATATACCACGTAAACATTTAATCATAATTGTCATTGTTATATTGAATCATTGATTCAGTTTAGATTAAAAGATGTGGACAAAATTAAATTTAAGTCGCATTGATCTCCTGTTACTCAACTAAAAATTGATCAACTTAACCGACCAAAATAAAACAATTTTAGGCTTGATATCAATTTAATAACCTTACAGTGAAATTTCTTAATTTTTTTCTTATTTCCAAACAAAAAATTAGTATTTTTTTTAAATAGACTTTTCGTATTAATGCTCTTTTGTCCTGTACCTTCTCACTTTGCTTTTTTGCAACTTCTATCACTATTTGAACTATTTGATCCTTTACTTGCTTTTGTTACGCCTTCTTATTTTACATATTGCATATCTTCTTATACAGGGTGATTTATTACCAATTTTTTTTGGCCTTTGGGTCGAGGCCCACGCAGCCAGAAACAAAATTTGACAATTTTCCAGTAATTATTTTATCTTTGTAACCAATTTGGCATTTGTTTAATAAACTGAATTCTTACTATTATTTTCCCTATATACACTATTCTAATTTTTCCTCAAGGATTACAGACAAAGGATAAACTCTTCTCGCCCAGAGGTCATTCAGGGCATTCTGTATACACAAGACAAGGTGTACCTCGAATTGATTGGGTAAAAATTAACACGTGGAAAAATACAAAGGTTACAACAATACTACTACTATTACCTATATACAAATTTTGGCATCCCTAACAAAGGCTAATAAACAATCGAAAATACTCTTTTTGTCCAAGGATAGTAAATGCATCAAATTATAAGGCCGGTTTATTTTTAAGATGGTCTGGATTCTTTATCGTATTTCTTGCAATTAAAGAAAATATGGTCCAGGTCGCCGATTTTTTGGCATGTTGGACAGAGATCGTCATCAATTATTTTTATTTTATGAAGGTGGGCAGGATAACAAGCGTGGCCAAATTTTAATCTACTGATTGTTGTTACACTTTTTCTAGGGTAGTTGTAATCTTCATACCAAGGTTTGTTGCACAAGTGGGGTTCCAAGAGGGTGTATCCGGTGGGATTAACGAAGCAATATTCTTTCCAATGATGTCTGCATTTGCTTTTCATGTCTTTTTTTAAGACGGTCATACGTTCGTCTAACGTTATGGGAATTTCTGTGTTAATGCCATCCAGTAAACTATCTTTCGCTAATTTGTCAACCAGTTCATTATTTACTATCCCTGAGTGAGCTTTAACCCAAAATAGTTTAATTTTTACACCATTTTGCTGTAAATAATATATATTTTTTTAATATTCGTAATACATTGATTTTGGTAGTTAGAATTGGTTTCTTTATGGTGTTTTAAACTAGTTAGGACTGAGTGAATCGGAGAATATTATACTTTTAGAGACGTTATTATCTTGAATATATTCAAGTGCCTTCAGAATAGCAAAAGCTTCTGCAGTGTAGATAGAAGTCGATTTGTTTAATTTGTATTTGGCTGCAGTAACGTTTGGTACTAGATATGCACTTCCAGTTTCGTCTTTCGTCGTTGTTGTGCATATTCGATATTTGGTTGACGATTAAGTTATTAAGTAAATGATTTTCTGAGTACGAGGGAACAATGACGTGAATTTTGACAAAGAGATTAAAAAATAATATTTCTATGGCAGCTGCATTATAGTCAGAAGTTTCTCTCAGACTTTCACACAATGGTGGGGAGTTTTTGTGTTTCCAGTATCGCATGGTCAGGTCCTGATGATTTAACGATGATAGTTTGTTGAGCAGTTGTTTTCATTATGCATTTTAAGAAATTTACACCTTTGCTGCATTTTACTAGTGTTTGTCCGATGTGTGCAGTCCAATTTAGCTTTTTGTCTAAGACCATTCCCAGATATTTGGCAGTATTACTGACGGGAAAAGAAATATTGTCCACTTGGACTTCGTTGATTTGCGGTAGATTATGTCTAGTAAAAAAAACTATTTCGGATTTTTCTGGAGAGATTTGTATTCCTAGCTCGTCTATGCACCTTATGATAGGAGTTGTTGCTGTATCTATATGCGTGAGGCAGTGTTGGAAGCCTTTATCGCATATATATATATATATATATATATATATATATATATATATATATATATATATGTATGATAGAAGCGTCAGAAGAGGTTCTGTGAATGGAAGAGGTATATACATTGAATAATAGTGGAGCCAGTACTGACCCTTGTGGTATACCGTGTGATATTGTTCGATAATTCAAGATGGTGCCGTTATCCGGTCGGAGAGTTACTTCCCTGTTTACGTAGAATTTACATATAGTGTTTGCTACTTCTTCTGGTATTTGGAATGCTATAAGTTTTTTTTTAAGTATACATAGGTCAACACTCTCATATGCCCCTTTAATGTCGATAAAAGCCGCACCTGAGTAATTGTTTTCTGAAAGGTTAGCTTGTATATCTGTTACTAAATGTGCTAATGCGTCATTTGTACCGTAGTTTTTTTTTGAATCGATATTGGGTCGATGGTAGTAGATTATTGGTATTAATCCACCATTCTAGGCGTGTTTTTATTATCCTTTCCAGTATTTTACGTGTGCACGGGAGTAATGATATTGGCCTGTATGAAGCGCTGTCGTTTGGATTTTTACAGCTTTACTTATTGGTACAACAATGACTCTTTTCCAATCTTCAATATGTTCGCCATTTATCCATATTTTATTTAGTATATTTAAAAATACATTTTTTGCATTATACGGTAAATTTTGGATCATTGGGTATCTAATATCATTATATCCAGGTGAGGTATTTTTTCTATTATTTAGTGCAAAATCTAGTTCATCTAGAGATATTGGTTTTTTGAAAATCTCTGGATTGGTGCTTTTTTGTTTATGTTTTACTACAATATGAGAAAAATCGTTTGTTGCTGTGGGAGGTGCAATCTTCTCAAGAAAGGGTTCAATCCAGTCATCAGTATCTGCTCTTCTTTTTTCTTTGTGTCGTCTTTGCATTTTTGTTTTTGGGTATATTATGGAATCATCGTGGCATGTTACATCTTTATTTAATTCGATGATTATTGGGAGGTGATCAGATCCCATTGGGTCAGACAGGGTATCCCATGTACAATCGAAAGCAATGTCTGGCGTTGCACAGGTCAGCTTTATTGCCGATTTGTTACTTGTTCTAGAAAGTGTAGTGGTTTTACCATTGTTCATCAGTATTAGTTCCGTATTTTCCAGTGCGTTCAGGATTTGAGCGCCCCTTGTGTCGACTGTGTATGATCCCCATACGTGATGATGCGAATTAAAATCCCCTTCAACAATTGCTCTGGTATCCAGTAGATCAAATATTTTTTCCCAGTCGCTGGTGCTTGTTTTGGTTTTTGGCGCGCAGTATAAGCTTAAAGAGTTTAATATCCCATCGTTATTGTTCATAATTTGAATGATGCAAATTAAGATGCTCTGATTGAGGTTTTGTGGAATTGCTATTTCTTTAAAAACAAGGTTATTTTTAACAAGTATTGCGACCCCCTCGTATTATTCATCTCTATCTCTACGTACAACCCTGTAGCCATTGAAATTTATACTTTTGCCCGGTTGGAACCATGTTTCAGAAACTAACGCGATGTCAATTTGATGTTCATCCAGACATTTAACCAAGCTTAACTTATTGGCAACAGCGGATCCATCATCTCTATCTCTACGTACAACCCTGTAGCCCTTGAAATTTATACTTTTGCCCGGTTGGAACCATGTTTCAGAAACTAACGCGATGTCAATTTGATGTTCATCCAGACATTTAACCAAGCTTAACTTATTGGCAACAGCGGATTTTGCGTTCCACTGTAAATTTTTTTTTATTATTTTACCCATTATTGGAATAAAAGCTTTGTATTTTTCTCATAACACAATTTGTGTCTACATTTTTAAGATCGTTAAATGATTCAACATCGTCAAGAATACTTTGGAATACATTGAAAATAATTTTTACGAATTCGTCTGCACTATCATGGTTAGGATTTAAACTATTTGAATTGGGAGGGAGAGGTTTATTTGGACCAAATGAAAAATTCTCTCATTAATTGGTGACTGCGCTTTTCTTTTTTTGTTAGGCAAAGTAACCTGTGAGGTAGAGGGCATGGGATATGTTGAGGTTGTTGGTGCGTTAACCTTAAGTGACTGTGATGATTTACTATTTTTATAAAGATTTATATTTTGTCAGTTAGCGCTGGAAAATTTTCCGAGTTTTCTGGAAGGTTTTCGAGAATTAAGTAATTATTTGATGTGCTTACTACAGAGGAATATGATCCTCTCAAACTAGTTTTTGCTTCCTGGTAAGTTACGTTACAATTTGCCATATGTTTTTTGATTTTGAATTGTTTTTCAAATTTCGGACATTGTTTAGAAATAGATTTATGTTGATCATTTTTACAATGAAGACAAAAGCTATCTTGAGGGTCTCGGCAAGTGTGGTTATCTGTTTTTTCTTTTGTACAGTTAATACATAATGTTTTCGTACTATTACAGTTTTTTGCAACATGGCCATGCTGTAAACATTTATAACATTGAACCACTCTTTGTATGTAGGGTTCGACTACGCATGCAACACTATTTATATATACGTGTCTAGGCAAGATGTTGCCCTCAAAAGTAAGAAGCACCATCTGCCTAGGGATATAGGCCGTTTCACCGTCAATATCAATTTTTCGTTTGAATCTATTGACTTCAGTAATATTTATATTAGATGAAATATTGTCAAATAAATATTTATCATTAAAAATGGTATCAACGTGTCTAATAATACCTTTCCTTTGTAAAAGGTTATTCGAGATAAACGCTTTGAGATTATGTTCTTTTAATTCTTCATTACGTATTAATTTGTTAGCATCAGCTATGGATTGAACTCTAACTCTGTTTCTACCTACTTTATCGATGCCAATGATGTTAGGTATAGCTAAAGTTTTGTGAAATAAGTGTCCTACCTTCATTGGGTGTAGTTTACCTATTTTCTCTTCACTTGTGCTTTCTACGAATACATATACCTTACCAGAATATAAATGAGCTTTTTGTAAAATAAATAATTTTTCTCTGGATAATTTTTGGTCACCTTATCACCACTTCTTTCACGTTTTGATCAGTTTCCATTTGTTTCCCCCCGTCGCCGGGGGGACTTTTTTCACTCATGGTCTTTTCAAATTACAAAGTATTTCCGATAAATAATACAAATTTTATTTCCGATAAATAAATTAAACTAGAAATATGTGAACTAATTACATGGGTTTTTTAATTTCGTTTCGAACTGTTTTGGTTAAGTACCTACAGACGTCCGTTCTTAACGACCTATCGATTCTTACTATTATTACCAATTGGAAATAATTTAATACTAGAATCCTGACTTCAAATTATGAATATTTAACCCAGAACACCTAAATAAAATGTAGCTGCTTACTTAGTTACAGGGTGTTTTGAGTAAAAATTTAAAAACTATTTGGGTTCATTACTTTAAGACTGTTTTACGTATTCATTTCATATTTGGCAGAAAATGTAGACACTATACACCCTACAAAATTATATTAAACAAAAGTTTCTAACTACCACTAGAGGCGTACGACAGGAGCAAGTGACAGTTTAATCGTTCCCAAATTCCACGCCACTGGCGGAATAGAAACTGTAGCACAATTTTTCGATTCTCCAATACTTTTTACGTAAATAAAGTACTCTTTTTTCATAACGATAAAGTCAATATTTCTCGAGATATTTTAAGTTAAACATGAAGCTGCCCAATTTTAATGTGTGATAACTGTCGATGTTTTTGACCAGTGAATTGCATTTAATACGCAAAGTGGAAGTGGAAGAAGAAGAAGTGGAAACTCTGAGAAGACCCCATTTTCTACTTTCCACTCTTTCTACTCTATTTAGAGCTATTTCTTGACTTGATTGGGCTCGCCATACAATCTTCTCTAATTGGGATGTCCCCCACCCTTATTCAGTTGACTTCCTTGCATAGGGCTGGCTTCCATACTAATAAACCATACATAAGTGTGGGACTTACAACCGATGAGTAAGCAATGGACAATGCTGGGTCTGGGCCTCATTTGCTTTTTAATGGTCTTTCTGCAGGTTTACAGTGCTGTAGTTGCTTTTTGCACCTTTTCTTTTATGTTATCTCTCCATAAAGTTTTTGATCAAGGATTATATTATAATATATTATATTATATAGCTCATTCTGAGTTTTATTTCTTGTCCCCCTATAACGGAAAGACGAAAAGAAGGGATTTTATATTTCCTATTAAAGAGAACTAGTGAAATTTAGTGTTCTATAAATAGTGAAAGTTTAATTCAACCGTTTAGTTGTTTACTGTTCTTAAAGAGAACTAGTTCTATCTTTCCTGGGTTAATCCCAAGACCGCATTTGCTGCACCAAACGCACAAGTTCATTCAGTGCCTCCATGCTGCCTGTATTATATCGAACAAAGTAGCGATATCATCTGCATAGGCGATCATCTTAATTCCTACTTCTTCTATTCTATGGAATGAATGGAAAGGGAGGCGATGGCTGGTGTATACATAAGACTAGTGAAATGCACAGGGCAGAGAGATAATCAAATACATCCGATACTGGAGATGGTACCAGATGCAAAGCAACCTAAATACAACTACCACAAGCCATTTACCGTCCTATTCCTAGGAAGAGACGAATGGGAGACAAATAGATCGAATCTTATAATGGCTGACCAGTGGTACAGTTGGTACACGGATGGCTCTAAGACCGAGAGAGGTGTTGGAGCTGGGGCACATGGAAGGAAACCAAAGGTGGACCTAAGTCAGAACTTGAGTAACCTATCCACAATTTTCAGAACGAAGTTTTTCGCAATGGAGATGTGCCTGCAGGAGATGCTTAAGCGTGACTGCAGGAACAAAACTATAAAATTCATTTCCGATAGCCAGGCGGCACTAAAGTCACTGGAATTAAATCGTATCGACTCCAAGTTAGTTTGGAAGTGCCTTTAGGTTGCAGTGAAAGGGACGTTAAACGACCACTCACATAGAACCTAACCTAACCTTACCTCCCTATTGACCATTCATTTTAAGCTAAAGCTGCAGCAGCTGCAGTAAAATAGATACAAGACAAGAGAAAAAGGAAATGGAACACTTAGAGCACTAAATAGCCTAATTAAATCCAAGCAAATATTAAAAAGGGCAAAAATAAGAATAATCATTAGACCAACATCACTATATGGGTGTGTATCATGGATTCTAACTCAAATAAATGCAACAGATAAGAGAATCAAAGCGAGATAAGAGAAAGAAAAGTTTTAAGGAAAATATTAAAGTAAAATATCGGAAGATGGCACATGACGAAGGTAAAAATAAAAAAATAAAGGAGACATACTGATACCCTAAATAATCCATTATATAAGAACGCAACGAGTAAGGTGGTTTGGGCATATTTGTAGAATGCCAAAAACTAGACACACTAGCAAGCAATATTTGAAGGAGACGAAGTTAAGAAATAAGTAGGTAGATCAAGGAAGGAGTGGATAAATGCGGTACCATTAAGAATAATTAGCAAGGAAAATAGAGGAAGACGATGAATGAAAAAAATACAACGATATGTAAAATGATACAATTTGTGTATTATAAGTCAAGGGCCGTTTAGGGGCTGTAAGACTGTAATATATATATAAGTGGTTTCTATATATGGTTTCTGTATAAATATAAACATTGATTGTTAATATTTTTGTATAAAATCTCTTTTATAATAAATTCTTCATTGCGATTTAAAGACGTTAACATTTTTGATAGGCATAATATATTTAAAATTGATGTATTTTGTAATTTCCTTGTTTGTTTAAAATTTTTCTAATCGCTTTTTCAGAAAACCAATGACGATGTGTTACAATTAAACATTTTAAACAACGTATGGTTACCCGTTGTAGAGGATTCAAGAGATACAGATATAGTAGTACCGATGCCCATGCATCAAGCTTTTATTGAAGGGAAATTTATGAAAATTCCAATAATAGCAGGATTTACATCTGAAGAATCTGTAGGTGTACCAGGTAAAATTAAAAATAAATTAGTACACCATTTTCTGACAGGGAAATTTTTAAAACCTTCACGATGTTCATTATTATAATTATACTTTCAGCTATCTACGATTTTGTCTGCGATAAATGAGAAAAACTTCATATTAAATATTTGGGAAAGTGCATTTTTGAAAGTTGGGGTGCAAGGGTTGCTCCAAATTAAATATTTATAATAACTTAAAATGTAGAGTGCCTTTCAAGAAAGATTTTATCTCTAAAAAAATTTTTTTAGGATCAATACAAAGGAAAATACATGCATTTTAAAGAAAGGATATGGGGCCTAGGGAGGGGAGGGCTGAAAATAGTGGTATCCAAGCTTATTTTTTTTATATACATTCTAGATTCAGAATCAGTCGTTAAATTGCTTTTCACAATGTGTACGAGCGGCAGCATTTTTTGCAGAAATTCGACCCTACTAATATGAGCCAAGGTACAAAAGTGTGTTAATGTCTCGGACAATAATGGACCTCGACAATAATAACTCGCTTATCTACCTTGGCGCATAATTACTATAATTACACGCTTATTTTTTACATACAACGAACTGGCAAAACAAATATATTTTCTGGCTTTTCAAACCTTTAAAACTTTATCTGATAAATACTTTAATATTTTATATATATATTTCGCCTACTAAGAGTCCTGGAATATTGTGAAATAAGTCTATTTTTACGCCACAATCCTATTTATATTTTCTACATTGTAATAAAATATTAAAGATTGCTTTGCTATTAAACCTTATATAGAGTGTATGAGTATATTTAGGAGTCATTTGCAGCAGTGTAATTAGTTTAAAGATGTATGGATTAATTCGTTGCACGTAAAGTAAAATAGCTGTCAATCAAAAACGAACGTGTTTAACCAGCACTAATTTTACCGAACGGTTTTATTCATAGATTGTTAATCAATATACGTCATACAAAAAGCGGTATATTATCCTTCCATTTTAGGTTATGAAAGTGAGCTTGCTACAGTTTATAAAGCAGATGAGAATCCTGGCTTATTAATAGAACCGAATCTAAATATTAGAAACAAACGTGAGGCTGGGGAAAAGCTTAAAGCTCTATATTCAAAAAATTTTACCAACAGTCCTGAAGTTGCAATAAAAGTAAGTATACAAAAATGTGCCTAACTATTCAATACATTTTTCGTAAAATCGGATGCATAAATTTTTTTATAATTTTTGTTTTGTTTTTGATTAAAATTAAATGAAAACCCAAAAATCATTGTCGTAGAATTAAATTAATTAATTAAATAGTGGTCCAATATTTTTATTAACGCCTACAATAAATAAATAACATTTTTGCTTTATTTATGCGAGTGCCTATAATAGTTGATACTACCAGTCTCTTTATAATCCTACTTTTAACAACTTCAAAAAGATTAGATTAGATTTTAGTAGATTCTTTTAGGTCGCATAAGCCAATTAGACTTCTCTAAGATATGGGGCTGATTCTGTTATCCCTTCGCACAATTTCCTCCAAGATGTCCTCTTAGATATTCGTATTTCTTTATTGCACACATTCAGAGCTTTTTTGTAGATCTCCCAGGTTCCTATACTTTTAGGCTTAGCCCTTCTTCTGAGTTTAGCTAGCTGTTTCTGGTCAGCTTATTTCGTATGTCTTTATTTAACAAATTTTTAAATTGCTACAAGGCTCTCTCAAGATCCTCTTCGCTGTTGAGTGGTAATTTTATTCCTTCTCTACGATTAGGTTCCTTGCAAAGATCTCAATCAGTCGATTTAGAAACCTTATACTCATCGTTTAATGACTCCAATGAGCCTAAGTCGAAATTTATATGTCGGTGATCCGACATTAATGCTTCGTCAGACATGCCAGTTCTCTATACTATTTTGTTATGAACGAATTAGACAGGGCAATGTCTAGTATCTAGTGGGTTTGTTTTCTTTCTAGATCTATAATGTTTGACGACAAGTATTCTAAAAGGTACTCACCTCGTTTGTTGGTATCTGTTCTTCCCCATACTGTGTGGGGTGCAATCGCATCGCAGCCCAGAATAAAGTGCCTGCACCAACTTATTAGTCTTTGGATATCCTCTGAAGGGGGTTGTTTAGTGGAAGCAACAGGAAAGTAGGCCTAGCAATAACGATCTACATTTTGCCTGATTCAGCTGGCAATTCCACTATAACAGTTGCTAAATCTGTCTTGATGAATTCTGGAAACGGCATAAGTTTAACATTTTTATCCAACAGCGGAGCTACTTTTAGATTGTCAGAATTATTACAATAAAGTAACCTGATTTAAGATGCAAGATCTTGCATTCGTCCTTTATTGATCCAAGGCTCCTGTAGGAGTCCTATATTCAAGTTTTCCACAATAAACCTTCTTAGCACGCTAGTTGCTGCTTTTGAATGCTGAAGGTTTATTTGAAAACAATTTAGCCGTTGGAACATCATCGAACATCAACGTCAAGGTATCATATTTTGCCACTTTTAGGTCTTAGGACCGTACAAACTTATAGCCCTGTTTCATTTAGTCTTTTAGCAGATTGGCAATCCACTGGCTTCCTTTTTGCGCCTCTATAGGACCAAAGATTTTTTCCCGTCGAAAAATCTTTTCTTCCGGGGAGATTATACAGAAAAGATTTTAGAGTGGGGAATTTCAGATTTCTCTACAACCTTTAAAGCCGTCCCTTACTATGAAGTTATTACCTCTATATGCATATGACTCCTTAACCAATCTAGGGTGGTTTTATCGGAGCACCGAAGTCGATAGCTCAGTGTGTTAAGCGTCTGTTTCTCATCAAACAGAATTTTATCGACGAACACACTGCTGGTTCAAGCCCGCTCCTAGCCGAGATTTTATATTTCTCGGTGAGTGAGCCGATAGGCAGGACCGGACTTGAAAGCAACACGCATCATGTTGCTTCACTGTGGGCGGCGTCCCATTAGCTACTGGCTTCGGGAGGTGGTAGGTAGGGTTTTTCCAGGTTTTCCCTCACCTCTAGAGTAAATGCTACCACCAATCATCAGTAAGTCGGCCTGGACCGCAACGGCAAATAATAATAATAGCCGTCCCTCCCTCCGCACAAGTCTGTGACTTCTGGAGGTCCACTCGTAAAGGGGTGGAATGTAGGGGTACTATTATTATTATTACATCAATGCTAACCAACCAGGTATGTTTGCCGATACATACCGGCAACCTTTTTTCTTAACTTATGATTTTTTGATATTTTAATCTCCATATCCGAACAAACAGGTTCTAAAAATAATGCACTACCATAACAACGGTTTATGTTCATGCATATTGATTACATATTTACAATATTAACAATTTACATTGCATTGGTGGAGCTCGAATTTTTCTCAACAGTGGTATACATCCCAAGAAATAATATGTTTCTTTGGGATATGAATAGTATGTTTATTAAAAATGTAGGTATATTTGTATACAAATATTAGTATCAATATATAATAAAAAACACAATGAACCTAAATAGCTATGGTCAAAATCTAAAAAAAGTTTTAGTTTCTTTTTGAAGAAAGATACCACAGCTACCTACGTGTTTCGTTTCCAAAGAACACCTACCCGGTGAACGAAAACGTCTTATATGGAGAAAGATAACTTTTCTAACTGATTGAAATAACTCGATATATCGTAAAAATATATTCAGAAAACTTACAAGTTTTATATATTCAAAAACTGACAACTTTTATTACAAAAAACGTCAAAGTCAAAAAATCATCGCCTAATATGTTTTGTACAGGGGATTCTCAACATACTCCCACCTTTAAGTTACGAAACTTAAGAGTAACTCAAAATTTCACATCATAAACTTCGATGGAGGTTTAACCACTCTCCCATACCTCGTAACAAGAGATTCAATCTTATTTTCCGGTGAAGGTTTATCTCCTTTTTATGGTTTTTTTTTATCTTATTTCGTCTTCTGTCTTCTTTTCTTCTTCAATTTTATCTCCTATCACTTTGCAAATAGAATTAAAATCTATTTCTTGATCTCGACTATTAATTTCCAAAGGATAGAATATCGTTCCTGTTGCGGTTTTCAAGCGAACTACTCGAACTCTGCCATCTCGACCTGCTATCAAATCTTCTATTCGAGCGAGTGGCAAATTCGTTTTACATTGTCTAATCCTACCAAAACAATATCTCCGACTCTAATATCAACAATTTTTTTCCTATTCGAAAACAATTTCAATTGTCCCAAATATTCTGTTCTAAATCTTCTCCGCAGCTCCTCCTTCAGTCTTAATCTATACCTCAAATGTTTTCTGAGATCAGTAGCTTATGTTGCATCTACATCTGATACACCAACTTCTCGAATTTCATGAAGGAACATATCAGGAGTTAAAGCAATCAGGTCCTTACTATCTTCATCAAAAGAGGTCAATGGTCGGGAATTTACTACTGATTAGGCGTCGCAAACAACTGTATAAAGTTCTTCGTATGTCAGAGATGCTTTACCCAGTACCTTACGCAAGATATCTTTAATGATTCTAACTAATCTCTCCCACCAACCACCCCACCATGCAGCAGTTGGAGGATTAAATTTCCATTCAATTCTTTGTGCAGAACTGAAGGAAATGATCTTATCCCAATCCAAATAGCTGAAAGCGTTTTCTGCACCAACAAAGTTTGTGCCATTGTCACTGTACATGGTTGAAGGTCTTCCTCGTCTGGCTACAAATCTTCGAAATGACTGAAGAAATACCTCTGTGGAAAGTGAAGATAATAATTCCAAGTGAACAGCTCTGTAGATTGCACAAGTATATAGACAAATCCATACTTTTTCGCCAGATCGAAGGTAGAGTGGACCAGCAAGATCAATACCTGTCACCTCAAATACCGACGCATTTCTTACTCTGTCTCTTGGTAATGGCACTGGATGCACTTCGACTGATTTTCCGTTATATCGTCGACATACAACACATTTGTTCATGATTGATCTCAGTGTTTTTCTTCCTTTAAGAATCCAATTTCGTTCCCTTAATAAGCTCAACAAGCCCTGTACACCAACATGTGAAGCCTTCACATGTTGTTCATAAACAAGTTTATCGACAATTGAATGCTTATTTGGTAAAACTGCTGGAAAACGGAAATCTCGTGAATCTTCTAGTTCATAAATTTTTGTCGAAAGTCGAATGATTCTATCATCTTCAATAAAAGGACATAACGTTTTCAGTTTAGGGTCATTGATTCCTATAAAAGCCTCTTCTTGAATAAACTTTATTATAAGATTTTCCGAGGAAATCAGTTCTTTCAGTGACAACGTCCTCTCAAATTTTTTTTTCGACGAGAGTTTCCAAACTTGTCACAGGCAGAATGTCTTGATGAGGATATTCAGACATACGTTCAACATTTAAATGCCCTGCATGATGACTTCAAAAATAGATTTGAAGATATTCTGACGATGGAAATACCACCATGGATCATATGGTAAAACGGAAGTGGCGAATGTGGTATTACAAGAGAAACTACTCGAGCTTAGCACAAATGAGAAGCTGAAGGTGAAATTTAAAAAGGCTATCAAACATTCTGAATGCAACCAGAAATACCCAAAATTGCAAGAAATTTTTTCATAGCATTTCCGTCGTCATACCTTGTCGAAAAAAGGTTTAGTGTTGTTAACAAAACAAAAGAACAGATTGAATATCACAGAACGGGAGAGTTGCGGTTATTTCTCTTAAAACTTAAGCCAAATATTGATAATTTGCTGTCAGTCCATCAGGTACATTCCATCAGGTACATTAAAATTATAACTATTTTTTTAAGTATGGATTTGCATTGTTGAAGTTGCGTTTCGTTATTAATGTTTAATTTTAATTCTAGTCTGTAATCATATTATTTCAATAAATAAATTACAAGAAAATATTCTATTTTTCTTTTTATTTTTATTACTCCGAGTTAGATATAACTTCATGGTTAGATCTAATTTTCACATTTTTTGACGAGTTTTATTTTAGTTGTTTAGACATAATTTAAAAACGAATCATCACAAAAAACACTAACGCGTTTTATTTTATTAATTCAACATTTTACCAAGAATATGGTCTACTGTGAATGGACCTTTAAAATTTGACAACAAAATATTTGTAGTGTTAAACTTCAAAATATGTCTAGTTGTCAAAATTTTCCATGTCATTTAAAAACGCTACCGAAACGTCGAAAAAAAACATGATGAAAGGATTGTGGTTAAATTTCCCAAAAAAATTAACAAAACAAAATGAATATATCACAAGGAATTTACAAAAGAAAATTACTAAAATTTAAACTCATTGTATCGTACTGAAAATTGGTTCTATGGTATATTAATTTAAGAAGTTTTTGAACATTAAACTTTTCAAAAATTTTAAAATGCTATATGGTTTATCTAATTGCTTACACCTTAAAATTCTTGTTGACGTGGTACTTTCACAAAGCAAATTTTAACTCTACTAAGAAAACAACTTTTATTGTCAACTAAATGAAAAACACAAAGTCAATATAACAGATTTCTGTTAAATAGACTTTAGGATTTTCTTTTGGTTGTTTCCCATCAGTCACATTCGAGATAGGGATGATTTATTTCGTTTCAACTTTTATTGTCTTAAATATTTGAAAATTGTTTTGTTTCAGTTCTTCAGTGATAATTATTACATCACACCGATTATCCGACAATCCGAGCTAATTCAAAAGCATGCTCCTGTTTACCTTTACCAGTTTTCATATCAACATTCAACAAAAAGACATTTACCAGGTAAATATGTTCCTTTCCATTAACTGACAGTACAACTTGTCTATATTTTTGGATATATTTTACACTCATATTTTTTTGTCGTTATTAATAAGAGTTGTGTATAATAAATTTTGCAGACAAAGTTGAACTATATCACATCGTATTTATTATTTACTTTAATTTAAATATCTTTTACACAAATAGTAATCAATTAGATATACATAATAGAAATGTGGACAATTTTTTAAAAAGTGATTAAAACCATGCAAAAGTTAATACAAAGCTGTGACGTCACTAAACGTTTCTAAACATTGTCGAAGTTGTATGTAATAAGTTTTTGCGTAGTTTTATGTAATGAGATGGATTCTATATTTAATAAATGTTATTCGGTGCTGGTGTGAAAGTACTACTATTAAAATGCCTGAATAGTTATTGCAAAGCACGAGTACATCATTTTGACAAAAGTTTTACACAATAATTTTTACAATTCGCATAATTTATGTTTTTTAAAAACATTATTCAACAATTAGTACTTCTTGTATTCATTAAATTGTGTTGGTACTTACTTAAATGACATGTCAGATATATCAAGTTCGAAATTTAAATCTGAATTGAATATTAAATTAGAGTGATAAATAATTTAAGAAAATATAATATAATATATAAATATAAACAATTTACAGGAAAATGGATGAATCTAAGAATAGTCTAATAAAATCTACACAATTACCAAGTGTGACACAAAAGATAACTAGAAAGAGACTTCATTTCCACACTCCGTTGAGTGTTACAATGAAGTCTATTGTAAACGCGAATTATAAAAAATCTATTTATTCACGTTCCACGTACAAAAGAGATGCGGAATATGTGGATTTAACTAGTAAAATCTATTTCTTTGAGGATCATTTTGATGTAAGTTTGATAATTTTTGTTAGATTTTCTTGTATTACAAGAAATGAAACAATTTGTGTAAAAGGAAAAACATAACCTCAAAATCATAACATTTTGATTCATTGTACTCAATTTAACTTTTCGAGTTTATAAATACCTACGATTACTGTTATAATATATCCTGAGTAGGTATAGGTATATTACTTACATGGAGGTCTTTACATTTCTTAACTCCAGCAAAGCAGAAGTTAGTATTTGTTGTGAAGAACTTAGCCACTGTAAAGCATTCACTTCGTGGTTAATTTAAACCATCTACATTTACATATTCACTTTGCATTATGGCAAAACTTTTAAAAATTGATTCAAAAAGATAATTAAGCAAATTTCGAAGAAATTTCACGGGAATCGCAGTAATACTATTATCCAAATAACAAACACCATAGAACTTCTTGTTTGGCAACAAGTGACGTCACGCATTTTTACTGGTGTTCATTGTCACGTGGCTTGACGGTGAAATATATTTATTAACATTTTATTAAATAAAAAATTAGTTCCTTGTTTAGTGAAGAAAATAGTGTGTTTTTTTTATTTTTATTATAGAAACTACCTTCTCGTGGTAAAATTATGTACTTGTTTGAATACGTTCCTATTCTGGTGTTTTAATTTCAATAATCAATAAACAATTAAATAAATTCAAATTAAATAAAATAAAGAATTTTATTATTAATTTGTTTTTAAAAATATGGCATACTAAAATTTTAACTTAAGGCACAGATTAAGTATTAAACAGATACGAATGTCTGCAAAACATCAAAGAATTTTAAAATCCAGCTTCAATGACCTTGGATCTTTAACTTGGCATGGCCGCGATGTTGAAATATCAGAATTTCTTACAAAATTGCAAGGATGACTTGGGGACGATAATTCCCATTGCGGTATCTAGTTTTTTGAAAAATTTAACAATTTCAATAAAAATAAATTAAAGAAATAAATAACTTTATATTTATTTCTGAATAATAGTTATTTACGTTACAAGTTCAGGAAGTGACTTATTACGATTATTTAAACGCAATAAAATATGAAACAGAAATGACATATTAGATCAATTGTTTTGCAACTAGCGTGAACAACACAATTTGAAAAGTAGTGCTGATGAAAATGTGATGTTGGATTACTTTTTGGATTTAGTAAGAACAGTTTTTTTAAAGAATATTTAAATTTTTAGTCAATAACATTCAACCCTTCTTCATTATGGTCCAAATACTCAATGATTATGGTCAATGAGAATGTCAATATATCAAGTTTCCCAAAGTTGATAGCTTTTTTGAAAAAACAAATTGTAGATCATCAGCCAAACCAGTCGAAGGTGCTGACAAAGGAACAAATTGGAAGCTTCATGAGGGAATCTCCAGATAAAAAATATGTTTGTCTCAAAGAGCTGGTATACATACTGTTGGCGTAACACCTAAGAAAATAGCTGAGTTCTTAAAACTAGACCAACCAGAAAAGTATACAGGTCATTGCTTCAGGAGGACATCCTCAACGTTATTGGCCAATGCTGGAGCTGACCTTGGTGGAGCTGACGGTGGATGGAACAGTTCTTCAGTTGCAGAAAAGTATATAGAAGAATCGATTGAAGGCAAAAATAAGATTGCAGGAATGATCCAAAGGAGCGAAACTTTTGTTAAAGTGCTACATCACTGCCATACGTCTTCCGCGATTACAGAAAACACTGTAAATCCATCAACTCCATTAACACATATTGCTGGCAACATCAGTTGTACAATTAATGTCAATCTTCAAAAACTAGAATAAAAGCTTAGTTTATGTACCGTAAAGTGCCATTTCCCGGACTCAAATGAGTTCGGGAAATGAGGGTTCGACAGTCTCTGTATATACAATATACTCCACCGTTATTCATTTTATATGAATAAAAGTCTATACAACTTTAACTTTTTAATTACTTATAATTGATTAGTCAAATGTCATTTTAACAAATCCTTTCAGCCAAGCCGTCACAGTTATTGCGCTTGGTTGCCAAAGATATATGATTTGTAAAAAAAGTAAATATTTATAGTATAATTTTTTGTAGATTACGATCTTTTTAAATGCTAATAAAATTATTTAAAATAAGTTATTGTCGAATATTTGTATCTGTATAACTATCACGATTCGAAATAGTGCTTGTAAAATATTTGACTTATGATTCTAAATTGTAGAAAATATTATGCAAATCTAAAAATGCATAGATAAGTCAATTTATTTTCATTTTTGAATAGGCAGGTGGATATGACTATATTATAAGTAAGGATAAAAATTTTCTCATTTTGTCTTTGAATCAATTCTGCCAAATGGATTGATGAGATTTAGTTCTCATCATGTAGATTTTGTATTTTTCTACCTTGGTTAATAATTAACAACTTTACTACCTCAACAAAAATCGATAAAGTTAAAGTCAACAGCTAGTAGAGAAAAAAGTTATTGCGCCAATTCTTACTTGGTGGAGGTCCAAATTTTAAAGTATTAAGAACACAACTCATCATCAGATTGACATATATGCATTACAAAATGTTACATGTTTTTTAACAGTGGTCATTATTTTTTTTTTAAATATATTTGGAAGTTTGGTTCAACAGTTGTTTGGCTAATATCCACTCATTTAAATGTTTAGTTAATTTAAACTTTTAGGAGCTGAAAGAGTTGGACATAAAAGTGAAGTACAGTACTTGTTTGGAGAGAATAAATTTTTGAATGAAGATGATCGTCTAACACATAAAAGATTAATCAAAATGTGGACAAATTTCATAAAATATCAGTAAGTGACCTTCTAAAGTTTTACTTTCCTACTTTTAGTTAAATTTACTGCAACAAAATATAGACAGAAAAATACACTTTCACTATTTTATGACCGTCCATGTAGATATTGGTTTTATCTGATACTTAGATTCTTCTACGACATTTAACGATAAATAAGCGCGCCAAAACTCCGGTTTCCATGGTTTGCAGGCGATAATGCTTTACTTTTCTCCTTGGCGCGTTATTATTCAATTTTGAAATTTTTTTTTTAAATATTAATGAAAATTATTGTTTTTTTTATATTCTTAATAAAAGTTGGTTAATTTTATTTTTTTGTTAAAAATTGAAGTGATTCCTATTATAGTTTAACTATGCTCTGTGGAAAAAAATTGGATGTAGAATATAAATTTTCCGTTTATTTTTTATATTGTTGTTAGTAATTTCATTAAGTTGATATTATTATCTAAAAAAATCAATTTTGAAAATATTTATAAATAATTAAAAATAACAAGTGATTAGAATATACATAATCTTTTAGACAAGAAATTACTTTTCTGTGTTTATTCAATTAAAAACAGTCACTACAAAATTTTCTAAATTAAAATTTTTAAAATGAGATAGATTGTTAATTGATTTAATATGTATTATAATTTTCATGAAAAAAAAACAAGTGTTATTTTTTTCATTTTTACATCGTGAGGAGCAAAACTAGTACTTTAATCCCACAGTTGTGGAACTAAAGTGCAACTTTTACTAGCAAGAGGCGAAAGTAAAAATAAATGTATAGTCCTAGTTCAAAAGCTATTACATATATGAAAGAAATGTCTATCCAGGTATAATATTAGATTTAATGGATATATTTAATTCTTTTGACTGTTAACGTCCTTCTGAAAAGTGTAGTTCTTTTTGTGTGTGTGTGTGTGTGTGTAAATGGTCTCGGACAGTGTCCATTAACCACAGAAAATATATATAAACGATAACAATATTATTATATTTCTAGTTTAGTTTCGCGCAAAAATTTAAGAAGCAAATCAATAATTATCTTCTCCTCATTTGCTAAGAGTGTAGTAATATTAGTGGGCATAGGAAAATTATAAGATATAAGGGAGTTTGATAATTCTTTACTTTGTGAGGATCGATCTTTACAGGCGAAAAAAATGTGATTTAGGTCTTCTATTGATTCATTATCGCAGGTGCAATACGGGTTATTATAGATACCGATTTTATGGAGGTGAGCTCTGAAACGCCCATGATTCATCTTCAATCTCGTAATGGTTACCTGAGAAGTCTTACTGTAATCTAAGTTTAAATGGAAGCTTTTACTTGGAAGGAATGGATGTAGTTTAAAATAATGATTCTTATAAGTTTTGGCAATATCATGGTAAAATGTTTCCCAGCGGACGCGGATTAATGATTTGAACACGTTTATAAAATCTGAGAGAGATTGGACAACCGTTATATTATTTATTTCACAAGCCGCTTTTGCTTCTTGGTCGACTCTTTCATTTCCCTCAATACCGCAGTGGCCTCGTACCCATATCAGGTGGATTTTTTTCCCACTATTAGTTAGATCAAACAGTAATCGTTTAATTTCCATTATAAGGTGTTGTGTAAAACATTTTAATGGGGAAGATTCTATTGCCTGTAGTACTGATTTAGAATCCGAAATGATGGCCACTTGTTGAACAGCATTAACTCTACACCAGGATAAGGCTTCCTTAATAGCTATTGCTTCCGCAGTAAAAATTGAATGAACTTCTGAAAGTCTTATTTTTTTAACATAGTTAATGTCAGAAACAAAAAATGCAGCACCCGTGCTCTGATTGCTTTTAGATCCATCTGTATAAATTTTTTTTAAATTTACATCATTTATCTGATTCAGAGTGGTTGTTAAAATTAATTTGTTTAAAATAGGCACCTCCGTATATGATGGATATATGACAGTTGGTCGGAATATCAATGAACCATAATTATGTTGGTAAATAGGAAAACTGATTTGGTTTTTTATTTTATTGGCATATGAGTTAGTACTTAAAAAAGCATCTGACAATGGCGGTGAGTTTTTTATTTTCCAATATGGGAGATATAGATTGGCTGTATTAATATCTGAGATTTTCGAGACCATGATCGTGTTAAATGATCTATATTTAATTAATTGTTTCTCAGCGAAAAATTGTCTACGGAACATTAGAGGAGGTTCTTGTATCTCTGCTAGAACTGCGTGATTGGGTGAAGACATCATAGCTCCCAAACAAATTTTTAGCGACCTATATTGTATGGTATCTAAACTCGCCAAATTAGTTTTTGATGATGCACCATATAATGTACATCCATAATCCAAGATCGAGCGTATGTAAGCCCTATAAAACATTAAGGAAACGTGGCTATCTGCTCCCCATTTCTTTTTAGAGACAGCACGAAGCAAGTTAATTCCTTTTTCACACTTTTTTTTTGTATACTGGATGTGACTAGTCCAAAGCAATTTCTGGTCCAATACCATTCCTAAGTATTTAAATTCATTAACGAAAGGTATTCGGAGTTCACCTACTGTAAATACCTTAGTTGTTTTTATCCTATGTCTGGTAAAACATAGGAAGGCGGATTTTTCTTGTGAAATGGTGAAACCATTGTCTAAGAACCACCCATCCAGTATTCTTAAAAAGGTTTTCATGTAGCTAACACATTGCTCGTAAGAACTATGGATGACGTAAAAGCATAAGTCATCTGCATATTGAATAATATTTATTTTGTCATCACCCAAACTATGCAAATCTGCAGTATAGATGTTGAATAAAAGTGGACTTAAAATAGAACCCTGAGGTAGTCCGTTATATATTGTACGGGGACCATGTAACACGTTTACATGATCACGGATAAAAATTCTTCTGTTTGTGAATAAACTTACTACATTGTCACATACCTTTTCTGATAGACCTATTTTTTTCATTTTATTCGACAAGATATTCAGATCAACCGCATCATACGCTCCAGTTAAATCAATAAATAGGCTAAGCATATAGTGGTTGTTTGAAAAGTAAATTTGTGCATCAGCTACTAATAGGCTTACCGCGTGTATGGTGCCTACTCCTTTGCGAAAACCAAACTAAGTTTTTGGTAATAGAGATTTACTTTCTAGAAAATGTTCGAGTTTGAGTTTAATCATTCTTTCAAAGGTCTTTAGAAAACAAGATAATAGCGAAATAGGGCGATAGGATGATGATATTTCAGGGTCTTTATGTGGCTTTAAAATAAGGCATACAATAATATCTTTTAAATTTTGGGAGTACTCTTGTTTCTGCCACCAACCGTTAAAAGTCTGCAATAAGAACATTTTTGCTGATAAAGGTAAATTGAATATAATTTTATATGTAAATCCATCTAATCCGGGTGCAGTGTTATGACTATCTTTTATAGCCAATTCCAATTCGTCAATTGTAAAGGGATCTAACATATAATTATCTTGTGAGTGAAATGAAAACTTAGCAACTTGAGGAATGTAGTTAGCAGCAGAAGGAGGGGCTATTTTGTTCAGTAGATCATCTATTATTTTATCTGATAAAGGGGTTTTTCTTCCATGGTAATGCTTATTACTAATTGATTTTATATATTTCCAAATGTTGGTAAGAGGAGTATTTTTATTTAATTTGTTTAAGAACGTAATCCAACTGTTTCTTTGCTTGTTTTTAAATAACGGTTTGGCATTAGCTGCGATATTTTGATAAATTATATAATTATCGTAGTTTGCCTGGCTGCGGTAGTTTTTCAGTGCTACTCTACGTTTTTTAACATTTCTGAACATTGTTCGTCCCACCAAACCGGGTTATGAGTAATTGGCGTGAAGGCTTTTTTAATTGGCATTGCATATGTTGCTGTCTTGGAGACTGTGTCTAAAAAGTTTTTAATATTATAACCAGAATCCTTTTGGCATAAACTTGAACTATTATTTAATTCTCTTTCCAAAAAGTTGCGAAAAACATTCCAATCAGCACGAGTATCATTCCACTTAGTAGATGGGTTAATTAAAAGGTTTGAAGGGGCAATTTGCATTTTTATAATTATAGGATAGTGGTCCGATCCCATAGTGTCGAAAAATACCGACCAGTCTGTTTTATCTACCATATCGTGTGTGGCCATGGTTAAGTCCACAGCTGAGTCATTTCCCCTAGGGTTTATTCTGGTTGGTGTACCATCGTTTAACATTATCAAATTTAGATGTTCGATTGCCTCCAACAATATTTTGCCTTGTTTATTCTCAGCAATAGGACCCCACATGCCGTGGTGAGCATTGAAGTCCCCGCAAAAAATGGTTGCCTTATCGAATTGTTGAAATAAATTTATCCAGTCCAACCGAGACACATTGATGTCTGATGGTCTGTAAATTGACACAAAGGTTGTTTTTGATGAGTTAAGTGAGATTGCACAAACTTCTAACTTGCTATTAAAATTATTTTTTATTTTAACTTCTGTAAAGCCTAATGTATTAATGACAAAAATACCTACACCTCCGTAACCATCATTTCTACATTTTTTAACAAAGTTATAGCCTTTTAAATAAAATTTTGAATTAGGTTTTAACCAATGTTCGGATATAATAATAACATCGATATGAGTTTGACTAATGAAATTTAAAAGACTTGCTTTGTTTGACGTTATTGAACTGCAGTTCCATTGGAGAATTGATATTGTATCTTTAATATTATTATTAATACATATCGGGGTCGTCGTCATAGACAGTATTAGTTGGTAATGATGTAAGTGGGTGAGATTCAAATATTCAAATCTAATACGTCTGATATATTGGATTCATTGATTTGAATTTTATTTTGAACAATATCCCTAACCACATTTTTTACCTGATAGATTAACTGTTCCTTAAAAAGTTTAATGTCTTCTCTTTGAGAAATTGGTACCGCATTTGGGTTAAAAGATTTTGTTTTTTCAAGAACAATAGGAGGGGTAGAAGGAGGGGAAGATTGTTTGCGTTTCTTAGGTAAAGGTACCATTTTTTTCGAAGGAGTTTGTTTTGATTTTGATGGTTTATTAGTAACCGCGGAATATGAAGTAGAAGGAGTTGTAAGCTCTGGGAAGTTATTTAAATTTGATAATATAGAAAAGGGATTGTTGGTCGTGATTTTTCCATAAGATGGGTTGTTAACCAGCATTGCTGCCTCTTTGTAAGAAATGTTTTTAGTTGACATAACTTTTTTAATGGAGTATTGTTTTTTGTATTCTGGACACTTTTTTGATGTTGCAGTATGCTCAATACTTTTACAGTGGTTACAGCATTGTCTGTTTGGCCCACAACTCTCATCAGCACAATTTTCTTCCGAACAGTTAGGGCACCTTTTTTTACCTTTACATTGAACCTTAGTATGACCAAAGCGAAAACAATTATAGCATTGCACAACCGGGTAGATGTATGGTTCGACTTCAAAATTTACCATATTAATTTTGATATTCTGCGGAATTTTATTGCCAAGAAAAGTAACTACCACCATTTGCCTATCAACATATTTTACTTCTTTTGTGCTATCGTCAATAATTTTTCGTCTCAGTCTGTTAACTTCTACCACTTTGATTGGAGATTCAATAGAATCCTGTAGGTATTTTGAGGAAAAAAAGGTGTCTACCATACGTAATATACCCTTTTTTTGGGTAAAAAAGTGTGGAATATATGCAATTAATTGATTTTTTTTAATTACCTCATGTTCGACAAGTTTATTCGCCATTTCATAAGACCTAAAAACAACTTTGGCTCTGTTTATTCCAACTGGTTTTATATCTAAAATGTTTTCCCTAAATTCCCTAATTTCTCGAAGATAGTGGCCTATCCTCATTGGAAACAATCTACCTAAATTTTTCTCAGAATGTTCCAAGTAAACCAAATATGGTCCAATGTCCGTATTTTGATATTTGTTATTAAAATCAATTTTTCTTTCAAACTTTTTTTCTTGAGCTTTACCGGGCGACCCAAGGTCGCCCTCATTTCCGTTCATCTTATTTTTATTTAATTACCAAAAATATTCGACAATTAAAATAAATTATTAAACTTTTTAAACTTAAATTTAACACACTATACTTATCTATATCTGTAAACTGGTCTGCTTTTATATACACGTTGATAACTCACTAATGATTTTTAAAAAATCACCTACTCGCTACCAAGGTACGGGCAATACTGGTAGTTCTTTTTCAATATTAATATTAATATTCAAAAAAAGAACAACTGCGAGAAAGAATAATTTTTAAAAGTGGTGTTAGTTGGCAAATATATGTATTTTATTTTAATTTTGTGTTGTTGACGGGGTGCGTACCACTTCTCAGTATTAAGATATGGTCGTAAACCATTACCTCTATGCGCAGAAATCTTAAATAAGTTTTTGCCCTGAAGATGTCGAAATAAATCGACGAAACGTCGGCCAAAATTTAATTGGTTTCTTTATATGCCTGTCCTCATACCCGTGAAAAAGAACTACACGATATATTTAATGTATGCTTAATCAAAATTATTTTACTTTTGATAACAAAATATATATCCAAAATGAGGGACTTGCATGGGAAATCCTATGTCTCCAATTTTAGAAAATATTTTAATGCATAATTTAGAAAACAAAATCATTAATTCTAGTATTAAAAACAATATATTTTATTTTGGTATAGATATGTTAGCAGGTTTTGTAGATAGCGAAAGACAAATATATTTGTTTTATTATATTAATACCTTGCATCCTAAAATTAATTTTCCTTAAGAAGATTAAAATAATTCAATTCATTTTCTAGATTTAAGAATTAAAAAAGTGAAAAATTCACTAAATTATTCATTATGCAGAAAACCAACACCAACAGATGTAACCATACCATATAATTCAAATTATCCTAGATCACATAGATTAGCAGCTTATAATTCTATGATACATACAGCATTTTCAATTTCAATGGATAAAAATAATTTTGATAAAGAAATTGAGGTCATAAAACAACAAATAGCTACATCTAATGGCTGTCCATTACATTTGATAAATAAATTAATTAATAAGAAAGAACAGAAAATGTCACTAGAACAAAAAATATTTTCTACAAAAATTAAAAGTTAAAAAAATATTACATGTTGTGGAAATATTTCCAATATAATTTTAAAAGTAATTTCCTCGTCACCATCCGCATTAATCAATAAAACACAAAATAATATTGGTACAAAACTTCTAATGTGAAAACAATATAACCTAATTCAAAAAATTCTGGTGTTAATTGTCCAAAATGTATTGTTGTATATATAGGCCAAACACACAGAAATTTTGAAGTAAGATTTAATGAACACTTAAGAGCATATAAATTACAACAACCAGATAAGTCAAACTATGCAAAACACTTACTTGAACATCCAAACTCACTTATACACACCAACGACATTAGTAAAGTTAATATAAAAAGTGGAAGTTTATTTTTAAGTTTTATTTTTAATGTTCTTAATAAGCCTAACCTTAATTTTAAGGTTAATTATTTTAATAAATAATTGTTTAAATTACATATCACAGAAATAAAGTGTCTTTTAATGCCTTTGGTTACAAACTTCACCATCGGGATTAAAAGATACACTCTGGCCCCTTGTTTTATGATATTCCATTTTTATATAATAATTATTTTAGTGTTTTATTTTCTTTGTTTAAGGAATCCGACTCCAGAAGTTGATAGTACAATAATCAAATGGACAAAAACTACATCCGATTTAGAATATTTGGATATTAATCGAACATTATCAATTTTAAAACATCCTTATCGCTATGAAACTTGGAGGAGAATCCTAACCGAATATATAACCAAACCCTACTGGATATATTAAATAAATTAAATATGTATGCGGTAAAAGTGGATTAGAATATCGCAAGAAAAGAAACTATTTATTTATGGCCAAAATAAATAAAAAATAATACAAAAACACAATTTATTTTACTAACCCTTCCTTGGTGAAGAGTATCCATTTTTTTTATTAAATAATAAAAACATCCTAATATTAAAAAATAAAAATAAAACTGCTTATCAAAATGTTGGCAAAAGTTTAATTTACTGTTCTCTATTATTTAATAAATTGGAGCGTCTGTAATGACGGTTATTCTTAAATTAGCAAGCAATCAGCCAATTGTAGTACAAACAAATTCGGCAAGTTCATCTGAGTGATAGAATTTACACCAAAACGTGTTTGTGATTTTTTGAAATATTTCGTAAAAACCGTATATTTATAAATAAGTATACGACACGCACATTAGAAGTGGCTGCAGGCTCAGAGTGGTTTATAGTTAATACGATAAAAGTTTAAAAGCTAATTGTTTGTAGCAAAACAATATAATTTTATAGCTAAATCAAGATAGCATTTGACAGCTATAATTAAAGACTCAATAATCACTACCATTATCGTTTTTATTAGTATGAACATTGTATATATTGGGTAAAATTGGTATAAAAAGATATGAAAAAAACCAGGTGATTACACAAATTTTTATTTCTACAGGGTGGTCATTGTACAAAAAGAAACAATTGATTCTACACTCTAAAATATTACGATTTAACCCAACTTACTTTAATAAAATGTTGATATTTAGAAAGATACAGGGTGGTAAAGTTGAAATTTAAAATTTAATGAAATTTATGGTACTAACCCTTATTGTGTGAAAGTTCATCTTATTCAGAACAATAAACAACTAAAAGGTTGTATTAACTTTCACTATTTATTATATAAATACTTTAATTGCAATGACAGCCGTTTCGCTATCGAAATAGCATCGTCAGATTGACATATTAAAGTTACACTTTGTTTGTTTGTAACTAGGTACTTGATGTTGATAGGTAGTTAAGGCTAGACCAAGTAAGGAAGTAATAAGACATAACAATATTAAAGCCTAGATGTTATTAGCCCTAAGGAATTATCCTGGATGTATTTCCCTCTAAGATCAGTATAACTGTGCAATTATATAGAAAAACCAGGAAAAAACTATATCCTGCTGATCTTTACAATAACTTAATATATTTGTGTTATAATTACGTCTTATCTATGTATAAAATGAAGACGCAATCAAAGTTTAATAGTGGTGAACTTCCAAGATTTATTTGTTCATTAACTACTTTATATTGTTGATCTGCTAGATATCTTTTGATTTCAAGTTCTTCGAGGAAATCTAAATTTTGTTTTTTATCACAGGTGTGTAATATTTGAATGTCATAAGAGCATATAGATTACAACAACCAGATAAGTCAAACTATGCCAAACACGTTCTTGAACATCCACACTCACTCATACAAAAATTTATAAGTAGAGGTTTTGAGTATGAGGAATTATAATTTGATGCATAATTTTGATGTATCTCATAGAGGACGCCACATATTTGACATAAATTTGCGCTTAACTTTTTTGCTCTTCGACTTAACAATATTTCTCTGATAAAATATGAAAGATATGATATTTCAACAAAAAAAAGGTGTACTTGTTAATAACTTCAAAACTGAACGGTTTTCGAGATAATCGCATTTTACAAATCAGCTGCATAACTCCGTGTAACGCAATTATTCCAGGCAACGAATGAAAAATACAAAAAAACATCAATAATTATAAATTTTGGTATGGAATATATTCAAATAAAGTTGATAGTTTCCAAAACATTAAAGAAAAAATACTATAGGCCATTATTTTTTTACATACATCATTAAGATAATAATTAATAATCTGTTATTGGATTTGACATCAAACATTTTACATTTGATATTAAATTAAAGTCATGATAATATCATATTTTATTTTCAATTGAAATTAAGAAATAGTTTAACTGAATAACATAAAACTTTTTATCAAAGTGAGTGTTCGATATGTCCACCATTTTCTTCAATGCATTTATCAATGCGTTCCATAAAAGATCGTCTCATATTAAATAGCATCATTGATTGAAAAGAAACAGTTGCAGCATTTATTTCTTTCCAAAGTTGGTTGCGAGTGTTTATGACATTTTTGTAGACATGTTGTTTCATTGCTCCCCATACACCAAAATCGAGCGGATTAAATTCTGGGCTACGTGGTGGCCAAGGAAAATGACTACCACTACCAATCCAGCGCTCAGGAAAGTTGTTATCTAGGTATGTTCTCACTGATCTCGTATAATGTGGTGGTGCACCATCTTGCATGAACCACATATTTTGCCACTGAGTATTTGTCTCACGCATCCAATGAGGATTCTCCTCTGACCAATATCTACAGTTTTGTCTGTTTACTTCCCCGTTCATTGTGAATGCTAGTTCATCGGTAAAAATAATTGTACCAACAGCTATTTTATTTCTGTTTAATTTATTCATAATTCTTTCGCAGAAATCCATTCTACGATCTGGATCGTCTTCTATTACTTCCTGCACAAAAGTCAATTTATATGGATGAAATTTTTGTTTATGGAAATACCTCAGGTGTGTGACTCACATTATTTTGACGGGAAATTTGACGTAAACTTGACGTTGGATTCTCCACGACATTTAGCATAATATCCACTTTCACATCATATTCAATGAAGTGCGGTTTTCTCTTTAATGGTTTGACATGTCCAAGTTCTCTGAGTTGTGCATGAATTTTAGACACAGTACCTTTGATTAAATAAGTCTTTCACTTCAACTTGTCTTCTGCAATTATCGCCGTAACCAATCATCATTAAAATTTCAATCCGGTGAGTCTCAGTTAAATATTTCATTATTACTTCGCAAGATATGTTTTTGATTAAGAATTAATAACTACGATATTTAAATGTCAACACATCAACAACTGACAGACATTATTTACCGATTTAGTTTAATTATTAGTTATCTATTATTATTAGTTATTTTACCTATGCGTGACAAAAAATGTTAAAACCCAATAGTTATATTTAGTGAAGAACTGAGATCTGCATTCAGCTGATTAAAAATAAAACCATTATTTAAAGTGTGACACATAATTATTTTCAAACTTTTACTCTGTACAATTCATAATAGACCCTACATGGTATAGTTCGTTGAGATCGTATTGTTAAGGAGCTTTGAAAATTATAAAAATATACAGGGTTCATTAAAAATATAAATCATGGACGATGCCAGACTTGCGTGTATCACCCTGTACATTTAAATGTATGTTTAAAAAGTTCATATCTATTTAAATTTCAAAGTTGACGGGTCCCAGCGTTTTTTATAGTCTAACCCCAAAAATAATTTTATTCCATAAGTGGTTTTCACAATGTATAATATTTAGTTTGTTTAGGAAATATTAGTTGGAGTGACACTTTTTGTTTTTTTTTTATTAATGAATTTATTTATTAAACGAATTGGATAGTGTTCATTGGAATTGAAAATGCCTTATGTATCATAGAATTATAAGCTGCTAATTTATGTGTTACAGGATGATTTGAATTATATGGTATGGATTCATCTGTTTGTGTTGGTTTTTTTGTATATTGAATAATTTAATGAATTATTAACTTTTTCAATTCTGAAATCTAGAATATTAGGGTTTATAACGTCTAGGCTTTAATATTATGTCTTGTTACTTCCATACTTGGTCAAGCCTCAATACTACTTAATCAACATCAGGTACCTAGCTATAACCAAACAAAATGTAGCTTCAATATGTTATTCTGACGATGATAATTTTACCGAAACAGCTGTCGTAATTTAAAAGTGATTTTTTTTAATAAAGTTTAAACGAATAGTGATTTATTATTCTTAATAAAATATTTAATATTTCTTCTTAAGTATGCAAGCTGAACTGTTTTCTTCTAGAAATTGCCACTTTGTGAAATACATGTTAATCAACTTTATCCTGTATAGAAAATTGTTTTGTATCAAAATAAATAATTTACGTGGCAACAACGCCCGAACGGCTTGAAATAAAAATATTTTTATCTTGTCAACGTGTTTACTAACAACTGAGTTGATACTCGTAATAAGTAAAACGGAGCAGATATTTTTTTTAAGTTTAACCTTTCTCAGCAGCTATGGGCATTGGCACGGTTATATTACGTATCAAATGTGTTAAAAAATTACACAAACACTACGAAAGAAAGTTAATTTTTGTGATACATATTAGTGGAGGGTTTTTATCATTTCATTTGGGTTGTTGGTCATTACCTCTTGTGTTGGTTTTAGGCATAGCATACACACGTGTGGAAGTATATTGTTTGCAATTAACCAAAATGTGGCTGATGGTCATCACTGTATTGCAAAGTTAACGTATTGGACGGATTCTGCAGACATCAGATACCATATTATTATGTAAGCTTGGTATGCCTTTCAATTTCTTCTGATAATCGTTGCCACTCTCCTAGTTAGGTAGTGTAAGGAAATATAATCAATGGTTGTATGTGGATTAGATGGAACTGCGGATGTTACGCTGTGTATATTGCCAATTATGCATAATAGATTTCCTGAAGGTTATCTTAAGATCATTAGAAAACTGAATCATAGCTGTTTTATTGATGTGGGCATTTAGATCTACGGTCTCCTACCCACTGATTCCAATGCGTGAGGGAAGCCAGATGAGAGAGACTGTTATACTCTGGGCAAATATAATCTATTAAAAGTGATATATATTTT
Source organism: Ophraella communa (assembly GCA_035357415.1). NCBI lineage: Eukaryota > Metazoa > Arthropoda > Insecta > Coleoptera > Chrysomelidae > Ophraella > Ophraella communa. The sequence continues at coordinate 20,621,715 of CM068994.1, read as the reverse complement.
ATATTATTGGATGATCAGTAAAAATAGCATTAATTGAGGATAGAAAATCTGTAGAAATATCAAATTGTTTTTAGCAGCCGGAAATGTACTTGAATGTCATCAAGACGTTGTGCATCTCACCTATGAAAACACTATATATTGAGAGTAACCAGGAGGAATTAAATCGCGATTATTTCGATGCATGACCAACACCGTTGGAAGCATCGGTGTAAAGAACTAAATCATGTTTTCTTATTAATAATTTTCAGAAATTCTTGCTTTATAAATAAGTCTTATGTTTGTTTAAATTGGTAAGTGAAATATCATTGGAGGGTCAATATTATAAAGTAGATGGACGAGTAGTTGAGGTATATAATTTAAGTTTGTTTGTGAAGGGTTGTTCAAGGGGCGAAGGGGTATTGAGGAAATTAGCGGATAAACAGGAATCGAAGGGTTTGAAGACACAGAGGCAAAGTAGTTAAGAAGGAGGGATTAACGTTTTATAGAAATTGAAGATTCATTAGCCTCTCAAGACAAGCTCTTTGCTGGACTGGAGCGAAATGCACTTAAACAGAGCCGAGTGGAGCTGTTTTGAACAACATGTAAGGTTTCTGTAACCCTTTTAGAGGCACTTAAGTAAATAAAATAACCGTTATCCAGTTTCTATCCAATAAGGGCGCTAAACTTTTAAAAGGATAGTTTCATCAGCCAGTTGCCTTTTAGTTCACTGGCATGAAGTTTTCAGTTAAGACGGACGTTAAATTTTACAGTGATAAACCAAAGGTAGTGGATAGCTTTTTATTTGAGGAGCGGGGGTAAGAATATTCTTGAAAATTCTAATAATATAGTTAAATTTAATGTATTAACCCTTACCCTGTGGAGGTATATCTTACTAAGAATAATAAACAACTAAACGTTTGAACTAAATAGCTTTATAAATGTAATGACAGTTTTCCATTTTGTTGTTTGTTTTTTAGTTGTCAAATATTTCCTGTAACAGATTAACTGTATTTTGTAAGAGTTTGGAAGTAGTGGAAATAGATTTACCATGACAGTAGACCATTAAATAATCTGCATACTGAGCAAGTTTTATGGGAGCAGAAAGATTATAACATAAATCATTTATAGCAAGAATGAATAGTGTAGCGCTTAAAACAGATTCTTGCGGGATATTATTCTTTTGTGGGTGGGGCTTGTACATACGTTTCGAGGAACCAAGTGAGCCTTTTATTTATCATTTTTTCGAGAAGTTTTCTGGCGGTACAGATGAGTGAAATAGGACGAAAACATGTAGGTTTCGTGCTGGTTTAATTTGACTTTTTTAATTGGGATACTCCTGGATTTGCACCATAAATCCGATAGGTGTTAGCAGTTGCGAGTATGCATTCAGTGAACATTTATAAACTATCATCTACATTTTTTGTGTTTATCGGCGTGGCCATTAAAATCTGACCAATTTGTTTTTTAAATTCCAGAAGCTCCGAATAATGGCATTTTGTTGATGGGAGTCGGATATGATAATTGTAAAATGATTTTCATTTTTATTAAGAACTTGCCAACTTGCCAAGAAAAAGGGATACACTTTTAGGATCTCAAAAGCTAAGATCTATGGCTAAGAATGTATCTTAGGAAATATTAAAGTGAATTTTAGAGCCTTTATTTAATAAGCAGGAACCAGAACAATTAAGAACATTTTCTTACTAGTACATTTACATTTTCCAAATGTACCAGTGGAGTCTCACATGGTATTGTGGGCATTCGAGTCACCAACTAAGATATACGGGAGGGGTAGTAGAAATATTGGGTTAGTTAACCCTTTTTCTCTTAGGATTTGATCAAGGGAAATGTATAAGCTGGATATTGTGATCTTATTTGATCATCAGATTTTAATTTATTTGTATAAATACATACATAAATACATACATGTATAAATTACTAGGATATAGCGGAAGAGTCAATTGTATATTCGTCGTCAGTTGTTGAGTCTGTATTAAGATATGTTGGGCTAAAATGAAGTTAGTGTTTAATCTTATTTAGGATACGGACTATACGAATTTTTAAGGATCTTTTCTTAACATTGGTGTAAATCAAGGCAAAATCCTCTAATAAATAGTGTTTGTAGTAAATTAATCAGCTTCAGCTAGAGGATAGGTAGAGCCAATGTAAATTTCAAGAAACGCTATACGTTAAGGTGCGTTAAGCAAGAAGGATGCAGGAGCATCTTCATAAAGTTTGTTTAGTTTGGAGAGGAACTCTAAGGAGTCATGTTTTGCAGTTTTGGATTTCTTTGATTTTTTTGGGGGTGTTTAAAAAGAAGGAACATTAGTTCCTATTGCTTATATATAATCAAAGAGTACGGTATATAGAATGAGGTTGGATGTTAGAGGTAGGGATATTTAATGTTGGAAGTTGTTTGTTGCTATTCTGGGCTCCTAAGTCACAGACATTGAACAATTAATCTAAGTTTTTTATGTCCATTTGATCACAATACAATCAATGACCCAATGACTGGCCTATTACTTTTCCACACGGTAAAATTAAAATATATTCAGACATATTGAATATTAGAGATAAAACTAATTATACACTTGTTTCCAAGTGTATAATTAGGAGGAATTAACAATTTTTCAAACTAGTTTAAAACTTCTAGCTCATTAAATGAATTATGGCTGTGTTTAAATACATGTTTATGGTTCTTTGCATATTTTCATCGAAAGGTTTGGCTGTAAGTAATGATATTTTTAAATTTATTGTTGAATTTTAAGTTTTAACGAATTTTTTCAGGATGAATTTGGACCCATTATAGAAACCATAAATGGCCAAGTTCAAGGAACTGTTGCCAAAAACGTAAATGGAAAAACGTTTCACGTTTTCGAAGGTATACCCTATGCAGTTTCACCTGTTGGAAATAATAGATATACAGTGAGTTATTTATTATGTACACCCCGATACAGGCATCTGTATGTAAAACCCATTCATTTCACTTTACCAATCTCTTATTTTTAAATATTATAAACATTATTTTGTTATATTTGTTACAAAAATCACAAGTTTATAAATTCTTGTTTAGTAAAATTTATTCTACCAACCGTTACTCCGTGAAAGTACATCATTAACATTAAATACAGAACTATTTAACAAAACTTCCACGATCCATGGTATGCATTATCTCGCTTTGCTACTATTGATCATATTAAATTTGTTGTTATGTGTTATAGTATTTTTTCGATATGTTGAAATGGATGATCAGCTGATTAATGATGTATGAATTATGTGGACATTTTTCATAATAATTATTAGTCTAAATTTGTTTGTTTGTCAGGTGTTCTGGGTTTGTGTTATGAGTTGTAATATAAGTTGAATGAAGATTTTTTTAATTAATTGCTGGGTGTTTAATGGAATGTAAGGGAATTTTATTATAGTGTACATTTAATAAGTTTTTTTATATTACCTATTTTTGTGTTTTTATTTGTTATTTTTTTGTTTGCGGTTTACTTTAGGTTTGGAAATTCTGGTGTGTGTGTGTGTAAATGGTCTCGGACAGTGTCCATTAACCACAGAAAATATATATAACAATAACAATATTAGTTTAGTTTCGCGCAAAAATTTAAGAAGCAAATCAATAATTATCTTCTCCTCATTTGCTAAGAGTGTAGTAATATTAGTGGGCATAGGAAAATTATAAGATATAAGGGAGTTTGATAATTCTTTACTTTGTGAGGATCGATCTTGGAAATTCTTATTTCATCTTGTTCAAAACAGTGGGACAAACTGTTTACTGAAATTTATACAAATGTTTCATAACTCTGTTCATCTGTGTTCTCATATGGTTTTTCATGTTCTGTTGCTATGGTCGAGTTGAAGGAATTTCTTAAAACTGCACTGTTGTGAAGTCTTGTAGTGTTTCTAGTGTAGATGCCATTGCTTATACTGGGTAATCTGTCAATTGAATTGTCTAGAGGCTCATTGTCAGATTCATTATTAATTTTACTCTACTGCTACTGTTCTTTGGTTGAAGTGTACCAAGTTGTTTGTTTTTTAAGAAGCATTGGTAAGTTTTTTCTTGATGAGGTAAAAGTTATTTTTACCTCATCATGGTTAGTTTATAAGATAAACAATTTTTCTTTTAATAGCACAAATTTTACTTATTTTTTACTTTCACCTTTCACCTGTAATAAAATGGGTTGTACAACAGTTCAAACTCTTTAATGTTTTTAACTGTGCTATTTATTAAGAATTTACAATAAGTGTTCAAAATTAGTACCATTCACTTCCATACAATGGTATAATCTATTTTTGAAATGCCTTTCTGACATTGCTTGATACGGCTGGATTTATTTGTCCACATTCATTTTCTATCCTCTCTCGTAAATCATCCAGAGATTCTGGTTGGGTAGCATAAACTTTTGTTTTTAAATACTCCCATAAAAATAAGTCTAGGGGTGTTAAATCCGGTGACCTAGGTGGCCACTCCATCATCTCCCTCTTCTGCCTATCCAACGAGCGGGAAATGTTTCGTTTAAAAATTGTCGGACAGGCATAGCATAATGTAGGGGAGCTCCGTCTTGTTGAAATACCAGTAAATCTTCGAAAAGGTTATCATTCATTTTCTATTATTTTTGTAATACGTGGGTCAACCCCTTCCCTGAGTAACTCAAGATATGATTTACCATTTAGATTTCCGTTGATGAAGAAAGGTCCGACAATGTGGTCACCTAGGATCCCACACCAAACGTTTAACTTTTATATGTGGATCACTTTTAGCCCAATATCTACAATTATGCCTATTTACTAAGCCATTTAATGAAAATGAGCATTCATCAGAAAAGCAAATATTGTTTAACAATTGTGGATTGATAAATTATTGCGTCATTAATTCGCAAAACTCTAGACGACGATCAAAATCATGTTCATTCAACTCGTGCACCAACTTAACTTTGTATGGGTGGTACGTGAATTTATGTAGAACTCGGAAAACTGTAGAAGATGAAACACCGCTCTACTTATTGTTGACAACGATTGGGGTTGTTGAGCCTCTAAGCTGACTTGCCCTAAAATTGCCACTTGGATTGCTTCGTTACTTATGAGTCCCTCTCGCTTATGCACTTTATTACAAACAGACCCTGTTCTAGTAAATTTCTCCATCAGTTGAATTACATACTTATGAGTTACATGTCTTCCGTTATATATTCTAGCAGCAGCTCTTGCACAATAATGCAAAATAAATAATGTATCAAAGTACACTATCAATAGCTAAATTTTTTATACTAACCCTTACTTTTTGCAAGTCCATCTTATTAAGAATAATAAAAAAACTCTTCGTTTGAACGTAACTTCAAGTTTATTTAAAAAAAATTATGTTTTAAATTAGCATCGCTAATCTTGGGGAAACGGCCGTAATTGTAATTTAAAACATAATTTTTTTAAATAAACTTGGAAGTTACGTTCAAACGAAGAGTATTTTATTATTCTTAATACTATCAATTGTGACTACAAATTGTAGTTGACAATGTCAAACTTCAATAAAAAGTAGGGTTTTTTGTTGTTTAGATTTTTGAAGTAGAATAAATAGCACAGTTAAAAAGATTAAGGAGTTTGAACTGTTGTACAACCCATTTTATTACAGGCAAATAGGGTGAAAGTAAAAAATAAGTAAAATTTTTGCTATTAAAAGAAACATTGTTTATCTCATAAACTAACTACTTTATCCTACAAGTATTATACATTTTTGAAATCAGCTTTAAGAGGAGTATCCAAATTTTATATAAAAAATATGAGGGGTAATTTAAAAAAAAGGGATGCTGCTAGGGGTGAGGGGGTGGCTTTTCCAGAAAGTTTAAATAAGCCATAATACTTGCCCCTTCCAACATAAATTGACGTATTTTTAGATTTTTCCTAAATACCAATATTACAAAAGTTATTAAAGGTGGATACTTTTATCTGAAAAGCACTATACCAACACTAGGCAATCGAAGAATTATGTTGACCGTGATACATACGCACTAGTAGTATTCGCAGGTAGTCTTAATGAAATTTATTGTACTAAAGCTTACTCTGTGGAAATCCATCCTACCAAGATCATTAATCAAAGAAAATTTTGAACTGATCTTTTAATTTTATTTTAAAAAATTAGCTTTTTTAAATTCAGTGTCAACTGTTTTGATACACTATTATCGTCAGATTAACATATTTGAAATTACATTTTGTTTTATTAGAATGTTTAATGAACTACAGAGGAATGGGAAAAAATATACACAGATAGTTTTAAGCGTCAACAACAATAATCTAACCATATTTTCCAGTCAATATATTTAATTACCTGGCGCAACGAAGAAAAATTAATGAAAACGTACTAGCCGAAAGACGGACCTTGCAAGTGTAATATGACAATATACTAAATATTTAAATATTAAAAAAATAACCGCTAATCTTCTTTTTATTCAGTAAACAAGCACCAGAATATTTAAAAAATAAATTTGGATATCATTCCCTCACTAGGAAAGCTTGATCACAGGTTGTGCTCATAATGTTTGTTTTACAGTTACCTAGAGAACGAGAACGTTGGAACGGCGTACTCACAGCAACGGATAACAGTCATGAATGTTTACAGCCTTCTCAGATATTAGGGGATCATTATTCTTCTGCAAATTCTTCATTCCGTTTAAAAGGTTCAGAAGACTGTTTATATTTAAATATCTATACACCGGCTGTAAGTCCTCTTTTTATAAATATATAAAAATTGCGTTTTTCTAAATAATTTTACATTTAATTTTCAATAATTTTTCAACTAAATAATTTTAATAATTCACTTACCTGCAAAAATATAATAATAATTAACTAATGCCTTTTTGTTCCCGCAGAACTTATTTGAAAAGGGAAATCAATCGTTTCCAGTTCTTGTATGGATCCACGGAGGAGCTTTTCAATATAGATCAAAGAAACCATATAAACCATTCTATTTTATGGATTATGATATAATTGTTGTTACCATCAACTATAGATTAGGAGTACTAGGTAAGATATGAAAATAAATGAATCAAATTCAATTTAACAGGGATATTATTTGCTTGCATTTCTCCTCTGAGCTTAATTCTAATTAAACTGTTGAGAGACTCTTTAATATTCAATAGAAAATGTAGGTCTATATTTTAGACAATAATAATAAAAATAAGCGTCTTTATTATGCTTATAAAATTAAATACATTATACAATATATATTTGGATTTTGCAAATAGGGCGGAGTTTAACTAATATTGTGTACTAGAAAAAAAAATAGATGAGTGAAAAAGTATCGTTGTTGTTTAATTCAACCTGATATAACACAATAAACATATATATTTCAAGTTCTAATTAATAGACAAAATATGAGGCTGGGCAATATTTTGCTCGCGAAGCAAAGTTGATTTTATTTTATATTTGAATAGATCACCATTCAAAGTCTTAAAACCTTCTGTTATCTCATTGTACAATTTGGCAATTCTATAACTAGAGGGACGTTTAAATAATTCAGTTTTGTGTATTGGAGGCGTTATTAAACCTTATTCCACGAAGATCTTTAGTCAGTAGGATTTGATTTCTTTGGTATAACCTTGACCACAGCTTTTTTCCACAAAGAAGGAAAGACACCTTTCTTCATATATTCATTAATAATATGTTTAATATGGGGTAAAACATGAGGACAACATAATTTTATTATTTTAATATTGTTTTAATATTTGTTTTAATTTGTTAAATTTATTTGATATATGGTTATCTCATTTATTGGTTAAAATTTAAATTGATTGTTGCAAATAAATTTGTTTTTATAACTTAATTAAATCGACTCTAAACTTTTGGTTTGGTGGCATAGAATTTATAAAAAAGTCATTTATATGAATTTTTTAGTTCCTTAGGTAAGACAGAATTATTAACATACAATAATACAAAAAATTATTTTTTAATATATTCCAACATTGACGACATGACAATTTATTTTTTTCCAGTTATTGATTTGGAGGTAAAATTTCGTAACTGCTTATAAGAGTCCCAGTCATTTTTTGAACGAGTAAAATTCCATTTCGTGTATGCTTCGTCTCTTATTTTCATAAGAATTTTTAGGTTATCTGTCAACCAGGGCGCGAAGGGCTTATTTACCTTCTTTGTTACCACAAGTGCATGAATGTCAAATACTTTTAAAATATTATCAACTAAAAACTTAACTTTTTCATCTATACTATTTAAATCGAATATACAAAAGAAAGGAACACTAAACAAATCCATTTCAAACTTCATAGTATTAAAATTTTTAAATTCTCTAAAGATTACAGTTTTGGAATTAGGACAATGAAAATCAAAAATTGTACAAAAACATAAATGAGGGTCGGTATGGTCAAAGTACATTACATCACTATCTATAACTATCTATCAACTTTGTTGACTGGGTTAATAAGCGTCTATCGTGGATCTGCCCCTCCTGAACTCTTGTTCACACATGTCGCAAGAGTCACAACAAACTTCTTTCAACATAATAATGTCACATTGTTACCTTGGCCACCAAGATCTCCCGACTTATCCCCAATTCAGCACATGTGGGATATGATGGATAGGAGATTGCTCAATTTGCAACGTCCTCCTCAGACTCTAGAAGAACTTCGAGATGAGTTGGTGGTTGCTTTGAATGAGATACCACAGGAGGACATTGACCACCTGATCAAAAGCATGCCTAGGCGCGTTGGAGAATGCGTAACACATCGGGCTGCATCCAGGTAAAAGGGCTTTAAAGCAATCATTTTGAAATTTTTATTATTTCCTTCAGTAAGTACTTATACAAAATATTATAAAAACAAAATCATTTAAATTGGGTATTCGGATTTTTATGTCACTTAGTATATATTTCCATTTACAAATTTTTATATAAGTTGCCCATTAAAATTATTTAACTATTTGACTTTATTCCATGTCAACGGAAATAGTGCACAATGGCGCAACGTTGCTTAGTTAAAAATTTAAGCTTGACCTTTTATATACAAAATTAATACAGCTGGTTTATCAGTAAATTGCAGTTTTCTAGATTGCCTTGAAGCGCAATTATAACATTGAAAAACAAAAAAAATTAACAAAATTTTTCCTCAATGACAGCTGTTAAATTAATTTATTTATAAATTTCATCATAATATGGTACTTCATTCAATTTAATTATTTAGAGTTTAAAATGTAATCAAACACAACTATAACTACGTCAAAGCACTACTACTATTAAAGTGTTTCTTACTTATCAAAGTTAACAGTAGTATAGGTTAAAATAAATAGTCTGGTCGAGAAGTCATTTAAATCGGATTTGGGTTACACAGATCCATAAAATCTGATTTTGGTGTCAATCGATTCGAAATGACAAATATAAAAATGTTTCTGAATATCAAAATCCGTTTTAAAAAATTTCCTATTGTTATTAACAATTTAAAATTTTAAAAAAGGGGGTTTACATTTTTGCAAATAACTCATAAACTATAATAGCTAAAACAAAAAACTGAACGGAATCTTAAAGGGCAGGAAATTTCCAACAAAAAAGTCCCTACTTCCCGAATTGTAGCTCAATTATTTACAGGTCTAAATTAATGTTAAGAATGGCATAAAAAACGGGCGGCGCGACACCGTCGCAACTACCAAATGACATAAATTATTATTTTCAATAAGTAAAAATAAGTAAAAAATTTTTAAATTCTAGCACTAACAGATCATATCAGAGAACACAGTTGGATTTGCCAGGGTGTCAAGATAGGGTAAAAGATAGGGTTCTTAAAACTTCTTGGATATAACGCTGCGCGTTCATGTTACCTCTGATGAAGATCAAAGGTGATCTCGAACCATAAGCTATAGCACCCCAAACCATGACTTCAACAGTTTAATGAACATGCCTTTCAACAAAAAACCGTGGATTTCTCCTTTTACCACGTCGTCTTGTAACCCTCGCTCGACCATCGTGCATGCCTAAACAAAATCGAGACTCGTCGCTAAAGACAATAGTTCCATTCCTGATCCCAGAGTTACCATTCTCTGCACCACTCAAGGAGATTACGTAGGTGTTCTGGAGTTAAAGGGAGGACCCAGTATGGTCGGTATGACAACAGGCCAAAACATCTTATTCGTCGGTAAACATTTCGCATGCCAATAAGTCTTCCGTTTTCTGCAAACCATTCATTTGCAATGGACTTGGTAGTGGAGAAACGGTCCCTTAAGGCTAATAATCTTAGGGGGCGATCTTCACCGTCTGTTGTTCTACGGCGGCGTCCAGAGCCGCTTGCTCTTTGCTTACGGCCTTCTCGAAGCTATGCCTGACAACACTTAACCACTGCACTTCTTTACACTCTAACTGCAATTTCCCGAAAATAAAATTCCAGTTTCCCGAAGTCCTACTATACGATCCCTATCAAACTCACTAAGTTGACGAAATCGTACAGGTCTCCGTACCTTAGGCATCGTAACCAATCGTAAAGAATGTCAAGAACCAAAATCCGCAAAATTTGGATCTTTACTATGGCTGCAATATTCATTTTTGGATTGTTAGTGCATTTCAAAAAAAGCAGTATAAAAACCGGAATCTTCAACTGATAAGGCTGAAAATTTTATCAATTGTTTATTTCAGTAAAATAAATAAATTCACCAAATTTTATTAAAATAAAATCATTTAAACTGGTTAGGTTAGGTTAGGTAATTAAAATAAAATCATTTAAACTGGTTGTTCGGACTTTTATATCACTTAGGAGTTTTATCCAAATGGTTTTTGTTTAATTAGGGTATTTATGTTTAATATTTATGGTTATTTGATATTTTTTTACTTTCAAAGAACGTTACATACTTTTTCATGTTTAAAAGTAAGTATGTTTTTTAACACACACTGTTTACACTACTACTACCCCAAGTTTTTTTTTCAGGAGAGGGGAAACCGCTTGGCGAACGGTGTCTTTCGCATCGAACAGTGTCGGGTGCTGCCGCTGAGTAAAACCCCTCTTTAGCTTAGTGGACCTGCCTGGAACTACCGTCAGGTATTACTTTAAGCAGGTCAGCTACGTCGCCTATTAGTCTTCTCTTGATGGGCTTTGTGGACTATTCATTACTTTATTTCTGACAACTATCTCTCTTTTCAGTCTGAATACTTTTAGAATAGTTTTCCGATCAAGTTTAGCAGGAATATTGGTCTGTAGGCTTTTTCTCGCTGTCCTGTTTCTCTATCAACACAAGCTTTGCTATTTTTTACTCGCGTTTGAAATTTCCTTTGATAGTAGATGATTCAGATCTTTGAGGCAAGTATCAGGGTGAGTATTCACAACCGCCTTAAGGACGCAGCGCTTCTGTCCCTGTAGCTTTCCACTCTTTTCTTTATTATTTGCTTTCAACAGTTCCTGTGTGGTAAATATCGAGACATAGAGAGTGTCCATTGGAATTTTTAGTCACTTCCTTATCGAGTACTGTGGAAATAGAATTTTTGCTATTTCTAACTCTTTCTCGTCACTGGTCTGGTCTTCATGGCAATCTGATAGCCTTTTCCCCAAATGTCGTTTTTTTTTCCTTAATTACGGTTTTCCACACTTTTTTCATAGCCTTGATTATGACCTTTCTAGATTAGATAAGGCTTCTCTATGTTCTTCTACAGCTATTCTCTTTAGGTGCTCTTTGTTCTCTTTGATTACTCTTGCTCTTATATCTTTTCAGATACCTCACTTGTCCACCATACCGTTTCTCTGTTTTCCAAGCGTCATTTTTTAGCAAAGGTTTTATTGCCGGCTTTTATAACTATGCCCTTTAGTTCTTTGGTCTAAGTTTCCTTTTCTATATTTAATGTCCTTTATTCTATCCATATTTTGCTTCTTGACAATCCATTCCTTGTTCATATTGCCCTTAATATATTTCCCTGTTTTAAATTCGTCAATGGCATGAAAGATTTACTGTTTTCTCTTACAAAAGAAGGTACGTGCCTTTTATTGTGTATTACTGTTCAGTGATATATATAAGAAGAGACGCAATGCATTGTAAGCTTTTGTACCTTATAAAGAGTCTAACGTATCACCCACTATTCATTAAAATTTTTACTGTATTTGGACGGCGCCATGTTTAAACATCGAATTATACCATACCTTTTCCCCACACCTCGTCTCGTATCCACATCGATACCTGTTTACAGACGAATATTTATTTTAAAAGCGGGTTCGGGCGGTTTTATAGTTAACTACATCAAATATTTAAAAAATTATATCGTTTGATATAAACTTTTAATTTATTTAATTGTATAAGGGTGGAGTAAAAATTAATAGTAAATTAATCTGGTGCACATGTACGATATTTCATAAAATTTTTAAATAGTTACCCACCAAATAATATGAGCGATGGCTCATATTTTTTGCTTTAAAAAATAGTAATAGTTGTCAACAAAAAAATTAAAGAAAGTGGAGGTTTACCTTTTTTTGAACATCTCGAAAAATATGCAAGATTTTAGAAATATAAAAAAAGATCTGTAAATATCATTAAATTTTATAAAAGGAGACCCGACCCCCGGAACTGTACATCCAATATATATAATTTTTACAGAGCCCTGAAAATAGTGCCAAAAACGGGGAGTTTGCCTTTATGCGCGCTGCGACACTCTGACGCAGTAACTAAAAAAAAAATAGTTAAACGTATTAAATATAAATATCAAGGAATAATAAAATTAAGGTACTATTGGGATACACGAATAAATAATATTGCGAAGTTAAAAAAATTTCATCCCATTGCTAATGTTTTCGTTAGTCATGCTTTTTTTATTTAACAACTTTTCTGCAGTAAATGTTACCAAAAAACCGTGATTAATATTTAAATATTAAACTAAAGCCTTAGGATTTGCTTTACTTCGTCAAGTTATTTTAAATATGATAATAAATAGATCCTAGTTGGAAAAATTTGCATATTCCCATCCCACTGGTGGCGACATCTCTCCGCCAACATTATTTTGCTTACGAGGTTGCGTCCCTTGTTATATTTCTTACTCAACTGTATTATTAGATTCTCTTTTATCAGCCATTCTTTCAATATTTCTCCCCTTTTATCTTCTTTGCTAGAACGACTACACCAAGTTAAAAGTATAAGTTGTTGTATTGGTAGTGTAAACTGTGTTCGGTATTATTATCGCCAACGGTTCCAGACCCATAACATATAAGAAGTAAATTTTTTGTTATTGTAAACTTAGCAATATTTTTATTTTTAGTCAATTTAGCAACTTGTAGGGTATTAAGCTGTCAATGTTGTGCCGGGAAATCGTTCAATTCAATGTACATATAAGCGCGAAAAAATTTCGACCTTCACCGTTTAAGCTCAAAAATTTGCAGTAATGAGCATCCAGCTGAATTTTTTGTGCAAATAAAATAACGTATATTATCATATATGCCGATTAGAGGTACACAAGTTAACTAAAAAGTAGTGTGCTATATGAAAAGCTGTTTTTACATTAAAATTAAATGAATTTAAAAAAGTGTTGGGCTGTGGTTACAAAACATATTGTGTATTTCTTTAAAAAATAATTAAAAACATTATTAAAAATAATTATTATTCAAGATTTCGAATTTTTACAAAGAAAATTATTTTCAGGTTTTCTTTCAAGCCAAGATGGTATAATACCAAGCAACTTAGGTCTCAAGGACCAACGCCAAGCTCTACGATGGGTTCGTAAAAATATCAAACAATTCGGAGGAGATCCCAATGAGGTTACTATTGCTGGACAAAGTGCTGGTTCAATTAGTATAAGTTATCATCTGTTAGATAAAACTAGTTCAGGTAAATTATTGTAACCATTAAATTTAATTTAAAATATTTAACATAATTTAAAACAACTAGAAAAAATTGCGTTTATGAGAAGATATAGTTATTACAGAATGATCTAAGAAATATACTCGGTGGAATTAGAAGTGTTACATCCAGAAGGAATAATTTCTTAGTTTTAACTTTTTGACAACAGAATTACTATATTTAAAGAATGTTATAATTAAAATATTAATATTTTATCTTTAATAATTTTTGTAAAAATTTTATAATAAATTTAAAAAAAAACGATTTATGAAGACCGGTTGAGAAAGAAATTTTGAATTATTGTTCTTGAGTCTAATTGTAGTCAATGTAACAAATTTTCTCGAGTTCGAAGACATCAAAATTACCACCATATTAGCGATTTTAAAAGGGTTACAGAGATATGGATTAGATAAGTGCAGAACCTTAAACATTGAGGGGAAAATTGTCAATGGAGATGTGGCGCATCCTAATGGAAATATAATCACTGCCATGCAAAATAGGGAAACATACAAATACCTGGAAATAGGAAACCTAAACCGAGCCATTAACTATGATGACAAAGTACTGATGTCACCATCCAATATCGTCAGCTGTTAGAACAACACTACCGAGAAAGGAGGGAGGAAGAGTTTCATATAACATAATAAATCTACATAACAAATAGTTAAATAAATTACCAGACTTCTTTATCACCAAGTCACTGTTATCGAATTTACATAAATTTGTCATAAGAGCAGATAAGAAAAACTGGCCTCTACCTTTTTATCAGACTCTAATATGGATTTAGAAATAACAAATACTGAAAAACAAGTAAAATCGGCCCAAAAAGCTCTACATGGTTAACATCATCACGACTTAAACCAACCACACATTGACAAAATTGCATCAAATAGGTTGCTGACGGTACCTTGTTCCCACAGACTGAAGGATTTATGATGGACATTCAGGATTAAGTAATTAATACTAACAATTACAAAAAATTTGTTATTAGGGACCAAACTACTACAACGGACAAGTGTAGGCTGTGCCAACAAACGTCGAAACCAGAAACTAGCCAAAAAATATAGACTGCTACTCTATTACAAGTACAATCCACAGACAGTGCTCAATAATGCTGATTTTAGACTCTACTAAGATAGACGAATAATGGACCCGAGATTGTAGTAGTTGGTAAAAAAGCTAAATAGGTGCTTTTAGTCGATATTGCAGTTCCAAACAATAACAACATGTTGGACAAATATAATAAAAAAACAGCAAAGTACACCGATCTTGCTATAGAAGTAGGAAAGATTTGGCATGCAGAAAAAGTGGAGTGGTATCGATCATACTATCATCAACTGGACTCATCCCCAGAAGTCTTAAAGACAGTCACTTTTATCAATTTGCAAAAGGCAGCAATTTTAAATACGAAACTGTACGAAAATTTTTAAATATGTAAATTTTGAGCTTAATCCCATTTGGACAGGTAAAAATTACCAGCAAATGCTGAGTAAGTGCATAAGTCTTTTGATAATAATAATAATAATAATAATAATAATAATAATAATAATAATAATAATAATAATAATAATAATAATAATAATAATAATAATAATAATAATAATAATAATAATAATAATAATAATAATAATAATAATAATAATAATAATAATAATAATAATAATAATAATAATAATAATAATAATAATAATAATAATAATAAACCCGCACGGGGTAGTTTTTCTACCTGGGGAGTGACGCCCCCACGGGTCCGAGTTACCTGGGCTACCAGGGGAAAATGGTAGTACCTGGCAGTAGGTATAAAATGCTTCAATCACAATGTCGAGTTTTAAAACTAAATTACCCCAGGTGGGTAGAGTACTACGCTCACAATCCCACACGGCCGGTGTACCTGGTATGTCGGCTGTCTGCTCCACGGATTCTGGGGGGAGCAGTAATTCGATTGTTACCGATACCTTAACACTTAGGAATCGTCTGGTGAATCGACATGGCAACACCTACAACTCTTGTCGCGTTCAAGTTGATGACAGAAGGGCTTGTTCGAAAAATGATGCATCTTCTTCCTTGGTTAGCGGCATGCGCAGCGTGACACCGAGTATGGCTACTGCGACAACAGAAGAGGAAAATAATACCAAATCTCCTCCACCGGTTTCTGCTGTTTCTGGAGTATCGCAGGACGGTACATCTATGACCACTAAAGCCGGAAAGCCCAGGAAGCGTATGAAGTGGACTACAGAGATGAATTCATTCATTATACGTTCCTATTTTAAAATCACTAAAAGTGAGACAGATCTAACAACTTACAGATTCGCCCTTCATCGAGCATTTATAGAACAATATCCGGAGTTTCAACATGTTACAGAGCAACGTATTGCTGACCAGCGTCGAACAATTATTAAAAACAATTTAATACCTGGTCCACTAATTCAACAAATACGAAGTGAAGTCCTTCTTGAGCTCCAAACAGAAGACGATCATAATGTAATCCAACATACAAATGATCAGCTGGATAATATAAGACTTGATGACCACACTAGCGAGGACACACCAAACATGGATCAAAACGAAAACATAGATAATGACACACAAACAGACGAACACAAAAATGCTGTTGCCGAACTCTCTAAAGCAATAGTAGAATTTGATGGTACCAACCCAATTCAGCGACCAATATTGCCCAAACTGAGATCAAATAAGAACACCAATAGGATTCTTGCACTTTTTAATCTACTTTTAAATGATCGTGCTAAGGACTGCCAAACACTGGAAGAAATCCACACCCTTATCTACTGTGGTGCAGTTGCAGTGCTACGAAGTCACAACCAACAAATCCGGTTTCCGAACAAAAACTGTTCCGAAAAGAAGAAGCAACATAAACCTTGGTGGCAACAGCGACTCGAGAAGTCCATTAATGACATAAGGAAGGAGTTGGGACAACTTACAGAATTTAAAACCAGCACAAAACCCTCCAGACGCTTAACTAATAGGGTCAAGAAAATCTTTAAAAAATTTAAACCAACACAGAACATCCAAGACATAAGGAACACTTATGCTCATATATGGACCTTCTTAGACAAAAGCTAAAAGCCAAATCTAAACGATTGTCTCGATACGTTAAATGTACTAAAAAGAAGCAACAAAATCACTTATTTGACAACAATGAAAAGCTGTTCTATAGACAACTGAGTAGCGTAGGAACAAACAGCAACGATAATCTCCCAAGTAAGCATGAACTTACTGACTATTGGTCTTCAATATGGTCCAATCCTCAAAAACACAACGAGGGTGCCGAATGGATTCAATCTGAGAAGGATAAGTCAAACATTGCTCCAATGTTGTTTAACAACATAACAACAGCTGAAGTAAACCAAGCAGTAGGAGAAACTAACAGTTGGAAAGCTCCAGGAATTGATAATATCCAAAATTTCTGGTACAAAAAATTTGACAGCTTACACGAGATAATCGCATCAAAATTTACACATATTCTTCAACATCCAGAAGACATTCCAGCCTTTCTTACTCATGGTTTAACTCATATGCTTGCCAAAACAGCTAACACACAGGACCCCTCACAGTATAGACCAATCACATGTCTTCCAACGCTTTATAAGATACTAACATCTTGCATTACTAACCGAATTTATAGACATGTCGACCAAAATAACATCTTGGCAGAGGAGCAAAAGGGATGTAAACGTGGTCACCAGGGATGCAAAGAACAACTTGTTATTGACTCTGTGATCCTAAGGCAAGCGCAAAAGCAATGTCGCAACATATCGACTGCTTTTGTAGACTACCGTAAGGCATTTGACAGCGTACCACATTCCTGGCTCTTAAGTGTTTTAAACATCTATAAAGTACATCCCACCATAGTTACTTTTCTTGAAACTTCGATGAAGCAATGGCGAACAAGCCTTCAGGTAAACATTAATGGACAGTATAATAAGACTAACGAAATTGTTATTCGCAGGGGAATATTCCAAGGTGACTCACTTAGTCCACTGTGGTTCTGTTTGGCAATGAATCCACTGTCTACCATGCTCAATGACACGAAATATGGCTTCAATCTTAAGACTAATAGAAACACCAACTGCACCGTTTCCCATCTTCTTTATATGGATGATATAAAAATTTTTGCTGCTAATCAACAACAAATTGAACATCTTCTGGATATAACCGAAAGGTTCTCCAGTGATATACACATGGAATTTGGTTTAGATAAGGGCAGAACCTTAAACATCGAAAAGGGAAAAATTGTCAATGGAGATGTGGCGCTGCCTAATGGAGATATAATCGCTGCCATGCAGCATGGGGAAACCTATAAATACTTGGGATTTCAACAAGCCAGATTATTAGACCAAAAACAGTCCAAGTCCAAAATCAAGGATCAGTATACACAGAGGGTTAGTTCATTACTAAAATCGGAACTGAACGCAGGAAACCTTAATCGAGCAATTAATACATATGCCGTACCTGTGTTAACTTATTCGTTTGGGATTCTAAGATGGACAAAAACTGAATTGGAAGATATTCAGAGAACAACAAGGACTATGATGACCAAGTACAGATATCACCATCCAATATCGTCGGTATTTAGAACAACATTGCCGAGAAAGGAGGGAGGAAGAGCTCTATGTGACATAATCAATCTACACAATAAGCAGATAAATAAATTACGAGACTTCTTTATTACTAAATCAACATCATCTAATTTACACAAATTTATTGTAGGAGCAGATAAAAATTATTCCCCTCTAAATTTAGCAGGTCCTAATGTGGATTTAGAAGTAACAACAGATGCTGAGAAACACGTAAAATGGGCCCAAAAAGCTCTACATGGTCGACATCATCACGACCTTAACCAACCACACATTGACAAAATAGCATCAAATAGGTGGCTTGCTGACGGTACCTTGTTCCCAGAGACTGAAGGATTTATGATGGCCATTCAGGATCAAGTAATTAATACGAACAACTACAAAAAATTTGTTATCAGGGACCAAACTATTACATCGGACAAGTGTAGACGGTGCCAACAAACGTCGGAAACCATACAACACATCACATCAGGATGTTCAACCATAGCCAACACGGATTATTTACGCAGGCACAACCAGCTGTGTAATATTATCCACCAGAAACTGGCCAACAAATATGGACTGCTGAATACATATACACCGTATTACAAGTACAATCCACAGGCAGTGCTCGAGAATGCAGATTTTAGACTCTACTACGATAGGTCCATTATCACCGATAGACAGGTGACGAATAATCGACCCGACATTGTAGTAGTGGATAAAAAAGCTAATTCAGTGCTGTTAGTCGATGTTGCAGTTCCAAACAACAACAATATTTTGGACAAATATAATGAAAAGATAGCAAAGTACACCGATCTTGCTATAGAAGTAGGGCAGATGTGGCATGCAGAAAAAGTGGAGGTGGTACCGATCATCGTATCATCAACTGGACTCATTCCCAAAAGTCTTGAAGACAGTCTTAAAAAACTCGATCTTCATAAAAACACTTTTATTGACTTGCAAAAAGCGGCAATTTTAAACACATGTCATACTGTTAGAAAATTTTTAAATATGTAAATTTTGAGCCTAATCCCATTTGCGTTTACGCTCGGGATAGGTAAATATTACCAGCGAAAGCTGAGTAAGTGCATAAGTCTTTTGATAATAATAATAATAATAATAATAATAATAATAATAATAATAATAATAATAATAATAATAATAATAATAATAATAATAATAATAATAATAATAATAATAATAATAATAATAATAATAATAATAATAATAATAATAATAATAATACTGTAAATGTGTTCTTCAGGGATGTAAAGAAAAACTTATTATTGACTATGTGATTCTAAAGCAAGCGGAAAGGCAATGGGCTAGAACCGATAATTTTACGGAATGTCAACAAACAAGGACAAAAATAAACTATTTTTAGGTTAATAATTTCTTAAATGATTGAGGCCGCCGCAGCAAGGCGTTCTAACGCTAAAAAGGTCCCAATGACCTTAATTATTTAGCGCGCGGTGAAATGCAAATTGCATTTAGGAAATCCTAAGTATTTCCTAAATTTAAGAATTGATTGGTGAAATAGGTCATTAGTGACAATCGCTGTATCTTATTTTCTCTGTAAATAAACTATATATGATGATAAAATTGTTTAATCATTTATCAGAAAATTAATGTTTAATTATTTGTTCACTAACATTCGTGTAATTGTCGATGTTTAATTTATTAAAGCTTATATGCCTTTTTTTAGCCTTTAGCACATTTTTAAAGTAATTACTCTTTTTGAATTGGTTATTACTAAAAAAATATATATGATTTTAGGCCTATTTAAAGGAGTTATATTGGAAAGTGGATCATCGTTATGTCCTCACGATTTTCAACCTTACCCAAAACCTCAGGCATATCTTTTGGGGCGTCTTATTGATCCAAACTTTAAAAATTCATCCAAAGATTTATTAAAAATGTTAAGAGAAATACCTTCCGACCAACTTATGAAATATGGTTATTCTCCACAAGTTAGAGTAAGATAATATTACAATTTTTTTATGAATCTTTAAATAATCCTAAACCTTTAGTAATATGGCCTAAGCATTCAACATAATCTGATTTAATTGATGATTTTTTCGTGATATTTATTTGCTTGTGTTTATAAACTCTTTTTAATACTGCTTGAAAAATGTTTTGAGAAATTAACACGTTTAAAAAAATATGTTACTTTTAAAACTATTTTTTGGTCAACTGTTGTTTTAATGAAACTAGACGCATTAACATCCTATTTCACCATATCTCTTTAATCTAGCAGTAGATGAGCTAATCTGCGAGCTAGAAAATGGTGGGTACAGTATAACTGTCTCAGACGATATAAAGGTCTCTAGGCTCTAGACAGTTGAAGGCTGTGACAGAGTTCTTCGCTAAGCAAGGGATGCCGATTAATCCGAGTAAGAGTGTAAGAGTTTTTTCAACTATTACTATTACAGACAGAATCTCAGAATAACATCATTAGGAGGGAATACTAAAAATCAACAAAGCCTGGACCTGTAACACCTAAAGTAATGTTTTATTAGCCTAGGTTGCTTTCTTCTAATATGAAGAAACTATATAAGAAGCAAACATCTTGCTAGACTACAAAATATAATTTGACTCTTAAACTGGCAAATTCACTCTAACTGTTCATTTAAATTCATTAAAATTACTTGAAAAGAGGAATAGTTAATGTTTTTGTTTCTTTTCTTCTTTCATGGCATAGACATTAGTCATTCAGTCATACTCAATATATCTACAGGTGATTACAAAAGGTAGAACGCGTACACATACTTTTCTCCCAGGGGCCGATCAGGGCATTTTGGTTTAGACATACAAGACAAGGCCTTGGAAAAAAAGTAAATATTTAACAAAGTTTTAAAACAAAGGCGACAAGTCTGTTAAGATTCATCACCTATAGACGTATTTGGGCGTTTTTTAAAGATTTGAAGATTGAATCGAGAGTCTGAGGTAAAGCTTCGCTGCAGAGCATTGAAGGTATATTTATTGGGGAAGAGAATTTCATTTTATTACATTCAAATAGTATGTGTTCCAAGTTTTTCATTTCTCTACAGTAGTTGCATAAGTCAGTTTCCTCTACCTTTATCCTCTTCAAATGTTGTCCATAGCTTGCGTGTATTAATCGCATTCTTATTACCGTAATAATATATTTCCTGGGCATGTTTAGATGTTTGTACCAAGTTTTTTGGTTAGATTTGGCTGTATTAAAGTGTATTGAGCAATATGACGTGCACAAATCTTTCCAATCTGATTCCCATATTTTAAATTAATTTAGAGGTTTCGGAAGCCCCCACTACAAAACTTGTAGTCTAAATTTTCCCCAGTAGTTATCGTGAACTTTGCCAACTTATCAACGTATTCATTGGGTATAATACCTATATGAGCTTTTATTAAAACCAAAATTATAGCAAATTTTCTTTGTTTAATCTGCTAAAACATTTTTTATTTTCAAAATGTAATGGTTTGGTTATTCATGTGAATGATTTTAAGACTGCTAATGAATCTGACGCTATCACAGCCTTTTTTTCGTTAGAATTTGATACAAAGATTAAAGCTTGGTGGCAACGGCTTTCGCGCTGTATATTGAGAAATGTTTATTAAGTTTTATTAATGTGTTCATCAAATGATAGCAGAAAAAAGGCCAGAGGCCATCTGTGGGAAGCGGTCAAGGGGAACTAGGTTTTTGAAAACAGGATCAATTATGATCTGACAGAATACATGGTCTTCTTACTTTGAAAAATAGGCAAATTATCTTAAGCAATTATTTAGTATTCATTTTTAAGTGGATTAAATTAAACACAAAATATATAATTGGACTAAAGAGCAGAGAAAGTCGTTATTTTATTTTAATTTATCTAAAGCTTTGATTCTACATAACTAAATCACATTACTATAGTTTGTTCATCGATCCTTTGCCATCGCGTTATACGTTGTCCAACTTTCATTCATGAAATGGATGAGACGGAATTATGATGTGATTATAAAGTACGTCTCATCCATGAATTGGCTGAAGACGACTTTGACCGAAGAACTGAATTCTGCAAGTATATGATGAACCAAAATAACAATTTCATTGATATCGTTTTATTTTCGGATGAGGCAACGTTTTATTTGAACGGTCACTTTAACCGGCAAAACACCCGTTATTGGTCTGATGAAAATCCCCACTGGATGCAAGAGTACCATACGCAAAGACCACAAAAAACTAACCTATGGGCTGGTATTGTGAGAAATACAATTGTTGGTCCATATTTTTTTGATGAATACTTAACAGGAGCATTATATCTGGATTTCCTACAAAATACATTAATTCCTGATCAGATCCAGCTTTTTCCTGATATTCAAATACCCACTAATGTAGACCGCAGATTCTGGTTTTAACAGGATGGCGCACCGCCACATTTCGCAGTAGCTGTGCGCGATTTTTAAAACACAACTTTTCCGCAAAGGGGGATAGGAAGAAGGGGACCAGTGGAGTGGCCTGCTAGATCACCTGATCTGAGCCCAGTAGACTTCTTTTTATGGGGTTATTTAAAATCTAAAGTCTACTTAAACAGACCTGGAAATATTCCTCAACTACAAGACCGAATCAGACAAGAAATACAGAGCATAACACCCGCTATGCTGCAGAATGTTAGAGACGAAAGTAATACCCGGTTCAGTCATTGTCTAACGGTCAATGGAGAGCAATTTAAATATTTATTGTAAATTTCCGTTTCTTTGTTTGTTTTTGGAAGTGTATCACATTAATTGCATAACTACATAATTGCATTTAATTTGTTTATTACATTCAGTAACGTATTACTTTCCCTGTACCAATTTGAAGGAACATATTATACATTTTTGGAATCAGCTTAGCAATGGCAAAAAATGGTGATCTATATTTTGTATAAGATGTTTAAGTTATTTTATACATTTTATAATTTGTATGTATAGAGAAATTTAATATTATTATTAATATGGATTAACGAAACTAACATCATCCATACATTCATAGTAAGGGATTATCTGAAAAGTTTATAACATCGGCAACCCATTGTTTTTCTTATACAACATCCTCACTTTTTTAAATGCAGGTTAGCTTCAACCCAAATGCAAAAAATTGCCTCTGTGTATTTTTATATCCTACACAATTAACTAATATAATATGGGGGTAGAAGGAAGGTGGACTTGTATAGGAATAATGTCGAAAAACTGTCCTGTAGAAACAGCAAACAGTTGATGGTGCGAGAATAGCAGAAGGGTAAAAAGAAAACGTGAAGTGAGTAACACTCCATAGGTTATAAACGGAGTGAAGTGAGCTGGGTTGACAAATTTAATATTTGGGCTTGTGTAGTTAAAAATTTTGCAGTACTTTTACAATCCTAACTATTTACTTAGTCAAATGTAATTTAATTTCGTCTCTTACTCTAACAAAGAGAGTTTGTCCTGTGACACTCACTCTTGCTACTGTGGCGCCACCAATTTGTTTCCTTTTGATGGACACTTTTTGATGTATTGAGTTGGTTCTTCTACCTTCTACCCTCCATTTAAGACAAACGTAAAACAGCAGAAATAGGAAACTATACTTTGTTGTTATATATTGTTTTTATTTTCCCGTAGTTAATTTAAAATAAAATCAATTTGATAACATTAATGATAAATGTAAGTTTTATATCATCTATTTAACAAAAAATGTTTAATGTCAACAATACAACGTTTAAGACAGTTTGATTTAGCTGCAAGCCCTCGTTTCCCGAAAACTGGTGAGATGAGATAAATTAGCTCTAGTGATATTTTCTTATTCCACTTTAAAATCTCTTCTACTTCGAAAACCGGTATTCTTGAGCAGTTATCACGTGAATTTACATCCTTTCTTTAAGCACATTATTGCCAAACATTTTATCTATGCTTAAATCAAATTACAGCTAGTTGACATTTTGACAGTAATCTATTTTTAAAGTCGAATATTTTTATTGGTTATGCTGGATAAACCATAATATTATGTCGAACGTTATTTATTATTATTTTACATCGTGGAAAAACAGTTGATGAAAGACAATGCAGGGGTTCTGGTAGGTGCCAAATTGCACGGGAGACATGCTTTTAAATCAATTAAAGCTCTTGGGTAGAATTTCTAATAAACTAAATCCCATTCCGAGGGCAAATAAGGAATTGACAATCGGATGAATTAAAATAGTTCTCTCTTAAAACATTTCAACGAACTGCAGGAATAGCTTGCTGTTCAGCATCTTCCAAGTTCCTTATTATTTCCAACATAAGTAATGTTTAAACTAATCTATTAATATTTATAGCCAAAATCTTAGATAACAAGCCAAAAAGTACCAGAAGAAATGATTCTTCTGGGTCTTGGCAGGAAAATTGATTCACTCTCTCATGTCACGCATCTATAGTGAGATTTTATTTAAGACTACATTTTTGTCTATTTTGAGAGAATTATAATTCACTTTCTCCTTGTGAGATTTCGGGTATCGGGGTCCAATAGTTTAAATCCAATAAAACCTTCTAGTTAACAATATGTTTTCACTTTTGAAATATAAATAACTGTTATAGTTCTACAGTGTATTTTTTCCAAAACAGTTGAAGTTTTAATCAGCAAGCAACAATTTTCTAGACCCCCGACCTATTAATGTTGTTTTGCATCCTAATTTGACTGAATAATTTTGTTTCAATTTTATATACTAAGCAACTTGGGTATACAATTATTTCAGCCATTTTCCTTTATTTATTAATAATGTACGATTTCGTCAAATTTTAATGTGATACCAATAATGCTAGCCGTATAAAAAAAGGTATATAAAGGCTTATTTACTAAATATTTAGACCGTGAACATATTAAATATTCACCCTGACACCATTATCCGTTGGATTTCCGCTTTGAAAAGAAAACTTCATTCAAAATTTCATTTTAAAAATATTTCTCACAAACGAGCAAAAATCGTTAAAATTTTGTATTTTAAATAAAAGTCACTTTATTTAATATATTTGAAGTGTATGTATACTGTTGGAATTAGTATATAGTAGTCTGATATTTACAGATTTACACACCCCAGGGTGAGGGGTTCATTTTATTTTATTTTATACCAACTCCCGCACCCCTTGCTATCCAACCCCGATCCACCTGTCTTTGTTGACTCTTTCTCTTTAGTGTTTTTTTTTATCTTCACTTTGTTATCTGATTATATCTGTCCCATTTTTTTTTCATTCTCCTTGGACGAATATTATTTGGAAGTCATCTTCTATCTTGGTAATCAGTGTCATGTTATTAAGAACAATAAACAAGTAAATATTTGCATTTTAAAAACCTATTTTTCGAATAAAAAGTGCCCAGCTGACAGCATGACGTACATTGTACGTAATTTTTTGGTCACCCGTTACGTCGTTTAGACTTCTTGGATGACGTCAAATCTACTAAAATATGACGTGAAAATGTCACAGCCCAAAGACGTCACCCAGTCACGTTAAATTACGTCACCCCATGACGTACAATAGACATGTTTTATCGACGAAATTGTAACGTATGATTACGTTATTTCATGACGTAGTTTTTTCTACCTATTTATGACGTATGGATTGATTTTGGGACAGAATAAAAACCAAAAATATTGATAGACAAATTTATTTGCATTAACCATTACATTAAATTTCAATTTTACATACAAATATTACAAGTTACTTTAAATATATAAAATATTTAACAATATTATTTAAATAATATAAAATGTTGCACATTACATAGTAAAAGTTAGGTACATCGAATTTAACAACGTAGTCTGTGTGCGAAGTACCTATAAGTTAAATGTGAAGAAACTATTTAAAATCAATTCTGATTCATAAAATGTATCTTTAAAAAATGAGATATTCATCAATTAAAAAAATTATTGATACAACTTAATTTGAATTAAATATTACAAGTTAATGCATAGCACATAGCATGTCACTAATAGTTATTATATTTTAGTCAAAAAAATTAAATAATTATTGTTAAATTTACCTTGTTCGAAGTAAACTTTTCTTACATTGTAGGATGTCCAGCCTTTTTTCTGAGAAACGCCAAATTATAATGCTTTCTGGTACTTTGTAGATGCCGAAAAAAAATCTGATTTCTCTAATGTTAGCCATTTACAATGAATAGGTGCTAAGCCAGTTTGGTACAATTGGATGCATACGAAGTAACGCCGCTTTATTTAGACAAAAATTACAATATCAGTATACGAATACTATACAATAATCATTATTTAAATACAATGCTCTAACTATTTACCTATCAAAATTACATATTAAACTGGTTAATAATAATATATTTACATTTTCTAAAACATCATTGGTAGCCATTTACGCCAATTAAGAATACTGGCAAATAAAAATATTATAAACCATTTATTTAGTTGAATGTAAGGAAATCGCAAAATTTTTCTTACTTACCTAAATTTATCTGCAACGAATACTGTTATAAATATACACAAAAACACTTCTCATTTTAATCCTTGGTCATAAAGTGCTTGCTGTTGGCTTACATTACAGATACAGACGCCAACAACAATGAGAGGAAAGGCGTGGCAAACACGATCTGCCCGACAAGCTTCCGAGTTGTAACGAGCGTTTGGCGCGAATATTAAAATTTATCATTTTTCACAAGTTAAGTTGATAAATCACTCTAAAGTGATTAATACACCTACAAAGGTAGGTGTATTAAGTATATAGTAATAAGCAAATAAATACGTAAGGTATACAATACTATTGATAATGATTACCACTTAGAAATATTTTCAACTGCATGTATCATATATATTGAAATGACATATTTACCTAGCTGCTAAGTATCAGAAAATGAGAAAAAGCTACGAAATAAAATTTTTATTTACACTATACAAATGTGCATGTTTTATAGTTAAATATTATTGCATCACTTTAGGTCGACGAAGTATCGACGTTGGAAAAATGACGTATATGGTTGGTCTAACTTATCACGTTGTAGAGACGTAGATGTTAGGTCGTCGACGTCATTTACCAATAATTACCTAATATCGACGTTTATATGACGTGACTCTGTCAGCTGGGTGGAAGTTTTAATCAAACGTTTAGTTGTTTATTGTTCTTAATAAGATGGGACTTTTACACAGTACAATAAATGTCAGTATCATATTATTTGCATAACGAATTATTTGACTTTATTTATCAATCCTCCTATAATTCCTGTTTTGGCATTCCTTTTATAAGGTGTTGCCCTTTGTTTATTTCAATATTAATTAATAAACTATTCAGCTAACCTATTTGAATATTAACAAAATTAAATATAGATTGGTTATATTTTTGCAAAAAAATTTTTTTTAACAGATTTCTTATTTAGTATTTTAAGACATATTTGTATGACATATTTCTATTTGGTTTTTTAGAAAAAAACTGAAGATACACTACAATTAACCTCTTTAAATAACGTATGGTTACCAGTGGTAGAAGATTCAAGAGATACAGATATAATAGTACCTATGCCCATGCATCAAGCTTTTATTGAGGGGAAATTTATAAAAATTCCAGCAATATCAGGTTTTACAAGTGAAGAATCTGTAGGTGTTAGAGGTAAATTTAAAAATTAACAAAAATTTAGCATATTCTATAGACGAAAAATTACGAGCTCTTATAGAGTTTGTTCAGCAATTAAACCTAGATTTTATAAACGTAGTCCCTTATGTTCACCTTGTCGTTTGAAAGGATCAAAATTGATTTATGTTACCTATTAACTGGAATTAATGATTACTCTCGTTTCCTTTTTGCCTTCGCCTGTTCCGACATCAGTACCAAAACTGTCATCAAGCACCTTCATTCGCTTTTCTCGATTTTCGGATTACCTATTTATGTCCACTCAGATCGAGGTTATTCATTTTTGTCAGCTGAAGTAAGAGAATTTTTACATTCAAAAGGTGTGGCAATGAGTCGCACAAGGGCATATACAATGGGCAAGTGGAAAACTGAACGATACTTTGAGGAAAACAGTTATATTAGCTTTACAAACGAAAAATGTATCCACTGCGAACTGGGAGAAGGTATTGTCATAAGCTCTTTATTCGGCAAGATCTCTCTTATGTACAGCCATAAATTGTACTCCTCGCGAAAGAATTTTTACTCACTTCCGGAGATCTACAAATGTTTATACAATTTCCTCTTGGTTAACAAACTCTGAACAAGTGCCACTGAAGCTCTTTATCAACCACTTGTAGAGCAAGTAGAACTACATGAGTCTAATCCAGATTATTCACATGTTCGACTGCCTCTGTCGGGATTATGTTCAAATTCAAAAATAAACATGGAAAAATTATATATTAAATTACCTTTGGTAATTGATAAATAGTGTTGACCAATCTGCTAATAGTTTATCATCTTTCTACTAACACGTTATTTTTTTAATGAAAACCTTTATTTTTGTCTTTCAGTTCAATTACCGACATTTTCTTTATCTGTTAAATAATTTTTGACAGTAAACTTTAAAATTTGACAATAAACTTCAAATAAACAAAACTCTAAAAATGTAAATTTTATATTACCCATATTATTTTTATAATGCACTCGTCTCAAAAAGTATCGCATAAGTAATTTATGAATAAAGTTTTTATTATTATCTTTTCATTCTTTTGGGAAATGATAGGAAATAAATGAACTTGGAATTATGTTTCAAAGTAGTTTATTTAATTAAAATTAAACATCAAAAAATAATGGACATAAATAATGAGAATAACAATTATTCTAGAAAAATCAAACAGTGCAAAGTAACAAAATAAAAAATTTAAACGATAAATTTAATATTTTAGTATCTGGTATTGATATGGTATTTCCCAGTCTTCAATTAAAACATTTTCCAGCTCATCAAGGTTATCTTATGCGCCTATGTCCAGGTAGTCCCAAACATGTTCAATTGGGTTTAGGTTTGGACTAACTGCTGGCCAATCTAAAACAATTAACACAATTAACTCCGTATGGCCTTCAAAACAGATGCCTTCCCATACCATAATCGAACCACCTCCATAATTTCTGACTGCTCTTATGTTACACTGAGAAAATCGCTCACCTTAAAGTGCTACAAGGTGTGCTCTGTTTAACAATGGAGCAGTAACAGGCATTCTGGGTCTGATTCCAAAATTCCTTAATCTGTTTCTAACCGTATTGACAGATATTCTAACATTACGGACCTAAACCTTCTTAAGACTCTAGAAACGCTGGATTGGTTAATTTCCATGACTTCAGCAACATATTGCTGAAACTAAAGCCACGATTTGTGCTACTTGTTCTGGGGTTACATTACTCATTTTTACTTAAAATGTTTCTAGATACTTCCAAATAAAAAATTAAACAAACGTAGATACTGTACACAAGAAATTTTAAAATATAAATACTAATACAAATAGGATTTATCAAAATTGATTCATTTTTTGTTTTTCAAAACAGGCGATTTAATATTTTGGGTTTTTATACATCTAAAGGATACCATACACTCATATTAAAATATTCTGAAAAATGTGATATTTTATTTTACAACATAATTCAAATTTTAAAATTATGTAATACTTTTTGTGACGAATTATTAAATTAAATAAAAATATTATGTAAATATACTGTAAACCTCTCGGTTTATAAATATAATATCAGTCATAATTGTTGTTATGCACCATTTACGTGACGCGTGCCGAAAATTTACTATTTTTTATATTATTTTCTTAGGGTAAAGTTAAATAGCTTTTATACATTTTTTTAGTTACCAGTTTGCTGAGTTTTGTTTAATTTTTAGAACTTTATTTAAATATAAATGATTTGTGGTGCAACCTAGTTAAATAAAGAATGTAAACAGACAAATTTATAGCGATGTTTTATATTTGAATTAAAGTTTAAAACAAATACTAGCTATATCAAATAATATCTGATCTTTTTAGTTTACGAAGCAAAACGAAAAAAATTTTATAAATACTTTTATTTTTCGCAAAAAACATACCCGCAAAATATTAGCATTTAAAATATTTCCTGGCTGTATAAAATTTGTTCAAAAACTTTAAGTTTGAAAATGGACAGCTCTGGAATATTGTAAAACAAGTCTATTTTTAAGCTAAAATTGTTTTTGTATTTGCCTTTTGATATCGCATACACCATCCACAGAGTAATAAAACCGAATGCCAAAGTTTTCTTCGCTATTAAATCTTATAATATAGAGTGTATTAGTATATTTACGTCTCCGGAGAGTAACTTGCAGCAGACTAATTCGTTTAAAGATGCACGAATTAATTCGTTGCGCGTACGATGTTTGTGAGAAACGTAAAGTAAAATAGCTACCAATCAAAAACGAACGTGTTAAAACAGCACTGATTTCGTGAACAAAGAATTTTATTCATAGATTATTAACTAATGTACGTTGAAAGGGAAGCTGTATATCGTTTCATTTTAGGTTATGAATCTGTGCTTGACGATGCTTATAAAGTAGATGAGAATCCTGGCTTATTAGTAGAACCGAAACTAAATGTAAAAAATAAACGTCAAGCTGGAGAAAAGCTTAAAGCTATATATAGAAAAAATTTTACTAACCATCCTGAAATTGCAATAAAAGTAAGTATTTTAAAAGGTCGCAGTATAATAGCAATATTAATTGCTAAAATCCATTTAAAAGTGTCTACCAGTCTAGCGAGAGCTGGGTTCCGACGAGACAGAGTGGATGTTTAACGTTTCCATGCCATTCTTTCTACGTTGAAGCCTAGTAAACTAACTCACTCTGTATGACACTTTTAAATGTATTATTTTAAATGCATTTTAGCAATTAATATTGAAAGACTATACCTAGTTTTATTTGTTGCATTTTAGTACAATTATTTTTTATTAACATTATTATCATCTTATATTTATCCAATATTTTTATTGGCTACTAAAAAAATTTAGGTGAATGTATAATTATAACTATATATAATGAATTATAACTGAGATTTTTTTTTAATAATCCCACTTTTAACAATTTTAACAATTTTAAAAAGGCTAAAAATCAACACAACAACAAAAAAGTCTTAAGAGACAAGGACCTCTCATATTTCAATGTAGCAAAATGTACATTAAATGTTTTAAGTCAAATTAATTATACTTATTACTATTATTACTACTAGTGTTTTGCCAGAAAAATTACATGAGATAGCTATGTCATAATACAAAATGTACTTTAATATGTCATGTTAAAATGATAAGTTAGCAAAACAACTGTCATTGATTATACATTTTTTTTAATGAAATGCATCTAAAGAGTTTAAACTATAAATATCTCGAGTTTTTTTCACATTTCTCAGGAGTGTGGGATTGTCCCCCCCTAGTGACAAAGCCCAACGCCTTAGGTAGAGTGGAGACCGCACTAAAAATACCCCGCTTTCCTCCCCAATCCGGATGTATGACCCTGGTACCATCCTGCAGAATATTTATCAGGGCCACTACGATCTCTCCACCATATCCTATCAAAACCAGAGTGATATAGGAATCCACTCTTCTGTACTTACATCGCAACCAGCTTGTTAGATCCCCTATCAACTCCCTCGTCCATTTTCACTATTTTCCCATACATTCCTTCATTCAATCAACGTTTCCAATTCTATTTTTTCTCGAAACACAACCACCCTCTCATATAACTTAATCCTCTCCATAACCAATAGTGTCCCATAGGACACTTCATGTTCCTTCAACATTTAGCATTAGCCTTTCCAGAGCCTTGCTTTCTTCGCCAATAGAATAACCACATCCACTAATTTAGCCCAACAATCCCCCCTCCGGGAACATAAAACCAATAATTGCATTTTCTCCGGTGCCAGTGACATCTCTCTTTCGAGAAGATTCAATGATACACAAAGTCAAAGCAGACTTTTATTGATTAAAACAATTAATGCCACTAGTTTCGGAATGAGACCATCAACCCTCTGTAGAAAACACAATAAATTGGTAAAGAAGAAATAATGAATGATTGGATGTACAAAGCAGTTGACAGTGATAAAATGTAATATTAAAGAGATCAAAAGCTTATAACCTAATATAATCATTTGAACATAACCTGTCAAATCAATATGAGTTTAAATACTAAAATGAAAACAATTAGGAGTAAGTTCAATCCGGACAGTTTTTTTAAAATTATGAGTTTCAAAAAATGTTTAAAAGGTTATTATTTATGAATGTACAACATTGAAAAGATACCAGTTTAAATAAATTGAACATCAAAACATACATGTATATACTTTAGCTATATGAACATAAAGAACATTTAAAATTCTTTCTCAACAAACAAGTAGTACTTACCAGAGTCTTAAGATTCAAAATAAAAGGTATTTACACAGTAAAACTGGGTGTAGGTTATATTTAGATTTTAGGTGAGTTTATAATAAATTAAATTTAAAAGTTTGAATTTGAAAAAGTCAAATTAACAAATAATAACGGAATAGAAGGGAAAGTAAAGAAAAAGAACATTTCTACTAGTTGGAGTAAGAAACCAAAAGTAGAGAGGAATCTGAAATATGTTCCTACTAGATGGAGTACAAAACCGAAAGTAGGGTAAGGAATGGCAAAAAAGGGAATGTGTCCCACTAGATGAAGTAAAAAACCAAAAGTAGGACGAAAGAAAAGAATGAAGGGTTCCCACTAGATGGAGTAAAAATCCAAAAATAGTACAGAAGGAAAGGATGCATAGAATAAAAACCAAGTGCAGGAAAGGATCTAAGGATGAAGAATATAGGGTTCTCACTAAATGGAATAAGAAACCAAGTGTAGGAAGGGAGGTTATAGGATAGAGAAAGAATCACGGTAGACAAAATAATAAGAAATGGTGAAATAGTGAAAATTATGCGATATGAAAATGGTTTTAAAATTGTGGTGTGATGAAGTAGTTTAATATTAGGGTCAAAACCACTAATAATCACTTTGGTTAGAAAATAACACATTAAATATGTCCAAATATACATGGTTATCACAAATCCATTGTCGTAGAAGTCCATATCAGACAAAAGATAAGTTAGATTAAGTTGTCGCACCCACTTAACGAAATGACATCATGAGTTGAAGTATTAGATAGGTTAGGAAACTGTGTGAAGTTTGGTATTTGAAAATAAAGAAGAATTGAGACTTTGTAACTGTGGCTATATAGTTAAAATGTCGTGCGAGAAGAAGTAAAGAAGTAGTGTGGATGTAAAGGGTAGGTATAGAATAGAGGAAAAAGCCGATAAAGTTATTATATGGTCCCGTAACTCTCGCCTAGCCATCGATTTATCTTCTACAAAGCCAGGTTTATGCTCATCTTCAGTCTATGTCGTCGGTGTACCCAATTAATTTACCGTCATGCGTTAGTCCCATAACGGATTCCTGTGGTATACATATCTCAAACTACAAAAGGGTTTTATAGCAAACTTATATTCGGAGTATCATCAAAAGAGGTCAAAATAAAGTTTAAAAAAATTTTTTTAAGACAATAATCATGGACAACTTTACTTAAAAAATGGATACCCAAACTTTTTTACTACAAGGACGGCTCAAAAACCGAAGTAGAGAAAGCCAGTCTATTCCTATTAAAAAAACAGAGAAAAATAACTCAATCCAGTGTGTTCCTGAAAGAAATTTGTACCATTTACATCAGAGCTATTAAAATGAATATGCAAAAAATATAAGGAAGGAATATTACTATATTTTCAGGCAGCAAAGTGGCCAAAAATGCGTTGATCTGCTTAGAAGCCTTAGCAGAAGTGGACTACAAAAACAAGCTCTCAATTGCGTGAGTATTCACTCACAGTTCGAAGAGACGAACTAGCCATTGAAGGTGCAGCAGAACCTCCTAATATACCAGAACCCTCCATGGCTTGACATAATTAACCATAAAGTTGCACATGAGAGGTACATGAACTTTGCCCAGCAACAATCGGTAAATAAATTGAAAGTAAGGGATATGATCATAGATAAGAGATATATATATACTGAGATAGATCGGAAACTGCCATTAGAACCTCGACACCAAAACGATATTCGCGGCACCTTGCGTCTGGAACCAAGAACTATAAGATAAAGCGGGAAATTTAAATGTATTTAAATATTAATAGGTTTTGATTAATATTTTGATGGGAAAAATCTCCAGGTCTCTTTAATAATACACAAATATACATTTTTATAAAATATTTATTACATTCAATAAACTATTTACATGTGCATGACAAACTCTATGTAATTCATGAATTCTAGACAATGGTTTTTCTTTTAAATTTAACCATCCAATTAATGACAACCGTAGATTGCATAGCTGAAATTAAATGTTCAATTAATATTTATAAGATGTTTCTCTCTTAAAATTATTAATTAATCCCAAAGTTCTCACAGTTAAAGTATTTTAGACACAACACAAACATTAAATAAAGAAGTGTTTAATAAAACTTTCAAGGTTTATTTAAAAAATTAAATTTCACGGTTAATTTAAATTAAAAATTGAATAACCGTGAAATATTAAAAAGTTATTATTTTAAGGCTTTTATTATTTTATATATTTTAATTCAACTTACTTGTTCATCTTTAGGAATTCGATGCATTTGATATCCTGTTTTATCGGAGTTATTGCATCCAGGAGCACAACATTGAAAACCAATTTTTATCTCTAATTAATCACAAATTGTAACAAATACTTCTTATACACTATATATTACTGTAAAGAGTAACCGAACTTGACATACTATAAACACAGAATGGCAATGAAATTTACAAAACACGAAAATTCTTTGACAGATGCGACATATGAAAGCACACCAGCGTTTTTTGCGGTTGGAACCTCAACTAATAACAATGAACTTTTATTTACATATAAGATTCCTAGCCATGGATATGATTGCCTATGTCTGCATATGGGACGTTTTACTCACCTTTTGCAAAAAAAAGATTTAGAAAACGAAACTAATCATTATAATAAACATTTTAATAATCTAAAAGTGTGCGAATTATGATTTTCGATTGTCCATGTTTGGCAATGATGATCTGAGTTACAACTTGGATAACCTATCTTTTCAATAGACATGTGTCTGCAGGAGCTGCTTAAGCATGTTTCTAAGAACAAAACTTAGATCATTTCTGAAAGGCAGACGGCGCTTATGTCTGGTATCTAACCAATCCAGTGAGTATAGAAATGCCCTTAGAATCTAATACGTCTAAGGGAAATTACTAAGTACCTTTAATTTGGGCATATACTGGTTTTGAAGGAAATAGCACAGAGGAATGGTGCTTATTGAATATTTATAGGTCTGGGCCATTCTTATGCAAAGCAAAAGCCAGAGGAATATTATCGCACTGCAGAGATCGGATGAAACGCTCTCACCGGTACGAGCTAGAGAGTTTAATATGTTCAAAGACATTCGTAAGCGATCTCTTTGAAAAGAGATCTCAAGAGCTGCTGATTATGAGCAGACAGGACATACAAATTGTGATAAGACTACTAACTGGACGCAGTCGAAATGGCGGAAAATACTTTTGGAAACTGGTCTGCATCTATTCGAGCGCATGGACTTTAAAAAAGTGTAGCCAAATATCCTGTTGAGCTTCATTAAAGGCATAGGGCCGATATAACGATTGTAGCTTAGGAGTAAGCCACAATAAATCTTTCAGGTTGTAGTAAAGGAACATTTCGCTCACTTGCTAGAAGAGTGACATAACTAAAAAATCAGCTATTTTGAGTTAGGTATACAAGTGAATCGGGATAATTTTATTCCGTTTACTGCAAAAACGACATTACGCTAAGCTTAAAAATGAGAGAGCGATAAAGATTGTGACTTTTTTCTCCGTCGCACTCTCACCCCTGCGTTGTTTCGAGATGGTACCATTTCAGTTAAATCGAAACCGTTTTAGTGTGTACACTTGCTTGATTTCAGATACTACGACATATTTTTTGACCACTCATACTTGACCTATTCTATCCTGTTTTTTAGAATGTTTAAATTACACAAGTTGTTAATTTTACGAACATTTTTTACTTTCTGAAAACTAACAATCACTATGGTTTATGTACTGGCTTATACTCACAGCTTTTGTTTAAGAGGTACTTTTTACAAAGCAAATTTAAACTACTAAAAAAATTTTATTGTTTTAAATATCTGACATTTGTTTTATTTTAGTTTCTTAGTGATAATCATTACATCACACCTATTATCCGTCAGGCTGAGCTATTTCAAAAGCATGCTCCTATTTACCTTTACCAATTTTCATATCAACATTCAACAAAGATGCATTTACCAGGTAAAAAAATTACTTTCCATTATCTAACAAATAATAGAACTCATGAGATTAAAAACCATTGAAAAATTGTGAATCAAATCATTTACAATTTAACGCATTATTTTTCGTTAGTTTATAATTTGTCCGTAGCAAACCATGAATTTGTTAACAACACGACAAAGCCCACAATCTCGGGTCGGTTCAGCATTTAATAATTCTTGCGGTAGTGTAGAATTAGGAAATAATCAGATGATTGAATAAAGGAAATATTCATAATTTGTTTGAAATCAGTACCTTTATTTTTAATATTAATTTTCGTGTGGTTAATTAAAATTCATATATTAAAAAAATCTTCATTTACTAACAAAATAAATAATTAATAACAAAACTCACTAAAAAAAATAATGTGTAAACACGAAAAGTATAATATAGGTTACGTTCGACAAATAACATTTATTTATTACTAAAGCTTTATAATTCACTGGTATAATGAAAAGACCACTAATTTTTAAATAAAGGATAATTATGATATCCATGCCTTAACTTTAATATACGATGTAATCATGTATTTTTATTTATTTTATAATATAAATATGTTAAATTACAAACATACAATTTTACTAGCCATTTTTAAGGACTGTTCTCATTGGTGTAATGTGACGTACTAGTCCGAACACGCCCATCACATACGTATTTGTTCTGGTATAGAATATTATGTAATAGAATAAGACAAAGACAGATTATTATTGGTTAATACGTCATAGCACCGCCCATTTATTGCGAACACTTTTCAGATTTGAATTAATATACTGATTTCAAAACGCATTGAAATATGTTTGAAAGAATTTCATCTTTTAATGGCCTTCCCCATTTTGCTTCTGACGTCTATTTTAATAATATACAACAGTATTACTTTTTTGTTTTAACTTACCTACTGATTTAAAACAAATTATGTATATTATTTCCATTATTCAATTCCTTCCTTAACTAATTTGCTCTACGGTGACATACATTTTTGCGTATATTTTGTAGGACATATTTAAATTGTTTTTCCAAAAAATTTTTTAAGAAAATGTTGAAGTATTCGTTTCTTTAAACAATCACTTTTTTTATTTTTTTTATTATTAAAAAGATGTTAAATCAGATACAGATTAGAACGGTACTTTAATTTAACATTTACAGAAAATATCAATAAAAATTAAACAAAAAATGTATGTACCTATACCTTATTACAAAAAACTAGTTTTATTTGCTTTGATAATGATTTGGTTAAATTAATAAGTGTATTATTTAGGTATATCCGATTTTTAAAAGTGTTTTATGCTAAAACTTTAATATAGGCAACAATATTATATTATCATTGTTTTTATTATATCCGCTCTTTATCCCAATAAATGTTCGTACCAGTTATTCTGTTTCAATATTTTTACAATTTCCTTTTACTAATTTAATTACCTGTTTTATGAATCAAACTATCCAATGCCCCATATTTAGTTATTTTAAACTTTTAGGAGCTGAAAGAGTTGGACATGCCAGTGAAATACAATACTTATTTGGCAATGAGGATAATTTTTTAAATGAACATGATCGTTTAACACATGAAAGATTAATGAAATGGTGGACAAATTTCATAAAATATCAGTAAGTCTTGTATGTATACAATGAGTATTTTTATATGTTTCATTTTCTCATTTTTAAGAAATCCCACTCCAGAAGATGATGGCGGGATGATTAAATGGACAAAAACTACATCAGATTTAGAATACTTGGATATTAATCAAACATTATCAATTTTAAAACATCCTTATCGCTATGAAGGCTGGAGGAGAATCCTAAGCGAATATATAACTAAACCCTACTGGATATATTAAATAAATTAAATTTGATTTTATTTCGTTATTTCACAAATTGTGCACTACTAATCGAAAAATATAAAATTATCACAAGGAAAGAAATTAGTTTTCTTACAGATTACCTTAATTAGTAGTCAGTAAAGCTTTATACCTCCGATAAATTTTACTGTTAACCGATTTAAATTAAAAATTGGAATAAGGCTTATCTTACCTTTAACAAAAGTGATATTGACCTCCACTCTAACCTTGGAGGTGGTTGCTACCCATTCTCGTTAGTGGACATTTTTTTACAATAATAAGCTTGGAGACTCAATTCTAATCAAAAATTGTTAAAGTAAGTTTTTTCAAAAATTCAAAATGTTCAAGTTTTCTAGGTTTTTCAAGGTTTTTTTGCAAATATCTCCAAAAATATGCATTTTAACAATATTTTAATAATAAACAAAATTGTAGGAAGTAAAAAATAAACAAAACGATGTTTTATTGAATGCTCTAAGTATAATAAGCAAGCGAAATATTGAAGATTGCACTTTTTTTTAATTGACATTTGATCGATGTATTCCATGCCATCTAGCGTACAACGGACGCATTTTATCCAAATGAGCACGTTAAAGGTCTTTCGCACGTAAAGTGATTGAGTTTCAAGAAAAAAAAGCGGACATAATTTTTTTTAACCGATGTGTTTCAAAGTGCCATTTCCACCCAAATTAAAATTAATCGTATTCCACTTAGAATTAACTTAAGTATGAATAGTTTATTGTATTTTCGTCATTTTGCTGCTTTGGAATGCAATACTTTAAAAAAATAGAATTTAAAGAAAAAAAATGTTTAACCATTTTTTTAAAAAATCGCATTCTCTTAATACTATTAAAAATAATGAAAAATACATAAAAAATACATCGTTTTTTAATAAATTAAATTACGTTGTATTACCATATAGGCATTCTTAATATTTTTTAGGGGTATTAAGGCTTAAAAATATTAATCATATGATTCTTAAAAACGTGAAGCATTTAAATACTTTTTAGTTCGTCAAAAACAATTATTTTACAGAATTTTTTATTGAGGGTTTGTTTTTAAGGGCTGAAAAGGGGTAAGAAATATGATGATTAAAGTAGAGAACGTCAAACAATTTTCAAGTTATACAAAATTAATCTTTTGTATCTTTTTTAAAGTAGAGGTTGTTTGCAGGGTTTGTAAAGTTTTTTAAAGGTGGAAAATGCGTTACACATAATGTAATTGTGTTATATAACAGTTTACAATGTCTCTTATTATTATTAAATACGTTTTCTAGGAATAAAAGTGTTAAATGTAAATTTTTTAATTAATGGGTCGTATTCACACCTTAAAAATGGGAAACGGAGGTCAGTTCAATATCACTTTTGAAGTTAGGGGTAAGATAAGCCTTATTTCCAAAATATCATGTATATTGGTTAACAGTAAAATATTTCGGAGGTGAGATCCTATTTTTTGCTTCAGAAACTGTACTAACTTTCTGACGTCAGAGGTTCCGTTTTTAATCTCTAGGACTTGGTCTCCCACTATTGAATAAATAGGTACTTCAATTACGTTTATAGATATATAGTGTTGTTCTAACTGCTAGTTATCTGGGTCGCTGGTTCGTTTTTGGATTAGAATTGTAAATCCCTACCCTAGGAACTGACATTTTCCACTGACGGTGGAGGTAAAAAGACTATTTTTACTTAAACGCTTTCGGCGAACTATCGTGCAAAAATAGACGTAAACTTTTTATATTTTATATTACACCAAAAATTATTGACACATATATCAACTTGACAATTATAAACTAATTCAACAAACTTTTTTTAAACAGTTGTTTAGGAACAAAAATTCCACCATTACTGGCCCCCAGATTAAGGTGCTAAAGGTGCCTGAATTTCCAAACTCAAGCATAAGGGGCAAACTTTAACAACTGAACGTTTTAAAGTAGTTGGCTTGTCCTTACCGTTGTACTTCAGAATAACCTCACCAATTCGTACTTATCCCTTGTCCATCATCGCCTGGAAATACCTTGGAAATCACTCCTCTTTTTCAACAAGTTATGTGGACGTTTGGGGGTTTAGGGGAGGGTGTGACTCTGAAGTGTGGAGACAAGACTTTGCACAACCACAGTTTCTGGATTGTTCATATCCGGCTTTGGAACAGATTCAGCAACATGTATGAAGCTTTTTATAATTTGTTCAGGTCGACCAAATTCGATGAAGATCGTCCATAATTTTAGAGACATTATTATATATCTGTATTTTCTTACGTAACTATAGATTTGTTATGTTACTATTTTGAATAATCAATGTCAAATATAGTTCAATGTATAAAAAGGATTTTCATTCAATTCTAATCCTAAAGATATAACAATTTGGCGACGAAGATTAAAAAAGAACTTTTTAATTACCAATCAATCAAAGGGAACAATAAGAGATGGATGCAGAACAGTTCAAACAGTTTATGATGGTAAATCATGCAATTTTGGAACAGTTACAGAAAATTCCAGCAAGTAATTCATTTTCAACCACTTTTGTACCACCATTTGAAGGTTTTTGTCAAGAAAAAGAATCTTTTCGAATATACAAAGAACGTTTTGAAAACTACTTGAAAATGAAAAATGTTTTTGATAATAAAAAGTTTGCTGCAGAACTTTTATTACATTCAATCGGTTCAAAAACATTTTCAACATTATCAGCACTTGTAGCACCCAATACACCAAATGAATTTGATTATGACACACTGATAAAAAAACTTTTCGACTATCTTTGTCCAAAAAAGAATATTTTAGTATCACAGCATAAGTTTTTGTCAAATTTTCAACAAGAAAACCAGTCCATATCTGAATACGTGGCAAGTTTAAGATATTCAACTATCGATTGTGATTTCATTTCACCATGTGAATGCAAAGCAAGTATTTATGAAATATTTCTGAGAGCGCAGTTTATCCGAGGTATCAACGATACTTCTATGCGGGAAAAACTTCTTCAATCTAGTGAAAGCTCTTTTGGAAAATTAGTTGAACAAGCTTCTGCGATAGAAACGTCAAAATTGGACAGTCAAGAACTTTCAAAATCGTCTTCATCAAATGTGAATATTATTAGTACATCGAAAATTAAATCAAGCTCTAATTTTTGTTGAAGAAATTCTAATCAATCAAAATCAAAAGTGAATTTTGCAGAATTAGGTCTCAAAAATTACTGCATACGCTGTGGCGATCGAAATCATTTGGTTAAAAACTGTAGAATTGATCCAAAAAAACTTTATTGTAACTCCTGTAAGAAGAATGGTCACGTGACATCAGTATGTATTTCAACTTTAATAAACAAACAATCAAAAATGTCAACAAATCAACTTGAACCTGCCAGCGAATCAGAAGAAAGTGATGAAGAATTTTTTGGAGTTAACCAGATCATTGATTTTTATGAAAATAAATCTGACAGTGATGCAAATAAATTTTATGCAACCGTTTTAATCGAGGGTAAACCACTGGATTTTGAGATCGACTCTGGTGCTGGTTGTACTCTTATACCAGAATCAAAATTTAAAGCTTTAAATTTAAAAACAAAACTTCAAAAATCAAATATAGCTTTTAGATCGTACACCAAGAATGTATTTTATCCACTTGGAAAAGCAAAGGCTACCATACAGTACCAAGATAAGATTTCAATAGAAGAAATCTATGTAGTACCAGATAATTTTGATTCTCTATTAGGACGTGTTTGGATAAGGCATTTAAGCATTAACTTACAGGAATTAGATGCT
The DNA here is from genome assembly GCA_035357415.1 of Ophraella communa. Taxonomy (NCBI): domain Eukaryota; kingdom Metazoa; phylum Arthropoda; class Insecta; order Coleoptera; family Chrysomelidae; genus Ophraella; species Ophraella communa. The sequence continues at coordinate 20,579,516 of CM068994.1, read as the reverse complement.
AACCACGAATCTCTTATTGATACCAATGAAGTCAACAACACACCAACCACCGAGGAAGAAATTATTGAAAAATATAAGTATATTTTTCAGGAAAAAATTGGATTAGTACCTAACTTTAAAGTGTCTCTGCATTTGAAAAAGAATGTTAAACCAATATATTTTAAAGAACGAGAAGTACCTTATGCCCTTCGAGAAAAAGTTGAACAAGAACTTGATAGCTTGGAAAACGCCGGCATTATATCAAAAGTATCTCACAGTGATTGGGGGTCTCCACTTGTGGTTATTCCTAAAGCCGATGGTAATGTTAGGTTGTGCGTTGACTACAAGATAGGAGTAAATGACAAATTGATAGCCGCAAACTATCCTATTAGAAAAATTGAAGATATTCTAAACAACTTTAAAGGGTCAAAGTATTTATGTCGACTAGATCTGTACAAAACATACCTACATTTAGCTGTTGATGATGAAGGTAGTTGTATACAAACAATTTGTATGCATCGATTGTCATTTGGAATCAAAACAGCTCCATCTGAATTCAACAGGATAATAGACCAAATTCTATCAGGTCTGTCAAAAACTCATTCATATTTTGATGACATAATTGTTCATGGGTTCACCAGAAAGGAATGCCAGAAAAATCTCGACGCCTGCCTGCAAAGACTTCAACAATATGACTTGCATCTAAACCGCAAAAAGTGTGCATTTTTTGAAACTAGCACAGAGTATCTGGGACATCTTTTTAAACACAACGAAATTACAAAATCTCCGAAGAAAGTACAAGCTATTTTAGAAATACCATCACCTACGTATGTCGATGGAGTTCGTAGATTTTTGGGCATGGTTATGTATTACACCAGATTTATTCCGGATGCCTCAACAAAAACCTTTCCGTTGCGAAGATTATTACAGAAAAACACAAAATTTATTTGGGACACCTCCTGCGAATCAGCTTTTATAAAATTAAAACAAGAAATTGCCAGCGACAAAGTTTTGACTCCCTATAATCCAAATTTACCAGTAACTTTGGCATGCGATGCTAGTCCAACTGGCGTAGCTGGAGTACTGTCACATGTTATTAATGGTATAGAAAGGCCAATCGCATTTTCATCTCGATCCCTTACAGTCAGTGAACAAAATTATAGTCAATTGGATCGAGAAGCCCTAGCCATTGTGTTTGCAGTAAATCATTTTTTTATGTATTTGTTTGGTCGAAAATTTAAATTAATTACTGATAACAGTCCCCTCACAAGAATCTTCCATCAAAATTCAAAATTACCAGCTTTGACATCCGCCAGGCTTCTTCGATATGCTTTATTTTTGTCTGGTTTTGATTACGAAGTGGAATATCGAAAAGCCTCTGATCATGTAAAAGTAGATTGCCTTTCAAGAGCTTCAATTCATCATTCAAAAATATCATTAGACAGAATTTTAAATAGAGAAGTAAATCAACTTTGCCATACATCTATCAAAGAAATTTCTACTTATAATTTAACATATGACAGCATTCGATCTGCTACAGAGGAAGATCCAATTTTATCAAAAATTAAATCAGGTTTAAAGTCATCAAATTCGACTGAAAAGGAATATATTTTAGAAGACGAAATAATTTTCAAAGGTCCAAGAATTGTGATACCGACTTCACTTCAACCTCTGGTTCTTTCAGAGTTACATAAAACACATATAGGCATAACAAAAATGAAACAGTTAGCAAGAAAATACTGTTACTGGAAAAACATAGATAAAGATATTGAAAATCTTGTTATGTCCTGTGAAGCATGCGCAGAAATTCGAAAATCACCATCAAAGGCACCATTGCACCACTGGGATCCACCAAATGAAAATTGGGACAGAATTCATATTTGAACAGAACCATTAGAATAAGACTTGATGCAATACGTCCCACACATCACAACTCAACACAAAATGAACCAAAACAGGTAAGAAATTTAAGCGTGGGAGAAAGAGTGCAAGTAAGATATTATGAAGGCAATAAAAACTCTTGGAAATTCGGAACTATAACCAAAAAGTATGGAATTTTACATTATCAAGTACAGTTGGATGATGGTTATTCCCTAAAACGACAAATTGACCAAATCAAAAAGACTATGGTTCCTAAAAAAAAATGAAACAAGTTCAAGCCAACCGACACCTGTAATAAAAGAAGATGAAGTAAAACCGCAATATCCAGAATATGATGTACCACATTTCTTATTATCAACACCAAAAAAAAAATAATCAAAATCAAGATAGATTGTCATAGAACCTGAACAAGTAGAACAACCTTTACCAGTCATAGAAGACCATAATACACCTGTATCAAATTCCAATTTACCAGAATCAAGTTGTAATGAAACTGTTATACCAGGACCAAGTCATAATTTTCCAGAACCTACAATATCTAGACCATTCCCACTTCCTCAGTTAAGAAGATCTGAAAGAATTAGAAAACCGAATACCAGATTGTGTGATTTCGAAGTCTAGAGCACATTTTTTAAATTTTTGTTGGAGTTTTTAATTAGCGTGGGAGATTATTATATATCTGTATTTTGTTACGTAACTATAGATTTGTTATATTACTATTTTGAATAATCAATGTCAAATATAGTTCAATGTATAAAAAGGATTTTCATTCAATTCTAATCCTAAAGATATAACAGACATTGTTAGGGCTATTGAATAAGAACTTGGCAAACTCCAATACCTCTCCCGTTAATGCTTTTCGTATTCGTAGGTGATTATCACTGTCAGATGATCTGTACTATTATACTATACTAGTTGTTAACTCACTCACTAGTCTGTTGTTCTTAGTATTCAGATTGACAATCTTCATTGGCAATATTTTGTTCATATTCCAAATGGATAGCTGCCAGATCCACGTCACACTTTTGCTTGATGATGTCTATGAGCAGTTCTTTATTCTCATTATACTGTCGAATTTTCAATCGTAAGTCTTCCGCCTATCTTTCTTCAACCTTCTTTTCCTTACAAAGACTATCCAATTCAGCGTCTTGCTCTCTAGAAGGGACCTGAGGTGCTTTTTAAGTTATCCTTTCCTCGATGTCATCCAGGTTCGCGACGAGATCTAATAATTGACGCTCCTTGCTTTGTATGTTCACCTAGGGAAAGTGAAAGTGAAACGAGCGGGTTCCGTAATATTTTTTCACTACTTCTTATTAACTCAGAAGCCGCGTTTTGTTGCATGTTGAATAAAAACAGATGTAGTAAGATACTTATTGAGCAACAAACCTCTTGGAGCGTGTCGTGGCTGGCCGTCGACAAAAATAAAAAATTGAAGAATATTTCCGATTTCGACACCAAAAACGTTCTAATTGCTAGTTGTCAGGGTAACTGGTTCGTTTTTGGATTAAAATTGTAAATAACTGGCTGCCCGTCTAAAATTTTAACTAATCCCCACCCTAGGAATTAACGGCTGTCCACTGACGGTGAAGGTAAAGGGACTCTTTTTGCTTAAACGCTTTAGGCGAACTATTGTGCAAAAATTTTTTACACCAAAAATTTTTGACACATATATCAACTTGACAATTATACACTAATTCAACAAACTTTTTTTAAACTGTTGTTTGGCAACATAAATTCTACCATATAGAAAGATGCATTTTACACCGCTAGAAGAAAAAGCAATTTTATTTATAAATTTTTTGCCAATTTTTATATTTCCAAACCTTTTTATCACTAACTAGTGTAATATACAGCTTTTTATATCTTTTAATTTTATTTCGCAATAAATTTTGGCTTTATAGCAAGAATCGTAATGAAAAAGTAATTTTGTTTTATCTTTATTTTTTGTATAATTCGTATCTGGTGAATTTATTATTTTCCTGTTAATTTTGTTAATCGAAAAGAAAGATTAAACTTTTTCAGTGTTTTGACACAAACATATTTAGTTAATTAAACGTTTCTATCAACACAGACATTTTTAATGAAACCCTGACAGTTCTAGCGAAATTCAATATTAAAAAATGAGCGCCAGAACACAAGTGTTTTGTTACTTGTCAGAAATCTCATTTAAATATTGTTACAAATTGCTAACTTTGTGCAATACATCAACTGTCTGAAGGAAAATAAAATTAAGAAAGCGATAGATCTAAAGATAAAATGGAGGAAATCCTAAACGACCCTAGCCCATTCCCAATTAAAATCTTTATCCCAGTCCTGAAAAGGATTATTACAAAGCGTATTGTCACAAAACAATTTTTAATTAGCACAAAGTTTCGCCCTTTCTGTTAATATTTTTCAATTTGCCTTAATTAGATTCATAAAATAAGTTTCTAATTGCTATATTCTGAACATTGGTTAAAGCCATTGCCTCATAAACGTAACAATTGAAAGGTAGTTATTCCACATTTATTTAAAGTAATAATTTACCGCACGGTTAATTGTTTTCTTCAAATTTTAAACAGATTTGATTTTAATTATAAATGATTCAAGGAAATATAAAAATAACCTTTTTATATTTTGCACTTATAAAAATCTTCATTATAAAACGCATTTGCGTATCGTAATGTAACTTTTACGCACGCAAATTTTTGTTTTAAATGGTTGGCGACATGAGTGAAGTTTCTAAAGGCAAGACTATTGACAATGACATTTGTGGCTAATAGCAATTTATTAATTTTATATTATTCTTTAAGAAAGTATCTGTGAATATGAATATAATATTTAACTTATGTAATATATTATTATTGGTATATTATTCATTTTAAAATATTTTAAAACATTAGCATTTGATAATCTAAATGTCACAACTGTCAAATTTTATAAATTACACAGTGCTGCCGACATACTTTTTAAAATAAAAATTTTCGTAATTACATAAAAATAAAAAATTAATTTAAAAAATGGTAAAAAGGGCAAAATATAAAAAATATTATAAACAACTTATTTCATATGGCTGTTGTGACACTCGTTCTTTAAAAAACTCATCGCTTCGCGATTCGTTTTTTAAACTTGAACTCGTGTCATAACAGAATTCCATATGAAATGCGTTGTTTAATATACTATTATGAATTATAAATTATTTTTTGTTGTAATTAAATTTTTAAAATTATTTAGACCCTCTTACCCGACTAATCACCTGCGAAGTGGATGAGCGGGGTAAGATAGGCCAATTTTTTTTTGTTAATACCTTGAACTAACACCAGTAATCACCTTAGAACAGAACAATAATCTACTTATCATGGAATAACACACAGTGAAAGTAAGAAGAATGAAAGAATGGCATTCATTATGAAATAAAAATGTAGACAAAATTATGATTAAACTATTCACTAAACCTACATTGCAACGATAGCAATGAAGAATAATTGAGTAAATATGCTTATAATTGAAGATATAATTCCTTCAATGGGATCTCATAATACAAATTGCTAAATAAACTAAAGATAAGCTAAAGAAAGCAAAATGATCAATGCTTATAGGCTCCTAGAATTTTGCAAATCAATGTACTTTATAATTGCATCTTCTTCGAAGTACCACAGAGGATATATCTTCTCGTCCTGGAGAGCTCTGGGTGCTATTTATATCCAGGTTTTGATACAATCAATAAATATTTTGGCTACAAAGAAGTTAAAAATCTACAATACAATCCAAACGAAATTATATGGATACAGAAAATCGTTATTTGTTCATTTTGAAAAAAAGCAACAGAACCAACACACCTTAAAAATAAAATGCTTTTGATTATTCTAACTAAAGAACCATTACACTAATTATGATAAGAACTGCTGATTAATACGTATGTTTTTACAAAAGGTCGTGGTACAAAGAAGCAGTTTTGACAAAATTTGCAGAAGAAATTAGAAATAGACACAGTTTTCGACCTAATAAAGCCGTTCTAAAAATACGAAAAGAGATAAATACTCTATCAAAATTATGGTATTGACAGGAAAGGCCAATGATTCATATGAATCACAAAAAACGCAAATAAAAAAGAGCTGATAGAGCTGATAGAAGAGTATTGATTATTCAAATAGTAATTTAGTTTTTAAGAGTTTAAGAGAGAATAAATTGTCTATGTGTTCTAACGGCTATCTAGTAATATTATTACAATAAATTGGAAAAGGTTTATTAAGGGTAATAACTGTAAGTAAAAACTAGATACTTACTATATGAAGCTCTGTCGAAAAAATTAGTGATACACAAAATTGTATAAAAATAATGCAAATAACAGCAATTTGAATAATCTGGTAGATTAATAAAAAACTTTCAAAATAAGATGGACTTCCAAAAAGTAAGAGTTAGTACAATAAATTTAATATGGTAGATGTTACTGATCACAAACATTATAACAGTACCGCACATTATTAGAAACTTCACTGTACGCCATTTTTAGAAAAGGTCATTGCATTTCATCCAAACAAACTTTGGCTTTGTGGTAGTTTGCATTGAAGATGTTTATATTATGCATTTTCTTGTTTTTGTAAAGTAATTTTCAAATTTTATAAATTAAAAATTAATTTTTTTTTTTATTAAATTTAATGTATGTCGAATCTAACCTATGTCGAAGTCCATCTTACTAAGAAGAGTAAAAAATAAAACTTTTTCACAAAACTTTTATTTAAAAAATTGCGTTACATATAAGTGGAAGTTTAGTTTCATATTTTAACCATTTTCATGATTTTTACGATCTGTCATTTTACAAAAGATTCCGTCTAACGCTACCTACTGTTTTATATTTATTAATAATGATTGAAGACCAATAAGAATATCTATATTATCATTATCTGTAGAAACAACAGCGTTTCCCCAATGAATCAGCTATTCATGACAATCAGATTAGGTATTTTAATTCAGAAAAAAAAAATAAATCAAACTAACCCAACTAAATCTATCCTAACTTTAAAGATTGACAATTGCAACAAGTCCCAATATAAGAATGGAAAAACACCAATAAAATTCCAACGATGCCACATCTTCTTTAGTTTAAGTATTACTTAGTTAAACCTGGTCAAAATCTGAATTGAGCAAAAGAACATAAATTTAAGTTACCCTTATATTTAAGTGATACTTTAGTAAGTACAGATGGTGCAAACGGGCCTACAGTGTTTAGTATGCATATTTTTATTTGTCAGCAATGGTTATGTGCGAGGCTCTTCGATGCAATCATTATAATAAACGATTTTAGATTTAGAGTTCTTAGGATGATAAATTAAGGAAGATATATTTTTAAAATTTCACAATACAAAAAACTTTAATGCTAACTAGCACAAAGCCAAATTTGGTTTGATTAAAATAGTATGACATATCTCAAACAATGGCAGACAGTGACGTCAGAATAGTGTAGCGGATACACATTTTAAAGCATTTGTTTTCAGTTTGGTTATTTTTTATCATTTTAAATTTGTTGAGCTTGCGATCCCAATATTTATTTAAGTTGAAATTACGAAAAAACACAACCGTAAATATAAAAATAGAAAAATTTATTCAACAACAATTAGATAAATTACATAGGTAATACCAAAAACCCACTTAAACCCAAGTACTCACACAAAATAAAGAGATAGAAGTGCTGCACATTTGTGACAGACAATAAAAAATAAATTTTTTTGAAACCCAAAAGTTAACAAGGTATATAACAGATTAACAATGGAAAATTGTCTAAAAGTTTGGGAAGTTCTTCATTCTTGAACTAATTAATTAATGCTTCAGTTTATATTTACATAAATAAAACATAGGTTAACCCTTAAATACATTAATTTTTTGTATTACAGTTTTTTCTGTTCAGTCATTATTATCGAATAATTATACTTGGACGACAATATATTTAGAATCATTCGTTTATCATTGTTATATCCTATTTTTTCTTTAATATTTTGTCTAGTGCAAATAATAGTAAATTAAAATAGTTTTGATATACCTAAAACAAAATTTAGTCTTTACAGCTGTTGATAAGTACTCTAAACCTTTATCATTGGCAAATATATATAATTTTTAAAATAAAATAATGAAAAAAAGAAACATTTTGCTAAGCAGTGCTGTAGGTTCATTGAAAGCATTGAAATTGCATGTAATTTAAAAATAATTGTTTATGAATGAATTAATATTTACTCGTAAGGACTTTGCATCCAAGAAATATCTAATTTTGCAAAATATTCTTTTATATTGGATATTATAACAGACTTGGAGTACTTTTTAATGGCTTATTAATAGAAACGCACATATAATAGTACTTATAAATGATTAGAATAGACACTGCCTAAAGGTACATTTATGTCGATTTTGATAGCCATCTATTAGATTGGTTCCAACTACTAGCAGTTTTAGTGCGTGACGCTTGTATTTTAAATTATTTAAATAAATTGACCACTAGATGTCAGCAGGTTTAGCGATCCATTTTATTTTAATAGAACACATATTACTATGCTAAAATGTTTTTATTTGATGTGTCATATAAAAGTTATGTAATATACTAAATAATATTTTTCTAATTTCATACAAAAAATGCATTGCGCAATATCCTTTTGTCCTTACTATTAAGCTATGAATCGATTTTTGTCTTGTTCTTTCCTTCTTTTAGAATTATTTAGATGTAATTTTTTAATATATAAAAATAGAGAGTTTTCGCAGCTACAACGACAATTTTAACGTACACGTCTTTAATATTTTACGTACGTCTATTGCTTTGCGTACGTCAAATATTTAGCGTGTCACGACAAAGACGACAAAGACGACGAAATTACGGATGTAAATGACGTCCGTTAAATGACTATTAGACCATAAAATTAATGCCAAATTGAAGGAAAAGAAGCAAGCTAAATAATTTCTTCCATCGTCTATAATATTGCACTAATTAAAGTATGGGTGCCGGTTATGTTTTGTGGTTGTTTACCTTTTTTTAATGTACACGACAAGTTATGGCTGCCAAATCTCTTCTGACATTTGTTACGACAACGTAAAATGTTGTGTACGTCAAATTTAACGGTTGCTTTACGTATGGAATGCGAAAACTCTCTAATACCTTTAAGGCATTATTATTAAGAATGGACATTCCTTAGATCTAACCCTTTCAAAATTTGATTTACATTAGCATTTACCCTAAGGATAAATGCTTATATAGTGAAGGAAATATAAATAAAAATGACGGGGTTGTTGTATATTTAAAAAAATCTCTAAATTTTTCATGGAGGGTTTTAAACATTGATTTTTGTAAGGCTATTGAAGTTAGAATATCTGAAAAAAATAATATCTTAGTTATTACTGCAATTTATAGACCACCTTCTACGGATGAAGAAAATTTTATCCTTAGTTTGCAACATTATTTAAATAATTTAAAAAGTTTTACATGCAAATATCATGTTTTACTGGGTGATATAAACATTGATATAAAAAAAATTCATTAATATCTTCAGAATATCTAAATGTACTTAGTGAAAATAATTTAATATCTATGGTACTAACCCTTACTGTGTGAAAGTTCATCTTATTCAGAACAATAAACAACTAAAAGGTTGAATTAACTTCCACTATTTATTCTATAAATACTTTAAATTCAATGACAGCCGTCATTGAATTTAAAGTATTTATAGAATAAATAGTGGAAGTTAATTCAACCTTTTAGTTGTTTATTGTTCTGAATTTAATATCTACTATAAATGAACATACTAGAATACAGGGTAATTCAAGGAGCTGTATTGATCATATTTTTGTAAAGACAAAACTTAATATTACAGAAAGTGTGTTTCCTGCAGTGTTAGACCTATTGGTTACTGATCATAAAGCCACTTTCATAAGCCTTTTCTTAGAAAGAAATACAAAAAATTTATTTAAAATTTACTCACAAGAGCCAAATAATTTGCAATCAAAAATTATATATACGAAATATAGAAACAAATTAAACAAAACAATTACCGAAGCAAAAAAACAATATTACCAAAATGAGATTAACAAATATAAAAATAACTCAAAAGGTCTGTGGAATACAATAAAAAATATTGAATGTGAGACTAAAAAACAGGAAATAAATAACATTCTAAATAAGGACGGTCTTTTAAGCGATGGAATTCAGGATACCTGTGACATTTTTAATGACTATTTTAGTAATGTAGGTGTTGAACTGGCTGAAAAAATCGAAAAACCTCTAACACCACCCCCTTCAAGAAGACCTTTTTACCACACGTTCTTCTTAGAACCTGTAACCAGTTCTGAGATTTATAATATAAGTAATAAAGTCCCTTAAATCCAATAAATCGCCAGGCTTAGACAACATAACATCGGATTTGCTAAAAGTAATCGTAGATTATATTGTCGAACCAATAACACATTTGATCAATCAGATATTTGAAGAGGGTACATGCCCTCGACAATTTAAAAAATCTTTAATTATACCTGTATTTAAAAAAGGGGATAAAAAACTAGCTCATAATTATAGGCCAATTTCCTTAATAATTAGTTTAGCTAAGGTTTTTGAAAAGGCACTCACAGAACGTTTAAATAATTATTTAAATAAACACCACCTTTTATCTACTAATCAGTTTGGTTTCAAAAAAGGAGCATCAACTGTTGATGCTGTAACTAAGCTGACACAAAACATTTATAAGTTATTGGATAAGAGCACCCCCACACTTGCAGTATTTCTGGATCTTGCTAAGGCATTCGATACAGTGAGTCATTCTCAATTACTCGATGCCTTGGAGGATTTAGGAATAAGAGGCACACCACTTGTTTTGTTCCAAAGTTACCTTAATGAAAGAACGCAAAGAGTAAAAATAAAGGACAAATTAAGTAATGAAACAATTATAAAATACGGGGTTCCACAGGGAACTATTCTAGGCCAATATTATTTTCAATTTACATAAACAGCTTAGCTAACATGCACATAAAAGGTAATATAGTGTGTTTTGCGGATGATACAGCTATTATATATAGTAGCGACTCTTGGGAGAATTTAAAAACTCTAGCCGAAGAAGAAACAAAAAAAATCCTAAATTTGTTTAACCATAAACTATTAACTGTAAATTCCTTAGGTTCCTTAGATCTAACCCTTTCAAAATTTGATTTACATTAGCATTTACGCCAAAGATAACAAAACAAATATTCTGGAGAAAATTTAAGTGAACATTTTTACCTTATTTTTATTTCGATAAAACTCAATAACCATTAATAAATGTGCACAAGTACATACAAATAGATAAACATAAACACAAAAATTGTCACTGTGTGTCAAAAATTTGATGTCTGTTCAAGTGACGTCAACGATGCTGCTACCTCTAGTGGTTTGGGGCAGGCTATAGAAACACAAGGATACGGCGGTACAATTTACAACTTAATACCTGTCTAATTGACAACTAATAAAAACTAACGTCACATAAATGGTCTCTTAGTTCGTTACAATATGAAATTCTGAAGATGAGATATAAGAGTAATATTAGTAGGTATATTTCTTCTGTCTATTAGGCCTTCCAACGATCTGTCAAAAATTATTCAATATGGCGGCTGTAGGCAAACAATAGTATTGTTTTGTATTATTGTCATAGTGCTTTCTTTATTTAAGTTGGTGTAGAAGTTTTTATTGTTGTGAGCTCAGAGTAATAACTAAACATAGAGCAGGCATATTCCCTACTACTTGTCGTCGAGACAGATTTGTTTACCAGCACAGCATTGCCAGACGTTGTGTTTTGTAAGTACAAAGTAGAAAACAAAAACGTAATTATATAATTTATAACAATTTTATTTTACTTTAAGAGAAGATTTTTATTTAGAAAAAATATTCTTTAATACATTTTAATATTCACTTCTTTACCTTTCTTTAAAACTGATAAAAAAGCTCTAGACCAATTGTATCAAATACCCACAACGAAAATTTGGCATCAGTGCCTTTGTTTGTAATTGTCTAGAGGTGATTAGCGCTTTGTTCGATTTTTCCTGAATTTTTGTGTATTCAAGTGAACTTTCTAAAGTGTTTTTATTTATTTTCAATAATGAACATGGTGAAACCCCGAAAAGCGTGTATAATTTGTCGTACTTCGCAAAATGATAATCTAACCTATCACCGGTAAGTTATTCACTACATTGGCGTACAATTAGCAATTTCAATTAAAATTTATTACAATTAAGAAAATCAAATAAATAATGAAATGCATATATTCTTTTAGATTTCCTTCCGATAAATCCCATGCCATAAGTGTAGATATAAATTCCTTACCAAAATATGCGTATTAAATTATTCAAGTAACATTTATATAGGTATTACGGTGAAATCTAACCAATTACACTCTACTGTACGGCTGTGTTTACCTACACCTCTAAAGTTTCCATCTCTCTCAATTATAGGTTCATTGCTATTGACTACAAACTGTATGTTATTGTGCTGTTGTGGCACCTCTATGTTTACTTATTACTCTGAGGTTGTGAGAATATAGTTTTTGTGACTTTATAAAATAGGTTTTATATATAATTTGGACTTGTTAACGTTATAAGTTGAAAAAATGCCTGTTAATGCCTTGTGGTTGGTTGTGGAAGTAGATCAAACAGGGATGACTGACAACAACCACGAATAGAATGGCACAAATGGTTTATGAAACTTTGTTTATATGTGGTCTGTTACTTTGATAGTGTTATGTTCTAAGGTTTGCCCACAGACGCCATCTTTATGTCACGTGATTTGGAAAGCCTTATGTAAATTATAAATAAGTAGAGAAGTTTGTTTATAGTCATTTATAATAGTTAAATTCTTTTAGCCCATTTTTGTAAAATATTTGACACGCTTATGATTTCCGTTTATGCCGCTCCTAATTGGGATTCAAGTTTATTAAAAGGATGCTAATGAAAGAACTTTTTTGAATAACCAACTAGTTTATTGAGTCGTTTTCAATTTTCCCAACTCGGTTTTTTACGCCAAAATTAAACGAAACTTATAAGTAATATTATTTCATTTAAACTAAATCTTTCATTTAAAAGGCTGTTCAAGGAAAAGGAGAAAAGCAGTATTAAAAATAAATTAAAAAAATATCTTGCTTTGAAGATAGATTACTTCTGGCAAGAAATATTTATGTCTCAGTTTCTACGTTTAAAATTAAAAAAATATCAGAGATAATTTCAATTCTCAATTAAAGAGTTTAATATAGGTACCTAACAGATGTATTTTAGAAACAATCTAAATAAAATAAATATATATAGGGTTTTTTGCGAGGAGCTTGCACTATATAGGAAATTACTTACATGATATTTATGAAAAATAATATAAGTAAATAAAATTATAGGAAGTAAACAATAAATTTAAAAGTATAATTGCATTTTTAAATTCTGCAAAACAGTTTTATTGAGTACCATAAACCAAAAATGAAAAAACCATCTTTATATATTTTTTATACTTTCCTACCGTTCCACATAACCCATCAATATGGGATATATGGAACGATAATAATTTTGCCCCTAGTTACTTTATTTGTACTAATTTTTGGTCTATATATTGTTATGGTTTATTTTTGTTGGTTTTTACTCTTTATTTTAGTTATTGTTTTATTTCAGCATTGTTTAATTTTTGTAATAATTTATTTATTGATTGTTTATTATACTCTTGAGTGAACTTTTTAAATTATTAAATGATATATACTTTATTTTTAAAGGAACGCCCTAATAAAATATATGCTAGCTCATAAATTTGATTTATTTAGAGACTCGACTCTTTATCTTGGGTAGGATTCAAGTAAAACTCAATTGAAGTTTTTAAATTGAATTTTTTTAAACAAACGTTCCTCAAATAACTGTAATTTCGTTGGCAATGATCTCGGAGATGCTGTTCCCTGCTAGTTAGACAATCCGCAACATGTTCGCTTAGCTGTATGGGTACGGTAGGAAAATTGTCCACACGGATAAAGAAATCTTATCAATCTTACCAAAATTCAGATTGATATTGATGGATCACACTATTCAGTAAGTACTTTTGCTATATTTAGTTACTTTGATTCTAATATTTTTGTTAAACAGTATAATTAAATTCAACTTTTGTTAAAAGAGAGAGACACCAGTTTTCACCGTACTCAAGTTATCAGGTTCAATTTCATCTGCGAATAAGAGAGCGAAAGCCAAAATTCACGGCCTTTTATAACTTTTCCCTAATTATGACACTAATGACATTAAATTATCAATCAATTGTTTCAATTTGCAAAATTTAACCTAAATTTACATAAAATGATAAAATATTTTTTTAACATATCTAAATGTTTCTTTGATAATATATAAAAAATTTGCATTCTTAAATTTATGAATAGCTATTTAAATTATTTTTTTATATTTAGAACTTATAAAAATCTTTGTTATAAAACGAATTTGCGTATCGTAATGTAACTTTTATGCACATAAATTTTTGTTTTAAATGGTTGGCAACATGAGTGAAGTATCTAATGACAAGACTATTGACAATATTTGTGGCTAATAGCAATTTATTAATTTTATATTGTTCTTTAAGAAAGTATTTGTGAATGTAAATATTATTTTTTACTTATATATTATATTATTATTGGTGTCAAAATTGTCAAATGTTATAAATTACACAGTACTATTTTCGTAATTTACACACAAATAATAAATTAATTTAAAAAATGATAAAATGACAGGATATAAAAACTATTATAAACCTTATTGGATATGGCTGTTGTGACACTCGTTTTTTAAACTTGAACTCGTGTCTTAACAGAGAGTCATATAAAATGCATTGTTTAATAAACTATCAGTTTTTCCATCTAAAATTGATGTTTGAAATCTACTAATCGTAGCAGTTGCAGCTCCTGAGATTTATACAGGTTTGAGTTAATAACATGAAATGGATATTAATTTGTGCATGAATCTCTTAAGATAGTTCTATTATAATTTTTAAATACTAATTTGATTTAGAATGGAAATTAGACTTGTTATTTTAATTTATAATATGAACTTGGCAGCTACTATTGTACTTTTGGATTGGTTAATTTTGTGAAATTATAACTAATGTACAAATTTTTTTACATACAAGTTTTATCAACTGATTTTGAAATAGTCTTTTAAAAGGTAACTATGTGAATTTTGGGTAATAAAGTAGGGCTACACTGTCTATCACTGTAACATTTATAGTTAATACACTGATTTCATACTGATGCACTGATATCATTATCTGATAGCCTTTATTAACGCAGTTAATGTTTTTAGGTATTTCTCATATTATGAGGTTTTGTCGGAATACATATCTGTTACCGAAGCACTGTAAGATATCTTCATGCAACAAGTAATTACTTCTACCTTATACCTAACATTCAAACTTCCAGATAAAGCTATTTAAATTGGAAATTTCTTGATTGTTATGAAATAGTATTACTGAATTTCATCCAAGTTATAGTCGTTAAATGAATTCTTCCTCTATTTGAATGTTTAACATTTAAGATTACTATACCAAATATTTTAAATGAAATAAAGAAAACTGACTAATATTTTCATGAGAATTATTCTAATATTTTTTTATATTTTCATAAGTTTGTCAGTTATAGATTAAGATTACCTAACTTAATTCTAAAATTATTATTCTTAATCCAAGCACCGATTCCATATATTTTTGTACGTCTCCAATTAGGAAATAAAAAATAGTTTCATACTAAAGTTTTATTACAGAAATATAAGAAAATAGTCTGGGAAATTCACTTTTTGGTAGACAACCCTGATTTTTTGTTGATCGAAATACGACAACGTTAAGGGATTGAAGAAGGTGTGTACTGTTAGGGAGCAAAAACACAAAATGGGTATTATTAATTTTGCAAAGATGTAAAACTCTCAATGACACAAGACTTCCTAGATTTTCGCCAATAATAACGCCAGTCCGTAATTTCGCCTGTGTTTATGCTTTCTAGGCATGTTCCATATAACCCTGAAAAATACATTTTTCCCTCAAATCGTTAAATTTAAATATTTTTGACTAAATAACCATAGTTTAATGTTTCCAAAAGTATGAGATATTATTCCGTTTATAACAGCAATATAAAATCTTTTCTAGTTTCTGAACTATGACTGAGACAATTACGGGTAGGTAAAAGTTTATAAACTTGACATAAAATAACAGTTTTATTATGACTTACTTGTTAACACAGTCGACAATAAAACACGTTGTTATGAGCCTCTTATTGTTAACATACTAACTGGCATCGGTCCTTTGAATTGATGTCAATGCTGTCGTACGATATGGCGCGTAATTTAAAAGTTGCACCAAAATTCCATATAACTCCTATTATTCCATATATACCAATTTTACGGTACCTTATACAGTATAATTAAAACAAAATGCGTTGCACGATAACAACATAATATTTAAAAAATAAGATAATCTTTCATTTGAAATTTGCCAAACAAAAAATATCGAAATAAAATATCTACTGTTCTCTTCGTTTTCTCCATTTATTAAACAAAGAGAACTATTAGTAATGGAAATTTCTTCTGATTTTTTGAGATTGGGGTGGTAATCAAAATTACATTAATATATTTTATTTGTCGCAGACCATCGATCTTGACGTTTACAGAGACAGTTAATTTTTTTTGTTAATTCTTACTCGATTGTAGAGATGGCGTGATCGTCTATGCTGGTAGTTTTATTCAAGTGGCAACATTGCTTGTCGTAGTAACTTAAAGGAAGTCAGTGGAAGAGTGGCTTTGGATCGGTACAGAGAATAAAAAGAGAAAAGAGGAGGTTACAGCCATTATTTTTTAAAAAGTCATTATTCGGTGGAAAAACCGCGACACGAAAACATATCGGACGAAATCACACCCATCTCATTGCTTATTTGTTTGAAATTCAGAAAACGGAATACAAACACCTTCATTTAAACACTTGTGTTATTATTTCGCTACGTTATGGACCGACAATCGGACACGACTCTTCGGATCACCCGCCGTTATCAGAAGTGGGATATGACCAGCCACAGGTGAACCAAATCGAAGACAAATGGCGAATGATGCTTAAACAACAAAATAAAACCTTTCTTACTGTGATAAACGCCATGAAAGGAACATCGTCCAGCTACGTTGTGCACCTACCGGAATTCGATCCTGGCAAAGTGAATATAGACGCGCGTGCTTGGCTGGCTACTGCAAACCTGTGTATGGCTGACAACCCGCTTAATGGAGCACCGCTGATGATTGAACTAAGTAAGTCGCTAAAAGGCCAGGCTTCGATATGGCTATCGCAAATATTCTACCCTGGCATGGAATGGAAGGATTTTCAAGATGCTTTCACTGCTCGTTATGACTCACCTGAGACTGCTGCCGCTACCCTGCTGCATCTGTGGAACAGTAAGCCCAAAGAAAACGAGTGCCTTGCTTCCTATGCTGCTTCCCAGATTAATATGCTACTGTCGCGCTGGAAGAATATGGATGAGCAGATCGCTGTAGCTAATGTGGTTGCGCATCTCGCTCAAATCGAACCACGTGATAACCGTCTTGCCTCTACTACTGAAATTTCCACACGTGCGAAACTTCAACAAGAGCTGAAGGCGCTATCTTACTAAGGATCATGGAAACGGACCATCCTATGCCAAACGCAAGTTTCCATCACCTACTTTTGTGAAGTGCTTTCACTGTGGGAAACCTGGACATCATATTTTTGCCTGCTTATTTAAGAATGACAACCAGAGGAAGGAATACCACCGAAGCCGTCAAGAGTAGATTCAAGCATACCTGCTGCGAAGCCCGGTAACCCGAATGCTGATGTCACATGCTTCAATTGTGTAGCTAAAGGCCACTACTCTTCGAGGTGTCAGCAGTCGAAAAAGATCAACGGTGACAAGCCTGGTGGCTTGCCTGCTGACAACTTTGGAGAGCGACGTGTGGACGTCTGCACCGTCGAAGCTCCTGTCGGTGTTCTGGTGAGTCATTTTCATTTTGTTATTAAGGAGTCAATATCGTCAAGAATTAATGGCAAGAGATTTAATATCACGATTAAAATCACTGGCATTGGTGATAGTGGCGTTTATAGTACCGTACAGATTTTAGCCATGGTTCAGATTGACGATATTGCCCTTGATGTTCTTTTTCATGTTCTTCCGGACAAATACTTACGACACAATATTATGATTGGTTGTGATGTTTTACCTCAAGGCATTGACATTTTAATTTCTTCCAATAAGCTCCGTTGTATTAGGTCATTGACAGTGAACGTTTGTGCTGCTTCTACCCCCGCTGAAGTCGATTTTAATGACATTGACACCGGTGTTCCCAATGAGTTCAAGTCCAAAGTAGTGAATCTACTGAATGAGTTCAAAGATAATTTTGTTTTTGGCATACCTTTTGGTCACGCTAAGGTAGAGCCGATAGAGATTTGACTGGTAGATAATAGTAAGACCGTGTATCGTAGGCCATATAGGTTGAGTCCACAGGAACGCCAGATCTTCCGAGAAAAGGTTGACGAATTGCTGGCAGCTGAAATTATACGTCCGAGTATATGCATGGTTGTCATTACTTCACGACTCTAGATATGGCCAGTGGATTTCATCAGCTACCGATCCACCCCAACTCTATTGAAAATACTGCGTTCGTGACTCCAGAGTGTCATTTCGAATATCTCAAAATGCCCTTTGGTCTCCGGAACGCACCCGCGGCTTTTCAACGCGCAGTCAATAAGGCGTTAGGGTCGTTGGCTAACACTCATGCAGTCGTCTATATGGATGACATTTTGATTATTGGAAATTCTGACGTTGATGAGACCTTGGAAAGGATCCGTTCCGTCTTGCGTGTGCTTATCGAAGCTGGTTTTTCCTTCAATTTGCAAAAGTGTTCGTTTGTGAAGGAAAGAGTCGAGTATTTGGGTTACGAGGTTAGCAAAGGTGAATTTCGTCCTAATCCCAAGAAAGTCGATGCGTTAACTCGTCTACCCCCTCCACAGACAGTCACACAATTAAGGAAATTCATTGGACTGGCTTCGTATTTCAGACAGTTCGTACCTAAATTTGCTCAGGTTATGGCTCCTCTTCATGCACTTACTTCTTCTGCAGTGAAAAATATCGATTGGAATCCAGAACATGGGGTCATTAGGCAGAATATTATCTCTGTTTTGACAAACGAACCTGTCTTAGTAATATTCGATCCTGATAGTCCGGTCGAACTTCATACTAATGCGTCGTCGATTGAGTATGGTGGAATCCTGATTCAAAATAAGGATGGTAGGAACCATGTTGTTGGGTATTATAGCAAGCGTACCACACCCGCTGAGGCAAAATACCACTCTTATGAGCTGGAAACCTTAGCAGTTGTTAACTCGGTTAAACATTTTCGTCATTACCTGCATGGTAATAAATTCGTCGTTGTAACAGACTGCAACGCTTTGAAGTCTTCTCATCGAAAAGCAGATTTGACTCCTCGTGTGCACCGGTGGTGGGCTTTTCTGCAAGCCTTCAATTGTTTTCAGGGATAGAAAAAGGATGTGTCATGCGGATTTCTTGTCTGGAAACTCCTTACCCGCAGAACCCGTTGCGAAGGTACAGCAGATGCGGATTGACATTGCCAATTTGCCGGAGCACTGGTTGCAGGCAGAGCAGCAGCGTGATGCTGAAATCCTAAAGCTGATTGATGATCACAAAAAAAATCGCATAAATGAAGACATCTTTAAGACATATGAGGCTAGGAAAGGTGTCTTGCATAGAAAAGTACATCGAAATAATCGATCTCGATGGTTGACGATTGTGCCTCGAGCTCTCCGCTGGTCGATAGTAAATTCGGTACACGAGTCTTTGATGCACGTAGGCTGGGAGAAGACGCTTAAAAATATCTTTGACATGTATTGGTTTGGGCACATGTCCAAGTTTGTTCGTAAGTTTATTGACAACTGCGTAACTTACAAAATCTCAAAGTCATCATCAGGCAAGGTTCAAGCTGAAATGCACCCAATCCCCAAGACTCCCATTCCTCGGCACACACTGCACATCGATGCTACAGGGAAGCTAAGTGGCAAGAATGAGAAAAAGGAATACGTTTTTGTATTAATTGACGCGTTTACCAATTATCTTGTTGCATCATACCCTGCGCATCGATACTGCAAGCAGCATTGAAACCCTGAAAGGTAGTATATCCTTGTTTGGTGCCCCTTAACGTCTAATCGCGGATCAGATACGATGCTTTGCTAGTGCTGAGTTCAAGGAGTATTGTAAGGCTCATGGTATCCACTTGCATCTCATTGCTACAGATAGCCACGTGCAAATGGTCAGGTTGAGAGGGTCATGAGCACATTGAAAAATATGTTGACGTTTGTTGAATCTAGCAAAGAGCGGTCATGGCAGGATGCACTCCCTGATGTTCAGCTCGCGTTAAATTGCACCATCAACAGAGCTACTAGGTCCAGCCCCCTCGAGCTTTTTATTGGCAAAGTTGCTAGGCCTCTAGAACTTCTTTTTGCAGATGACGAAGAGCTTGTAGTAGACGTTGATGTCGCTCGTGAACAAGCTGTTACTTTCATAGCAAAGACGTCTAGCTATGATAAGTCTCGATTCGATAGCACAAAGGCAAAGGTTCAAAAATTTGCCGTTGGTGATTTTGTCCTTTTGCAAAATAAAGAGAGGAACCAGACAAAATTAGACCCGAAATTCAAAGGTCCTTTTAGGATTGCTGAATTGTTAGATGGTGATAGGTATCTAATCAAAGCTCTAAATAGTAACAGTTCATACAAATACGCACACGATAGTTTGAGGAAGCTGCCTTTAAATGAATTTTTAGGTGACTTGTCCGAGGAACATGAGAATGAGACTGAACACGCTGAACAAGATGATGTAATAGCTACCTAACATTAAAAAAAAAATTGAGACTGTATATAGAGCAAGGTATTGAAAGCAAACATGATGAGCTGATTACCTAATTAAATTTTTTTTTTGTTTATTCACTATCCATGTTAAAACTGGTTTAACCTTGCAACTTTAAGTTGCATTATGTTAGTATGTAGTCGTAGCTCCGGTCCAACCGAAGAGTGTGCGGTGCGCATCTAACAATGCTTTATGGCTGGTCAAGCGAAGTAAAAAAAAAATGAAAATACCACTGGGTAAGTGGCCTTACAGAACGTTGCTTGTAAAGTAACGAACGAGATAATCACTGGTCAAGTGAGAGTTAAAAAAAAGTATCGCTGGTCAAGTGGTACTTCCTTGAAGTTCTAAAACCAGTGGTAATATTTAATATTGGGGGTTGTATGGAATAAACACTTTTACACTAAAGACATTAAATTATATTTACAATGACTGGATTAGAGTACAACACTTATTTACTATAAATAAATTATATTAATGCTGTATCAGCAACATAGTGAACTTGATAATGAATATCATACATTGAACCTTTCGTCTATTCTTTGGCGTGTATTTATTTCAGCCTTCCTCGCAACACGATATGACCGTGAACGTGCCATACTATAAACAAACTACTGTAGTCTAGGCCAACAATATTTCTAATAAACTATTTAATTAAAAATACGAAATATACGGGGTGCTCACACCACACCTTCCCCTCTTACGAGATTTTGTCACAGATGGAATCTACAGGGTTATTCCCTATCCTCCGAACAAGTTCAGTTACTTTTCAATCTTACAAAACATGATACGTTTTAAACTCATAACAGTGTACAGTTGTTTTTACAAACACGCTTGTCTGTTTACATACTAGTTTACATAACATGATATCAATAACATCTAAACAATTTACATACAAGGTATAATATACAAATGCACTAACTTGTTAATTAGTATGTTTACATAACATATATATTAAACATTCAAATAATTTGATTAAAAGATATACACCGATTAGTGTCCATAATAAAAGAATTAAAATAATAAAAGTGATAAAATTGTCTAAGTTTTCTCATTGCGTATTTACTGTCCACGCACTTTGTCTATCGTTCCCTCTACAATATGTTCTTGAATGGTACTGTTTTTTCCACACATTACACTATTTACATAATATGAGACCAATCGATTTTTGTGAACGGTTTGTATTTTATTATTATCATTTAAAATTTTGCAATTGACTCCATTAACCTCTACAACTTGAAATGGACCTATATATATTGGATCGAACTTCGTCCGTTCCTCCTATTTCAAAAGAACTAAGTCGCCTACTTTAAAAGATTGCACCGAGGCGGTTTGGCTACTAATATTCTGCCTTATCAACTTATGTTTAATTAAAAAATTTCTAGCTCTAATGTGCGCTAATTGTAACCTATACCTCAACTCTTGATAATAATCATCAACATTATAACACGGTTGAATTTTAGCTATTATGTAAATTATTCTGGTAAATTAGGATTTCTACCGTAAATTAATTCAAAAGGAGTGTATCCATGATAAGTGTTTGGCGTAGCAATAATGCTCTTTACGTTGCTTTTAGTTTGGGTGCTTACTATCATATAGCAGAGTGTCAATTCAACGAGGTCCAGGGATGTTGCCTCTTAGTATCCACAGTAACCATAGGGCATCGCGCAGCTACGTTGAGTTAACATCCTTACTTCATATATTGTCAGTACCCTTTACAAACAATAAGCGAACATTTTACATTCATCCCAATCACTCTAACATTCATACATTAATAAAATAAATAAAAATAAAACTTGTATGCGATATTTAAAATTTTGTTAAATTGTTAATTATTTCGTTATTATATCCTATCCCTAAATCCTTTATATCTTATTACATTCATTTCCTGTTTGCTGTAGCCTGAGTATCTAGTTCCCCATTTCTCTTATTCCTTTTCCATATTTCCTTTTCTAAACGAAAATTATCTGCACAACCTTCACACTGACACATAGTGTTGTGTCGTCTGTTTCTTTTGCGGTTTTTATATTTTACTGTTATAAATCCATCATTTTCATTTATTTTGCTTTCATTAATAATATTTTTTTGAGCATAAATCGATGTTTTCACTATTCCTACTTGAGCCCGTATCTCGTTGTCAGTATTTATATCACTGTCTTGTTGAATTACCTCTTTATTATTATTCCACACATTCATCGCTGTATCCTTTAAGGTATCCGTTTTATATGATTTATTGAAATTTATGGTACTAACCCTTACTGTGTGAAAGTTCATCTTATTCAGAACAATAAACAACTAAAAGGTTGAATTAACTTCCACTATTTATTCTATAAATACTTTAAATTCAATGACAGCCGTTTCGCTATCGGAATAGCATCGTCAGATTGACATATTGAAGTTACATTTTGTTTGTTTGTAACTAGGTACTTGATGTTGATAAGTAGTTAAGGCTAGACCAAGTAAGGAAGTAATAAGACATAACAATATTAAAGCCTAGATGTTATTAGCCCTAAGGGATTATCCTGGATGTATTTCCCTCTAAGATCAGTATAACTGTGCAATGATATAGAAAAACCAGGAAAAAACTATATCCTGCTGATCTTTACAATAACTTAATATATTTGTGTTGTAATTACGTCTTATCTATGTATAAAATAAAGACTCAATCAAAGTAAACAATTTAATAGTGGTGAACTTCCAAGATTTATTTGTTCATTAACTACTTTATATTGTTGATCTGCTAGATGTCTTTTGATTTCAAGTTCTTCGAGGAAATCTAAATTTTGTTTTTTATCACAGGTGTGTAATATTTGAAGGTCATTGGTGTGTATGAGTGAATGTGGATGTTCAAGAACATGTTTTGCATAGTTTGACTTATCTGGTTGTTGTAATCTATATGCTCTTAAATGTTCATTGAATCTTATTTCAAAATTTCTTTGTGTTTGACCTATATATACAGCATTACATTTTGGACAATTAATTTTGTAAACACCAGATTTTTTAATTTAGGTAATTTTGTTTTTACATTTAACAATTTTGTACCAACATTATTGTGTGATTTGAATGAAATTATTGCAGATGTTGCCGAAGATATTATTTTTGAAATTGTATTAGAAATATTTCCACAATATGTAATACTTTTATAACTTTTAATTTCCTTAGGGTGTTGAGGGAATATTAGTTGTAGTGACACTTTCTGTTCTTTCTTATTAATTAATTTATTTATCAAATTTATTGGATAGCCATTAGATATTGCTATTTGTTTTATAATCTCAATTTCTTTATTAAAATTATTTTTGTTCATTGGAATTGAAAATGCTCTATGTATCATAGAATTATAAGCTGCTAATTTATGTGATATAGGATGATTTGAATGATATGGTATGGTTACATCTGTTTGTGTTGGTTTTCTGTATATTGAATAGTTTAATGAATTATTAACTTTTTCAATTCTCAAATCTAGAAAATTAATTGAATTATTTTCTTCAACTTCTAAGGTGAAATTAATTTTAGGATGTAAGGTATTAATATAATTAAAAAATATATCTAATTGTCGTTCGCTACCTACAAAACCTGCTAACACATCATCAACATATCTATACCAAAATACAATATTGTTTTTATAACTAGAATTAAAGATTTTGCTTTCTAAATTATCCATAAAAATATTTGCTAAAATTGGAGAAATGGGACTTCCCATTGGAAGACCTTCATTTTGAATATATACTTTCTTATCAAAAGTAAAATAATTTTGGCTAATGCATACATTAATAGGTCAATTATATCTGATGTTATACCTGGATGGATATTTCTTTCATCTAATAACTTTTTAACTAGAACTATACATTCTTTAGGAGGTATTTTAGAGAACATATTAGTTACATCAAACGATACTAATTTAGTATTATTTTGTAAATTACATTTATTTAATTTATTTATCAAATCTAACGAATTTTGTACTGAATATTTAGATGTGTAACCATAATTATTTAGAATAGTATTTAATTTTTTAGCTACCTTAGTATTAGGAGTGTTAACATACGAAACTACAGGTCTAATCGGTTTTGACTCTTTATGTAATTTAATAGTTCCATATAATTCTGGACATTGGGGATTTTTATTAATTAGGTATTTTTTATCATAGTCATTAAATATATAATTTGAATTATTTACATGTTCTTTTATTTGGTTGGAAAATTTTTGAGTTGGATCGTTTTTTAGAATTTTGACATTACTTGACATTATGAAATCATTCACTTTAGATTTATAATCTTCTTTTTTTAAAATTACTGTTGAGTTACCTTTATCTGATTTTGTAATGATTAGGTTATTTTGATCTACTTTATTTTTAATTGGTTTTAAAGCTAAAATGTCATTTTTAATAATTTGACTTTGACTTTTGAATTTACCTGGTTTAATGTCTCTAATAAGATTTGCTATTTGCATTTTTTCATAAATAAAATTATTTGAATTAGTTCTTAAAGCTATTTCAGAATCTGTGGCTAAAATTTCTTTTATATTATTAGTAAATTTGGGTGGTATGCAATATTTTAAACCCTTATCTAAAAACTTATTTTCATTATTTGAAAAAATTGTGTCTGATAAATTTACAAACCGAGGAGCAAAATGTATTGGTACGTGAGTATTTACTGTGTTATTATGTTGTGTAAATTGTGTTTTAGTGTGTTGTGAATTCATTAATTTTTCTAATTTACCTATCTGTTTTTGATATTTATCGTGTTTCAAAATACTGACCTGTTCTCTAATTTTATCATCTAAGCAGTCAAATTCTACTGAATGCATTGCAAACGTTAATTCTGAATGAACAGTTTTAATGTAAATGTCTAGAGCATCTCTTATTTTAAACCACTTTCTACTTTCCTCTTTAATCCACATTTGTTGGGCCTTTTTAATTACTTTTTGTGCTTCCTTTGATTGAGTTTTACATTTTATATTTACATATTTTGGTATTACATTTTTCTTGAGACATTCTTGGTTAAACCAGATGTTTTGGGATGCCTTACACCTTTTCTCATGTAACTTCTTATACAATCGGGTTAATTCTTCTCTCGAAGATGACTTAATGAAATTTATGGTACTAACCCTTACTGTGTGAAAGTTCATCTTATTCAGAACAATAAACAACTAAAAGGTTGAATTAACTTCCACTATTTATTCTATAAATACTTTAAATTCAATGACAGCCGTTTCGCTATCGGAATAGCATCGTCAGATTGACATATTGAAGTTACATTTTGTTTGTTTGTAACTAGGTACTTGATGTTGATAAGTAGTTAGGGCTAGACCAAGTAAGGAAGTAATAAGACATAACAATATTAAAGCCTAGATGTTATTAGCCCTAAGGGATTATCCTGGATGTATTTCCCTCTAAGATAAGTATAACTGTGCAATGATATAGAAAAACCAGGAAAAAACTATATCCTGCTGATCTTTACAATAACTTAATATATTTGTGTTGTAATTACGTCTTATCTATGTATAAAATGAAGACTCAATCAAAGTAAACAATTTAATAGTGGTGAACTTCCAAGATTTATTTGTTCATTAACTACTTTATATTGTTGATCTGCTAGATGTCTTTTGATTTCAAGTTCTTCGAGGAAATCTAAATTTTGTTTTTTATCACAGGTGTGTAATATTTGAAGGTCATTGGTGTGTATGAGTGAATGTGGATGTTCAAGAACATGTTTTGCATAGTTTGACTTATCTGGTTGTTGTAATCTATATGCTCTTAAATGTTCATTGAATCTTATTTCAAAATTTCTTTGTGTTTGACCTATATATACAGCATTACATTTTGGACAATTAATTTTGTAAACACCAGATTTTTTTAATTTAGGTAATTTTGTTTTTACATTTAACAATTTTGTACCAACATTATTGTGTGATTTGAATGAAATTATTGCAGATGTTGCCGAAGATATTATTTTTGAAATTGTATTAGAAATATTTCCACAATATGTAATACTTTTATAACTTTTAATTTCCTTAGGGTGTTGAGGGAATATTAGTTGTAGTGACACTTTCTGTTCTTTCTTATTAATTAATTTATTTATCAAATTTATTGGATAGCCATTAGATATTGCTATTTGTTTTATAATCTCAATTTCTTTATTAAAATTATTTTTGTTCATTGGAATTGAAAATGCTCTATGTATCATAGAATTATAAGCTGCTAATTTATGTGATATAGGATGATTTGAATGATATGGTATGGTTACATCTGTTTGTGTTGGTTTTCTGTATATTGAATAGTTTAATGAATTATTAACTTTTTCAATTCTCAAATCTAGAAAATTAATTGAATTATTTTCTTCAACTTCTAAGGTGAAATTAATTTTAGGATGTAAGGTATTAATATAATTAAAAAATATATCTAATTGTCGTTCGCTACCTACAAAACCTGCTAACACATCATCAACATATCTATACCAAAATACAATATTGTTTTTATAACTAGAATTAAAGATTTTGCTTTCTAAATTATCCATAAAAATATTTGCTAAAATTGGAGAAATGGGACTTCCCATTGGAAGACCTTCATTTTGAATATATACTTTCTTATCAAAAGTAAAATAATTTTGGCTAATGCATACATTAAATAGGTCAATTATATCTGATGTTATACCTGGATGGATATTTCTTTCATCTAATAACTTTTTAACTAGAACTATACATTCTTTAGGAGGTATTTTAGAGAACATATTAGTTACATCAAACGATACTAATTTAGTATTATTTTGTAAATTACATTTATTTAATTTATTTATCAAATCTAACGAATTTTGTACTGAATATTTAGATGTGTAACCATAATTATTTAGAATAGTATTTAATTTTTTAGCTACCTTAGTATTAGGAGTGTTAACATACGAAACTACAGGTCTAATCGGTTTTGACTCTTTATGTAATTTAATAGTTCCATATAATTCTGGACATTGGGGATTTTTATTAATTAGGTATTTTTTATCATAGTCATTAAATATATAATTTGAATTATTTACATGTTCTTTTATTTGGTTGGAAAATTTTTGAGTTGGATCGTTTTTTAGAATTTTGACATTACTTGACATTATGAAATCATTCACTTTAGATTTATAATCTTCTTTTTTTAAAATTACTGTTGAGTTACCTTTATCTGATTTTGTAATGATTAGGTTATTTTGATCTACTTTATTTTTAATTGATTTTAAAGCTAAAATGTCATTTTTAATAATTTGACTTTGACTTTTGAATTTATCTGGTTTAATGTCTCTAATAAGATTTGCTATTTGCATTTTTTCATAAATAAAATTATTTGAATTAGTTCTTAAAGCTATTTCAGAATCTGTGGCTAAAATTTCTTTTATATTATTAGTAAATTTGGGTGGTATGCAATATTTTAAACCCTTATCTAAAAACTTATTTTCATTATTTGAAAAAATTGTGTCTGATAAATTTACAAACCGAGGAGCAAAATGTATTGGTACGTGAGTATTTACTGTGTTATTATGTTGTGTAAATTGTGTTTTAGTGTGTTGTGAATTCATTAATTTTTCTAATTTACCTATCTGTTTTTGATATTTATCGTGTTTCAAAATACTGACCTGTTCTCTAATTTTATCATCTAAGCAGTCAAATTCTACTGAATGCATTGCAAACGTTAATTCTGAATGAACAGTTTTAATGTAAATGTCTAGAGCATCTCTTATTTTAAACCACTTTCTACTTTCCTCTTTAATCCACATTTGTTGGGCCTTTTTAATTACTTTTTGTGCTTCCTTTGATTGAGTTTTACATTTTATATTTACATATTTTGGTATTACATTTTTCTTGAGACATTCTTGGTTAAACCAGATGTTTTGGGATGCCTTACACCTTTTCTCATGTAACTTCTTATACAATCGGGTTAATTCTTCTCTCGAAGATGACTTAATGAAATTTATGGTACTAACCCTTACTGTGTGAAAGTTCATCTTATTCAGAACAATAAACAACTAAAAGGTTGAATTAACTTCCACTATTTATCCTATAAATACGTTAAATGCAATGATAAATTCAAAAGTCAAAGTCAAATTATTAAAAATGAAATTTTAGCTTTAAAATCAATCAAAAAAGAAGTAGATCAAAATAACCTAATCATTACAAAATCAGATAAAGGTAACTCAACAGTAATTTTAAAAAAAGAAGATTATAAATCTAAAGTGAATGATTTCATAATGTCAAGTAATGTCAAAATTCTAAAAAACGATCCAACTCAAAAATTTTCCAACCAAATAAAAGAACATGTAAATAATTCAAATTATATATTTAATGACTATGATAAAAAATACCTAATTAATAAAAATCCCCAATGTCCAGAATTATATGGAACTATTAAATTACATAAAGAGTCAAAACCGATTAGACCTGTAGTTTCGTATGTTAACACTCCTAATACTAAGGTAGCTAAAAAATTAAATACTATTCTAAATAATTATGGTTACACATCTAAATATTCAGTACAAAATTCGTTAGATTTGATAAATAAATTAAATAAATGTAATTTACAAAATAATACTAAATTAGTATCGTTTGATGTAACTAATATGTTCTCTAAAATACCTCCTAAAGAATGTATAGTTCTAGTTAAAAAGTTATTAGATGAAAAAAATATCCATCCAGGTATAACATCAGATATAATTGACCTATTTAATGTATGCATTAGCCAAAATTATTTTACTTTTGATAAGAAAGTATATATTCAAAATGAAGGTCTTCCAATGGGAAGTCCCATTTCTCCAATTTTAGCAAATATTTTTATGGATAATTTAGAAAGCAAAATCTTTAATTCTAGTTATAAAAACAATATTGTATTTTGGTATAGATATGTTGATGATGTGTTAGCAGGTTTTGTAGGTAGCGAACGACAATTAGATATATTTTTTAATTATATTAATACCTTACATCCTAAAATTAATTTCACCTTAGAAGTTGAAGAAAATAATTCAATTAATTTTCTAGATTTGAGAATTGAAAAAGTTAATAATTCATTAAACTATTCAATATACAGAAAACCAACACAAACAGATGTAACCATACCATATCATTCAAATCATCCTATATCACATAAATTAGCAGCTTATAATTCTATGATACATAGAGCATTTTCAATTCCAATGAACAAAAATAATTTTAATAAAGAAATTGAGATTATAAAACAAATAGCAATATCTAATGGCTATCCAATAAATTTGATAAATAAATTAATTAATAAGAAAGAACAGAAAGTGTCACTACAACTAATATTCCCTCAACACCCTAAGGAAATTAAAAGTTATAAAAGTATTACATATTGTGGAAATATTTCTAATACAATTTCAAAAATAATATCTTCGGCAACATCTGCAATAATTTCATTCAAATCACACAATAATGTTGGTACAAAATTGTTAAATGTAAAAACAAAATTACCTAAATTAAAAAAATCTGGTGTTTACAAAATTAATTGTCCAAAATGTAATGCTGTATATATAGGTCAAACACAAAGAAATTTTGAAATAAGATTCAATGAACATTTAAGAGCATATAGATTACAACAACCAGATAAGTCAAACTATGCAAAACATGTTCTTGAACATCCACATTCACTCATACACACCAATGACCTTCAAATATTACACACCTGTGATAAAAAACAAAATTTAGATTTCCTCGAAGAACTTGAAATCAAAAGACATCTAGCAGATCAACAATATAAAGTAGTTAATGAACAAATAAATCTTGGAAGTTCACCACTATTAAATTGTTTACTTTGATTGAGTCTTCATTTTATACATAGATAAGACTTAATTACAACACAAATATATTAAGTTATTGTAAAGATCAGCAGGATATAGTTTTTTCCTGGTTTTTCTATATCATTGCACAGTTATACTGATCTTAGAGGGAAATACATCCAGGATAATCCCTTAGGGCTAATAACATCTAGGCTTTAATATTGTTATGTCTTATTACTTCCTTACTTGGTCTAGCCTTAACTACTTATCAACATCAAGTACCTAGTTACAAACAAACAAAATGTAACTTCAATATGTCAATCTGACGATGCTATTCCGATAGCGAAACGGCTGTCATTGAATTTAAAGTATTTATAGAATAAATAGTGGAAGTTAATTCAACCTTTTAGTTGTTTATTGTTCTGAATATGATTTATTGTTTCTATCCTGATTTACTACCGTTTCTTTATTGCCAAAAAGATGTCTACTGGTTCTATTACTTTCATCGATATTTCTTTCTACTGCAACAGGTTTTATATTATAAATCTGTTTATTTGTTTTGCTATTCCATTATTTTTAGTTTTTATTGGTTCAGTTTTTTCTTCTAGCAATGAGTTAATTTGTTTTAGTAAAATAATATTCTCTGATAATATCTTACATTTTTCATCTTTTTCAGCTAATAATTCTTTTAATAAGCTAATCTCTCTGTTCAGTCTCTGGATTTGTATATCGTTTTCTCCTGAACTCTCATACGCTCTCACATTTCTATAACCATTTAATTAAAAATACGAAATATACGGGGTGTTCACACCACACAGTTCTTTGTTTGCACATAATTTTACTGTAACTAAGATAATAAATTATCAAAATAAATAAAGAAACTAAACATAAAGTACCTAGTTGGGATTCAAAACCTTGCTCTAGTTATAGTCAGGAGTGACCGAGGAGAAAATCTACAAATCTACTTCGGTGAATGTTTTCTCTTTCAGATTGAACATCCACGCGAGGACGCGTGACGCTGTTAGTATAGCCGTGTCGCAGACCATCGATCTTAACGTTTACAGAGACAGTTAATTTTTTTTGTTAATTCTTACTCGATTGTAGGGATGGCGTGATCGTCTATGCTGATAGTTTTATTCAAGTGGCAACACTGCTTGTCGTAGTAACTTAAAGGAAGTCAAAGGGGTGGCTTTGAATTGGTACAGAAAATAAAAAAAAAGAAAAGAGGAGGTGACAGCCATTATTTTTTTGAAAAGTCATTATTCGGTGGAAAAACCGCGACTCGAAAACATATCGGACGAAATCACGTCCATTTTATTGCTTATTTGTTTGAAATTCAGAAAACGGAATACAAACACCTTCATTTAAACACTTGCGTTATTATTTCGCTACGTTATGGATGGACAATCGGACTTTGGACACGCCCATTCGGATCACCCGCCGTTATATTTCAGTCTTTATGTTTAAACTAATTTTGCTTTTCTAGCCTTTTGGACATCTGAATTAAATTTAAAAATAGTTTCTAAAGTAACCTTCAAAATTTTTGTTGCTTGTGTGTGTTTCTTTTCAATTTCATTAGATGTGCCAATCAATCCATTTATGTTTAATATAAATACTTTTGTATTTCTAGAAACTTTTTTTTATTTTCAGAGTAATCTTCTTGTGTTGTTTTATAAAAATTGTTGACAAATCTGGCCAGCTAGTATTTATTCATTGGACATTGTCAAATTGGTGTTTAAAGGTAAATATTGTGTAAAGTTGTAAATGTGGTGCGATATAAAACCTTTTTATATTTAATGTTTAAGTTAATACTTTCGATCTCTGAAAAAGTTAACTTGATTATCGAAAACGTGTGAGACAGTTAAAAGTGTTGGTGTATTGATGGTGTAAACGGTATTCCGTTAATTATTTATGTTTAATGTTTAATGAATTTGTAATTATGTTAGCATTGAGTGAACTTTTATAAACCTAAAACTATATAATTTTACAATCATAATATGAAAAACCGAAACATTCATAATATCTATAAAACAGACTCATCAGACAGAATTAGTGACTTAATCGTTACTTTTATACACTTAGGACTGGTTTATTCACCTTTGAGTAAAGTGTTCCGTAGTGTTACTGAGAGGATTGTCGCCTGGACATTCTGCTGCCCATTATGACTAAGCACTTTAGAACAAACTTAGCTCTGGGATACATACCTGAGGCTTTGTGCACTGTTAGGGTCGTTTATATTAACAAGGTAGGACGAAAGGATAGCGCCCTACCTAAATCCTACCGGCCAATTAGTCTAACTTCATTTCTGTTGAAAGCACTTGAAAAAATTCTTGATAGGCATATTAAGGAGGGACCATTGAGAGAAAATATACTCTCAGTACCCACCAGCATGCATATCAGGAAGGAAAATCAACAGAAACGGCGCTGGACGAAGTAGTCCACAAGATCAATCACTCCGTGATTAATGAAGAGATTGCTCTGGCTACCTTCCTTGATATAGAAGGAGCATTTAATAATGCATTACCTTATTCTCTCTACAATGCTGCTGCATCTAGAGGGATATCCTTTACAATATCTAGGAGTTAGACTGGATAGAAGACTTTCATGGAACGCTTATGTAGAGAAAATTTGCAGTAAAGCAAAGCTATCCCTTTGGACATGCCGTAGAGTACGCGGTAAGTCATGGGGAATTAAACCCAAACAAATGTATTCGCTATATCTGATAATAATAAGGCCTATGATTACGTATGGTGCTCCGGCCTGGTGGGCCAAATATTAGCAAAAGACCACCAGGGAGAAGCTGAATAAGCTTCAATGGCAAGCAGGCTTAATCATAACGGGAGCTATGTCTACCACTCCCACCGCTGCCATCGAAATTCTGATAGATCTTCCTCCACTCCATATCTGGATGGAAAGGGAGGGGATGGCTGGTGCATACAGAAGACTAGTAAAATGTCAGGATGCAGGGCAGAGCAGTGTCATAGCCAGGGCCGGAGAGATAATAAAAAATCATCCGATACTGGAGATGGTACCAGATGCAATGCAACCTAAATACAACTACCACAAGCCATTTACCGTCCTATTCCCAGGAAGGGACGAATGGGAGACGAATAGTTCGAATCTTATAATGGCTGACCAGTGTTGGTACACGGACGGCGTGACTGCAGGAACAAAACTATAAAAATCATTTCCGATAGCCAGGCGGCACTAAAGTCCCTGGAATCAAATCGAATCGACTTCAAGTTAGTTTGGAAGTGCCTTCAGGATCTAATACGTCAAGGGGAAAATAACAAAGTAACCTTACTTTGGGCACTTGGGCATACTGGCATTGAAGGTAACGAAAAAGCGGACCTTCTAGCCAGGAAAGGTGTTGAAGGAATATTTATAGGCCCGGAGCCATTCCTAGGCATAGCGAATAGCGTAGCCAGAGGAACAATATCGAACTGGGTAGATCGGAGGAGACGTTCTTACTAGTTCGAGCTAGAGGGTTTAAAGCACTCAAAGGCATTTGTAGAAGATCTCTCTAAAAGGAGCTGCTGAAAAGGAGCAGACAGGACCTACGAATAATAATAGGACTACTGACTGGACACAGTTGTCTTAATAGGCATATGAAAACAATTGGACTGACAGAGAGTGCGGACTGCAGATTCTGTCAGGCTGAGGATGAAACAGTGGAGCATATCTTGTGTAACTGCCGAGAGCTCGAGAGAATAAGGATCAATAAATTTGGTCTGCATCAACTCGAGCCAAATGACGTCATGGAAGTGTCGCCAACGACCCTGATGAGCTTTATTAGGGCTGATAAAACGACTATAACCTAGGGGTGAGCCACAATAGATCTTTCAAGTCGCAGTGAAAGGGACGACCACTCATATAGAACCTAACCTAGCGAAAACCAAAAGTAAAACATATAATAAAATTAATCAATTAAGCTTTATTAGGGCTGATAAAACGACTATAACCTAGGGGTGAGCCACAATAGATCTTTCAAGTCGCAGTGAAAGGGACGACCACTCATATAGAACCTAACCTAGCGAAAACCAAAAGTAAAACATATAATAAAATTAATCAAAAAGATGACACAACAATACTTATAAGACAGAGAGAGGGATATGAAAGTTTAATTTGTATTCACTGCGCATGCGATCCCCTTGAAAATAACCGATTCTCTTGGTTTATAGTAAGAGAACAAATTTAATCGAAAAGTTGTAGGAAGGAAGCAGCATTCGAGTTATTAAGAATAAGGGCTATGAAAGATGGTTAGGGTTTACTTACTATCTTTTCGTGGTTTTGCCAACTAATCCCAAAGATTGATGCTTATAAACAAAAAAAAACCAAAGGTAAAGGTGATTTTCAGGTACCTTGAGTTTTAACTGAAAAGTATTGGGAAAAATAGAATTCAATGATAACTTTCGCGGAATAAATTGTAAATGACGCATGGGGTAAAAAATCTATATTGCATTATTTTGGTATTATAGTCAAGTCGTTAATAATTAAAATATTTTTTATTTAATTTTGTATCAGTGACAAACTTAAAACTGTGTTTTTCTATTTAACTCAATATTCGTTCATTACTGATGTGATATATTCAAATAATCAGAGAAATTATGGAAGAGGTTACTTTATTAAATTTTTCAGAGAGAGAAGGTAAATAGAATAGTTCTTTGTTATTCCTCTACGAACCGATCAAATTATAGCCGCCGGAGCTTTGATATAATTGCAAGATTCAGTCCTAAAAACAAAGTTTGATGTTGATTGTGTAACACACAAGAGTGGCGATTTATTTTAAAGTATTTCAATAACTTCTACAAAGGAACTGTCAATATTAACAGAATTACCAAGTAATAGTTGGAGAGCGTTGCCTTCGGGATACATACACAATTTCTGGACAATACTTGCCAAAAAATACAATATACTATACAATTTTTTGTAATACAATATTACACGACGTGGTTATCATTTTATAACTCTGTCAGTCTGTCACTGTCACATTTTTAGAAAAGGCGACCCGATCGGGTATAACAGAATGTTCGAAATTCAAACAATAGTTTATGAAACAACCGAAGCTAATAAATGTTCTCCAAGTATGCTATTACCTGTTTATCTAAACAAGAGATTTTGTGATACATTTTTTACTTCATATAGTACACTTTTATAGATTGTCTAAAGAGACCATTAGCTCATGAATTTGGTATAACATATGTACAAAAAGAATAAAACTTTATAACAAAGTAAAGGTAATTTATTGTACTAATCCTTACTATGTGAAAGTCCATCTTATTAAGAACAGTAAACAACTAAATGGTTGAATGAAACTTCCACTATTTATTCAAAAATCGGCTTTAAATTCAATGACAGACTCAAGAAACTAAAGAAATAAAAATTTATAAAAGTATTACATATTGTGGAAATATTTCTAATAGAATTTCAAAAATAATATCTTCGGCAACATCTGCATTAATTTCATTAAAATCACACAATAATGTTGGTACAAAATAATTAAATGTAAAAACAAAATTACCTACATTAAAAAAATCTGGTGTTTACAAAATAAATTGCTCAAAATGTAATGCTGTACATGTAAGTCAAACAAAAAGAAATTTTGAAATGATTCAATGAACACTTAACAGCATATAGATTACAATAACCAGATAGTCAAATTATGCAAAACACGTTCTAGAACATCCGCACTCACTCATACACACCAATGGCATTCAAATATTACATATTTTTGATAAATAACAAAATTTAGATTTCCTCGAAGAACTTGAAATAAAAAGACATCTGGCAGATCAACAATTTAAACTAGTTAATAAACAAATAAATCTTGGAAGTGCTCCACTATTAAACTGTTTACTTTGATTGAGTCTTCATTTTATACATAGATAAGTCGTAAGTTATACTCTTCTTAG
Organism: Ophraella communa; assembly: GCA_035357415.1. Lineage (NCBI taxonomy): Eukaryota > Metazoa > Arthropoda > Insecta > Coleoptera > Chrysomelidae > Ophraella > Ophraella communa. The sequence continues at coordinate 20,543,090 of CM068994.1, read as the reverse complement.
AGAGAAATACATCCAGAATAATCCCTTAGGGCTAATAACATCTAGGCTTTAATATTGTTATGTCTTATTACTTCCATACTTGGTCTAGCCTTAATACTACACAATAAACGTCAGGTACCTAGGTACAAATAAACAAAATGTAACTTAAATATGTCAATCTGACGATGCTAATTCTAGCGAAACGGCTGTCATTGAATTTAAAACTTATTTTTGAAAATCAATCAAGTAGTATCAAATCGGGACACTCTAACACCTCTTCGACCGATTTATCTAAAAGAGAAAATTGTATTTAAATATTATTTAACGTCTCTAATTGAAAATATACATGCATGTTTGGAAACAAACGGTTTATTTCAGGTATACTTTTTATTTGAAGAAGATTGAGACATTTGGCATCCGTCAGCCTTCAATAAAAAAGGAACAATTAAGTATGTTTTTACCATACCAGACCAAACATTTTTTTTTAATATTGTATATATATATATATATATTGTAATAAATTACAATGATAAAATGATAATAATTGTTTAGATATAATTTATAATTGATATAGTTATCAAATTGTTGTTTTTATAATTTTAAATTTTTATTTTTAAAGTTTTGTGGGGCTATATTTTATGGTTATTTTTGTTTTAATTTTTATTTAATCTTTATTTAACTCAAAACACCTTAAAATTTCTCTATTTTTATTTACTTTTACCATTTGCCAACAATATATGATCAAAGTCAACATATATGTAATTTTATTATTATTATTTTAGATTTGATTTACTTAAATTAATTTTAAAGCACGAATGACTCTTACCTACAGAAGTCGGTTCCAATAAAATTAAAATCTAACGATATAACTATTTGTTTGACTTTTTTTTTACCTTACAAAAAAAATTTAATATACCCTATACCTACTGAATGATGCGGCTATGGTATTTTCGTGCGCATCTACCCCCATTTAAAAGAACACGTGATACTTAACGGTTATTTCCTGGCGGTGAACGATGTTAAATAGCGTACATTTTAGTCGTAACAAGATATTCAACAGTTCAATGTATTCAGATCAAAATTTGTTTTAAAATAGTATTTAAAGATATTGAAATTTACTACTTACAATATTTTATAGGAGTTATGAAAGTGGTATTAATAAATGATGGTAAACACATACCGTAAATTCACTTGTTGCTGAGGGTGAAAATGGAAAATTCTCCGTAGCGCTTTCCTACACTCGGCTTCTTATTAGTGGATCATTTACAACCACGTGTAAATACTTCCTTGGACGGATTCCAAAGGATTAAACCATTAGATATGATGTCTCCTCGATTTCTTCTGGTTTTTTATGATTGTTGCAGGTTAGTAAAAAAATTATTTATTTATTTTTTTCTTAGGGTAGATATTTTATTGACCAATAGACAATTTCCATATACAATTTCCAATCGTTTTGTTTTATAATAAGTCATACAGTTGTACAAATTAATTTTCTGCCATCTTTATTTTTAAACGGAAGTCGGCCATTAATTTATGATAATTTTAGAAGTAAATTGACGTGGATTGGCCTTTTGATGAATTTAGAGTGACCTATTTTCCCATTTTCCACGGGCTTCTATATGTTAGCCCCGGAAGTCCAAAAATGGCCGCTTTTTCGACCGTATTTTGTTTTTTCTAACCCCATTTACATCGAATTTTTAGAAAATTGAATTTTTAATTTGACATTTTCTGACCTTATAATTGTTATAAATCAAATCTACATAGCTTATTTCATTATAAAATAACATTCTTCAAATTTTAAAATCGATTGTTCCCTATTAAAATTGTTGACTTTATGGAGCAACACAATGGCGGACATTTTGACAATTATCAATATTAAATTTAACAATTATGAGCAAATATTTCTTTTTGGCCATTAATTTTAACAAAAATTGAAAATTTACATATTCTAATATGATCAGATAAATTTTTTTTTCAGTGACACCTCTTATTTTAGTTTTTATTTACATTATATATCTACTGCGTCATAGCGATTCAACTACAAAATTTATCAAATAAACGAATTAATAATACCTAAAATCATCAACGAACAACTTAAAATTAATTACCTTACAACAACATAAAATTATAACAAATAATCAATCAATTAATCATTTAATATTAAGTTTATGTCTTTCCACTACAATCACATCTTTTAAGTTTATTATTAACAGTTTTTGATCACTATTTCACTATTTACAGTGATTCTTCACTGGATTTATCAATCATAATGTCCTTGATAAAGCTTTAATTATACAGTCTTAGCTTGTAAACAAACACATCACTTTCTTACAGTTTTATTTTTACATGTGATAAATTTCAATATCTTTATTTTTAGATTCTCTCTCAAGCATTGCATTGTATCAAAATATGGGATGTACCAGAACATAGGAAGTACTAGGCTTGTACTATCATCCGATACATTATAATATAGGACTCATCACTTTGATGCTTAAATGAATTTATAAATATTGTTTGGGTAAGTCAAATTTATTTATTAAGTTATATTCATAGTCTATGATATTATTTATTTTATTCTAATAGCTAATATTAGTTTGTTGGGTTTAAATTTTTCTACTTATATTATTAACTGAATACAGTTGGATATTTTCTACCTTAAATAATAATTTGAAATAATCTACACCTACTTATTCTTATTTTATAACTACCTATTAAAAAACATTATTAAACTTATTATTATTGTTAACTTTGATTATTACTTATTAAGATTTTGATCTAACTAACTTAATATAACTAATATAGTTGGTTTATTACTAATATTAGATTCCTATAATTCATTATTAACATATTCTAATACTCATTTACTTTTTATTTTTAGCTTAAACAACATAGGATCTTGGACTTGACTATTGGATCGACTACTGATGTTAGTGCTTATTCTTATGAACTCATTTTATCAAGATAGTTTTTGTGTTCTTGTGTGAATTAAGACTTATTAAATAGCTCTAATAAAGAAATTTTATGGTGTATTCATCATTTAAAGGAAAGATTTAAAAATTATATCCATCTTTAATAACTTATTTCAATTTTAAGTTATATACTGGGTAAGTTATATTTTTGATTATTTTAAAACATTACAATAGATATATATATTGAGATGATTTTTCCCAATACCAAATTTTATTTAAAAGTTTTTATTTGTAAATTTTCTTTAATTACTTAGGGTAGGGTTCAAACAAAATTTATTATAATTTTTATATTGAAATTTAAATAATACCAAACAAACTTATCTACCTAAACTGATACCTATCTACCTTATCTATTCTTAATTAATTACCTAACTATCTTAACTAACCTTAATTACCGCTTATTGTCCTTTAATTTCCTATATTCTTCTTCTCACTTCTTGTATGAACACCAGATTACCATCATCTTCTCTAAATGTCTACTTTCCAACAGTTTTATCTTCCAATTCCTTTTTTATTTGCGTACTTTAGTTTTAATCAGTTTATCTTTTTATTATTTATTTTCTGAATACATTTACTTTTCAAGTAAATATTAATATTAACTTTCTTTTCTCTTCTTAAATCTCCTACTGAAATGTCAATAATAATTCTCTCTCCATAAACTGCAACCGCTTTACTATTTAAATAAACTTCTGTAACTGGGTTCTTTTTATTTATTATTGATTAAATTGATTCTTCTAGACTTTTTACTTTTGAAATTATCTGTTTCAACTCTTTGACCTTTTTAATTCGACTTTTACTTTTTTATAAATTATAATTTTCAACCTGTTTAACTTTTTTTTTTAAAAAATCATTTTATTCTTCTCGTGACTTTTTCCACCAACTAACTGTCAAACTTCTCTCTCCTGGCAACCCAACTTCTTACTCACTTTCACTTACACTACTTAACTATCCTTAACCTAATACACGTGTTGTTTACATTACATAAATTTTTTTTAATCTAACCTAATAAAAATTAACTTTGACATTTACTTCAAATTTTGACATTTCTCTGAAAATAAACAATAAAATATTAAATTAAAATAAATTTTGAAATGACCCTTAAAAATACCTTTTCAATTCCCCCCAATTAAAATTTTGCATAAATTTAAATTTTATTTTGAATTTATGAAAATTTAAATTCCTTATTAAATATTTTTTTTAATTTACTTTTTTTTTGTATATCCCAATATCTATTTCCCTTCTTGTTAATCTCCTCATCCACTAAATTAAAAAAAAATCCTTCTACCTATTCAAAATCTTATCATGAAAATTCTGTTATCTAATTTAAAATACTACCTACTCTAAAAATCCCTTACATTTTATAACTACTACCTCCCCCCTACTCATTGAAAAGTCTGATTGTTTCTTCACCTTTTTCCAATTCTTCTCTATTAAAATTTTTATGGTTTTTATTGTTTTAATTTTAATGAATATTTGATTAACTTTTTCTTTGGCTTTTTTTATTATTTTTGTCATTTTTGTTTCTTCCACATGTATAGTGGTAATTAAATTTTCCTTGCTCTTGCTTTCATAAATATCATATTTATTAGAATTAACTTCTTCTTTGTCTTCATTTTCTGGTACATTTTTATAAACTTTTCTATCATCTGCAATATTAATTTGAATTATTTTAATTGTTTCATTTTTCTCTGTTTCAACTTCTTTATATCTTACTTCTGCATTTTCCTCTTCCTCAAATTCTTTTTCTTCTACATTAAATTTCTCCATACTCTCTTCTTGTTTTTCACCCTGTTCCTTCAAATTTCCAATGTCTTTATCCATATTTTCTTCTATTCTTTGAATGTTTTTATTTGTCTTGATTATCTCCTTGCCCAAATTTGTGATCTTTTCTGTATTTTCTTTTATCTTCTTAGTGTTCTCTGCTACTTCCAACTTAAGTTCTTTTCCATTTTTCTTTAAATTATCCATTTCTGTAGACTGTTGATTTTCCACCTCCATCAATCTTCCTATCATTTCATTTCTCACTTCTTTTGTCTTTTTAATTTTTTGTTTAACTCCTTCGATTTCCTTTTTAACTTCTTTGTTTTCATGTTTTATTTGTCGTATTTCTTCCATGCCTATGTTCAATTCTGTCGTCAACTCGGTAAACTTCTTTTCTACATCTAAAAATTTCTTATCCAGTTTCTCCTCTAATTTCCTGTTTAATTTCTCATTATTTTCATCCAAATTCTTCTTCATTTCTTCTTTATTTTCATCAAATTTTCTATCCAATTTTTTATTCAAATCCATCAACATTTCCCTTAACCAATTATCACTCCTTGCCATTTCTTGTCTTCTATCGGTCTCCTGTTCTCTCGTTTTACTCTTTCCACATCTTTCAAACATTCCTACTTCACCCTGTTCATCTCCATCTCCTTCTATATCCTGTCCTTGTATAAAATGCTCTTCTATAAAATCTCCGGCATCTCTATTCCTTTCCTCGTCAACCTGTACCTCTGAATCCATTCTTTCCCTCTGCTCCTCAATCTGTCCTTCTTGCATTTCCCCTACTTGTTTTCCATCCCTAAGTTTCATTCTTCTTTCTTCCATTTTTTTTTATTCTTATTTATTTATTCAAATTTATTCAAATTTTTATCGAGACCCTTTTATTCAGAGTCCCTACTCGGGCGCCAATTGAGATATTTTTACTCAATACCAAATTTTATTTAAAAGTTTTTTATTTGTAAATTTTCTTTAATTACTTAGGGTAGGGTTCAAACAAATTTTATTTTAAATTTTTTTTTTATTAAATTGAATTTTGAATAATCAACCAAATGAAATTTTGTCAAGTGATGTCTAACTAATTATTTCCTATCTATTCTTAACTAATTTCTATCTACCTAATCCCTAGCTGCTACCTATCTACCTTATCTAGTCTTAACTAATTACCTATCTATTCTTAACTAATTACTTAATTACCACAGTGTCCTTTTTATTGTCTTATCTGTCCAATATTCTCTCTTTAAACTTCTTATGATGTATACCATATAACTGGTCACCTTTTTCCACTTTTATATTATGTTTTTTTTATGTTATTTATTTTTTATACTTCTTTTTTCTTCTACTTTACCAAATATAATAAACCTTTTCTTATTGCCTTTTATAATGGTTAATAATGAATAAAAACATTTCTACTTCAATTCTCCTTGACTCTTTTACACAAAACTCTTAATGCTCTTCTATTTTAACTATTTTTTACAATTGCATATCTTCTTTTACCATTAATTAAAACGTTTTCGTTTCGATTTAAACATAAATGATCATTATTTCAACGTTTCTGGACTTGTTTTTACAAAAGTTCTATCTTAATTCTTTTGACTTTTTCCACCAACTAACTGTCAAACTTCTCTCTCCTGACAACCCAACTTCTTACTCACTTTCACTTACACTACTTAACTATCCTTAACCTAATACACGTGTTGTTTACATTACATAAATTTTTTTTTAATCTAACCTAATAAAAATTAACTTTGACATTTACTTCAAATTTTGACATTTCTCTGAAAATAAACAATAAAATATTAAATTAAAATAAATTTTGAAATGACCCTTAAAAATACCTTTTCAATATATAGGGTGATTGATTAGTGTGAGGAAGCTCAGTAGATCTGTTATAGTAAAATTTACAAAAAAAAGTTATTAACAAAAGTTGTAGGCAGCTTTAAACTCCACATTTTAAAATTAGTTACAATCTTACAGGGTGTTCCATAAGATGGTGGCATACCAAACTTATGTTTTTTTAAATGGAACACCCTGTATTTTATTTTAAATTTGAAATCTGCTTAACTTCCACATCACAACAATGTAAAGTTTTATTATGTTATACTGGGTATTTAAAAAGTTATAACCAATATTACCTGAAAAATCGTATCAAGTTTAACCCCTGTATAATTAAAAAGGAGTATAGGAACATTGATCTATTGCAACCATAGTTTTTTAATAATTGTTAAAAATTATAAAACATATTCGTTTTCATAATATTCGTTAAATCAAATACAGGGTAAGTCAAAATGCTAGTACATTATTTTCTTGGTAATTTTAAATGGAACACCCTGTATTTTATATCACTATCGAAAAGTACTAATATCATACTTCAAATTTTATAAAGTACTCCCTATACCTAAAGTTATCAGTTTTCTAGATATTTTTATTTTTCCATCAAAGTATTGATTTGGTAGATATTTTAACGTTTACCAATAATTATTGTGAGTTGGCCATGATTGGTTTGTCAGAAACTAACAATTTGACATTATTGTTTATTAATTTAGTAATAGCGTTACAGAAAAGAAAACAATTTATTTCAAATAAATTTTATATAAAATAACCGACTGAAAATTAAGAAAAAAAAAATTAACAACAGAGAAAAATAAAAAACAACAGTAATTTTAACTTATCTTACTCAAGTAAGATGTTCAAAATGACCTCCTAAAACATTTATGCATGCTTGAAAGCGGTCATTGAAAGAGTTGCTTACATTATTAAGTATTTGTAAAGAAATATTTTGAAATGCAATTCGGATTCTATCTTTTATATCATCCCTTGTTGTTGGAGGTATTTTATACACTTCGTTCTTAACGTAACCCCAAAAAAATGAGTCCATTTTATTGAAATCTGGTGACCTTGGGGCCACCTGACCGGTCCATCCCTTCCGATCCATCTTTCTCCAAACTGATCATTAAGTTCACCACGTACTGATTCGTTGTGGTGCGCAGGAGCACCGTCATGTAGAAACCACATTTGTTCACGTATATTAAGTGGAACCTCTTCTAATAATATCGGTAACTGATTTACGATAAAATCTAAATAAATCTCACCATTTAAGTTATCTTCAAAAAAATATGGACCTATTACATAGTTACCGACGATACCTCCCCACACATTTAGAGACCAAAATCATCATTGTTTAATTCTTGATGCTTTTGAATATGATAAGGGTGCATCTTGTTTTTAGATAGAATGTTTTGAACAGAGTAGTAACTAAGTTCTTGTTCATGGGAAATGCTCCTTATACTTGTGTGTGGGTTTTCTGTAACTGCCATCAACACACTCATTTCGTTTTCCTCTGTCACACTCGGTTTTTTTCGTTCATGTTTTTCATATTTCACTGAACCAGTGCGGTTAAATCGATCTTTCAATTTTTCAAATGTATCTTGTCTAGGTTGCCGCCTATCTGGAAACCGTTCTTGATAAATTCTAGCGGAGAGTAATGAATTTTTATTGCATTCCCCCAAAATCGAGATCATATCTACCAATTCATTAGTAGTAAATTTCATTATTTCTAATTTAAATTAAATTGATATTGTTGCTAATTTACGGTGTACCACAATACTGAATTAATAAACAATAATGTCAAACTGTCAGTTTCTGACAAACCAATCATGGCCAACTCACAATAATTATTGGTAAACGTTAAAATATCTACCAAATCAATACTTTGATGGAAAAATAAAAATATCTAGAAAACTGATAACTTTAGGTATAGGGAGTACTTCATAAAATTTGAAGAATGATATTAGTACTTTTCGATACTTTTCCATTTAAAATTACCAAGAAAATAATGTACTAGCATTTTGACTTACCCTGTATTTGATTTAACGAATATTATGAAAACGAATATGTTTTATAATTTTTAACAATTATTAAAAAACTATGGTTGCAATAGATCAATGTTCCTATACTCCTTTTTAATTATACAGGGGGTTAAACTTGATACGATTTTCAGGTAATATTGGTTATAACTTTTAAATACCCAGTATAACATAATAAAACTTTACATTGTTGTGATGTGGAAGTTAAGCAGATTTCAAATTTAAAATAAAATACAGGGTGTTCCATTTAAAAAAACATAAGTTTGGTATGCCACCATCTTATGGAACACCCTGTAAGATTGTAACTAATTTTAAAATGTGGAGTTTAAAGCTGCCTACAACTTTTGTTAATAACTTTTTTTGTAAATTTTACTATAACAGATCTACTGAGCTTCCTCACACTAATCAATCACCCTGTAAATATATATATATATATATATATATATATATATATATATATATATTGTAATGATTCAAAATAATAATAATAATAATAACTTACCAAAATATAATTAAGATTGTGATAAATAATTAAGAAAAAAGGATATAAGTTTGAAGTTTTTTCTTTTGTATGATTAATTTACCATAAAACTTTTTTGTTGGAACTACACAATAAATCTTAATAGACACACACACAAAATTGACTTGATAAAGGATGAGTCCTTATAAAGAAACACTAACATCAGGAGTCGATTCAATAACTAAGTCCATTATTCTATGATGTACAAGCTAAAAATAAAAAGAAAAATTAACATTAGTATATGACAATACTGAATAATAATAATTTAATATTAGCTACATGAGACAAATTCTAATAGTTATATAAAGTAAAATTAGTTTAATTAAAATATCAATAGCATAAAACTAAAGTTAATATAATGATAAGTATGATAATATTTTAATAATTAGTTATTAGATAAAAACAAATAAGTATAGTTGATTATAAAACACTATTTAGAGTAGAAAAATATCCAAACATATTTAATTAATTTTATGATTTAAACTTAATAAACAAACATTAGTAATAAGAAACAAAATAAGTATTATTATAGAATAAAATTATAACCAAATAAATAATGTTACTTACCAAAACAATATGAGACTTCATTTTAAGCATCAAAGTAATGATTCCATATATTTAATGTATCAGGTGATAATGTAAACTTGATATAATTCATGATTTGATGCAGGATATTATCTTGAAAGAATCTAAAAGATTCTTTATCAATGTCCGCCATTGTATAGCTCCAGTAAATTGTTAATTTAGTAAGGAAAACTGGGATTAAAAATTAAAAAAAGTTATTTTTGTAATACTATAAGTTATATAATTTCATTATACATCAATTAGAAACTTAGAAAATCTCAAATAAAAAATTTAATTTTTAAAAAATTCATTAAATTAAGGTTAAAAAAAACAAAAGACTTTCGAAAAATACGCCATTGTTATAACTTCCGGCGTGAGCATATAAAAAGCCAGAAAAATTTAAGAAAAAGGTCATTCTAATTTCACCTGTAAGCCGATCCACGCTTGATTGTTTTTAAAATTACTGCTAATTAATGGCTGACTTTCTGTTAAAATTAAAAATGACCGCACAATAACTTATGTAAAAGTAATGTGAATTTATAACCATTGGACAACTGGAAACTGGATATTTTAATAAAAAATCTATCAGCAAGAATTAAAATAAATTTTTTTTTATACTAACCTGCACTAATAAATTTGGATATTTGGAGAAGTGGTTAAAAAGTTTTCCATTTCTGAGAAGCCGAGAACGAGATAATAATTTCTGGGACAATTCCATTTCAATCCACCCAAGGAAGTGCTTTATACGGTTTGTGTTTACTATAACTTATTGTAACCATAATCACTTTCAAAATACTTATAAACTTATTGTAAATGATAACTCTCAATATCCATTAAAAATTTTTTCAACACAGCTTGATTTGAATATAAAATTTCTATACAATGTTTTGATAACGGCTAACAAGCACACAATAGCATCTGTTCTATGCGAGTATAACCGAAATAATTTCATAGTTCAAATCTACATGCGCATAACTAGTTTATTCAGATTTGTAACGTAAGATAGGTAAAGGGTACGTTATATAAATATAATAACAATTACATTAATTTAAATAATTTTATCAATCATTATCAATTGTAATTTATTACAATATATTGTATATGCATATATATATTGTATATGTATATATGTATATTGTATATGAATCCTGTGCGGATTACAATATGACCAATATCGAGAATTATGCCTATTCACAAACTATTTAAGAGTGTATGGCCCTAGACGAACTGTTTCTCCTGCAGGGCAAGTGTAAGAGGGGAGGAAGCACTAAGGCGGGGCTTAAATCAACGTGGTCTAATGAAAGATAAGTGTAGATATTATACAATTATTTAGGGGTTTGCAAATATTTATTGCTGTAGGTTGTAATTTTATTTAGATTCTAGATAGTTTAACTTCGTTCGGTCGGAACATTTGCTTTTTTTTACCTGTAACGTTTTGTTATATAATAAACAACCAATATTTAGTTTTTAATATATTAGATTAATACAAATAGAACTTTTTTTTTATTTTAAATAGTGTTTGTTTAAATTTTTATATAGTGTAGAATATTTTACGATGGAGACAAAAAAAAATCGCGGAAAAGCAAAGATGAGCCTAAGTGTAAAACGCCTCAGCATAAAAAAGAGAATGAAACGTATAAGGTAAGTGTTGTTTTGGATGAAATAATTATTTTTTAAACCAAAGGAAAAATCCAAAGTCAATGTCACAGAATTTAATATAATTTGGTGACAAAAAATATAGTTACTATTTTCGGCCTAACAAGGAAAAACAAACAACACATTAACATAAATTAAAAAGGAAGAAAGTTTATGATTAATTAGATGTAATTTTTGGAATGGATGGAATCTACCCTTTATATAAACCTTTTTGTATACCATTAGGTATTTTATTTTTAAAAATTCCATCTAATTAGTTTTCTTCCTTTCTTTTCAATTTATTTTAATGTGTTGTTTGTTTTTCTTGCCTATTTACAATTTTTTCCTTGTCTTGACATATATTTATTTTAATTATAATTAATTTTTTAAACACCTTTCTTTGCTTGTAAGTGTTGTTTAAGTATATTCATCTACTTAAATTTTTATATTAATTTTTAAGGTATGTTTTCTTTTTTTGTAATAATTTTTACGTTTACACATCTGTTTTTTATAGCCTGATGATGGCCTCCTTGTTAGGCCGAAACTAGTAACTATACGTGTTTTACCACCACATTACAATAAAATTCTGTGGCAGTGAGTGTCAAAGACTATACGTATTTGTACTTTGAACTAATTCACACATAAATATATTAATTATAGCAACAAATAAATAGAATGGCCAAAAAAATATAATAAAAGCCAATTAAAAATTCAATATTTAAAAACCTATTATTTACAATTTAAACAATAATTTGAAGTGTTTTCTACTATGTAATACATTTTGTAAAAAATTCATATTTTCATTTTTTTATAAATTTCAGTGAATTTTTCACGTCAAATTAAAAAAAAACAAATAAATAAAAACATTGAATTACTATTATATTTTCTTTTTTATTATTGCAGATCCACAAAGGCATTATCCGAAAATAAAGAAAATGAATACATACGATTGCAGGATATATCTGATTAGGTTGTAGCATGTTCGTCAAAATCAGAAAAAAAATTTGAAATAACTACGGAAGGCAAAACTATAAAATTGGAAGAGACATTTACTTTGGAAGGGAGAAGAATAGTAGATGTGAGTCACTTTCTTGATGAAATCAAAAATATTTTGCATCCAGATAATCATGATCCTGGAAACGAATGTACCATATTCAATATTATTATTATCGGTGAACGTCGTTCTGGATTTGCATCCACTTTAAAAGTAAAATGTACTATGTGCAATAAAAAATATGATGTCCAGACTATCTTTGATCCCCTCGGAATAAATGAACAAGCAGCTCTGGGTATCATGTCAGTCGGATTAGGATTTAACCATCTCGAGAAAGTAGCTTCTGCATTAGAAATTCCATATGGTTCTCATCGAACTTACGATAAATTCAACAATGTTGTTTGTGATAAGTTGGATAAAAAGTCACATGAAACAATGGTTGAAGCACTTGAAGAAGAAAAAAAAATTGCGGTTAATAATGGAGATGTAATTAAAGGAGTGCCATTTATTACGATAAAATGTGATGGGTTTTGGGCCAAACGGTCTTATAAAAGAAACTACACCGCATTATCTGGATGTGGAGTAGTAATAGGCGCTAAAACAAATAAAGTAATTGGCATGGATGTCAGAAACAAATATTGCTTAATATGTAAAAAATCCGAAAACAGTTGTGTAAAACAAAACCTCATTCCTGTTTTAAAAATTGGATACTTTCATCTAGTTCTATGGAGACCGATATAATTGGAAATTTATTCCAAGAAAGTTTAGAAAAACATGGAGTTATATTTAAAACGATGATAGCAGATGGAGATAGTTCGTGCTATCAGAATATTCTAAATCGCAATCCATATAGAGAATTTCAAACAAAGGTGGAGAAAATTGAGTGTAAAAATCACCTTTTAAGAAATTACATAAATAAATTAGGGGATATTTGTAGAAAGACAGAGGCCGGTCCAGGAATTCTAAGAAAAAAAATTAAGGTACAGTTGACAGAAGCAAACATGAACCCTGGGTGGGCGTGTCCTTGTCGCTGTAGTTGTATTTTCATCTCACTTATGCAGCCACTAAAATTGATATTATCGTTAACATTGGCTCGTGATTGGCTGATTGTGATAACCTTGAAATTAGTTGGCATATTTTCCGCGGACCATGTTTGCTTCTGTCGACTGTAATATATAATTGAATTGTTTTTAGCATCTTTTTTATGTAATCGTAAAGTATGGATTTAAAATCCGCCCCTTTTTTATTTTATGAAAGTACTGTATATTTGCACATTTTATTGACATTGTATTATATATTTTAGGATAATCTTCTGCGATTTAGATCATCTGTAACTAAGGCTGTCGCATACAGAGTAAATGAAAATGTATCTTTTCAAGAAAAGATAAAAAATTTGCGAAATGACATTATGAATGGACCTAGTCACATTTTTGGAGAACACAAAAATTGTTCTGGTTACTTTTGTAACGAAAATTATAACGAAAAATCTGTATTATCCGACATGAAATTAACAGGTAAATATGACTGGAGTGCGTAAATTATCTCGAGAACAATTTATAAACATCGGTTCTCGCAATTCTTGGTATTGCTTTGCCTAATAAATAACAGGTATTTATACAAAAAAGTGTAGTCGTTATTTACCTATTAGGGCCTTAATAGATACTTCAATTTAATAATTTTTTAGAAGGATCATTACGTTATCTTAGATTTCCATAAAACTATTTTTATAAATAATACCATTAATTTTCTGAATGTCTACCTGTTTTACCCAGGTGAGGTATAAAAGGGATTGGATTCTAATATTTTACATGAATAAGATTTATTAAATAAAGTATAACGAGTACTCAGAAGTAACAATAATCAACAATACTACAATGTAATCAAAGTAAAGAATATTATAAATTTTAACCAAGTATTAATGAGTACTGAGAAGTACTTTAATTGAATTTAAAGATGTTCAAAAATCAAAAAATATCACAATCGCAAATAATAAACCTTAAAACAAAAGAAAATAAGTCTAGTTTAAAAATGTCCAAAAACACCAAAACTACCAGTTTCACAATAACAAGCACAACGTTTAGTAAGCTTGCTGATATAAGTAAATAAAAATTTAAATAAAATAAACAAAAACAATGTAATCTTCCCCGATAATAATTTTTAAAAAATGCTAAAATAACACACAGCCTTATAACTGCTACCAAAAGTATCATTAGTGTTACTTCACACCTGCTGATTCTGCTCTCGGCACTTATTTAATCTTGCCATTTAAATAACCAACCCTTGTCTAGTACATAATCATGTTCACGAGATAATCAACCAGCTCTAAATAATATAAGAATCATTTAAAAAATTAAATAACATTTTTATTTTTTTAGCCTAATATGATGTTATGATGAAGCCAGTGAGATACCTTGCGTCACATTCAGAAAGTTTGTTACATTACTTGGATACAAACACTGTTGAACAATTTAACTCTTTAATATGTAAATATATAGGAGGAAAAAGAATTAATTATTGTTCGAGGCGGTCATTTCAAGCTAGATGCCATGCTGCAGTTTTGCAGTGGAACACAAAAAAAATTGTTTCGACCATATCTGAATCTAGACCAGTAATAACAAAAAAAAATTGAAGAACGCTATTCACGCCCGCGCCAAAAATACATCAGTAGTCGAAAGAGAACATGGAAAAAAAAAACAGCGAAGACTATGGTGAATCTTGTAAGAAACCAGATCTAAACGACACCGACTTGGAAGCATTTAAAAAAGATTATGTAAACGATAATTACGTGAAGAACCAGGAAGAACTGGAAAAAATCGAGATTCTCACAAGAAGCCAAAATGAATCGAAATTATGGCACGAAGAAAGAAAAAAAAAGAATAACTGCATCACTATTTGGAAGTGTTTGTAAGTTATTACCAGCAACAGGAAGAAAACGCTTGGTAGAAAAAATAATATATCCGAGGACCATATCTACTCCTGCTATTTTGCACGGAAGGTAATATGAAAGTAGGGCCATTGTGGAAAAACACAATTGGTTCTACCAAATTCAAGGCCAACTACAAATTACGGGTCACTCAAAATGCTTTTTTGGTGTTTGGATATTTCTCGGAATGAAAGTAGTGATAGATAACAAAAGATGACCATTTTTGGGAGAAAAAAATGAAACCAAATTTAGAACTGTTTTTTGAAAATTATCTTTTAAATGAATTAGTGGACCCCAGAAAAACCAGAAATATGGACATCCGTGATTAGTTTCTTTATAATTAAAATTTATCCAAAAATAATAAATAAAATATCGTTAAAATATAAATTTTTTTATCAAGTAATGTCATACATTAACCATATAGAATTGAATAATACTGACATATCAATGCAATAATATAACTTAATCGTTACGTCAAATTTTTTAAAATATCTGGAGGTGTTCAAGACATATCTTCTAAATCTGATTTACTCTTAGACATTTTTCTAATTATACCAGAGAATGTACATACCAAATAACTTACAAAATGACAAGTAAATTCACAAATTGTCAAATTTCACGTAACGATTGAGTAATATTATTCCATCGATCTGTCATTATTTTTCAATTATATAATAAAAATATTGTTCACATAAAATATATTTTAAATTTTTTGTATAAACTTATATAGATAGTTATGGATAAGTATAGTATTCAACACGTGTATTATGGCTATCACACATTATACGCTTGTTGAATAATATACGATTACACAACTTTTGTAATAGCGAAGATTCAAATAAAATTTAATTACATTTTATTCCAATATGTATGTTATTAAATATTTTTACTAATCGACCATCTTATTAATTTTTTCATCACCCATCATTTACTTAAAATTCCTATTTAAACAAATTTTTAGAATAAATAATACATAGGTATAAATGAATAGTGAAAAATGGTTACTATTATTATTTTAGTTTAGTTTAACTGTGCAGTTATTTATTGTTCTTGGTAAGATGAACTTCCAAAAAGTAGAGGTTAACACAATCAATTTCATTTCCATTATTCTTTTATTTTTCAAAGTCTGTAGGTATGAATTATAAATAACTGGATTTGACAGTTAGATAAATAATAGTGGTGTTGCTTACTATCTCAATGCCTACTACATGATTTTTTTGTGGGGTAACTTGAAAGACCGCCTTTATATACTAACTTAAATGATTTAAAAGGTAACATAAAACTAGTTCTTTGTCATATTTGACTGGAAAATCAAAGTTTAACTCATCATTATCTCCGGTGCCAGTCCTAGTAGATCAAATCAAATTTGTGTAATAATTTTGTACATGTTCTACAATTTATTATTTATTAGAACGAGTTGTCTGAATACTCAATAAAGTCAATTCAGTCAATCAAGTTGTCTTTAAAAAATAAACAATTATTTTACTTATACCAAGAAAAATGCTAAACAGATAACTTTATTGATAACTTCATTGATAATAAAAAAAACTTACCTGTGTTGTTGGTTGAAGCAACTGCAAATGTTTCGAGTATAATGATAATTAACCTGAAAAGTAGATACTACCAGTGCTGGCACAGTCTTTTCTTCAGCACTAATGAACTTGAGATACGTCAAGCAGTACTCATTCCAGAGAGAAAGGACTGGGAAGTAGGACCTCATAAAGCAGCGAATCTCAACTGCTACACTGATGGCTCTAAAACAGACACTCTGGAGTAGGAGCCGGAATATACGGGGGAAAACAGAGGATCACGATCACTCTGTACCTTGGAAGACATGCCACTGTCTTTTAGGCAGTCTGGGTGCCAGGCCATTCAGGAATAAAAGGCAATGAAAAAGCTGATGATTTAGCCAAGCAGGGAGCGACTGAGGTCATGATAGGGCGAGAACCTTTATGTGGAATTGCCAAATGCCTCGTTAAGAAGAGCATCCAACAATGAATAAACAATCAGGTGTTGCGCTGGTGGCATGAAACTCCAGGAATAAGGAACCGTCGGTCAAACTGTCACGCGACCTGCTATCTCAAAGTAGAGAAACGATGAGGATGATGGTGGGTATGCTGACCGGACATTGCAGGCTGAGAAAACATATGCACACAATCGGCCAAGCAGACGATAGGCTTTTGTAGGTTCTGCCAGGAAGAAGACGAAACTGCGGAGAACATACTCTCTAAGTGCGAAGGCCTAGCAAGGGTGTGGTTTCACCAATTCGGAGAAGAAAAACCGGCAGAGAGCTATGCAAAAGGGGTGGCGTCCAGGCTAATAGGTCTAATAAAAACGATAAAGCTGGATACCGTACTTTAAATATAGGGAGGACCACAATAGATCTGCAGTGGGACAGGACAAAAAAGCCACTCCGTCACTAATCTAATCTATTCTAATCTAGGGTGTGGATAAATAAACAAGGATGTTCTGCGGTGCTACATAGGTACTATTATAATATCTCGCGGACAATTAGTGGACAACAAATGAGAACTCCTGAGGTAAAAATGAATGATGGAATTGGGATAAATATGTGCCATCTGGGTAACTGGATGTATAAATATATATTTAATTAATACTTTCTTAAATGATATAAATTCTGGTGATATCATATAAGTAAAGAAACAGGAACGTTAAAATTTATTGAAGTATTTTATTACATGTTTTTTTAAATACATCCTGAGGTTTTACTTCTGGTCTAATTTCTTAAAGAAAAGTAGCAACTATGACAAAGTAGTTTTAATTTGTGCAAGGATAATAAAAAACTCTTCGTTTTAACAAAACTTCCAATATTTAAACGAAGAGTTTTTAAAGAACAATTAATAACTGCACAGTTAAACTAAACTTCCACTATTTATTTGAAAAATTCGCTTTAAAATCAATTACAGCTGTTTCGCTATCACTAGCATCGTCAGATTGACATATTTTAAAGCGAATTTTTCAAATAAATAGTGGAAGTTTAGTTTAACTGTGCAGTTATTAATTGTTCTTAGTAATATGAACTTCCAAAAAGTAGAGGTTAACACAATCAATTTCATTGAAGAGTTTTTTATTATCCTTAATAAGATGGACTTCCAAAAAGTAAGGGTTAGTACAATCAATTTAATTTGTGCACCTTACGTTTAATACTTGAAAAACAAAAATTAAAAGAACTATCAACTTAAAATGTAAGTTTACTTTAACTACCCACCAATGAACCTATTATTATAAGGGTTTTTAAATCTTAATCCAGTCCTTATATTGGAAAAAATGTTAAAGCAATCGCTATTGAGTAATTTTATTTGCGGTATATAGTAGCGATCTAATTGGATTGGATTCTTGGATAAACATTTACCAATCGATGCTAGGTCCTCGTAGTAGAGAATTCACTCAATTCTGTTTTATTGTTTATTTTTATTTTCTTTGAGATTTTGTCATTTTTTAAGAATCGAATACATTTTCTATTCCCGAAGTAACATTGTAATTACTTTTGAATCAATGTACTTATTGATAAATACAACTGGTGTAACATTTGGTGAAGTTTGTCTCTTTTTGGAAACTAGTGCAACAACTTGACTAATATTTACAGTCTGCCCATTTATTGAGGCAAATTTATTATCGCATATCATTTTTGGAATTAAAATAAGGAATAAACACTCACTTGATTGTCGCATTTCCCTACATGGCAAGAATGATACTCATAATAAAAATACAAATTTCTTTTTAATCTAAGTTTACTCATTCAAATTGTTTTGACTATGGAAACCAATAAGCAGGAAATTAAATTATTTATTTCTGTACACGATGACATTTGCAAGGTATTTAAAACATAATATTAAAATTTTTTGGCTCTACACCGGGTGAAAAAAATTATTTTATTTATGGGCAATAGCATTGATTGAGTATAACAAGATACGCCGATCCTATGCTTTAAAATGTTCATGATCTCTCACTATTTTTGTAAAAATGAGTTGCCGTAATGATGCGTCTCTAGCGCGAGAAACGAAAACTAGCCACTTTTGGCATCGTGTTGATGAGAAGACAACAGCAAATTGTAATCGGCATCGGTACGGTTTGAGATTATACCCATTTACAATATTCAGAAAACTCTTCTACCTATTGGTGGCGTTTATTTTGTACGGACAAAAATAAAATATGAATTGTACTGATTTTTGAAATTCTTTATTTTTGTTTGGTTTAATTGTTATAAATTTCCAACAATAGTTTAATAGGCATTCTATTGCAAATGTTTAATTTCCTTCAACAAAAAATAAATAAGTTCCTCACTACACCTTTACATTATATAAGCTTACAGGTAAAAAAGAAAAAGTTTTTTTATTAAGATATACAGGGTATATTATAAGTTTCCAGTCTGACCAAAGTTTTTTTGAAACCTCACCGTGAAATTTAAAAAAGAACGAAAATGAAATTAAAAATATTTAGTGTAAATTGTGACATTTTTAACAATCACTGTAATGTGGCAGTGAGTAAACGAAACGATTATCATTTAGTAGGGATTTGTTAGTAACTTCACAGAAAAAATTAAATTAACAATTAAAATAAGATTTTAATAAATTACTACTATAGTTTAGATTGTAGTAAAATCGCAATCGGTGCGGGTAATAAAACCGTCGGAACAAGTCATTTCAAGGGTGGGTACTTATTATTATTTTTAAGTAAAGACATTCGGATTACTGAAATATTTATTACGAATATTATTGAATGTCTATATTATTTTGGTGTATTCGGTTTTATTTTGTTTTATTAACATATGGAAAGTAGTAGTTTATGGATCGAACCGAGTAGACGTTGTTTTGAAGTGCTGTATTTAAATTATAGAAATTAGTGCAAAATAGGAAAGAACTGGTAGATAATATAGTTTTGTGCAAGTAGACTAACTACGGTCATTCTCGTTAGTACATTTTATGTGGTTATTTCATAATAGAAGGAACGAGAAATAGAAGAAATTTAGTCAAATATGATGATGAACTACACACATTAATTAAATCAATAGTAACAACCTTGTGTACGTCTGAAGAGTTTATTGGTGAAATTACCAAAAAGATAGCTGAGGGTATTAATGAAAAGTTAAAGGAAGATATACAAAAGATTAAGGAGGAAAATATCGTTGTTAAAACAAAATTAGAACAGAAAAATGAAGTTATTCGAGAACTAATGGAGAAGCAGGAAAGGTATGAAGAAACGATTAGAAATCGTAATATTTTATTTTACGGAGTGGCCGAAAACAAGGAAAAAAATTGTAGACAATTAATGAAGGATATATTTGCTGGGAATATGAATTTGGAAATACAAGAAAATACTATTGAAGCTTGTTTTAGAATCGGTATACATACAAACAGGCCTAGACCTATGCTTATAAAATTTTCATTCACAAGTTGTAAAAAGTTAGTTTACAGTAATAAAAAATTATTAAAGACAACCAATATTAACACCTACAAAAGTAAAACTTTTAAAATCAGTTCTGCAGAAGGTTGAAAAAAATGAAAAAGTGTGGA
Organism: Ophraella communa; assembly: GCA_035357415.1. Taxonomy (NCBI): domain Eukaryota; kingdom Metazoa; phylum Arthropoda; class Insecta; order Coleoptera; family Chrysomelidae; genus Ophraella; species Ophraella communa. Next base: position 20,522,345 of record CM068994.1, on the reverse strand, counting down.
CAAAATACGGTAATGTTTTTGTTAAATTTAATAATTTGAGTAAATAGTAAAGATAACTAAGATGGATGACATTAAAATAGGTATAATATATTATTGATCCCTTTTGATTTTATTTTTCCTTTTAGTTATTTTTTTTTATTATTTTTTTGTTAAGTTGGTAATAATATAGGTACATAATATATTCCTATGGTTTGTATTATTTGTACAAAATATTTTTTTAAATAGTGTTTTGCATATTTTATTTATATTTTATGTGGATTATACAGAACTCTAACAATTGTATGTGCAATTGGTATACACCTTAGGGTATCGATTAAAAATAATATTATTTATTTTATTTTAATAAACTTATTTACAGTTTTTGTAAACATTTTTTGGTAATTAACAATACTTGTTTAAAAATGCGCTTTTTGCGGTTGGGTTTTGCCAATGCTAGATCGCTATTACCTTCAATACGGGATGTAAGACATTATTCTCAAGAATAATTTTGATGTATTTTTAATATGTGAATCGTGGTTATAGTATAGATGATTTAGCTTTGACTCTCAATGGGTTCTGTTTATTTCGAGCTGACAGAAACTGTAATGGCAAGGGAGTTTGTATTTACGTTAGAGATACATTACGCAGCGAAATAATTGTGAATGATGATTATGTTTGGGAGCAACTATGGATTAAGCTAACTATCAATAAAGGAAATAACTATCAATAGGAGTTATTTATAAACCACATGAAAAAAACACAAGCGTCTTTTTAAATGAATTTGAGGATAGTATTGTTCCTGTACATGCAACTGTTGATGAGCTGATATGTATGGGTGATTTTAATCTGAATTTATTAGACTTTTATAACTTAAATGTAAAAAAAATGAATTGCATTCTTGAACAACTTAATTTAGTACAGAAAATTAATGAACCTACCAGAGTTGTTATTCTGTCATTTTAAAATTGATAGTAACGTTAAAACTCAAAAGTTCGTTAGTTACAGAAGTTTAAAAAATTTTAATGAGACATCCTTTCAAAATGATTTATTCAATATAGAATTTTTTAGAATTGTTGATTTAACCACAGTGGATAAAAAATTATCATACTTAGTACTCTGATTCATCTCTTTAATAGACATGCTCCCATTATCACATCAAGAGTAACTAAGCCAAAAGCAGGATGGTTAACTTTTTCTATTAAGGTGATGATGACAGAGAGAGACAAAGGTTTAAGTAAATAAAAACGAACTAGATCTGAAGTTGATTTCCGGAGATACAAACAGCTGCGCAATTTTATATTTCACTCTATTCAAAGAGAAAAGCGGGCATATTTTATTAAACAATTCAGTAATATCAATCCCAAAACTATATGGCGTACTCTAAAATATAATAAATTTTTACCCGAAAAAAAATTAATTTACCAACTGATCTAAATAATTCATATGAAATTAATAAACTTTTTATTGAATCTATTCCGCAGATTGAGCCATCAGAAGTTATTAAAATTTTTTATAAATCAAATAAACGTGTAGAATGTACTTTTGAGTTTCTTGAAGTAAATGATTTCTTTGTCTATAAACACTTGCTTAAATTGTGTTGTACGCATATAATATCTTATATAACTCACTTAGTTAATTGTTGTATAAATGACTGTGTTTTCCAACTTTATGGAAAAAATCAATAATCAAGGTTTTGCCCAAAAAGCAAAATCCTGTTGAATTTAAAGATTTACGCTGTATAAATATACTGCCCACCTTGTCTAAAATTTTAGAAAGAACCTTGGAAGCACAAATTAAAGATTATTTATATAAAAATGATTTGCTCCCTTCTATTTAATCTGGTTTTCGTAAAGGATACAGTTGTACTACGGCATCACTTCATATAACTGATGATATTTTACAGGCAGCAGATCAGGGTGCATGCTCAATATTGGTATTATTAGATTTTAGTCGAGCATTTGATACCATATGATTAGCATATTAAAATATATAGGATGTTCTAACAGTACTTGCTCTTTAATGGAAAGTTTTCTTAAATCTAGACAACTTCGCCCTGAACATTAGATTTATTTAACAATGTAGTTTTTTTTGGAAATAAAAGACGATTTATTATTATTATTATCAAAAGACTTATGCACTTACTCAGCTTTCGCTGGTAATATATACCTATCCCGAGCGTAAACGCAAATGGGATTAGGCTCAAAATTTACATATTTAAAAATTTCCGAACAGTGTGCCATGTGTTTAAAATTGCCGCTTTTTGCAAGTCAAGTCAGCTGGTTGTGCCTGCGTAAATAATCCGTGTTGGCTATGGTTGAACATCCTGATGTGATGTGTTGTATGGTTTCCGACGTTTGTTGGCACCGTCTACACTTGTCCGATGTAATAGTTTGGACCCTGATAACAAATTTTTTGTAGTTGTTCGTATTAATTACTTGATCCTAAATGGCCATCATAAATCCTTCAGTCTTTGGGACCAAGGTACCGTCAGCAAGCCACCTATTTGATGCTATTTTGTCAATGTGTGGTTGGTTAAGGTTGTGATGATGTCGACCATGTAGAGCTTTTTGGGCCCATTTTACTTGTTTGTCAGCATCTGTTGTTATTTCCAAATTCATATCAGGGTCTGCTAAATTTAGAGGCAAGTATTTCTTATCTGCTTCTATGACAGATTTATGTGAATTCAATGACAGTGACTTGGTAAAAAAGAAGTCTCGTAATTTATTTATCTGTTTTTTATGTAGATTTGTTATGTCGCATAAAGCTCTTCCTCCCTCCTTTCTCGGTAGTGTTGTTCTAAGCACTGACGATGTTGGATGGTGATACCTGTACTTGGTCATCATGGTCCTTGTTGTCCTCTGAATATCTTCCAATTCAGTTTTTGTACATCTTAGAATATATACTGCCATTGAGCATGGTAGACAGTTTGATTGTGTTTTCAATGTTATTAATTTCGCACAAATTGTCTGATAGTAATGGTTTTATGTTGTGTTTCTTACGCTTAACGTTATATAATGGACACTGACATATTATATGTTCCACGGTAAGGTTTCTGCTACAGCGGTTACATTGTGGTGCCAATTCCACTTTTAAAATATATTCATGCGTTAGTCCCGTATGACCTATGTGAAGTCGATGAATCTTAACCATTTTTTCTCTATTTAATGACTTTATTGAAAATATATTATGCACAGAATTCTTTATATTTACAAGTTGTGTGCTGACATTTATCCATCGTTGTTGCCATTCTTCTGCAATGTTTTTCTTTAGGTACGTTTTTGCATCATAAGATACTATCATATCCACATCTCTATCTATTTTTTCGGCAGCTTGTCGTGCAGCCATATCTGCTGCTTGCCGGAATACTTGCATGGCTGGGAATCCAAATAAAAGGGACTGAGACCTTATTATCACTCAGGTATTTTACAAGTGATGTACACACATTAGTTAGAGGGTCCCTAGAATTTATATTGGACATATTTGTAATGGCACTCAAACAATCACAGACAATGAGGAATTTTTTCTCTTTTATAGTAAACGTACAATAAAGAAGTGCTTGCCAGAGGGCATACTGCTCAGCAAATTTAGCAGATGTCATGGAATTAAGTGACCAATCGTGTACCTTTCCTCTCACAACTATAGCAGATCCTACGCCTTTGTCTGTCTTTGACCCATCCGTGTAGATTGTTTCATGATCTGGAACTATATTCCTGGACATAGATGTTACTGGGAGTACTTTTTTTTTTCTTAGATGTAATAGGTCTTGTCTAAAATTCAATTCCGGTATTAACCATGGTGGTATCTCTTTTATTCCATCATATACAGTGGGGGGTAATATAATATTCTTCTTTTGAATATGTTTAGAAAATCTTACTACTGCTGGACTGGTCATTGTAGGTCGATTTTAATATTGCTGATAATTTTCCAATAATAAAGCATTATTGATATGGTTCTGCGAAGACTTAATTTTCACCATGTAACTTGTTAATAAAAATTTTCTTCTAATCGAAAGAAGTGTCAGTCCAGACTCGCAATAAAGGCTTTCGGATCGAGTGGTTGGAAAAGTTCCTATACAATAACGGATGGCTACATTATAAATATTGTCTAGAGTAGCTAAGTTTGATTTACTAGCTGAAGAGTATGCAATACAACCATAATCAATGCGTGATAGTATCAATGTCTGATATATTTTAATTAATGCTTCAGGTTGGGATCCCCACTTAGTTAATAAATAGGATGAAAGCTGCTGAAGCTCTTTGAGGAGCTTGTGTGCGGTTTTAATATAAACAATACAAAATATAAATCTAATATAAATAGTTAAAATTACACAATAAATATTTATATATACATTATTAAAATTACAATTTATTAAAGGAATTTTGTAAATAAGTAGAAAATATATTCAATAGTTATCAAATATTACTTATTATGTCAATACTTAGGTTTCAAATAAATTCCTAATTTCTGCACGATTTACTAATATAAAGAGTTTCAAGTTCCTTTTAAATACGGCAAAAGAAGTTTCACGTTTTAGGTTCTGGGGAAGTATATTAAATAATCTAAGTGCAAGGTAAGAATAGCTTTTTTGTCCAATACATTTTTGCACTAAAGGTAGTACATATTTATTTTTTTGTCCCGTTTCGTATTTATGTTGTTGTGATTTTAAATCTGTTACATTCAGATATTGTTTTAATCCTAACTGTACTGAATAGAGATTCCTTATATCCAGCAGTCCTGATTCACCATATAGCAAATCACTAGGATATCGATGGTTTTTTTTAGTAATAGTTTTAGATATCTTTTTTGGGAAACTAATGGTTTCAAATAGCTCTTCGATAATCCTCCCCACCGATAATACCATAATTGAGGTGTGGTTCGACGAGACTGTGATATAAAATTTTTTTTTGTTTTTCACCTACAAAATCTATAATTTGTTTAAATTTGTAACATACACATCTTAGCTTTTTTGTTAAATATTCCATGTGATAATTCCATTTTAAATGACAGTCGAACATAATGCCTAGGTATTTTATTGTTTTTGCAGGCTTTATAATAAAATTATTGTATTATTGTATAATAAAATTATTGTGAATTGTTAAATTATACATTGGTAAAGAGGTTTCCTGGCTACTAAACGGTAAGTAGAACGTTTTATCAGAGTTTATTGACAATGATCTACTATCAAACCAACATTTTATGTTCCTTAAATCTTCCTCTATGAGTAGCTTTAAATTGTACCAGTCAACTGCTCTATATAAAATAACCGTGTCATCTGCGAAGCTAATTATCTTTCCCCTCGTCTTCTGCACAAATATGTTATTTAGATATATATATTAAATAGTATCGGCCCTAGTACCATTCCTTATGGTACTCCACATGTGATTATTTTTTCGCCACTTAAACTGCTAGGTAGTTTTTAAATAATTTCTGTGGCTTACCTACCCCTTATTCCCATTTCTTCTAGCGTTGACAAAAGTATGGTATGATCACCAGTATCAAAGGCTTTTCTTAAGTCTACAAAGACACCTATTGCTGGTGTACCTTTATCTAAGCATGCATTTATGTTATTTGTTAATGTAAATATTGCATCCTGTGTGTTTTTACCATCCCTAAATCCAAATTGTGAATTAGACAATAAATTGTATTTACTTAAGTAGTTATTCATTTTTTTAAATTATTTTTTCAAATATTTTGATAAAGGACGATAATAAAGATATTGGCCTGTAATTTGTTACGTTATCTTTTTCCCCATTTTTATAAATGGGTGTAACAACCGATTGTTTCAGTACGGAAGGAAAATAGCCTGTTTCTAAGCACTTGTTAAATATATATGTCAGAGGAGCGCTTATATAATCCGAAATACTTTTTAACGTTTCAGCTTTTACGCCATCTATTCCTGGGGATTTTTTATTTTTTAAGCTGTTTATAGTGTTCTTTATTTCAAGTGCATTAGTGGGATTAACAAATATTGAATTTGTGCATATTTCCTTTTTGTTAACATATTTCTCCTTTTTTTTATTTTTTTTGCCAAATTAACGAAAAAATTATTAAAAATTTCAGTAATTTGGCTTATGTTTTTAATTTTATCTCCAACATTATTTTTAATACTATCTATGTTTTGTTTATTATTTTGTTTGATTAATTCATTTTCGGTTTTCCAAAGTTTTTGGGACACATTTTGTTCTGTTTCTATAATTTTATTGTAATATTTTATTTTTTCTTGCTTAATTAACTTTTCTGTTTCATTTTTGCATTTTATATAGGTCTGCCGCAATTGTTCATTTGTTGGATCTTTTTGATATGTGATATATAATGTTATGTTAAAATTCTGTTTTATGTGATTTTTGTTATTATAATGAATCTAAATTTATATGAATAATTGATTTTATTACAGACACTAACATAACTTTTTATTTACTAAACTAATAATGTCTCTCTTTCTCAGGGTTCTGTGGGTTCATAGGCTCTATGTATTATGATTTATTATTATGTTATTATTTTAATTACTATATTAATTGTTAATTTATTTTATTATTATTATTAAAAATATTATTATCAAAATTATTATCAAAAATAAAAATTTCTAATTATTAAATTTACTAGTATATGAAAAACAGATCAATCAAATTAAATGTAGTGTTTTATTACATAAATGTTTCAAAAAAAACACATATTTCATTATACAAATACAAATACAAATTCAAATTATTTAAATGTTCTTTCATACATCACACATTCACGCTAATGAAACTAATCCTATTACAGTATGCAACTCACATTACACTATGAGTGAGTTTTAAGTTTTACAGTTGGTAGTCCTTTCTATAATTACAGTTACACAAAATGGACGATAGATTACTAAACGTTATTGAAAATTTAGTTTCTCACGCACTGGTAAGTTTATTTAACAAGAATTCATTAAATACCTTTTTAATATTTCTCCTAATAGCGTTTGATACTGCCTCAATATTTTAAAACAATATGAATACCTTTATATTGCTTTGTAGACTGTGGTAGACTGTTCGTGGGGATCTCACGCCTTCCTACCTCGTGGAATCCGGTTCAAGATGTTACGAAGATCACTCAGGATCCACCTTTTACTTTAGGAACTTGTAAAAAGTTACTTACACTGGTCACAAATTTTTATGATTTTGATTAATCTGTTTCTAGCAACTTTTCTTAACAAAAAAAAAACCTTTATTCTTTTCCAAAATCAAAAAACTAACTAACTCTTTTTCAAAAATCAATACCAACCTCGATTTTCCTTTTTTTTTTATCTTAAAATTCGCCCTCTATATCTCTTATTATTCTTATATCATTCATTGTCCAATCAAATTAACCTTATGGTTGTTTATAAATAAATTTAATAATATCTAATAAAGCTTTGCTTTGAGAATAGGAAACATTACATCTTATATTTCTAAATTGAATTGTTTGTGTCTCATCTATTATTATTTAATTCATCTAAATTACGTTAACCTTTTTCTTCTGTCATAATTGACATATCAAAACATCTCTTTGAAAGCTACCCTATATCAGGTGACAATTGTTGTCACTGTCATTTAATCCATAACCCCATTATTTGTTTATTTTTCTTTATTTTTCAGATTGTATAATTAGATGTGAGCAAAATTTCAGTGAAATTCTATAAGTACTAATTTTGAATAATTTGTTATAGGCACCATGAATACACATTTAGATAATACATAGAAACCATCAACCTACTCATCTGTATGGTAAATCTTATATTATTAAATCTTATATTATGTATCAGGTGATTTGTTGACAATTTTAATTTATGTAAATATAATTTAAATTTTATTACTTTCCTTTATCTGTTTAAATTTTAAATAAACTACCCTTCCTCTAATTAATTACTAAGATTTTCTTGTTACATATTTTAATTTTCTAATAAGGCCATTTGATTACGTTACAATAAATTATTTTCTTCATTTATTGTTTTTATGTGCATTTGTTATCCATTTTTGCCTTTTCCTTTTAATATTTTTTATTTTTATTAATTTGGTTGATTTTTCCACACATTCGTTTATGACATGTATCAGGATTTTTGTTGCAGATTCAATATTTCCTTTAGAATACATTATTTCATTCCAGTCAATTTGCCTTATTAAATTTATAAAACGTTGTTCATCTATTTTTTTAAAGTGTGTTTTACGTGTGACATTTTAGGTTTTTCTTGTTTTTTTATAACTATTTGTAACAGAGTTGTAGAGTGATCTGTTATTGAAGAATTTACAGTTATAGGCATAATTGTATCGTAATTTTAATTTTTACATATAATTAAAATATGGTCCAAGCATGTTTTTGACCTGCTTTTTACTCTTGTTGATGTATTTATTGCAGATTGGTAACGTCCAAGTAGTTTTTTGATTTTTCACTTTGAGCCAAAATATTTATGTTTATATCTCCTAAAAATATACTATAGTTACGTCTATTTTTTTTATGAGTTTAATATTACATCTAGTTAATTTATAAAGGAGTGTACATTGCTTGGAGGCGATCGATAGAAACCGTATTATATATTAAAAACATTATTTTCAAAGTTTAATTTGAGTTTAAGAATGTTACTTCCAATAATTTTTATAAGATTATGCTTCACATATATTGTAATTATTTAATTTGTCTGATTTTTATATTTAATTAATTTATTCTATTTAATGGGTCTAATTTATTATAACCTCACTTTGTTCCTAACAATTTGTAATGATTTAATTATGTATAGAATTTCATATTTATTAAATTGACTTATTGTGTTGATTTAATAATATGATTCAAAATTCTTATATGTTTTATATGGTAATTTAGTTGAGTTTTATGATTTAATATTGTTCACTGATGTAAAATTTACTTTTTCTTTTATGTTTTCTATAGTTGGCGCCTTAAAAAATTTTCAACTAGCTCAGTCAAATTGTTTTAGGATTGAATTTGAAATCTTATCTTGGGTAGGATAGTGGAGAACTTCCAAGATTTATTTGTTCATTCACTACTTTAAACTGTTGATCTGCTAGATGCCTTTTAATTTCATGTTCTTCTGTAAAATCTAAATTTTGTTTTTTATCACAAATGTGTAGTATATGAATGTCATCTCCACTATTAAACTGTTTACTTTGATTGAGTCTTCATTTTATACATAGATAAGACATTATTGTAACATAAATATATTAAGTTATTGTAAAGATCAGCATGATATAGTTTTTTCCTGGTTTTTCTATATCATTGCACAGTTATACTGATCTTAGAGGAAAATACATCCAGGATAATCCCTTAGGGCTAATAACATCTAGGCTTTAATATTGTTATGTCTTATTACTTCCTTACTTGGTCTAGCCTTAAATACTTATCAACATCAAGTACCTAGTTACAAACAAACAAAATGTAATTTCAATATGTCAATCTGACGATGCTAGTTATAGCGAAACAGCTGTAATTGAATTTTAAAGCGAATTTTTCGAATAAATGGTGGAAGTTTAGTTTAACCGTCCAGTTTTTTTGTTGTTCTTAGTTCATTGAGGTAAGTTTTACTTATTAATTTTGTTTTTATCTTAGTTTTTTATCTCAATATATTTGACAAATATTATAACACCATCATTTTGATTGTACTTGCCATGATTGTATAGAGTTATATAATCTGGAATATTATAAAGAGAAGTATCGAAAACTTGTCTAGTCTCCGTAAGCACTATGCAGTCGAAAGTAGTACCAAGTCCTTCTAAGAATATCATAAACTCATCAAGGTTTTTTGATATGCTACAGGTATTTTGATTGATAATTTTGAAATTTTTAAAATTACTGCTAATTTGTAAAACTTTTGCTTCATTATTTGTATTTAATGGAAAAGTATATAATTTTTCGATAGTAAAATTTTGACTATACGGGTCCATTAAAGAAATTTATTTAAAATCCAAAACAAAAGGGAATCTAAAAGATAAGAAATTCAAAAGATAACCCGATAACAACAATAATAAACACCAAAAACACGAACAGTAGGTACCGATTAATTACTATTAATGACTATATTAAAAAATAATAATATTTCAAAACTTGTTCTAAGAAATCAAATTTGGAATTAGCCCAGTCTATAAAGCTAATAATATTTTTGATAAATAACTTGTTCTCTATTTTATTTTCACTTCTTTTTTGGAGCTCACTTCTTTTGTGGAGTTCTTTCTAGTTGCATGAAACCCTATTTGAGGCACGTTTATTAGATTCTTAGGGCTAACACCTTTATTGTTTGGCGAATTTTTTGCTTCTACTTCTCGTTTTCCTACTAAGGAGTTGGAATTTTTGGCACTATTGGCAATTAGTTTAGGATCGACGTGTAATGCTGGATCAACGTGTAATGCTGGATCAACGTGTAATGCGCGATCGACGTGTAATGCTTGCAGATCTTGTATTTTTTCTTCGTTCTTGTTAGAAACTGGTATTGGTGGAGCACTATTTGATTTAGGTTCTAGTTCAACTTCGAATTCACTATCAGAATCTCCGTTGCTTTCCAACTCTTTAGCTGAATATGTTATGTCATCTACGTGGAGTTTGAAGTTTTTGATAAACGCCTTTTGCTGATTAGCCCTTGCTTTTTTGAGATGGCGAACAAGTATTCTATTTTCTTGTAGGTCTTCAGGTTGCAAGTCGTTAGATGTCGAAATTCCAGTCCCTTTTAACTTTTTTTGATCTTTTAAATTTTTTTGTTTATTCAAGTACGACACGAATTCCTTTTTGGTCAATAAAAAAGATATTATTTATGTCTCTTTCCTTCAGATCACAATTAAAGATTTCGTTTAACTTTCTGAGTGTTACGCTAAGCAAATTAGTTCTATGGGCCTGGATTCCAAATAAAACAATATTGTTTTTTTTTGTGTCTTTCAATACTAGTAATTTTTTCTTCAATTTTTTCGTATCGTTCATCAAGATCTTGAATTTTTTTATTTAGTGAGTCGCTTAATTTTATAATGTCTTTTCTTATTTCGGTTGAGTTGTTGTTAATGAGTGTTTCTAATTTTGTAAATAGTTTTGTGTTTGTAAGTTGATTCATGACTTTATGAATTCTATGACCGGACTATTTAATTACTTCAGGTTTGTATAAAAGTAATTTTCAAGTTTTTTCTGGTAGTTTCATGATTTCACCTTACTACTCTTAGCAATGGTTTTGGTTGGATATCTAACGTACTCACCAGATTCTGTGCATTTTTCTTTCTACTTCCATGTAACTTTCTACTTAAAATATTTACTTTTAACCACAAACTGATACCACGTAGATAAGCGACCCAAAAACACGTCTTTACTTGGCGAACGAACCAATACTTTTAGGATATTAACTTGTTTTAGGCATGTATTTTTTAAAGCAGTTAAGTGAGGTTTCCAAGTAAGTGATCTGTCGAATATAAGACCTAAGAATTTAACTGTGTTATTACAATTTATCGGAAGGTTATTCAAATATAAGAGAGGATTACTTTTCCGACAAAAATGAATACACTTAGTTTTTTCTTCAGAGAATTTGAATCCAATCCATTGCTAACAATTTGATTGATTGCTGGTTGCATTTCCTGCATTATTTTACCAATTGATTTTCCTGAATAATATATTGCTAGGTCGTCAACATAAAGACATTTAGATATATATTCTGGCGTATTTCATGCAATATTATTTATAGCAATGGCAAATAAGCAGCAACTAAGTGTCGATCCTTGTGGGACACCATTCTCAAGCAGTTTTATGTTCGATACTTGATTGCCAAATCTCACTTGGAAATATCTATCAGACAGAAAAGATTTTATAAACACAGGTAAGTTGCCTCTGATTCCTAGATTAAATAAATTTTGCATGATGGAATACCTCCAGGTCATATTGTATGCACTTTCTATGTCAAAAAAGACTGCAACTAAATGTTCATTTCTAGAAAAGGCATTCTGTACAGCATGCTCAAGCTGGACCAGATGATCTGTGGTGGAGTGCGATTTCCTAAATCCCGCTTGATATGGGACAAAAAAATTATTTTTTTCTAGAAACCATTGTAGCCTATTATTTACCATCTTTTCCATTATTTTTGCCATGCAACATGTTAGGCTAATGGGTCTGTAGCTTGAAGGATATAAAGTATCTTTTTCAGGTTTAAGTATTGGTATGACAATCGCAATTTTCCATTCCCTTGGATAGATTGCCATATTAAGTTTTAAAATGCTAGTAACGCCGATTTCATTTCAGGTGATAAGTTAGTGATCATGCTATTACATATTCCATCAGGACCGGGAGCGGACATTCTTAATGTATTTAGACAAATATCGAGTTCTTCTTTAACAAATTCAGCATTGTAATCTAGTTCGTGGTCCGTCTAAAAGGAGATTATAACTTCTCTGAGTTGTTTTGTCTAAAGAAATTCGGAATTATAGTTTGCTGAGCTACTTATCTTGTGGAAATAATGTGCCAGAGAATTTGCTATACACATTTGATCACCACTAATGTACTTTTGTTCAGTTTTTAGGTAGTGTATTGATCGGTTTTGATATTTACCACATAGCTTTAATTTTAGACCATGTTTCTTTAATATCTGAGCTAGAAGTGATACTAGATGTGTATTCGTTCCAAGATTGTCGCTTACTTTTCAAAATTGTTTGGCGACTCATTGCTCGAGCCTTTTTAAAGGCAATTAGATTTTCAACGGTGTTAGTACGTTGATAACGTTTAAAGGCTTTCCACCATGGTATAGGTCGCTTTATAATCGAATCACCTGTTCGTGGTATACTTACTTCTGCAGCACTTAAAATAGCATCTGTTATTGATTGTACATCAATATTTGTTGGCACTTTCAAATTCTCCCGAAAACAATCCCAATTTGCATGTTCTGTAATCTCAACCAGCCTACTGCTTTGAGTTTGTTAGATATTCTGTTTCTGCGTCTTATACCAAATATTAATCTAAGGCAACTGTTTTGGACTTTTTGTATTCGCATAACATCAACTTTACGCAGAAAGGGACCGTAAACCGAGTCACAGTGGTTAAAGTGGGACAGAACTAAAGATTCAGTTTAGTTTTGTTTTTTTGTTTCAGTATTTAATACTGTTCGGTGGGGATAAATTAATTTTAAAGAACAATAAGCGTTTCTTTTTTTCTATCTTATAATATCTCTTTGAGCATCATTGCAGAATAAAAGAATTTTCGATTTTTTAAGGTTAATTTTGAGATGGTGTTTATTGGATAATGATACAATGGTAGCTAAATCTGAATTTATCTTATTTACTGTCTCACATATACTGGATTGCTTAAAAGAATAATAAATTTGTGAATCGTCCGCGTATAGATGATATTTACAGAAACTTATTTTTTTTTTAATCTATTTTATCTATAATAATTCAAATCACATTAATAAATATAAATAAAAGTAAAAATAAACGAAATAGTGATTTCAAGTGCTTTCCTGTTCATAAAAGAGAACATATGCTTCACCACTCACTAGTGATTCGTATAAAATTGAGACGCGGGAATCGTTGTATTCATACCATTTTCGTGAATAAGGATGTCGGCAATAAGCTGTGTAGTGTCCGTCATTCAAAGTACCTCTGTGATTTGTGATGGCATACAGATTATAACGACAGGGGGCGACATTCGCTGTTGAATAATCACTCATATCAAGAGCTTCCAACGGAAATTCTACGGTGACATTCAGTTTTCCTCTGAAACTTTCCGTTGAAGAAAATCGTTTAAGGTGAATCACCAGTATCTTGGGTAACTTTTCGAACGATAAATTTTTTGTGCACTTCCGCCGTTCTTTACATTTGGAACAGGTTGGTTTCTTATCTCGGTCCAATGTTTCTTCACTTATAAATGAATCTAAGCAATGAAATAGGTTAAGTTGGCAAGTTATTCGTGGGATAGACAAAGAAAGGTCCCAAATTGGATCGAATGTCACAGAACAGTGACCACAATGAGTACATTTCAAAGTGGATTTCAATTGGCCGACAAAGATGTCCACTATTTCGGAATTGTCCATTCTCAGGTACCTGGACCAAGACTCTTGGGCTATCTCATTGTCAGTTAGGTTCTCGTCAATTCCCGTCAAGATTGGCAAGGGCTTCTCGGTAACTCTGTTGACATCTTCGTGCAATATCTCCAGGAGGTATCTCAAAAACTCTTCGGCATCTTGCTGTTCATAACCTATGAAACGGGGAGCGAATCTTTGAATATTGCTTTTCAAAGAGGCTGTATACACCACTCCTCCTGACAAATCCTCAGACCATAATTCCTTTATAACTCTCGCAAAACCTTTAATGAGTGCGCCCTTCATATTTGAATTTTTTGTTTTCAAATCTCTCATAAAGGCATCTTTCCTAAAGTACTCCAAAAGGCATTTAGTGTTAGACAAACACTGGATAATACTGTTCATGAAACATGTATTCCCAATATTCCTCAACCCATTCAGACCTAGTGCATCAACATTGCCTGGTAATGTGAATCTGTTTGTGTTGAAGCTATCGGTATTGTGTTTGTCAATACCATATATTCATCAAAGCAGTCTTGACTATGGTGCGTATCTTTGTTTGATTGATGAAGTTCGTGAGGAGTTATCAAATCAGAGAAAAAACTGTAATTTTGAATAGCAGCTTTCATATATAATTCATCGAGGGTCTTTGAAGATGGAAAAGTTCCGAGAAAAGAAGCAGGGTTTCCCCTCTGAATGGCTAAACTGATTCTCTGAATGAGGAATAATGTGGCCCTGGGATCATTTGTTTCTTTCTCAATTTTGTTCCCGATTTCTCTAATAAATTTATCATGTTATCACGAAGATTAGTGTACTTTCGAATTTTAAGGCATTCTGCAGCATGGGCAGCTAAACCAGGGGTAACTGATGTTTTGGAGACATGTGAGGCTGCCAAAGTGTCTACACATGTAAAGTCCCACATTACAGACCTACCGCGTTGCCATGGAATCAGCGTCATGCCATCCGGTCTTTTGCCATCTTCTCTAAAAATGCCAACAGGCTCTAAAACGGCTGGAATTTTTGCAGTAGCAAGGGAGCGTTTAATCAGATCATTCACTGCTTGATGGCGAGAGAAGCGACCGGCACTGAATTTACAGCTCAAACCATGGACGCCTGTGCTATCGACTTCAGAGCCACAAGTACAAAGGTGTTCTTCACAGACATACGAACCTAATCGAAGTCCAACGGCAATCCTGAATGTTTCGTTATCAAGAAAAGTACCGATAGAAGAAATGGGTAGTGCATTCAACCACGCTCCTGCGTTTTCAGAAGAAACAGCTTTGAGACGTGCCTTTTCTGAAGGCGTTATAGCTGCTTCAAGTAGTTTGTTCGAAGCTATTTTGATCAGAGGAGTGTCGCAAGCATGTTGAACTTTCTGATCAGATTTCAATTGGCAATTTGATTCGTTTTTCCATAATTCTTCTCCTTCCTCCAAAAAATGATCAGGTGGAAACATTGGAGGCAATATTGATTCGATTAGATAAGAAACACTATACATTGATGATAGAAATGCAGGTAATGCAAGAGAGGAAGTCGAACGGATACCAAGTCCCCCGTGAGATACTGGAAGAGAAGCCTGAATCCAAGTATTCAAATTCATTGGGCTATTTAATAATACACTGAGAGAGTCACGCATTGCTTCATCAAAAGTATTCAACAGAAACTGATTGCGCCAGGAAGGGCTGCATCTCAACACATACATCAGTTTGGGAATCGCCAAACAATGTTTTAGAAGAAAAAATGCAATGTGTGAGGAAAGTTCAACCAAACGACATGTCATCAAGTTGAACTGTTTCAATTTATCAGCCAAGGTAAGGGGAAAGTGCTTCATCCGTCAAAGGTGCTACGAGGAGAGAGAAATTTGATCTCGTGATGATTTTAATTCCTGGAGCTAGTGTATTAAACTTTTCGAAGATTTCTGGATCATAATTTATAAGGAAAAACAGTTCACATTTTTGGAAATTTAATTCGAGCCCTATTTCCTTAGATTTAGATATGATAGTCGAAAGGGACTCGAGAACTTCATATGGTTTTCCTCCAAAAGAGCCATCATCCAGATAACAAGCATTGAATTCAGTGAATATATTCTTCACCATGTCATGAATAGTCAAGCAGAAGAGAGCTGGAGCTAAGGGATCTCCTTGTTGAACTCCGCGTTCTGAGCTTATGATATTTTCACCAAATGATAAAAAAGAAGGATAGCGGTAGCAAGAGTTTATAAAAGGATAAAATTCAGGGATTATCTCCAGAGCAGTTTGTAGCATTGAGTCATTCATATTGAATGCGTTTTTAAAGTCCAATTTCAAGAAAACTTTCTCTGATTTATCATCATGTTCATGTATTATGTAACGTCTTGCAGCATGAGCAACTGCCTCACAACCTCCACTAGTACCAAAACCAAATTGAATAGGTCTAAATATATCTCCAAGCTTTTTTTTAATTTAAAACATACCAATTTTGCAACCAAACGACGATAAAAAGTCCCAACGGCAATGGGCCTTAGTCCCCCACATTTTTTCCTGAGTCCACACAAAGAAGCACCGAAAATTATTGGATAAATATCGATGTTCACTCTACCTGACAGAAATAAATTACATAAATCTGTGATGGACTTCAATAATTTTGCACTTGATGAACCTGCACTGTAACTAGTCATATCTTGAATATGAGAGGGCCTTAAAGAATCCAATCCTCCAGATGAACTTGTTCGAAAAGACTTTATTGCACGAGAAACATCTTTTTCCGACACTGTGGGAGTATATGATGATAATGAAGAGTCATTGGGATAATTACTGTGGCAGCCAACCGAAGGATGTTTAGATTGGAGTTCTAGAAATGTTTCCTCATTGAATTTCGCCAATGTGTCATCTGAACATAGAATTTTGACTGCTCCTGACAAATCTCCATCTGTCACTTTGTTCGTGATCCTTTTCAATAAATTAGATTTCGAATTTTGAGATTTTCTATTTACATTTTGCAATTGTAGCTTACGACTGGAATCATTTAGGTTTCTCTTTGTCATGGTTGCCAATGAAATCTTAGGATTGAAAACATTGTGAGAAATATTGAAAGAACCATAAGGGAAAATCAACAGATTTTCATATGAAGAAATAGAGTTATTTCTTACACAGTCATTGATCAAGCTGGAAAGAGCCGAGGCAGATAAGAATCTTGCAGCTTCTGGTATCCTGTTGATGATTGAGACGTTTTGCCTAAGTGAAGCTAGTCTTAGATGCAGGGGTGTAGATGAATTTTTAATACGTGATCCAGTTATTTCTTCATCTGCATTGGGTTGATAGTGAACTTTTCCATGATGAACTTTTGCATGGTGAATTTTCAATCCATTGGTATTTTTGAAATTTTTACTACAAATGGTGCATTGAGATGTTGACAATTCAGCTGTCATAATAAATGGTTGTGAAAAAAGGAAGTGTACAAAGTGAAGAACAGCGGCCCCAGAATACTTCCTTGAGGTACTCCTTGCTGAATATCAATTATTTCAGACAACTGTTCACCTGCTGATACTTGTTGTACTCTATTTGTAAGAAAGGACTTAAGTAAAGAGCATGCATTTTGACTCAAGCCAATGTAGTGAAATATAGAGAAAATTATTTTATGATTTATAGTATCAAAAGCTCGGGAGTAATCTATTAGTACTAAGACACAAACATCATTGTTGTCTAAGGAATGGACTATGTCGTCAGTAACAGAAGTAAGGGCAGTTGCACAACTGTATCCACTTCTAAATCCTGATTGGCTTATGGGTAAAATCTTAAACCGGTCTATATAAGAGATGCGCCTTTCTAAATTTTTTTCAAAAAGTTTAGACATTGTGGGGAGAATACTTATGCTCCTAAGATGAGAATATTCAGTAGGTCGCGTCACTTTTGGAGTAGGGATTAAAAAAATTTTGAAAAAATTTTGATCAATACATTTGTTAATTATGTACTATCGGCTTCAGAATTGCATATACATTTTCAAACTCAAATCGCTTACATTGAATAGACAGCCTTTTTATTTTGTGTAACCAATCACGGTTTAAATAATAATAAATTTGAAATCAGTTAAACAGTTGTCCACGCCCACATCTTCACTTAGTTTGGAACCCTCAATAATAAATGTTTGTTTGGGATTAAAATCCCTTTTTTTTATTATATCAGTACAAAAATACAAAAAAAACTTATTTATTCGGGACATGACCGACCATTGTAAATACACTTAATCTCCCAAAACCATTTAATGAAGGCATTTTAAAAATTGCCATTCCTTTGTTGTATAAGAAGGGCGTTTTTATAATTTCGGTGGGTAAACGAAATTCACATTTAACATGTATATGCTATTCTAAAGCCGACTGTACACCAAGTAAGGAATAATAAATGGACAGCATAGTAAAAGAATTTTAATGTTTATTTTATCAAAACCGACCGCATTTGTTTTAATATTTTTCATTAAATGAAAAAGTTCTTCTCCTGTGGTATGGTTAAATGATAGAGAATATTCCACAGATGAAAAGACATTATTATTATTATAAAATTCTATGATATTATCATCCGGTCTACGGTCATCCTTGGAATCATTAGCAAAAAAATCTTAGTTGTTAAGTGGTTACGAGAAAAATTCATTCCCAATGCTCCGAAAAAAAGCGTATTGGTATAAGACAATGCTTCTTATTGGAAAAAAAGAAGCAATGATGAAATGGCTCGCTGAAAGAAACATTTTTTATCTGGAAAAATCGACTAAAACCGAACTATTCACGTTAATAAAAACGCACAAGCCACTATGTAAATATTACATAATAGATAAAGGTCTGGCTGAACATGATATTGTAACGTTGCGTCTACCACCTTATCACCCGGAATTAAACCCTATTGAAAAAATATGGGCATTGGTAAAGAACAAAGTAGCTGCTTGCAACGTTACTTTTAAATTAGATGACGTCAAAATATTAACAGAAAAAACATTTAGCGAGGTTACTGCGCTAATGTGTTAAAAGTGGAAAATGAATACCTAGAAAAGGAACACATTATGGATAAAGTAGCGGATTTGGTAATAAACTTAGGAGAAGACAGCGACAGTGAAAGTGAATTTTCAATTGATGAAGACGATGACGACTTAGGTTGCGAGCCACTACAATAAATTTGTATATATTTTTAATTTTAATAAATTAATGTTTTTATTTATTAAAATTTGTTTTTCATACTTTTCTTAAAAGCAGGAGGTAAAATATGGTATTATTTATTTAAGCTTCGGGGCTTCCAAAGGGTATTTAACTCTTTTTTTGTATTATCTATAAGCTGTCTAGGGCTAATATTATAGTATAATAGTATGTCATTAAAATATCGTTTAAAAATGTATATCATGTTGGAAAAGACGATTTAATGGGCGCCCTTAAACTGCACAAATACATTCTATCTAAACTACCTGGAGCAGGTAACCACAATTCCAAATTACCCAAAGTCATTATTTACTCAGGTATAGGTAAATTTATAAAAATATTCCCCAATTATTTAATATAATTATTTAATATATTTTTTAAGTCATTTCTTTGCCTGTACTGTATCAATAGCTTTAACGGAACCAGCAAACGAGCCCGACTTTTTCGGTTTTCATTTCAAGGATCTAATGCACCGCTGCCATTCAGTTGTGCGCAACTATTTACGACGTCACGGGTCTACTCAGAATCCACCTATCATAACATTGTATTATTTAGAATTCCAACCAAAATTTAACGGTCAATTACACTTTAGGGTAAAATTACATATTTATTTTGTTTGGTCCACTTGTGCTGAGTAAGTCCCATAAAATTTTGATTTATTATTGTCCGCACCGATTATGATTTTACTATAGTTAATATTTTATTTATACCGGAGAAAAAGTTTTTGTTTTTTTACTTTCTTTAGACTTAATTCTAATTTGCTCTATTTTAAGATTTTCTGCTTGTTCAATATTAATATTTATCCGAACTATCATCATTTTAGAAAATAATGTGACTCTAAAACCTAAACACGTCAAACATTTAAAGTTAAACTAGGTTTATAAACTCTATTTTTTACAAAGTAATATTCTTTTTAAGCAAGGTTTATTTAAATTAAATTAAATTTCTTTTTAAATTCCATCCGTTTTGATTCACACCTGGATATATTTTTTATTGCACCTAACCGTTGATTGGGTTATCAGTCAAGGACCTAAAATTACAAGTATAACCTAGAACCAAAAGATCTACTCAAATCGAACTATTGTTACCGAAAATGAAAACAAAATTAAACATAAAATAAAATTAAATAATAACAAAATACCTAATACATATGGAGCAGGAAGTGCATATTTATGCAGCTGTTTTCGTTTAAATCAATAGTAGTAAAATGTTTTTCACAAATTTTCTTATTTTTTAATTCTTCAGGGTACTTATAATCCGATTTAATATTTCCAGAGCGCTTTACCCATTCTTTTAATCGTTTACTATCTTTTATAGGGTATTTAAAAAATGAGATAGATCCCTCAGTTTCTTTCTTTTCCTTAACATGTCTACAGTTAATATAACTGCATTTGACCGAATATTTTCCGGAAATTATTCCAATAAAGTTCAATGAATGATAAATGTCAATAAGTAAACAAAATAAAATACGAATCGTCAGTGAAAAACTAGTAAATAAAATCTTTGAGTGAATAAATACCCACTCAATCAATGGTAACAAGCACAACGGTATACACAATAGCACAAAAAATCAAAAGCAAAGTAACAAGAACAAGATCTAGACGTTGACTGACAAAAATAAGAGGGATTTTAGATATGCAATCACCATCCCATTATAAGAGGGATTTTCGGCTACAAATAGTTCCATAAGGTCGCGCTTCATTCTATTGATTCATTCAACGGCAATGGACAACAACCATATACATTATGTTTATATAAGTATTATAATTCTTCATATCAATTATAATCCAGGACTATTCCTTTTGAAATAAATATTTTCTGTTCAGACTTACCTTACTGATACAACTTATCACCATTTAACTAATTTTATTAAAAGTATTATAATTCATAATTGTAATAATAAGATTTAAATTATATATTATTAAGATACATGGTTAGACAAAGTAGTTCATTTGTTTTGGTTTTAGTTTTTTTAGACAACAGTAAACCTTTAAGTTAATTGCATAAAATATATTTACAATATTTCTTTGTCTTTTATTATTACTGCTTGTAGTGTCTATTTTTGTCAAAGTAAATATGTTGTTATTAAGTGTCACTTTTGTTAAATAAATAATAATATAAATTGTATTCTGTTTAATAATTAATTTAGTGATAATAACTAGACCAACCTTGGTTCTTTGGAATAATGGTAACACTGCATATCAACATAATGCTCAATTTATAGGATCCTCTCCATTAATGATGTTCAATTTACTATTAATTGTTTACCTACATTATCTGAAACAACTCACTATTCAGCCGTTAAGTGTATAGAATAGTTAAAATATTATTTTATAATAATATTAGCATTAAATTTATTCTTTTTCTTGCTTTTATGGAACTTAAATTTTTTTAACTGAACATACAGAACAACAGGTAGGTAAATATTGTTGTAAATTTGAATACTATGAAAATAAATAAAAAGTAGGATTTATATAAAAACTTTGACAGTTAGATTTGTATTAAGAAATTAAAAACATGTAATAATGAATAATGCATTTATTATCATGTACCAGTACAAGTTTAAGCTGAGCGTATTAATGTTAAAAATTCTACTTGCAGTAAGTACATATCATAATCAGTAATTTCAAAGCAAATACATTGTAATAGAAAATAAAAAAGACCATTATTAATAAAATAACTACACAATATTTTTTGTAATCAATCCTGGACTCCAATCCTATCCAATTTGAATCATACTTGAAATCGTATCTCTGGTTTTTGAATTTTTTATTAGAAACGTATTTTGGTTAATTTAAACTATAAAACTTAATAATGCAAATTATAACTTTGAACTTAATAGATCAATTTAATTATTAACAAAGAATACACCAACTAACAAAAACAGAAGCTCACCAGCTTCTAAGCTCACCAGCTTCTGTCAATTTCTTTTTTGTTTGAGCATGTCTGAAAGTGCCATGATCTTAATTTGACAGCTATAATTTTCCAGTAATGCCAACTTCTTCGCATCGAAGTCACTTGTAGGCCCCATTCTAACCAAGTTTTTTTTTCTTTACTCTTGGGCTTTTTATTTCCACAACGATAAATTAATATATAAAAAATAATAATACAAACACAATAATAAAATCTTAGAAATAGACAAAACATTTTAATATACAAAGAATGTGAAATATGAAAAATATAAAATACATGAAACAATATTATAAAAATACTTGTTTTTACTGTATAAAAAAATGTAAAATATACTTAACTGGTTTTAATGAAAGGGAAAAAGCTTTCCGGGACGCAGGTCTCAGAAATCCAAACCTATTTCTCAGCAAAAAAACAGAAAATTAATAGTATATTATTCAACGAGCGTTTAATGGTTGCTATTATTCACAAGACGTATAACAAAATTTAAAATAATACTAAATAATAAATCTAGAACACTAGAGCAATTCTCGAATTAAACTGAAAATTTTCTTTATATCAAAATGAGTATTTAAAATTAAAAACCATGATAAATTGTGGTTAATCAATATACGAATATTTTTTTATGTCGATACTTCATTTCAATAATGGCATCTCTCCATTAATGAAACGATTTTTTGCGAATCTAAAAGCATTTGATGATTAAAAATTTTTTTAAAGTTCATTGAGAACCCTGCAGATAGTTATTAATGTATTAAATGAATTATTAATTTAATCGATTATGATAGAGCGTTAAAGTTTGCTGTTTAGTTGGTAATCTATAACTAATTTATTGTTTTATGCAGATACTTTTTGATTATAGATAATAATTTACAAAAACCAATCAATTAAATACAGTAACAGGCGATTAATTACGTATTCTACTTTATTTTCCAAAAAAAAAAATATAAATTAACTGAAAAAGTGGAAAATTGTTTCCACCTGCACCCAGGGTAAGGAAACTTAACAGTTTCTATACCAAGTTTGACCGTTTTCTATCAAAAAAAACAACTACCTCCTGGGCTATATGCCCCAACGGACATTGAATTACATTCCAATAGAAAACGTGATGGCGACCGACTTCGTCGATACTTGCAACCATCTCTATCGATTTGCAAATGAACAGGAAGAACCTACTCGTAGACCGGTTTCTACATTATTGTGTCTCATCAGTACGAGGTAAGTAGTTCTTCTCATTCCGCAGAGCAGGATGCAGAATGATTCTTTTACGCCAATACATAAACCGTGAACCCACGATTCCATGATAAAGTCGTAAAAGCGCCATCCTACCGTTAATTTGCAAACCAACAGATCAAAGATAACTGTAATCGTAAGATAACAATACAAGAAATAGATTTCTATAAGGTGCAGTCAATAAAAACTGAAAAAGTGGAAAATTGTTTTCACCTGCACTCTGGGCTCCAGGGCATGCGGGAGTGGAGGGCAATGAAAGAGCCGACACTCTGGCAAAAAAGGGAACGGAGTCCGCGTTTATTGGACCGGAACCATTCCTTGGCATAGCAAAAAGCACTGCCAAGGACATTATCTCCAGCTGGGCAGCTAGGGAAACCCTTCTGCACTGGGAGAATATACCGGGGCTTTCCCATTTGAAAGCGTTCATATCTCAACCTTCGAGTAGCAAAACAGCACAGCTCCTGGAATTGAGTTGAAGTAACCTACGCATTCTTAGTGGACTGTTGACTGGATACTGTCGTCTGAGAAACCACCTGAGAAAGCTTTGTCTAAGTAATATGTCGGATTTTCTCTACTGCAGTGTGGCAGACGAATCGGCAGAGCACATTTTTTGCTATTGCCCCGCGTTAGAAATGATCAGGCTCGGCTCGTTTGGCCTCATACGGCTAGAGCCTACTGACTTTAGACAAGTCTCGCCAAAATTGATCTTGGACTTTGTTAAGAAGTGCAGACTGGATGGCGAATTGTGACCCATAGGGGTGAGCCACAATAGGCCCTAGTTTGGCCGCAGTGGAGGGGTGGGAAACGCCCCGCTCACATGGAACCTCACCTAGCACCCAGGGTAAGGAAACTTAACAGTTTATATACCAAGTTTGACCGTTTTCTATCAAAAAAACAACTACTTCCTGGGCTATATGCCCCAACGGACATTGAATTACATTCCAATAGAAAACGTGATGGTGACCGACTTCGTCGATACTTGCAACCATCTCTATCGATTTGCAAATTAACAGGAAGAACCTACTCGTAGACCGGTTTCGACATTATTGTGTCTCGTCAGTACGAGGTAAGTAGTTCTTCTCATCCCGCAGAGCAGGATGCAGAATGATTCTTTTACGCCAATACCTAAACCGTGAACCCACGATTTCATGATAAAGTCGTAAAGTTCTTCCTGTTAATTTGCAAATCGATAGAGATGGTTGCAAGTATCGTCGAAGTCGGTCGCCATCACGTTTTCTATTGGAATGTAATTCAATGTCCGTTGGGGCATATAGCCCAGGAAGTAGTTGTTTTTTTGATAGAAAACGGTCAAACTTGGTAAAGAAACTGTTAAGTTTCCTTACCCTGGGTACAGGTGGAATCAATTTTCCACTTTTTCAGTTTTTTTTATTGACTGCACCTTATAGAAATTTATTTCTTGTATTGTTAAATATAAATTGTTTTTTCACTACTAGCCTCTAAACCTAACTTTAATGACTTTTGTTGAGGTAGTAAAGTTGTTTATTCTTGACCAAGGTAGAAAAATACAGATCCTACTTGATTAGAGCTAAATCTCAATCCATTTGACAAAATGTGAGGTTAGTTGTTACAAATATAATTTTTAAGTTCAAATTTTATTAGTTTTAGAATCTAATATTAAAATAAATAAATTGCCAGTAGTAAAAAAATGCTATATAAGCAATGGTAGAAAAGTGTATTAATGGACCTAGACAATAATAACTCACTGGTTTAGCTTATTACTATTACGTACCCATTGAAAGTAAAAAAATAAAAATGTAAAACCCAAATGAAAAATCCAAAGTCAATGTCACAGAATTTTATTGTTGGAAAAAATTTCTTAGCTACTAGTTTGGGCCTAACATAAACGCCATCATCAGACTATAAAAACCAGTTATCTTAATCGTTAATAATGAAGGAAAAAACATACCTTAGTTTAAAGGTATAAATATAAAGTTGATACTATGACTTAAATCCTCGAACAACAATTGCATATATTGTTGAAGGGGCCAGTGTAAATAAATAAAAACAAGTAAAACAAATAAAAATGTAATTGAAAAATAATACGTAAGTAGCATCGTGACTTCAACTACACAGTTGAAAATAAAAAAATAACATTTGCATCTGCTGAAATAAAATAAAACGTAAACACAGCTTAATTTCTTATTAATTTTCAAATCACAGTCCGCATGCTGTCTTATTGCAGAAAATTGGAAATTGAGGTATTAACCTGATGAATTTTGTAAAAGATTTCAGGGTGACAGAAATTTCGTTAAAGAAGTTGTACTCAGATATTCTGACCAAGAATTTATCATGCATTTTCGCATAAATAAAACACTGTTCACAAGTTTATAAACAAAACTAAAAGCGTCAAAGTATTTTTCCCGAATTATCAAACCTAACCTCGTTATCCAATATCCATTTATTTGCACTACTCTTATCATACCTCCTCTAAATCCAGTGTAACACCTGTTTTTTGTGCTACATTTTAACAACGAACATAGTGTAAGTGACCTAAACTACTTATATTAGAGTTACCAGTGTATGTTTAAGAGGTCAAAAAAAGTTGAGTGGATCCTGAGACCTCCATCGGCCACGAACACCCCCTTGTGGCGCCAGGACTATTAACTTATAGTCAGTATTATTATACTATTTCCATTCTAATATGGCATTTACGATAAATCCAAGATAAATTGTATATTTCTACAAATAAGTGTTATGCCAATTATTTTTATTTGTAAAGGATAATTTATTATTTTGTTGGTAAAACCGGTGTCAACTCATTTATTTTCATAGCTGATCCTATTTGCGTTTCTTGTAACAAGCTATTTTTATTCTAGTGGATATTTGACTTGTCATAAATAGTTTGAAGCTTTCCTTTGTGCACATATCAAATTTAATGTTAAACACTGAATTTTTAACATCCAATTTAAGTTAGTTTTTTTTTTATTTCGGTTGGAAAATTTATATATTCTATAAACACACACAAACATTCATAATTTTGACTATATCCTGAGAACATTAAAAATAAAATTTTTTAAACAAAACCTTTTTTTTATTTTTCCTTATTTATTATTTATTAAAAAAATTGCTTTTTTAAACTGAATAACTAGAATTGTTAGAATGACATATTGTTTTTAAAATAGCTACCTGATATTGATTAAATAGTGTTAAGACTAGACCAAGTACGGAAGTAATAAGACATAACAATATTAAAGCCTAGATGTTATTAGCCCTAAAGGATCTTAGTATAAAGTCAAAACAAAAAGACACTAAACCAAATTATTCTATTACCACACATTTTCCTGAGGTTTATCCATTATACAATTCCACATAAATCAATTAACATTTATTAATAATTTTCATACCAATTGATTAATCTGTAATTGTTTACATCTATCGACTGGCAACACGTTGCAGTCACGTTGCAGTCACATGTTCAACTTAGGAAAATAAGCAAATAATTCAAAATTGTTGTAAAATTAAATTAGGATTTTGTGATCGGTGCTTGGCAATTGGGTTTATCTGTTTATATTTATAACTTGCATTTTGATTAGGTTTATTATATTAAATACAAACCATGATTTCTTTCAAACCTATTTTATTTGGGAAATATACTGAATGAATTTACAGGGTGTTAAATTACGTAAATAATTATCACTTATATATTTTGATAAAAACCAGATGATTCAGCTCGTAAGTCACTTTCAACTAACCTACCTTTCCTTCTTTCGATACCAAGGCGTCAAGGCGTGTCCGCAATTTAGAAACGGGAATTATTAATATTTGTTTGTAGAAATGTTATATATTCTTATGTAACTATTTTACTTTGCCCGGAGCTATTTGAATAGGACAGTTTAATTTTAACTTCAGTAACGCTGAATCGACCTGCAAAGGAATATTTATAGGTCTGGAGCCATTCCTAGGCATAGCAATTAGCGGATCTAGAGGAACAATATTTAACTAGGTAGATTGGATAAGACGTTCTTACTTCTTAGAGCTAGAAAGTTCAAGACACTTAAAGTCATTTGTAAGAGATCTGTCTAAATTGCGATAGGACTACTGACTAGATACAGTCCTATTAATGAACATATGAAAACAATTATTGGACTGCAGATTACCAGCAGGCTGATAGTAAAACTGCTAAGCGCTGGAGACACTAAGTATTAATAAATTTAGTCTGCATCAACTCAAACCTACTGACTAGATGAAAGAGTCGCCAAGACTCTGACGCATGATACAAATATACAAGGTATGATATCTAGCGGTTCAAAACTCGTCCGATCTGCGCATGTGACGTCTATAGCACGTTTCAACGTTAATATAAGATATGAATTTGATATTTTATTTATTGTTTAAAACTTTTATTTGTTGGTTATTCAACATTATTTATCAAAACAAAATTCAAATCATGTATGGCTTAAAATTGAGAATAAATAAATTGAGAATTGTGAAATTATATTTTTATTCTAGATTTAATTAAAGGGAACGATGGTAGACGTGACTAGGTACAATAATTAAGTAATTAGGCACCCTTATACAGCACACTGCATTTTAATTAATTTATTTTATAAACAATGACGTCATTAACCACGCCCCAAACATGTATATTTGTATCATGACTCTGACGAGCTTCATTAGAAAAATAGGGTTGATAGAACTCCTATAACCTATGAGTAGGCCACAATAGATCTTTCAGGTAGAAGAGATGTTGATCGACCACTAGCCTAACCTAACCTAACCTTGCCTTATATTATCGAATATTGAAGATCGTATAATGGGGGGCAATATGAGAAGAAGCTAATTGCAGGCACATGCAGTATACAGACTAAGGAAATGCTCGTAATGAACAGGACTTACTTCTAAATAGCATTATTTCCTAACAGGATACGATGGCCTAAAAGAACAAGAGTAAAATGTGACTGTTAAATGGAGACCAGAAATTCAGATTATGTAACAGTCCAGAGAAATTCATACATATTGTGTCAGATTGTTAGGCGTTACACCACAAGAGACAGGCTATTTATAGGCAACCTACAGTTTCTCTAAGAAAATTTTACACCCATCTAGTAAAGATCCTGTACAAGCTTAAAGAGAGAACAAGCTGGAATGAGTGGTGAATGAGTGAACTAACCGTTGTCACATAGAACTGTCAATAATTATACAGCAACATTCTACATAGCAACGAAAAAATAAATATTCAATTTTAACAAGTGGAATAAAAATTGTAGCAATGGAAAGGGGCCAATGGTTTTAGTGATCATGTTCGATGGGTCCTTAACCAGAACCCAACAGTGTTGGAGTCCCCGAAAGGATGCCTACCAACCAAACCCACCTCAAAGCTTGCCTTCAAGACGGACAGTGGTCTCACACACTCTCCACCCATTCTTTCTCACCTTTTACTGCCTCTCCAAGTTTCCACTTCAACTGCTTTAACACTTCTTCGTTCTTCCAACATCTAAACACGTGTCCTTCATCATCCCCCACCTTACACCTATCGCACATTACAGTTTTTCTCTTTCCAATCTATGTAGATACCCCACCCCAGTGAGTACGTGGTTCAAGAAGTAGTTCACCTTCCCAAACTTCCGGACCTTCCACTAACTTCTACTCCTATTGCCATTTTCAACGCACCTTCATAACCCTCCCATCTTCTCACCATTCTCTCCTCCATCCAATCCTAATCTTCCTTTCTTGTCGCTCCCTTCCATCGTCATCTCCATCTCCTAGCCATCAAGTTCGACAGCACAGCTGCTGACCCACTGTCCTGTACCCCTGCACCAACCTCAACAGAATTCCTCTCTGTACCTGCAGTAGTAACTTTATCCTTGCATTTGCCCCCGCTCTTTTATTCCACATTTCTTCGTACAGCATACTCTGCTCAATCTTCCTACCAATAACTCTTCTCTTTCATTCTCCTGACCCTTTCACACTACACATTAGTCTCCCTAGCTGTGCCTTAGTTTCGCCTGATGTGCTGCCTTCACCATATGGTGCTTGAAGGATAGTTTTAAACAGGTAATCATTTTTTGAAATACTATTTAGGCTTACAAAGCCATATCTTTGAAACAATTTTCTTTAAGTTTTCATTTATTAAATAAATTCCCAGTTTCTTTACTTTAGTTTTTCTCTAAGCTGTGTCCCTTTTTTAATTTCAATTCATCTTGAACATTTTTGTTGGTGGAAGTTAGCTTAGCTATTACTAATAACTTCTTAAACATTAGATTCTATTGTTAAACCTTTTAAACTCATTTTCAAAATAATGTTTTAATATAATTTATTTTTTGGTGTTACCAGCTTCCACTAAAAATCCGTGTGACCTAAATTTTGTAAAACAACCAATTATTCTAATTGGAACCTTAAAATGTAAATGAACAGAACGGTATCATGAATTGTCTATGAATATCCCTGATATATGCGATATATGTAAATCCAGGTGAAACGTTAACAAGGGGTTAGGAAGCGCT
The DNA here is from genome assembly GCA_035357415.1 of Ophraella communa. Lineage (NCBI taxonomy): Eukaryota > Metazoa > Arthropoda > Insecta > Coleoptera > Chrysomelidae > Ophraella > Ophraella communa. Next base: position 20,492,611 of record CM068994.1, on the reverse strand, counting down.
TAATTTTCTTGAGCATTTCAACTGCAAGATAAAAGTATACAACAAAAGAAATTAAAAAAAGTTTGTATGCATGCATCGTGGCAACTCACGGTAATTTGCACATGCAAAAAATTTATGAAACCGAGTTTAGTAATAACGATACGTGTACGCTGCACGTAATGATGGTTTGAAATACAGAGTGTCATTCGACTTCAGCAGTAGGTATCTAATCTATTAGATTTATTTTCAAAGCTGAAATACCATTAGATCAGATAAACTATTGCTAAAATAATTCCGTGTATAGATATACCAATCAACGATTATTTTTTCCCCAAAAAAACCTATGCATACGATGATGTTAATAGGTTTTTATCGACGCTTGTGTTGTTTTTTGAATTAATCAAAAAATTATGCAAACTTTGGCAAAAATGTCATTATTGGTCTCGAAAAATATACTATTTCAGAATACTGTAACACACTTGATCCTGAAAAAAAATCACTAGCACCTATGCATTTCTAATGCCAGTAAAATATTTTCAGTTTTTTTTCAGGTTATTATGCACAATTAAGTCCTTTATAATATCGTCCAGTATCCCATCCTGTGTCAGTTTCATATCAAGGTATTGATATTCAGGGCAACGGGAAATTTCGGTTCCATCTTCCAATATGATGTTTTGTGCTGTTCCTTCTATATAAATATCTATTTCGTCTTCCTCACATTTAATTTGAGGCCCCATTTCTTGTACTCCTCTGCCAATTTTTTAGTCATATAATTTACGTCGTCTTAATCTTGTGCTATCAGAATTTGGTTTTCTGCAAAACAGAACGTGTATAATGTTATTTTATCAATAAGTGGTAGTCCCATGCCATTACATTTTTTATTCCACACGTCGGCGATTGGCAGCACCCCTGTTTCAGCCCCTTGGCAAAAGTCAAACCATCAGAAATTATGTTTCCCACACTAACTTTTGTCGTCGCGCCTTATGTAAAATTTGGATTGCTGTAATAAGGTCACATCTGATATTTTTTGCTGTAGTGTTGGCTATAGCCAACACTACACTATCGACTGCCTTTTGTAAGTCCAAAAAAAATATATGCACTTATTGGTTGACTGCTGTCTTCTCTATAACTTGCGTTATGCAAAATAAATGGTAAACTGTGGATCGTCCTACTCTAAAACCAGCTCATTATTCTGTCTTATAGTCTTAATATTCCTGATCTATTTCTTAAGAGTTTACTAAGAGTACTGACTGTACTGGTAACAGCAATTCCTCTGCAATTGTCGCAATTCTCTTTGCTGACCTTTTTGTGGATAGGTAGCATATTAGAGATTTTTCATTCACTTGATACCCATTCAACATTTATGCAATCAGTAAATAGTGTTTTTAGGTGTTCATGGAGTTTTTTTGTTTCAGCTTTGACTAAATCGGTGTAGATATCACCTGGGCCAGGAGATTTTCCATTTTCAGGGACTTTACTATTTCTGTTGTAATTTTCACCTGCGCAGGTCGTTCTTTCACGAAAATGAATATCGTGTGGGTCCACCCTTAGCTTGCCTTAGTGATGTCTCTCTTTTTGGCATGGTCCTTATTAAATTATTAATAAATTGCTGAGGTGTGTTTTCCCATATTCTCTGTTCTCTGCAAGACATAAGCGAGCTGTTCTAGGGTTATTGGGACTGTTAGAGGCAGTTTAATGTCTGGATTTTTCAGCCCAGACATGATCAATACAATTCATATCGGGTGAACATGGTGGTCAGTTCATTCTTATAAAACCGTGATATTCAATGCGATCATTAAAATTCTCGAACGGTGCGGGCGCGCATTATCGTCGATAAAGACAAATTGTGCGTCTATTGCACCAAAAAATGGTACAATGATTGGCTCTATAACCATGTCCCTATATCGTACAGCCGTCATTGTCATATTCATTAACACCACTAAATCAATTGCCAGCCATCATAACATATGCCTCCCAACACACAAACTGAGCCATCACCAAAAAGAGTGGTTGACTCTCTCTCGCCCACCGTGGATGTGAACTACGCCTTCTGGCTCTCAAATTATATGCATGTAACCTTCTTCTAATAGTTTGACTAGATATTACTGTTCCGGTAGCATGCTTAAAGAAGCTGTTAATTCTCGAAGCAGTAATTGTTCGGTTTCTTCTTGCAGTTACAGCTATAAATCGGTCTTGAGTGGGAGTTGTAGCTCATTCTCGACGTCTATGACTGTACGCTGCAGACCCAGTTTCCAAATATCGTTTCCAAGACTAACAATACTTTGGGACACATTTAGCCGTGTAGCAATTTCTTCCTGACTAAAGCCTTCCTGTACGCGACTAAAATGTTAGTATTTTGAAATCAAATTCCTACAATTCTGGTTAGAGATAGCGTGTATAAAAACGACAAAAATAATTTGCTGTTTACCTGAAAAAAAAAAAACAGTGCAATTCGATCAATTAGTACGTTAAATACACGAAGGCTTAAGTCAAGAAGTTGCTACACGGCTAAATGTGTCCCAAAGTGTTGTCAGGCGTGCATGGAATCGATATTTGGAAACTGGGTCTGCAGCGTACAGGAGGAGGACGAGCTACAACTCCTGCTCAAGAGCGCATTATAGCTATAACTGCATGAAGGAACCGAACATTTACTGCTTCGAGAATTAACAGCTTCTTTAGGCATGCTACCGGAAGAGTGATATCTAGTAAAACTGTTTAAAGAAGTGTTACACTTCGTTCTGATTTTTCTTCACTTACCTTGATTGAAAAGAGGACAGCGATACAATGAACGTTTGATGGCGCCAACCACTCTTTTTGGCGGTGGCCCAGTTTGCGTGTTGGGAGGCATATGTTATGATGACCGGCAATGAATATGACAATTGGCAGTAAATGATTAAACATTTTTCAATTTTTTCTGTTTTATTAAAACTGTTTTTCATGAAAAATTTGTTAATTTTTTTTGGGTAAATTGTAACGTGAAAGAATAAAGATTAACTTATTTTATCAAGTTTTGATTTAATATTAATCAACGACAAAATAAAATTACAGATTTTTGTAATATCCACTTTAATTGTTGAGCAGTGCATTTCAAAATGATTCAATATGCGTTAAAAGAATTTTTTTAAACGTTTTACAGTCTTTCATAAGTAAGAAAACCCAAGAAACACAGACCAGTTACATATTAGTCGCAGTAATGTATTTATAACTTTGTTTAAAATTAACTAGCTTACTTATAAACGTGGTAAATCACTACATCACTACGTTTAAAACCACCAATTTGGGTAAAAATTTTTAATTGTTAAGACCGATGTATAATATACTACAGTCCAATATAACTATCGGGTTATTTTTACTACGATAATGATTATGACAGCAATAAAACCTTATGTCCAGACCTTTTAACAATAACAATTTTTGTGTAATATATTTTTTTATTAAAAATAATAAAAAAATAAAAACGAACAACATTGGAATAATATGTTTAAAGAACTTAAACTTTTAATAATGCATAGATACCGCCTACTAAAAATAGGAATTATAACCTTTTGCATACACAAATTAAGCAAACCATTAACTTCTTACTGTAAATGTGTTGTTACTACCTAATGAAAAAGTGATACCACACACAATTAAAGCATATTAAGAAAAAGAATAATTAATAATTAAATTATTCATACTTTGATTTCTCTTTAATTAATCTTCAAATGAAAAAAACACATTTTGCAATAATTTTAATATGATTTTACTATAAATAAGGATACTGTAACCCAAAATATATCTTTATGTAACAATGGCTGACATCATTTTAATGGCTAAATCTGTAGAAAGTATCCATATTGTCTTAAAATGTTAAGTTACAATACCATACAAAATATACAATAGTTACTACTAAAGTAAATATATTATACGAAAATTGAAATTACAAATTATAAGAGATTACGTAATATTTTCTGTAATTATACAATTGTAAGAATTATTCACTTATTAAAAGATTACAAAATACTACAATATAACCCATTTAAGTATGATGTATTTATTGGTCTCATTTTAGTTGTAATGACATTATTGAAACTTTTTAATTGTCTCTCAGGAACGCAGCTATTGAAATGTCAGTTACTCATAACCTAAAAAAAATAAACAGTAATAGGTAGGTACTTAATGTAACAAATAACTGTATGTATTCTGTTGTAAAAACGGTCGAAACAGAAATTCCATAATCCTAAGTTATCACGCTCAATTTTTCATCACATTTTTCTGTTTTTTCACAATCTTGTTAAATCTCATCATCGCTCTCGACATCATCGATGATGGTGCTCTTTTCTGAAGCTAAAAGAAATTGATTAACTACACTATTAGGATCGGGTTTCTGACTGCATGAGGGTTAATGCACTGGTGAGAAGGTATTTAAAACAGATTGATGGTTTCATTTACTAACTACTGCTGAGACTGATGCACCAATGATGCTGCTAAGTGGGTTTTTAAAACAATGTTCAAAAAATTCTGCGAAAAAATAGACGCTACACCCTCTGCAGCAAGGCTATACAAAGTCCTGGCAAAAGGAAAAGTAGACACTGTAATGGCATTACGGAAGCCAGATGGAAGCTTCACAGAAAGCAGAAAAGAACGAGCTCTGGACCCCTATTTTCGAATATGTGATGTGATAGATCACTGGTGAGAAACCGGTAAACCGTATTTTTAGACTATATGATAGCTCACATCACACTTCGCTTGGTCAGACCCAGTCGAAGCAGTGAAACATGCCCATTATTATTCAGGCGTCAGCGTATTGTCAAAATCATATGTTTATTAGAGTTATTACCGTAGTTTTGTTTTGAAACTTGCGTCTTTCATAAATAAAAGAATATAGTTGTAGTTATCATAAATAAAAGGATATAGTTATAAGTTTGAACTGCCTGAAACCCAAATTATCAAACGTTGTCAACTTTCTAGTATGTACGTTATACGTCAAAATCTTAGACCATATACAAATAGATTGGCTGTGACGTCATTTTTCTATACAACATACTGAAGCCAATATTATCTCTCTTTGTCGCATGAAGTTCATGGAGCTTGTAATATTATTTGGTCATTGGGCGCCAATTTGTAATATTAGTTGGTCGTTGGGCGACAATTTGTAACCAAATTATTACGTTTAGCGTCAATTTGTGATATGATTTACCTGTTGATAGTGAATTTATAATAATATTTAGTTAACTTTTTTGAAAAAATAACAATATACCAAAAGAAAAAATGTAATTTGCAATAAAACAAACATTAAGCTTAATTTCGTCTTTAATTAGTTGTAAAAGATACTTCAATAATTAACAGAATTTATAAATGTCTATCACACAAAAATTATGATAGTTAAATACCTCGGCTAGGGGTGAGTAAGTTCATTAGCTCTGACTATTGTACAATATTTGTTTCTTTAAGAAATTATGAGGGCGCCACTGAAATCTTTTTATTTTTTATGATACTACTGAAGAAAGTTGTTTTAAGCTGAGTTATTTAAATAAGTATCATAAGATGACAGAAAGATGTCAGAAAAAACTGTCTATGAAGATAAAAAAATGATTTGAAAATGTACAAACATATAAAAGATAATAAGATTTCCTTGGTGCTGAAATTAATGAGGTAGAGAATACGTTACAACAAAATAATCCGCAAACAGTTCTGTAAAAATACTTATTCTAATACAGTTGACGATATAGATAGATATACACGGAAATAAAAGAGAAAAAATATGGGAACAGTAAACTTGATAGATCACAATAAACTTATCTGTTACAATAGTGGACGATCCTTCGCCGCACCTTGGGGTCGCTACGGCACTGTCTAGGTGGTTCCAAATGATTATGGAAGATCACTAGTGGAGGGATGATCTGCCCCAGTTGTAGAGATAATCCAGTTAAGAATGTATATACGAGAGCTTAAAGTTTACAAGCTGTTCAAGTTTACGGAATCTCCAAATTCAAGAGATGCTTCTGGTTTACAGAATCTTCAATTAAAGAGTTGCCTCTAGTTTACTGTATTATATTCCAACTTTCTGTATATGACAGTAAATCAATAGAAGAAATGAGACTGGGAATAATTATTAAAACCTCTTGAACTCGATAATGCCAACTCATTAGTACACCTCGTAGCGTAGCTACTTTGAACTTCCAATTATAATTATAGAGACCGTATTCATTATTTTATTATTAAAAATGTTTTAGGATAGATGGAGCTAGCGGTACTAATTGAATTTAATATTTAGGATACCAGGTGCTTAAAATGTTAACAGGTACTGTTACACCCCCTCTACTCGATATAAAAAATTTTGCAGAAGGCAAAATTTTTTTTTGTTGTTTAATATCAGATAAGATCTCCAACGTAAGTTTAAGCAAAACAGTTACATAGAACAAGTAAGGATTATAAGGAATTACAAAAATAACATAGGAAAAGGTTAAAGTTATTTAAAGAAATAAGAGTTAGTCAGTATGTCCTTGTTGTCACATTCGTTACTTGTATGTAAAAGTAACCATTCCAGAGTTGCGCCAAACATATCAGAGAGATGGCCTCGTGCTCTGGCGATTTGTTTCAAGGCAGCACTGCAATGCAATGCAAAAACGACAAAGAAAGGTAAAGAAGAAAAAAAAAGGACAAAAACTAGTAAAGAAAACGCAAAGGAAAAATTAAAAAAAATAAAAGTTAGAAAGAAAAGAGAAAAGAAAGCAGAAATGTGTTAGATAATAATCATCAGATAGAGAAGGAAAGAGAAAAAAAGAAATTAGAAAATTAGGAAAGATAACACAAACGAACTTTAGACACAAGTGGCCTATAAAAAGTGGGACAAGTCCCGGGCGAGCCACCTACACCCAGCAATTAAGTTGCCAACTGAAATTGGACTCTACGTTACAAAAAATTAATGAATGGTACTGTGTGATGTGTTTCCACACCACCCAGGCCTTAAAAAAAATACAAAAATGATTAATTAAAAAAGCAAATAAGACCTTTTTTAGCAAGAAAGGAATAAAACTTCCAAAAACCCGTCATGAGGTTAACTATTGTAAGATATGGATGACATAATCGGTAGTACCTTTTTTCTATCGGAAAGGAACAAAAAAACCGTAAAAGTCAAAATCGGTTCTAAATAAAGTCACAAACGGTATTAGATAAGGTGAAAATCGGTATTAGATAAATTCACAATAGATAAGAAAAGTTCTATATAGTTTTTACACCATTAAATGGTCTATAATACAGTCACTGAAAGATATACCCATTTAAAAAATTACAAAAAATTACCAAAAATTATACTTTAGAGCTATATAAATTGTACTTTCTCATATTAAATACATGAACCATAAAAACAAAACCCACATTATGTTTTAACATTTCCTAGCTAAAGACAATCTGTATACTCATACAGATACGATAAGATAACCCAGTAGACATTCACACTGTATACTGCCAAAGGTACTTAAACCCGTACGCGACAGATTACATACAGTATGCACGATAAAAATGACTCTAGGTACGATAAATCTAATACACATTAGCGTATAAGATACAAAACACGGTATATGAACCTTTAAAGGAAGAAAAAAAATCAATATATCCTGATATGCCAAATTGGCTTGATACATTAAAAATATTCCACCCAAAAGTTCATTAACTTGCTCCCAGAACAAGCTAAATAAGATAAGATAAGCTAAGATAAGATAATTTTAAAACATATGCGCGACAGAGTTAATATAAATTTGTCCAAATTGTATTTCATAAGAGAAAAAAAGTAAAACGCCCAATAAGATAAGAAAGATAATATGGTAAGATAGAAAAAGATAGTATAAGATAATATAAATAAGAAACATTAGATAAATAAGATAAAGTAACTTAACTGTTGTTAAAGTAAATAGGTATATCATATACTGATAAAGTAGAAAAAGAAAATAATGACTAGGTAAACACAGCGAACTAACAACAACCATCGAAGACATCACATTAAATGAATAAATTTTTGATAATTCAAACATAATAAAATGACGAGGAAGTCTAGGTAATGAGAACCTTTGAACTTGGAAAGGGGCCGTTAGCATCCACAGTAGCTATGACATATCCTAAGAACAACATCCATCATCTCCAAACCTTCTGCACATTCACTACATCCGAAAACCAAAAAAAATTGTATGTTTAAGTATATGTTTACTCAGTGTCGGTTGAGTTTGTGTCTTCATTATTGTCTGATTTGTCTTCAAAATTGTCGTCATTATCATTATTTTCCGATAAATTTTTATCAAAGTCAACAAAAGATTTCAAAAATTTTAAAAATACCAAACTTTTCGAATGTCTCGAGAAAAAACAAGTCTTAATAATCAGAATAAAAGCAACTCGATATAAAGTACACCAAAATCAAGTTATTTTAAAAAAGTACAATACTAACCAAAATCCTATTAAAATAAGACAACAACAAAAATACAGGTACTAATTAGAACAAAAAAACGACAAGAGTGTAACGTAAACAAATTAAAATGTTCGTTTCAATTTAACTATACAAATTTGTAAATAAATGCATCTCTCATTCATTTTAATTCAAAAGAAAATTGTAAAAATTTAAAATATTTTAAAAATGCAAAACTTTCCTAATTGTCAAGAAGAAAAAGAAGACAAAAAACTGGTACCAACGAATAGAAATCCAACTACTTCAATATAAATTACCAAGGTTATTTTTAAAACCACGCTAATATTAAAATTTCTATTTTAAAGTCATTAACCAAAAAAACAAAAAACTGGTACCTAAATAAGCAATAAAAAGTACAAGTTATTATCGTCGAAATAAACTGTTTGCTACAAATTTGAACAATCAATATAGTTAAGCAAATAAATAAATATATCTATCAGTGTTGTACGTGAGGGATAATATAGGTATTAAAAACACAATAGGAAAAATCAAAGGAAATTGAACTGTTTATAAAAATATTTAAGATAGTTAAAAAATTAATTACGTAATATTAATATTGAAGATATTTAAAAAAATGATTTATGAAAAAAATAATATGTAGATATATGCAGCAAGTACTTTTCTCGAATGAAAAAAACTATTTCCCAAAGAAAAAATTATTGTACAGTCAGAGAAAAAATGAAACCAGCGTTTGGGCGCCAATTTGTAATATTAGTTGGTCGTTGGGCGACAATTTGTAACCAAATTATTACGTTTAGCGTCAATTTGTGATATGATTTACCTGTTGATAGTGAATTTATAAAAATATTTAGTTAACTTTTTTGAAAAAATAACAATATACCAAAAGAAAAAATGTAATTTACAATAAAACAAACATTAAGCTTAATTTCGTCTTTAATTAGTTGTAAAAGATACTTCAATAATTAACAGAATTTATAAATGTTTATCACACAAAATTATGATAGTTAAATACCTCGGCTAGGGGTGAGTAAGTTCATTAGCTCTGACTATTGTACAATATTTGTTTTTTTAAGAAATTATGAGGGCGCCACTGAAATCTTTTTATTTTTTCTGATACTACTGAAGAAAGTTGTTTTAAGCTGAGTTTTTTAAATAAGTATCATAAGATGACAGAAAGATGTCAGAAAAAACTGTCTATGAAGATAAAAAAATGATTTGAAAATGTACAAACATATAAAAGATAATAAGATTTCCTTGGTGCTGAAATTAATGAGGTAGAGAATACGTTACAACAAAATAATCCGCAAACAGTTCTTTAAAAATACTTATTCTAATACAGTTGACGATATAGATAGATATACACGGAAATAAAAGAGAAAAAATATGGGAACAGTAAACTTGATAGATCACAATAAACTTATCTGTTACAATAGTGGACGATCCTTCGCCGCACCTTGGGGTCGCTACGGCACTGTCTAGGTGGTTCCAAATGATTATGGAAGATCACTAGTGGAGGGATGATCTGCCCCAGTTGTAGAGATAATCCAGTTAAGAATGTATATACGAGAGCTTAAAGTTTACAAGCTGTTCAAGTTTACGGAATCTCCAAATTCAAGAGATGCTTCTGGTTTACAGAATCTTCAATTAAAGAGTTGCCTCTAGTTTACTGTATTATATTCCAACTTTCTGTATATGACAGTAAATCAATAGAAGAAATGAGACTGGGGATAATTATTAAAACCTCTTGAACTCGATAATGCCAACTCATTAGTACACCTCGTAGCGTAGCTACTTTGAACTTCCAATTATAATTATAGAGACCGTATTCATTATTTTATTATTAAAAATGTTTTAGGATAGATGGAGCTAGCGGTACTAATTGAATTTAATATTTAGGATACCAGGTGCTTAAAATGTTAACAGGTACTGTTACAAGCTACGGGATGAGGTGTGTGGGCGGTACTGTTTACAAACAACAAATACCAGCGGCGCAAATGTATTTTAATAGGTACCTAACAAGGTTTTAACTCTAATCAAAATTCTTAAATCATAACTTTAACCCAAAATTAATACAATACCACAATTAGTTTATGAACAGGGTAAGATTAATGTTTACATATGATTCGCAATGTTCCATGCTATAAGAGACAGTGCAGTCGAAGATATACGAAAACAACCGAAGAAGTTTTATTCAAACGTGGATTTGTTTGTAAACATATAGTTATAGAACACAACATAAAGTTATTTTGGCTTCACAACAAGGACAGAAAATTGACGTCTATTTGTATATGGTCTAAGGTCAAAATTCTTTCATTTTTCATAAATATAACGAGGCAACGTTGTGATATCGAAAATACAACCCATGAAAGGTTTTGTCAGGGATCGATCACTTCCCTACTCACATCACATTCACTTCACATCACACGTTTGAAAATAGGGGTCCTGCTCCTGTTAGAAACTCACTTTTCCGGAGGAATGGTCCCTTCGGGAAAAACAAGTGGGAAAGCTACCAGGGAAGACCTACCAGGGAAGACCTACCAGGAAAGACACTGCAATGGCAAAACACATATGCAGTGAGGAACGGCTGAGATGGGCTATGAACACCTTCCAGCCGTTCAAAACCCCTGGAACGGATGGAATATTTCCTGTTCTACTCCAACAGGGCCAAGAGGCAATAATTCCACACTTGATCCGAATTAGTTGGAGCAGCCTTGAACTGGGATATATACCAGAATCGTGGAGAAGGGCCAAAATCACCTTCATCCCAAAAGCAGGAAAACGGGACACTACGCACCCCAAATCCCTTAGACCGATCAGCCTCACATCGTTTGTTCTCAAAACGATGGAAAAAGCTGTAGACAACTACATTAGAACGGAAATCTTGGAACAGGTGCCATTGCATCTCCGACAACATGCGTACCAAGCGGGAAAGTCCACGGAAACCGCTTTAACACAATTGACTGACGAAATCCAAGACGCTCTGAATAAAAAAGAGACAGTGGTATGTGCCTTTCTAGACATAGAAGGGGCCTTTGACAATACGCCACATGAGGCAGTCAAAAGAGCACTGATTGAGAAAGGAGTAGATAGAACGACTTCCATGCGGATGTCGCAACTGCTATCTACAAGAATCGTAAAAATGAAGGCAGGACAAGACACTATCTTCATTAATGTGACCAGAGGCTGTCCACAGAGGGGAGTTGCATCCCCACTTATGTGGAGTCTCACTCTGGACAGTCTACTCTGTCAATTGACTAGGGAAGGCACACCATGTCAAGGGTATTCCGATGACATGGTTATCCTGGCAAAAGGGAAGTATGAAAATGTCCTCTGCGATATTGTTCAAAGAGGACTGAACATTACAAAACAATGGTGTGACTCGGTGGGACTCAGCATCAACCCCACCAAAACCACACTAGTAGCCTTTACAACGAAAAAGGAATCTAATATAAAAATCATAAAAATAGGGGAGAACATCGTCGAGTGGAAAACAGAGGTAAAATATCTAGGGCTTATCCTAGATAGCAGGTTACTCTGGAATAAACACGAAGACGAAGTAATACACAAAGAAACCAAGGCCTCCATGGTGTGCAGGAACATTGCAGGGAAGAACTGGGGATGCAACCCACGTATTCTGCAATGGATTTATACAGCAATGGTGTGACCAGTCACATGGGGCAGTGGCTTGGGGCGCAAGGGCTAATCTGAGTACGACGAGGAAAAATCTTTCGAAGATTCAGAGACTAGCCTGCTGCAATGGAGGTGATTTTAAACTTGACCCCACTGCACATTCTGTTAGAAATTGTAAGGAAGAAAACGATATATGGAATAATCAAAGAAGGAATTATCAGGAAAAACCTCGATCACTTCATTTTGATCAAACTTCAAGATGATCAAGATGATATGCCAAAGAAATTCAACTTTGTGAGAAAATTCATCACAAAGTTGAGTAAAAAATCTGAATGGGATGAAGGGACCATACAGAATTTAAACCAGAATGCCATAAAGTGGTATACGGACAGCTCCAAGCTAGACGAGGGAACTGGGTTAGAAGTTTTTGGACCGAGAGCCAAATACTCAGAAAGCTTGGGCACATACCCAAGCATCTTTCAAGCAGAAGTCCGCGCCATCGAAAGATGTATGGAATTCAATATTGGAAGAAACTACCACAAAAAAGATATTGTAATCATGTCGGATAATCATCAAAGCGCTGAACTCAAATATAATCAGTTCAAAGATAGTTTGGGAATGCCTAGGCAAACTAAATGAACTAGGCCAGAAAAACACTGTCACCCTCCTATGGGTCCCGGGACACATAGGAATAGAGGGGAACGAAACAGCAGATAAGCTGGCAAAAAAAGGAGCTGAAACCCCTCATTTGGGACCAGATCCATCTTGTGAGATCAGCAGTAGAGTAATCTTAGGAAAACTAAGGGAAGAAATGGAGAAGGAAAAATCCAAGTACTGGTATCAGCTGCAAATACTGAGGCAATCTAAGATACTACTGGGGAACTATGACCAGAAGAGATCTCTTAGCTGCCTCAACCTCATTAAAAAAAGGCTCCGAATTTTAACGGGAATACTAACCGGGCATTGTCGGTTAAAAAGCCACATGAAGAAACTAGGGTTAGCAGATGAAGCAAAGTGCAGATTCTGTGACGAAGATGATGAATCCTTATTACACATACTCTCAGAATGCCCTGCCTTGCAGAATTCTAGGGCCTGATACCTAGGAGCACATGAAATAGAAGAGGGGGATCTACTTAATTTGAAGCCCGACGATGTCCTAAACTTCCTCAGGAAAATAGGACTCGAAGAGCTGCTATAAATCTGAGATTCCCCCCTTACTTGGCAAGTAAGGGGACACAGTAGATCCTATAGGTCCCAGTGTACTTATTACCCCTAATCTATACATATTTACAATATAAAACAATGTTTTGTGTTTTAACCGGTTCAATAACAGTTTTTAACTGCCTATAAAACTGTGACCTACCTATATTTGTAAGGCTTTTCGTTCTTATTTATTTTCAACTTTTTAGACATAATATGAAATTGTATAGTTATATTAAGTATAAAATAAACTTAGAAAATTGTAAACTTAACCACAAAAGCAACAACACAACACAATTTTTAAAATATAAAACTCTATTGAACTCTTTCACGACAGCTATAATTGGTATAATTATTGCCATAATTTACAAAAATTATATCGTTTAACAACAAACATAATTAAAGTCTAAAAAAAGTCTTATAGTCATAACTAAAGCGTACAATTATAACAGGTTTAAATTTTAAACATATAACCTTATTAAGACGTGATTAGGACTAATTATAAATGTATTACATTTAAGCATTATGTAAAATGGTTTTTAAAACTAAATAATGTTTTAAAAGATATTCGAGATATTAGTCCTGATAAGTTACTTATGTATAAGTCTTGACAACGTTTTTTGAAGTTTTAATATATTTCTTGTAACTTTGTGTTTGTTGGGAATTCCTTATTTTGTAATCTATACGGATAAAGGAATTTATTTTTGTAAAATTAATAACTCATTCTGTAAATTACTTTACGAAAGAATAAAGTCATTTTTACATGTCAAAGAGCTAAATGGTTTATTATTAACTCTCTGACTTATGCTTGTTGAGAGAAATTATTCACCGTTTTGTACTACACTTAAAATATAATGAAAATACCAACCCTTAAGCTATATTGTTGACTCTAATAACTGGGCTTTGTACGAGAATACTATTTATTTTTCAAGAACAGGCAACACTAATGTCAATAGTTAAATCTGGCCACATAATAAGGTTTGAAATTTTTAGCATAAAAACGTGTTCATGTAAAGTATTTTTTGTTTTTTTTTACAGTGAAATAAGGAAATAAAATCAACCAGAAAATAAAAAATATGCGAGAAGTTTTTGTTGAGTAATTGTTTACAACTTTCGACGTGGATTATCTCAACGTCGATTTATATACCAATGAAGCACAATTAAGTACCATAGTATACTGCTAATAAAGTGTATTCAATAGAGGTCTTAGGTCGGTCACTTAATTTCTTGAAGGTTGTCAAAAATGGGTTGTTTTTTCACAAAACATGATTGCAGTGCTTGAACTAATAATGTAAGATCGTCTTGAGATATACCGCGGGATTGAAGCATCCTTGCACATTAGTTTCACTAGATTCAGTTTTACATAAACACTTAGTTGTTTTTTAACAAAATTTTTACTAAAATTTACTCTCGCAATCCGTCAAAAAAAAGGCTCGCTTCAATTGAAGTACGGATATACTTAAAAATGTTTACCGTGATGATTCAAAAGTTACATATGAAGCCGACCTTGTGGGTGTTCCAAGACAAGCTAAATCTAAAAAGTTGCTCGCACGCAAAGTACTCTAAAGCAAATAGTCGCTTGTATCTTCTGCTGTATGACTCCTGTAGCCACTGCTCCACTTGTTGACCTCCAAAGATTCCTTACTACAACAATGTTAGCTCTCATTGAAGTTGTTTAAAACGTACTTCCTATAAATTAAGGTAATCACTATACTTTATTATTTATTACTACCGTGAATTTGTATAAGTAGGTGACTTTCAACCAAATTTATTTCTTAGATATGTAGAATAAGGTGATCTCACCGATTTTCAGAAAAATTTTATGAGGGGTCTAGGACATTGTAATAAATACGAAATTAATTTTTTCCGCGGAAATACTTAGAAATAGTAAATATTGGTTCAAAGTTAACATAACCTATCGCTTACCTGTTGTAAATGCGGCAATTATATTATTTTATATTAAACACAAAAAATATGAAATTACGATTGGGAAATTTGTTTTCTTATTAATTTTATTGCACAGAATCTTTAACTTTATTGTTTTGTCAACAAAATGTAAATTTTGTCAAAATCTCTCATTGGTCAATTTGGTTAAAACTTCAAATGATTTTAAAATGTTACCAAGATATACTTACATATATCGAGTATTTGAAAAAAAAACAGGTAGACTTTTAGTCGATTAAAATTTTTTCAAATTTTAAGCATTGGGTTTTGTAGTTTTGAATAGCTATTTTTTCGTGTTGTTTTACTGTCCAGCTGTTTTCAGTTGTTTTCATAAGAAGTATTGAGAGTTTTTTATTCGTTTTTTTCACCATTTTATTTCAGATATTAAGGTGAGCGATATTAACCTATAATAAACTTTGATCTGCGTCAGTTGGTCGGGCATCGGATTTAAGTATTTTTGTTTTCTTTAAATTTTCTGCCTAGTTTAGAATTTTGTTTAAGAATGGTTGCTTTTCTTTATTTTATTTTTATAAAACGATTAGGTATTTTTATATTTATTTTTTTTATTGTTCATAAATGCATTATATTTAGTATTGCACGATAGGTTAATATTTCATATTTCATAATATATAATAAGGTACATTTATATATAATATAAAAGAATAGCTATTTTTATTTATTCTGGCAACATAGGAGCATTAGTTGATGATATCAGAGACAACCATATTTACTATTTTGACATATATCTGAAATAAAGTCAATAGTTATGGAAATTATTTATTTAAAATATATAAATATTGAAGTTGTAAAAATATTATTGAACTAAAAATTTTGTAATTATAAATAATAATATATTTAGAAACCATTTAATGCTGAATTATATATATTGTAATGTATACAAATATTAAAACAGGTAAAATTATTCTCTAGTATGTATTTTATTTCTAGATTAATTGTATTAATTAGATTTTTGTATATAAATTATTTTTTTTAAATTTTATACACTTCTGTTAAATGAATTTACCTTTTCTTTTATTTTAATTATTAAGTTTAACATTTGTGGGACTATAAATATTTATCACTTGTTTTTATCTTGTTTGTTTCAAAAATTATTTTATGATCTACCCGGTATAAATTTAGGCACATGAGACCTCTATTACTCAGTAGTCGGTTCAAATTTATTTTATTCAGAACTAAATTAACCTGTAAATGTAATATTAAAATTTTTAAAATACGACCCTTTTTATCAGTTGGTTGGAAACTATGTTCATTTAAATCCTATGACTTCGATATTATAAAATAAATCGTTAATCGATTCAACATCTATTTTCTAACAATTCAATTTTACACTTATGTTGGTTTGAATATCACGTTATAAAAACATTCAGTTTATTTCACAAATTAAAATAATTGAGATATGTGATTCAAAGTTTTTATGATAGAAAGATTAATAATGTTTATTATAATTTAACTTTGTTTTTTTAAAAACATACCGTATAGGTTCCTTCTATTGTAATTGGTAACTACGCTATACACTTCAAACGTCACACTGTAGGGAATTGGGTTCTAGGCATCAAGGCGTTAGTCTTCCATGACATTGAACATCGTCTAGTGGCACGTGGAAATTTATTTGGATTATTTAAATATACAACAAATCACAGGTAATTAATTATTTATTTCTTCTCCAACTCTCATAAATAGGTTGGTTTTATTCCAATACTTCCATAATACAATAATACAATTTACAATTTTCAATTGACAGTTGAACAATGGTGGGGGTTTCTTTGTTACATTTGCTAACTAAGCCGCTATTAAAGTTTTTTGTTTATGTTGACATAGGTTTGACCTTTGAATAAAATGTGACTGACCAAAAAACAATGAAATTCACGGTATTTATACGCTTTCTCTCAAATTGATATGTAATTGAATTTCAACTGTTTTTTAAGGGAGTTTTTCGTGATTTTCTGATAAATCTATTTAAATAATCTTACTTCAATGATTCTTTTGTTGGGTGATAATTAAACTTTAACTTTAATCATTGATAAGAAACCCACTTTCATTAATTAAATTTCACTTTTTCCCTGTTAATTTTTACCTTAAAACGGAGCGGAGTGACAACTACCGGTTATTAAACAAAATGAAATTTTTAAAAACAATTATGAGCTAAAACACTTAACATCTAATAAATTTCTACATAGTTACATTCCTTAAGGTTTGAAATATTTATGGATGTTATTTTCTATGACTAATATTCTATAATTTTTTAAAAAATTGCTTTTTTAAAATAACTTTATCTCCGCCATTTTTATATACAAATTTAACTTAAATAACATAATTAAAAAACATTTCTACTCTATAATATACAAAACTTTAGTGTAAAACATATTAACAATCTATACAAATAATAATAATAACAAATGTTATCCTATTCTGGTATTTCGCAACCATTAGCTCCTGTGTCCTCTCACATTGCAATTTCACATCTCATACTTTATATCTAATAGAAATTGTTTATTTATAGTGTCCTATTACTTTCATTACTTGTTTAAACATAGTTTTTATGTCTTATAGTTTGATTACTAGTGTCCTATCACTTTAGAGATTTGGGTGCATTATCACTGTTCTATTTTGGTTTTACCCTATCACTCACAGTTTATAAATCACATATTTGTTTGTTTGTTTATATTACATAGGTCGTTATTTAATAAATTAAATGTTTTTAGGTATATTCAAATACTAGGATTCTCAATGCTATACACACTATTATGGATGTTAAAATCATAGACCATTTCTATCTGTAAGTATTGTAACGTTTATTTATTTTTACTAGTCTTTTTAATTTATTTCTATACTATTTAAATCACTAACACTGTTTAATTTATATAACACAATTTATTTACAATACTTTAATTTATATAAGACACTATTTCAATTCGCATTTATCTAACAACATACTACTAACTAACTAACTTCAAATATTCAAATCGGTCCTTTATATATAGGTAAGTATTGTTCCAGCATACTCCAGTCTATTCTCGATCGTATCGAGTCTAGATGCTTCGCTCGTCGGACGCCGTATATTCTCGAAGATTCTCGCGTCATCTGACTGCTTCGCGTCTGGGGCGTACTCGCACAACATTGCCCCCTCCTTAAGAGATAGTTCCTCCTGGAACTTTTAAGGAATTGAGACTGGATGGAGATACTTGCAACTGAATCCTTGTCTACAATTTCCAGTTGCATGGAAATAACATGGAATGGTCTTTGATGTCAGCTGGACACGGGGCGAATGGCTGCATACCAACACTTGGACTTCGGTATCTTGAAAGATTACTTCCACCATATTTCGGATGACCCTCCAATCTAATGAGTTGCACTCTATTTTCGGCATGGCTAGCTTCTGTATGTTGGACTCCAATACGTGCTCTCTCAAGTTAAGTAATGATTCCCATATATTTCGATAAGTGGGCTGGTCTTGGTAGATATTCTTGGTAATCAGATAGAAGAGGCAACGGGAGTCATCTCGAAGTATCAAAGCCTTCCCAGTGGCTGGTAACTGATTTCGAAGTTCTGACAATCGACCAAACTTCCTTCGAAAGACAGACGCTAATCCTCGGCCGTCGCTAATAGTGGCGGAAACGCTATGGGCCAATGAGTAGTCATCAGGAAGTGTGAACAAGTCTTGCTGTTTCTCAATAGTCACGCCGTATCTAGCTTTCCCAGTACCTCCATATGCACCCATAAATTCTTCGAAAGCAAGGTCGGGTGTATCTTGGACTTGATTTATGACTTCTTCTTCCTGGTCATGATCTCCTTCAAATTTCGCCAGTTGGTTTCGGTGTACTACCTTAGGTTTTCCATTTCTCGAACAATCCTTTCAGCTTCTTGCCTCTTTGCCTGTGGTAGTCTTCTAGCTGATTGACGAATTGGCTTGGCATCACCCGTGTCGATTTTATGTTTTACAGCAGAGGTACCTCCCTTTGGTACAAAAATGTTGCGATACCGATGAAGGAAATCTTTCATTTTTCTTTTCTCTTCTCGGTTTAGAGATGTACCAGCAACCGCCACCATTTGTTCAAACTTATCGTTGGAATTATCGGGAATAGTTGTCTGTCGAATTATAGATGTTACTGGTACGGATGTTCCAACTTTGGTCTCTTTCTTGATCGTAATTGGGTGATCATTGACATTTATAACTCGTACTGGAATTTCTTTAGCGGAAGTGACCAATCCTTTTCCTATCAAAATTCCTCGACCGACCTCCTCATCATGGTTCCATGGTTCCATCATCACCGGTATTCCTTCGTCAATAGTTCCTTGCAGTCTGGCCACTATGATCGTTTCGCTTCTACCAGGTACCACAGTATCCTCCTGGACAACGGCTGGCACGGTTTTGTCCTCATATGGATGAAGGAATATTTCTTCAGAACCGACTTTGATAACTCTGTTCTTGAAATCCAGTTGGAAACCATGTAAGTTCATCACATCCATTCCTAATATAACATCTTCCTCAATATCAGCGACAATAACAGTATGCGTGAACTTCTCTGAGCCAATTCCTATTTGAACCTGGACTTCTCCAAGGATGTTAGCTCTATCACCTGTGGCAGTTCGCAGTCGTAGCCTTGTTGGTAAAAGCTTCTTACGGCTATTTATAGTTGTTGGCCGTATAATCGTTCTGGTCGCTCCAGTATCCACCAATAGTGTATACTTTTTACCGTTGACTTCACCATCTACATATACACTGTCGTCGCGGCATTTCAAAGAGGCTATTAGTATGAGAGGGTCTTTGGAAACGTTCCGGGTCGAAGCTGCCCCCTCTAGGCCGACCCGTTTTAGTTTTCCTGTGGAGTAGTTTCTTGATTCGTAGTGACCGCAGGGCGTTTACATGAATTGCGAACATGTCCTATTTCACCACAATTCCAGCACCTGATAGTCTTTTTCTTTTTCTTATCAGTAAAGTTCTTCATCATGTTTACTAATTGGTCTAACTTATTTTCATCTTCCTCTTCCGTTACGGACCTTACTTTACTGTATCCTCCACAAGCTTTCGAAGCCGCTTCATACTCAAGCGCGGCAGACAAGATGTCCACTAATGTTTTGTGGTGGGCTAAACGGAGTGTCTTTGCCATTTCGTGGTCACGAAGTCCATCAAGAAATGCTTCAACAGCTAAACATTCCATCATTTGTTCTGGAGCTGAAGGGTAAGCAAATCTTACCAATCTGGCAATATCTACTTCGTACTCTTGAAGTGTCTCCTCTCGCTTCTGTTTTCGAGTCTTCAACTGCGATCGGTGCAAGTTGTCCAAGTGTTCGTGACCATATCGCATGTTCAAGCTTTTCTTCAGTTGCTCAAAATCATCTGTGTCCTCCACTGGTATGGTCTGAAGAACATCCAAAGCGTCTCCTCTCAGAGCGATGGTGAGGTTTATTGCCTTCTCTTTTTGGGACCATCCGTTCGCTCTTGCAGCTGTTTCGAACTGTTTGAGATAATTTTCCCAAGACATCTTTCCGTCAAAGGTTGGGGCCTTAACACGAACAGAACTTTCGTTGCCTTCCAATTTCGGTTTCCGCTCCACTTTGTAGCTTCTCATTTCGTCCTTGTTTTCCTCTCCTAGATCTTCCATATCTTCTTTACCTCCTTTTTCCATCTCTTCCATTTGCTTTTCCATTTCTCTTATTTTCTCTTCAATTTTTTTTTCAAATAAAGACATTTTATTTTCCATAGAAGAAATATCCAAAGAAACTTTGTTTTCCAAAGAAGAAATGTCAGAAGAAACTTTATTTTCCAAAGAAGAAATATCAGAAGAAACTTTATTTTCCAAGGAAGAAATATCATTTTTTAAAGAAGACATATCAGTAGAAACTTTGTTTTCCAAAGAAGAAATGTCAGAAGATACTTTATTTTCCAAAGACGAAATATCATTTTTTAAAGAAGACATATCAGTAGAAACTTTTTTTTCCAAAGAAGAAATGTCAGAAGAAACTTTATTTTCCAAAGAAGAAATGTCAGAAGAAACTTTATTTTCCAAAGAAGAAATATCATTTTTTAAAGAAGACATATCAGTAGAAACTTTTTTTTCCAAAGAAGAAATGTCAGAAAAAACTTTTTTTCCAAAGAAGAAATGTCAGAAGAAACTTTATTTTCCAAAGAAGAAATATCACTTTTCAAAGAAGACATGTCGGAAGAGATATCACTCTTCAAAGAAGACATATCGGAAGAAACTTTATGTAAGGAAGAAATAATTGTAGCAGAAGAGTCGTCTACAAAAATATAATTTTCTGGATCTAAACCATCATTTTCCAATGCTTGCTTAAGTCGCTCCAACAACTCAGTCTTCCTTCCTGTTGTTTCCAATTCACGATCCTCCAGCTCTTGACGCAATTCTGTCACTTTCAAGTCACAAAGTTTTTTCGACATATTTATTTATTTTTTTTTACCTTATTTATTTACAATATCCCACTTCTGACACCAATGTAACGTTTATTTATTTTTACTAGTCTTTTTAATTTATTTTTATACTATTTAAATCACTAACACTGTTTAATTTATATAACACAATTTATTTACAATACTTTAATTTATATAAGACAATATTTCAATTCGCATTTATCTAACAACATACTACTAACTAACTAACTTCAAATATTCAAATCGGTCCTTTATATATAGGTAAGTAATGGAGAGATATTGCAATAGCGTCTGGCAGTAATAAGGGCGACTCTATTTTAATAGTGACCGGCACTATTCTGTGATTAAATACAGAGATATTGCAAGTATCGTCAGTTATCGACCCAAATTTTTGTTCTGTGACCCCGACCATCCAAATTTATTTTTGTTCTGTGCAATAAAACATACCTAACCTAATTTGTAGAAATTTATTTGAACTTAGATCTGTTTGTTATTTGGTGTTAATTATTAATTAATTACGTTTGATACAATTTTTGAATGCAATGGAAGAACAAATCGAGGCTGTCATTCTGGGTGGAGGAAATGATGAAGATATTGAATGGGTAATTCTTAATAACCTATTGATAAATCGAGATGAAGTTGATGGTGCTGCAAGGAACTTTGATTTAAACAATTATACAGATGAAGATATAAAGTTGCACTTCAGATTTTCAAGAGATGGCATTTTGAGACTTCATCAATGTCTGAATTTGCCGAATGAAATCCGGAGTGAAAGTAGAAACAAAGTAAACAGTAAGTAATTCTTCATGTAATAGACGATATTTTGAAAACACATTATTTAATCTTGATCAATAGTTTGGGAATTTTATCAAAAATTTTTATTTCAGGTTTAACAGCACTCTGTATTCTATTGAAGCGTTTGACTTACCCAAATAGGTTATTTGATATTTGCAAAATGTTTGGATATTCACCACAATCTTTGGCTCAAATAATAAAATATACTATAAATTTAATAATTGAAAACCATGAAATATTATTAAATAATTTGAATAGCTTGCAGTGGTTGGATAGAAATAAATTACAAAATTATGCAGTGGTAAGTACAGTACACATACTTAAAGATTTTAAATAATGGGCATGTTTTGTAGGCTATCCAGAATAAAGGAGCTGCAGTTCCAAATTGTTGGGCATTTATTGATGGTAGTGCCAGACAAATATGCAGACCAACTGTAGAGCAAGAAAATTATTATTCAGGACATAAAAGGTTTCATTGTGTTAAGTACCAATCGTTACTTTGTCCAGATGGCATCATCGTCAGCTTAAAAGGTGCCTTTCCAGGAAGGAGACATGATGCAGGCATATTTCGAGAGTCTAATCTATATCAAGAATTAGAACAGATAGCTGTTATTAATGAAAATGAAAAGTATGTTATCTATGGAGATCAGGCATATGGAATTATGGAAATTGTACTTTCTCCATATCATGGACGACCAGAAGATTTACCACCACATCACCAAGAATTTAATAGGGCTATGAAAGTTTTGAGAGTAGCAGTTGAGTGGGGTTTTCAAAAAACTGTAACTGAATTTGCTTTTATAGATTTTAGAAAAAACCAAAAATTGCTGTTGCAAGATGTGCAGTCATTGTATAAGGTTGCTGTTTTATTTACAAATTGCCATACTTGTTTATATGGCTCTCAGACAGCAATGTATTTTGACATCGTGCCACCTACTCTTGAGGAATATTTTGGAATTAGAAACCAAAATTTATAATTAATTGAAATTAAATATTCTTTATTATTTGTATTTTGTAAATTTATTAAAATATATTATTTAAAATGTTTCTATTAATTTGCACACTTTCCTTCAACTATTATCAACGTAACTAAATAAAAGAGCACCATTTACAAAAAATGTATAATAAAAAAACAAAACAGAAGTCATATAAACTAAAAAAATATGTTAATATGAACAGATCTAAAAGAAATAAATAAAATATTCTAATCCTAACATAACAGAAAAATAATAAACAAAAGAGAATTAATCCTAGAATAACAAAAAAAAATTAACAGCCTTAAATTATAAAAATATTATTGAGATCAAGTTGGTGACTAAAAAAAATTGAATCAACAATTCTTTTAATTTGAATTAGTTTCTTCTAACCGTTTTATTAATGATTCTATTAGTTGTTGTTGCGTCTGTAATAATAGTTGAGTAATTGATTTGTCTGATATCATCATTTCAAGTTTTTTTTTTTCAATGTCCAATTTTTCTTTCCCTTCAGTAATTTCCCAATCAATCTTCTTTTCTTCCAGTAGTAACTTTTTTTCTGCCAAAGATACTTTTCTTGTTTCTAATTCTAGTTCTCTATTTTTCAGTGTAATTTCTCTTTCATTTTTTTCTGATAGATAACCTAATGCATCTTTTCTTAAGGTTTTAATTTTATTATTTCTTTTTCTGATTGGTCCTACAATAAAGAGATTAGAAAATACATTGTGCTAAATGGATTTGAAAATATAAACATTTTGTAATATGAAATTAAAGAGAATGCCTCACAAATAATTTAAACTTATGATGTGTTGTGAAGTTATAAAATAGATGTTTATAAAACTTACGTAGAACATGTGTTTTTTCAGCATTAGAATTTGTTTGTACGTTGACAGGTAGTGATATAACATCAGGTGTTTCATTGGATGGGACACTCTGAAGGTTTAATTCTGCAAGAACAGAAATTGTGATAGATTAGACTTATTCACAATTGAGAATTTATAAATAGAATAAAGTTCATTTTCCATATTATCCACATTCTATAACAAACCTACCACAGTAGTTGTGATCTCTGTCATGTAAAATTTCTTCATTTTCAATCACTTCTACTTCTAATATTGGATTGTTGATGTTTTCATTATTATCATTTGCAAAATTTAAGGCACATGATTCTCTCGCCTGTCGACCCAACTCTGCAATTTGTTTTTCTTTCAAAATCACCTTCCTTTGCTTACTTGGTAATTCTCCACTTTCTTCGCATATGCTGCTGACTTCTTGCAATAAGTGGTCTTTTTCACTGTAAGGGTCTTCACAACCTGATCTAAAAATAAAATCAATCGTGAATTATTTGAAATAAAGTATATTATACATATTTTACCGAATTTTGGTGACGTTATCCTTTTTAATCCACAATTGCAATAAAAGCTGCAAATGTTGCTTAAGTGTTTTTATAAGAAATTTTTTCCCCAATGATGTTTCCATATCCTTTTGTATTATTTCCCATGCTGCTGGGTTTCTTATAGGATTGTGGGTAATTATCTCCCTGAGTAAAAAAATGTCGTCTTCATAGGTGAATCTTAATCTCTTGGCTTTTTCTTTCTCCATGTTTTTAATTGTTACAAATAAATCTTAAACTTTCAATAATACATAAACCACTAACCACTGTCAAAAATTTTAAATTTGTGATCCAACTATCATGTCATATCCACCGAACAAGTCACGATCTAGCCCGAAATCAAAATAAAGGAAGATTATTCCTCGCTTTTAAATGTCCACTAATAAATGCCGCCCGTATTTTAATAAATTTGTCCTTATTCCAGATTTACAATGCGCCTGCGCACATGTCAAAATAAAGACTACTTTATTAGTGCCTGGCGTTATTCGGCATTGCAATATCTCTCTATTGTTCCAGCATACTCCAGTCTATTCTCGATCGTATCGAGTCTAGATGCTTCGCTCGTCGGACGCCGTATATTCTCGAAGATTCTCGCGTCATCTGACTGCTTCGCGTCTGGGTCATAGCGCCAGGGGCGTACTCGCACAACAGTATTTTCATTATTCTATTACAAACTAAATTATGATTTACTTTATTTGTATGGATTATTTATTATTAGTTTCTTTCTGGTATTATTGTTTATAGCTTATAAACTACTCATATTTTATAATAACAACTACTTTTTGTTGATATTAATCCTAACTTGTTATTTCCATTTTATATTTCTGATAAAACTTGTTCTAATAATGATCCTTAAATATAATTTGTTGTAACTAATATGTTTACTTTTTAATTGGTTTTTAGGTAACTTGAACTTGATGCATGATTCGACATCTATGACAAAGATGACTCAACCAGACTACTGAATTATAGTGTTTTCAAACTCATATTATTGTTGGACTCAAGTTTATTAAGTGTACGTAGTTAATGTGTATAATTTAAAATAAAAGAATCTTTGAAATTCATTTTACTGAAAACTATTATTATTATCCTATAATCTTTTTCTTTATAATACATGGATTATTCTAATAAATAAGGTAAGATAATTTAATTTGATTTTTAATCATTACAATACATGAATTAATTGTCGTTATTTACAACAGGTAAGCGTTGGGTTATATTTTTGGGTAGAAATTTTTAGCAATTGTTTCTAGTTAAAAAATCTAGTTAAAAAAAATCATTTTTGTAATTGTTATAGTGTCCTAGACTTCTCATAAAATTTTTATGAGAATCGGAGAGTTTGCAGATTTCTACATTTTTTCCAAATGGCAAAACTGGAGAAGGTACCTATTTTCTTGCGATTTTTTGAGTGAAACAAACTTGCATTTAGATTAAGATAATAAAATGTATCGTTTAAAATGAAAATATTCATCGTAAAATAGAATTAAAAAATATTGAAGTGCTATTTCTTGAACTAAATGCGTAAGTTTTTAAGCAATTAGTTAATGATCCAAAGAAATTTTAGTTTTAATCTACTTTATTTAAGGTAAGCTATCATACAAATTTAAAATTAACATGAATTTCCGTGGGTCGCAAAGTACAACTAAACCCAACAAAAACTTTTTCTTTAGTAGAAAGAACCATAATCACAAATTATTTTAACCGTAATGTAATGTAAAATTGCCTAGTATACCAAATATGATAAATGGAAATTGCGTGGGCAAATTCACAGTCCTCTTAATTTCGGTACTGTTTTCTTAGTGGATACCGTATTTATGAAGTATTAAAAAACTTTTTTTTTATAAATTTAGAAATAAAAATTAGCAAACAGTTTATAACCGATTCATCACACATCGTCGATTCTATCCAAAAAATATTAAATTCGGTTATTTATCTCGTTTGTCAGAAAACTTTGTGTATGTTTACATAGATAATAAAAAATCCAACAAAAAAATATATTTTATTTTCAGCCTCTCAAAAAGATAAGACTGTGTAGACGAGTAGAAATTCCAAATAATAATATTTACTATGTGGCAGTTTCTGATAACTTTTACTGAAAGAAAAGTATCTAAATGAATGTATATAATTCACAAGTTATATCCCAAAAAACTTTTTATTCTATCGTTTTCAATTACACAGATAGTTTTATAGCTTTCATAAATATTTACAACACAAGATTTAAGCTCTTTGAACTCGAGGCATTCTGAATTTTTCATGAAAACCTCAGCGGCGTTCACGAGATATTTCTAGCATCACATAGAACGGAAGTTCTAAGGAAAAGTTTATCACGGAATTTGACCCGATTTTTATGAGCTTTCTCTAATATAAAAATCCTAGAACAAATATTTTATTTGTCCAACAAAAGGTAAATACTCAATAGGGTATAGAGAGAGGGTTTAAATTGTTGAATACATTAATTTTATTATCAACAGGCAACTTTAGAGACAAATAAATTTTAGTTTTTTGACATAATATCATACTAGTGATATTATCCACCTGGGCGTGGTGGTGTGATAAAAGTTGTTTTTAAATGAGAATTGGGGTCCTGGGAGAGCTCATTTGAAAGTTGTAAAATTTTCTATTCAGTGACAATAACATATTAATTATTTTATATTATGAATTTCCAATCTAATTTCATTTCTTAAATCTTACAAGGTTTGTAGTCTATCGATATAAAATTTTGATTTCAAGTAACTTGATAGAAAAAAATTAAGTGGTATAAGATATAAAAATCTTGTAGAACACTCTACCACGAAAACATCTATTTAAAATAATATCTTTTTAACATAGGTACAAACAGTTGAACAAATTTTTAATTATTTTGCCGATAATCTGGTTCACGTACTTGGTTATTTTGATTTGTCACATTCGAGGTGGAATTATGATTCTAGCTCTGAAGTTTTTGGATTTTCAGTTGGTTGTCCAATTAATTAACTCTCAAAAATAATATCAGATACTTTCTCAGTTTTATAATCTTAGGCAACTATGTAAGGAATGATAATGAGCTTTATCATACAATCGGTTTGATAGATTTAGTTAAACAGAAGAAAAAGGAAGAGTATCATTTTGATTTTAAAAATGCTAATTTCGTGGGCATACATTATTATTTAGCATCGTATCAATGGGAATAGATAATTAGTGGTGATGATATTAATGAAGATCTAAATAAGTTTAGTGCTATTGTTCACAGTTGCGAATTGTGTTCCTCTAAAAAGAGTTCGTAGGTAACCAATTTTCCCATTTTATTCTCTACGGAACTAATAGAACTAACTATTGATAAACAAAATTCTTTCATTCTATAAAGCGATGATTATTGTATATATTCCAATTTGAGAACTCAGTGTAAGTCACTCTCTAGACAGTGTTATAGTAGTTATTTATCTAAAGTTGATAATTTGATTTATATAGATCCTAAATCCATTTGAAATTTATATAGATGCTTAAAGATTGATTCTAGTTTACCTTCTTCAATGTTTCTAAATGACAGAACTGCCATTGGTAATCAGCATATTGCAGGTTTGTTCGCAGATAGTTTCTCTAGCATTTATTGTACTAACGTGGCGAACCTAAATCAATTAAGTACCAAAATTAAAAGCAAAGTTAATATTTCACCTCTATACTATTCGGTTGAGGATGTTTTTGATAGTATATTAAGCCTTAACGATAAATTGAGCCATGGTCCTGACGGTATACAGTCTTATTTTTTAAAACGTTGCATTTATTCCTTGACTTTGCCATTACAACTATTATTTAATTTATCATTTAAGCTACAGTGTTTTCCTGATTATTGGAAAATTAGTTACAGACCTATCAGTATGCTGAATATTATTCCTAAGTTGTTTGAAAAGTCAGTCACTGTTTCTCTTTGCATTGTTCTCTAGCAATAATTAGACAGCAACATGGTTTTTCATCTGGTAGATCTACAATAACTAATTTACTGGTACATGAAATTTTGGGGAGATTTAATAATAATCTTCAGGTTGACTCCATTTATTCTGATTTTAGCAAAGCCTTTGATAAAGTAAACCATTCATTATTGCTATCTAAACTCCAATATTTGGGGTACCTCTTTTGTTTTTGTTGTTAATTAATAATATTGACAGTATTTTTAGACGTTGTAAATTTTCATTTTTGCAGATGATCAACTTTATTTACGGATTGGTTGCGTAGAAGATTGTCATCGTTTTCAGAGTGATATTGTTGTACTACAAGAGTGGGCTAAAAATTGTATGACATCTGCATAACTTTCGCTAGACGTAGAAATTTAATTAATTTTAATTACGAGCTTTCTAATTCTATTATCACACGTAAGTACGTCACACGTACCTAAGTGGAGTTACAGATTTGGGTATAATTCTTGATGGGAACCTATCCTTTTTACCAAACGTTAATCAAAGCTTTGAGCATTTTAGGATTTATTCTTAGGAACTTTAATGGCCTCTCTGTCATCTCAATCAAATTGGCCTATTGCGCTTATGTTAGGTCAGTACTGGAATACTAATAATAATAATAATAATAATAATAAATGCTTTTATTAAATCTCATTTTTACATAGTAGTAGCACAGATGCGAGAGGAGTACAGAGATTTAAAAGGCAGGATTCAGATGACACCTAAAGTAGTAAAAACTTAGCTTTAGATGTATCTGCTCTTCCACCCAACCATAGCAAAAGATACATAATTATAGATGTTTATAATTTGCGTAGATAATAATTTTAGATACAATGAAGTTTTATATAAAATTCAAACACATATTACATACATTGCAAAAAAAATAATAATAATACACATATATAATAATAATAATACACATCACAGAAACTAAAAAGATGTCAGTTTCTATACCATTGGCGACTTTACAATACCATTTAATAGATCAGCATGCAGTTTTTTTTTAAATGAGTTTTACTAACATTAATATTAAACCTATCACAGAACCAATTGAATAGCTTTACAATATAGCATGAGAAAGATCCACTGTAAGCATTGGTCCGATGTTTTGGTATAGTAAGACAGTTTCTTTTCCGAATGTTAATGTTATGAATGTCTGTTCGGAATCTTATTTTATTATATAGATAAGAAGGAGTTTTCGTAGAGATGATTGAGAAAAACAGAGCGGATGCATTCAATACCCGTCGCTGAAGCGTTGTTAGCCATCCAATTTTTTTGAGATGACCAGAAATATGCTCCTTTCTCCTAACTCCACAAATTAGTCGGACATGAATTTTGTAATTTTTGTAACCTATAAGAATCATATTTGCTAATTTTGGGTCCATATACAACATCACCATAATCCAGGTGGGATAGTACAAGCGCTGTTTACCTGTTTGGGCTCATTTATATCAGAATTATATCTCGTCTCTTGTGCCTACAGAATTGGTCCATTTACGGGCAATTACGAATATCAACACCTGTTAAATCTTTGAGATCTTGTATCCTTGCCATCTAGTAGATGTAACATTGAAGTTATAATTCTTTTTAAAATTGGAAATAGTTGTTTTAACTGCAGTAATGAGTTCCTAGTTGGAATGAATAGGCAATGCAAACTGTGGAGATTCAAAGAAACAAAAGGGGAAAGAGGAAAGAAGTGAACCGTTTTCAAAACTTGTTATTTCACTTAACCTTAAAATATCACAAGACCCTTTAATAATTTAACTTTCAATTTTATTTATTTAAAACTTAACTACATCAATATTTCAGTTTGTTTAAAAAAGCAAATTCTTATTAGCCTCCTTAAACTCTAATAAACTGTACGTTTCTTGGTACCTACAGCATTATACATCAGCATGTTTAATAGGTATAGCACCGCTGTCTGAAAGGAGAAGTTTAAAGTGTTCCTTTACAACTTACATTAATATTATCCACATATTCCTGAAAGATATGCGTTTATGCAAATAGGAGTAAGTTTCATTAATTAATACTTTTTGATAAATAAGTCTAAGTATACCGTAAATAATTTTTTATACAAACGTGTTAAAAATGTCACTTTAAGGCACTAAGTGCCTTAAAATCACTTAAAAATGTTTTTTTATATTTTGCACTTATAAAAATCTTCATTATAAAACGCATTTGCGTAATGTAACTATAACGCAAGCAAATTTTTGTTTTAAATGGTTGGCGACATGAGCGAAATATCTAATGACAGTGACATTTGTGGCTAATAGCAATTTATTAATTTTATATTTGTTCTTTAAGAAAGTATTTATGAATATGAATATCATCTTTTAATTATATAATATATTATTATTGGTGTATTATTCATTTTAAAATATTTAAAAACATTAACATTTGATAATTTAAATGTCAAAACTGTCAAATGTTATAAATTACACAGTGTTACCGACATACTTTTTAAAATCAAAATTTTCGTAATTTAGATAAAAATAATAAATTAATTTAAAAAATGATAAAATGGCAAAATATAAAAAATATTATAAACAACTTATTTCATATGGCTGTTGTGACACTCGTTCTAAAAAACTCATCGGTTCGCGATTCGTTTTTTAATCTTGAACTCGTGTCATAACAGAAATCCATATGAAATGCGTTGTTTAATATACTATGGGTGTGTTCGGGGAGCACGCTTTCGAGCTATGTAGCGCCAAGAGCCATATAACGCAAACGAGGAATAGTACTAGATAGCGCCAAATGGCGCAAATAGCGTGCTTCCCGAACACACCCTAAATGGCACTGCTGTCAAAAGTGAATTGTGTGCCTTAAAATGTTTATGGCACTACTGTCAAAAGTGAATTGTCAGATTTTATCATGTGAATTGCAGAATGAGCGAAGCGTGCCTTAAAAATGTACTTTTAACACTTATATCATAAATAACTATTATGTTTTAAGTAAAATTATAATATTTATTAAATTTAATTCCACATTTGTTACTATAAATATAACACACAAAAAGTTTATTCGTATTTCCATTTTATTAAAGTCTATAAATATTGTGAGAAAAATGTATTATTAGAATAATGATTATTGCAGTGGGAATATGGAGGGTAGGATGAAGGAGAACCAACTCAATGTATTAAAAAGTGTACATCGAAAATAAGCAAATTGGTGGCGCCACAATAGCAAGGATAAGTGTAGTAGAAAAAAAGAATTTGGCCTGTGATCAGCTATGTCAAAATAAATTGTTAGTGTAATAAATGAAATTAAATTATGCTTGACTACGTAAATAGTTGCGATTTTAAATACTACTAAATTTTTAACTACACAAGTCACGAAAAATATTAAATTTTTTAGCCCAGCTTACTTCACTCTGTTTATAACCTATGGAGTTTTACTGACTTTTTAGCCTTTTGCTACTTTCGCGCCATCTACTATTTGCTACTTACCGCTGGACAGTTTTTCGACATTATTCCTATACAAGTTGGTCCTCTTTCCTTCTATCCTTTATGGGTGTGAATAAAACTACTACTACATCATGGTGCTATAAATTACAAAATCACAACTTTATGAAAAAAAACTGAATCATGTAATAAATAGCCTTTTATTGGTTAAGCGAATTCCATATTTAAAACGTAAACACGAATTTTATACTTTTTGAATCTTCCACTGATACAAACTAGATAAAAAGGCACCCGAAATTGCAAAACCGAAATCAAATGTGCAAAGAATAAAAGATTCATGGGGTATTAATTTAATATGTATAGGTAAAAACCGCCTGGAACTGTATAGGGATTTAAGTGTAGCATAATATGTTTTTTTAAGTTGATTAATGGGGTTTTCAAATTTCAAGTTAGATTCCCAAACGTACAACCTCATTTAGCTTCATCTAGAGTTTCATTTGTTACAGCAAAATTGTACATTATTATGAATTACATCTATTTTGCTTTTAGTTCCAAAAAGTAAGATGTTAGATTCCAAACAATTAATATTTAAACAATGATTTAAGGTGTTGGTAATAAAATTTAAGCGACATATCTGGAAAAAAGCTAGAAAAGATAAAGATAGCATCCGCATAAAGGTAATGATTGCAAAATTGGGGGGATTTAACAAGATTTGAAGTGTACAGAGTAAACAGTAAGAGATCCCAGAATAGAACTTTGAGAGAGTCCACATTTTATAACCATGCAATGGAAGTAGTCTTCATTAATATCTACTATTTATAGTAGATAAGTCTCCAAATGTACTACGGCAAGCTTAAAAGACGAAAGTACCTTAAAAGTCCTAATATTAAATCATAATTAATTGTTAAGATTAATAAAAAACTCTTCATTTGAACGCAACTTTCAAGGTTATTCGAAAAATTATGTTTTAAATTACAATGACGGCCGTTTCGCTGAATAGCATCGTCAGATTGACATTTAAGTTACATTTTGTTTGTTTGTAGCTAGGTACCTGATGTTGTTTAGGTAGTATTCAGGCTAGACCAAGAATGGAAGTAATAAGTTATAACCATATTAAAGCCTAGTTGTTAATAGCCCTAAGGGATTATCCTGGATGTACTTCCCTCTAAGATCAGTATAACTGTGCAATGCTATAGAAAAACCAGGAAAAAACTATATTATGCTGATCTTTACAATAACAATATATTTGTGTTTTGCAATTACGTCTTATCTATGTATAAAATGTAAACTCAATCAAAGTAAACAGTTTAATAGTGGAGAACTTCCAAGATTTATTTGTTCATTAACAACTTTCAATTGTGGATCAGCTAGATGTCTTTTTATTTCAAGTTTTTCAAGGAAATCTAAATTTTGTTTTTTATCACAAGTGTGTAGTATTTGGATGTCATGTAAGAGTCTGTAAGAGTGAGGTTGGATGTTTAAGTAGGTGTTTTGCATAATGTGACTTATCTGGTTGTTTTAATCTATTGTGTTGAAAAGGTTAATATGGCTATAAACTTGTAATAAAATAATTGTAATTACCCTTAGACTGTGGAAGTCCATCTTACTAAAACCCATAAAATTTTAAAACTGAATTTATAAAACCAACAAAAAATTTTGTCAACACCGGGAGATACTGACACAAAATATTGGGTTATTTGGCCGATGCATTGCTATGATCATCATTTTTCGTTTTGTCATTAAAGACAATCTGCCATACTGTAAGGTAGCTACCTTGAAATCAAAATGTAATTTCAATATGTCAATCCGACGATCGAAACAGCTGTCATTGAATTTAAAAAGGCTAATTTCTAAAATAAAAGTGATTTTGTTAAAAAGTTTTATTGTTAAATGTTCTTAGTAAACACTTTATTATTTTTTTCCGGTAAGAAACAATGAGGACATTCAAAATAAGTATATTTCTAGCTTTAGAAATAAAAAAAACCTAATTAAATTCCGTATAAATTAAAAGTAATAAACTGACTAAAATAAAAGTTTCCTATTATGAAGTATTCTTTTATATAAGCACCTACTTTTTGCATAAGCGTGTTTATGTAACTTTTGGGAATCGAATAAACTAAAATCTAAATGCGCGACTTTAATGATTATGCTAAAGTTTAGTTTTTCATTTTTAGATTTACATTACTTCGACAACTTTTTCCTGTTAGTTAATCTTTTTTTTTTAATTCCTCTCAGATGTTTTTAATTAATCAGGTAGTGTTTTAACTTCTATAAAAATGAAACCTATTATACGACTGCATTGCAAGAAATAAAAAAAATATATGAATTTATGGCAGACATTAAAAGTTGTAATGTCAAAAAAAGTTGTTAAAAAGTTTCTTAGGTTTCTATTGTTAATGTTTTGATTAAAAATGTTTAATTTAATGATATTAGCCAGTGATTTGCAATACAAATCGTAATCGGCTGCAAATTAGTTCTAACTTATTTTACTTTTTAATTTCAGAGGGCCAGCTCACATTGAGCGACACATCAAAGATGCCTTTTTTCATAGCCCATTCTCTAATAGGTTTGTTCCAACAGACAAATTGTAATCGTTTCAGAATAGTTTTCAAAATCGTTCTTAAGGATTTGTTACGCAGGCGCTAAGTGTTTACCTTTCTAATAACGGTTCCAAAATAAGTATGGTTACGTGTACAGGGTACACGTAATTAAGAACAAAAAAAGTTTATTTATAAATATATACATTTTTACCAGCTGAAACAGTGAACAGTGTAGGTATTGCGATATATTTTATAAAAACTAAAACGGTTAATGTATGAATACTATTATTAATTATTAAATAGTTTTAAATAAGTTCGCGCCTACAAAATTCAACGAATACAGAAACAACAAATCAAACCAAGTTACCTAACTAGATATATGGATATATGTACTGCGCAAGTCAGTTCCCTTAATAACTGCTTTTAGTCGAGTCTCGAAATTATCGATCTTGAGTCGGTTCCATAACGATACTAAAACGGGTTGGAACAAAACAATTATCGTTCACAAACGGTTCAAAAATGTGCAAAATGCACATGCGAGTCACCGATCCAAGAACGGTTATTTTGTGTGTTGGAACAAACCTCCCCCACCCCTAAATTTAGTGCTATTTTTACGAAGAGCGTACGATTAAGTTGATTTCGAGTTAATGCAACAAAATTTTGAAAGTCCGGATCTGAAGTAAATTGCTTCAATTTACGGGCGACCGACCACTAGGTAAATGGTATATGGGAGGCCGGCTACTGATATATATTTCTAATGAAACACCCTATATGTTTTTATAATTTTAAAAGCTCCTTAACAATACGAACTATACCATGAATTGTACAGGGTGAAATTTTTAAATTATTTATAATTTTGTTCAAGATAGTAAATACATAAAATACTTGACGTAACTAATTTTTTACATTAAAACAACATGTTCTCCACCTTGTTGTTGGCAATAACAGAGGCTCCTATAAATGCCGTCCCGAACTTTGTTTAAAGTTTGAGGTAAAATAGCCCGTATTTCTGTAGTTATCCTTTCTTTGAGGTCTGCAATGCTAGTTGGCTCTATTGCATATACTTTGTTGTTGAGATAACCCCACAGAAAAAAAAATCCAAGGACGTAAGGTCCGGCGATCTAGCTGGCCACTCGATAGTACCTCTTCGTCCAATCCATTTATTGGGGAAAATTTTATTTAAGTAATTTCTTACAAATAAAATAAAATGGGGTGTTTGTTTGTCCTGCTGGAACTAGATATTTTCATCCGGTAGGTTCCGATCTATTGCGTTTGGATATAAGTTGGCCAACTCAAGAACAACTTCGTCTCTAACCATGCTTAAATATTTTTCAACTGCCAAATTTCGATCTACAAAAATAGGACCAATAATTTGAACACCTATGATAAATGCCCAAACGATCAACTTTTGAGAATACTGAGTATGTGTCTCACGCATCCAATGAGGATTTTCCTCTGATCAATATTTACAGTTTTGTCTGTTTACTTCCCCGTTTAATGTGAATGTTGATTCATCCGAAAAAAGAATTGTACCTGTAGAATGCCTGTTTCTTATTAATTTATACTGGCTCACCACAACACCAAGTTTATTAAATCTAAGTTTTATCACTCCTTTTCTCGCACATTCAACGTCTCGTTCTCTAACCAACTGACAGTTGATGTCGATCTTCACTTGTGTGTGTGAGACAGAGTTGACATATCTATTAAATAGATACAAACACTACATCCCTTCCTTATCAAATATTTTTCAAAACAATTTATTTAAATGTGGATCAACCCACAGCTCCAGCCACAGCCTCAACTTTAGCCTCAGCCTGGATCAAGGACTACAAAATACTTCTAGTATATCAAACAATCAATAAAATAATATTAAACATTTATTAAAGTAATGAGATCTGTTACGGAATACAATCAGTTTTACATAAAAATAGTAACTATTTAAAGATACTAAAGATCGCAAATTAAACCCTTATTTACTCACTCATTTGCTCTTCACATGAATTTTCATTATCAGTGGTCTTAGCCCCATCTTGGAATGGCTGATTATTGACAGATTGCCAATTACCTTCAACTTTCTTCAAGTGAATTATATTTCTTCTCAACCTTTGTCCGGTATTCTCATTCCGTACTGTTACGTCCCCTCCAATGGTTTGTTCTACTACATGTGGAGTAGGATTAAAGTTAGAAGTAAGTTTATTTCCCATTTCCATTTCTTTTATGTACACTTTGTCTCCTATCATCAATCCTGGATCTCCGGCTCTTCTTTTCTGGTCTCCATATTCCTTTCCTTTTTCCTTTTGTACCTTATCCCTGTCCCTAACTTCAGAATCATCTTCCCTTCCATTTAAGTCCTTTAGCATAGGGATTTTATCCCTGTTACATCTTTTGAAGAATAGTTCTGCTGGTGTCTTTCCGGTTACGCTATGAGGAGTTGAGTTGTACATCATTAAGTATTCGTATAGTGCTTCATTTAGGTCTCTGTTCTCTGTCTTGCTGATTTTTAGACGTTTTACTATGTCTCGATTTTGACGCTCGACTTCACCATTCATCTGTGGCCAATATGGTACAGTATTGAAGAGTTTGATGTTACATTCACTACAAAAATCTTTAAACTGCTCACTTACGAACTGCCGGCCATTATCCGCAGTAATCGATACTGGAAAACCCAATCGACTAAATATTTCTTTAAGAAGCTTGATGATCTGTGAGCTTGTAATGGCCTTAGTCACTTTAATTTCTTTATAACGACTGTAGTAATCTATGATAACCAATAGGTAATCAGCAGACGGTAATGGCCCCAAAAGGTCCATAGCAACATCAATCCATGGTTCTGCTGGAAGCTCCCGGCGTTTCATAGGTGCAGGTCCGTGTGGAAGTGATACTAATGTACATCCTTTACAACATTTCACAAATCTTTCGACATCTTTATCCAGTTTTGGCCACCACACTTTACAGCGCAATCTTCCTTTCATAGCTACAATTCCGGGATGACCTTCGTGAGCTGCCATTAATACTTGTTCCCGAAGCTTCTCAGGTATGACAATTCTGTTTCCTCGCAAAAGAATATTGTCATAGAAGCATAGCTCTTCTTCAAACATTTTGTAGTTTTTTATTGAGTCATCCCACTGATTACTATAGATGCCTTTCCTTACCTTAGAAATTTCAATGTCAGTTTCAGAATTCGAAATTATATCTCTTAATGGAATGGCACGGGGTCTTGCTGATTCTACTATGTGTTGAATATAATCAACATCTTGCTTGTTGGTCAATATGTTAATTTGGTAGCACAACCTTGACAATGGGTCTGCAATATTAGTCTTTCCTGGCTTGTATTTTATATTGTAATGGTAAGCCTGTAACCTCAAAACCCATGGTTCAAGACGTGCACAAGGTTTTGATTTCGGACTAAACAAAAACTCTAGGGGCTTGTGATCAGTTATTAAGTCAAACTCTTTACCGAAAAGGAATGTGTTAAAGTGTTCTATAGCCCAGACAAGAGCCAGCGCCTCTTTTTCAGTTTGACTATATTTCCGTTCACATGTGGTTAGAGTTCTGTTCCCGTACGCGACGATTCTGGGACCTTTTTCATCAATTTGTACTAAAACTGCCCCAAGACCTACCGGGCTAGCATCCGCTATAACTTGTGTCTTGTCTTTAACATCATAATATCCTAAGGTCTCAATTCTAGTCAAAATATTCTTTAAGTTTCTAAAAGCTTCATTTTGTGCATCTGTCCAGTAGTTTTTAATGTTTGACTTTTTCCCAACTTCATTCTTAGCAACTCCTTTAAAGGTTCTGTGATGGTTGCCAAATTGGGAATCCACTTATTTATGTAATTCACCAGTCCAAGAAAACTCTGTAATTCTTCCACAGTTTCTGGTTCTCTAAATTCTGATATACTTTTAATATATTTAGACAGCGGTTTAATTCCTTCTGGTGTTAATTCATGACCTAAGAATGTCACTTTACTAACTTTACGTGTGCATTTATCTTCATTCAGCAAAACATTATTCTCCTTCAAAACGTTTAGTACTTTCGACACTCTTAAGTCATGTTCTTCTTCAGTACTCCCAAAAATTAAAATGTCATCAATGAAATTGATGACTCCTTCACACTTGATGAGCATTTTCTCCAAAATCTTTTGAAATAATTCTGGAGCACATGTGACTCCAAACATTAGTCGTTTGTACCTATAAAGGCCTCTTGAAGTTATAAAAGTTGTTAAATGCCTTGAATTTGGGTGGAGTTCTACTTGATGGAATGCATTTTTTATGTCAAGTTTAGTGAAGTATTTACCTTTTTTATTTTTGGCAGTAAATGCTCCATGCAAGGTAATGGATGGTTTTCTCTTAGTATTGCTGCATTAGCACGCCTCATATCTACACATAACCGTACTTCACCATTATCTTTTAATATAGGTACAATAGGAGATATCCACGCAGATGGTTCATGCACTTCTTCAATTATATCGGAGTCTAATA
This sequence comes from Ophraella communa, assembly GCA_035357415.1. NCBI lineage: Eukaryota > Metazoa > Arthropoda > Insecta > Coleoptera > Chrysomelidae > Ophraella > Ophraella communa. Next base: position 20,453,535 of record CM068994.1, on the reverse strand, counting down.
ATTCTTGAATTTTCATATTAATTTTATTTTCAATCGGAATTGGTATGCGTCTGTATGGTTGCATTACAGGTTTGACTTTTTCATCGGTTGGAATTTCCACCAAAATATCTTTAAATTTAGGAAAAGGTGTTTTACTTTCTTGCTCCATCTGATTCACATCTATACCTACTTTCAAAACTCCAAGACGAATTGCTGTATCTTTGCCTAGTAAATTTCTTGTTCCATTTTTTACAACAAATATAGTGCAATGATCTAACCTATCATTAATCTTAATCATCGCATCAAAAGAACCCATAACCTCCAGAGGTACTTGGCTGCCATAAGCCATAAGTGTTTTGTTTGCTTCTTTGATTTGATTTTTGCATAATACATTTCTGTTCTTTAAATATTTCCAGGCCTCATCTGATATCAAATTTACCTTGCATCCAGAATCAATTAGCATATCTAGTTTAACTCCTCCTACATCACATTGTATTGTAGCTTCATCATTGACGTTGAATATATATTTAACATCTCCATCATCTAAAAAGTTTGTTGATGCACCTTTTCTAGGTTTTTTATAACTGTTTCTGGAATCATCAGGTCTTGTTTCAAATTTTCTTTTATTTTGTAACATTTTTGTTCTACAACATCTCTGGTAGTGTCCTATTTTCCCACAGTTATTACATTTCTTTGTTTTTGCAGGACAAATTGAATGTATAGATCCGCCACATCTGCCACATCTCTTCTTAGGTATTTCATCTGTCATTTTGCCTTCCGATCTTGCAAGATGTTTACTGTGATTTGTAATGGTGTTAATATCATTGCTATCCTTTTCCTTCCGTTCATAGCTTTGCATTTGATGATTCACCATTTCCATTGTGTTTGCTTCCGTTATAACCTTATTCAGTGTAACATCATCCCCAATGTTAAGATCTTCTTTCGCAACTCTGAAGAAATGCACTTTTCAATTATTTGACTAATAATATGTTCGTCCGGTTTATCAAATCTGCATTTTTCAGCCTGAACTCTAAGTTTAACCAAAAAGTGCTCAAAACTTTCTCCTTCATTTTGCTTGATGAGCCTAAAAATATGCCTCTCATATGTCTTGTTTTGCTGTGGACTAAAGTAGGTATCAAGTTTCTCTATGGCTACTTTAAAAGCGTCAACACCATCTGCTTCTTCTACACTGGCTCCAGGCAAATTAAAAAATATTGTTTGTAGTCCGCTACCCCCAAACAATAACAATACTGCTCTCTTCTTTATAGAGTCCTTGATTTCAGCGGCTTCAAGATAAATTTGTAAGGAACGTTTCCACTTCTCCCATCTCAAACCCACAGAAGAGCTGTCTCCTTCAAGATCTAACTTCTCGGGTGGCGGTAATAAGTTTGCCATTATGTTCTGGAATAACCTGAAATAACACATTTCCAATTTAATGGAAATCATTGCTTTCAATTGAATGAAGACCCGAAGCCCTTCAATGATTTACAAGGGTGCAATATATTACTTCCAATTTAATGGAAATCCTTGCTTTCAATTGAATGAAAACCCGAAGCCCTTAAATAATTTACAAGGGTGCAATATATTACTTCCAATTTAATGGAAAACCTTGCTTTCAATTGAATGAAAACCCGAAGCCCTTAAATAATTTACAAGGGTGCAATATATTACTTCCAATTTAATGGAAATCCTTGCTTTCAATTGGATGAACACCATAAGAATCCAACTTAATGGCGTGTAATATTTTACTTCCAATTCAATAATACAACCTAAAATTTAAAATACCTCCCTGCATATCATTTTAAAGAACCAACCCTAACATAGTTTGCATTGCCTGACTAAAACGAGCATCTAGGTCAAACCCATATAGGTACTTATTCTCTTAAAAAAAATTTTTTTTTTTTTTTTACTTAGCTAGCCTAACCTAAGACTGTGATTCCGAAACTGCTTTTAACCTAAATATGCTTCAAATTGTATCCTACTTAGTTATGTTTACATATATATATATATATATATATATATGTAAAGGTAGTTTATTTGCTGAATAATTAGGTATTAAACCAGAAATATTGGGGAGTACAGCAATTAGAAAAAGTAAACTCTTTATACTTTTTACCGAGCTTTCGGAAAATTTATTTCCATTATCTAGGTATGTATATGAGAATATTAAATTTTGATGGTATAATGGTAAATATGTAAAAACTTAAAACTATTCTTTGTAAAGAAAATTTTTTACAACAAAAATTGTCAGAATGACACTTATGAAATTGTTTAGGCATTCGTTATTTTTAATTAAGTACTAGCTATTTACTTATTTCTATCAAATTAAAATAAAAGAAGATATTTTTAGGTTAATTTTGAATTTCATAGTGTCACTTTTTACAATGTTAAAATAATATGTCAATATAATTGTCAAAGTCAGAAAGTAATCAAAATAAAATCTCAAAAAATTATTTTGGTTAACAGTAATTTTTAAGATATTTGATTGTTTAAATTTTCTTTTTGTTTTTATGTTTATCTTTGGATAATAAATAATAATAAATGTCACTAAGATTTTTATGGTCACTTTTTTTGTTAATAATATTTTCTTCTTGAGAAATAAAAGACATTTCTAAGAAGAGTCTCTTTTTTAAAACAGGTTGTATATCTAAAATACTAACAGATACGAAATCCATGATATGATCATTTTCAAATACATGTTTGGCCAATTCACACCTTTCAGGGTGTAATCTGCAATCACTTTTATGTAAAGATAATCGACTTTTTAATTTTTGACTTGTATGGCCAATATACTTTTTTTCACAATTTTTACATGGAACACAATATATTAAATTTGATAATTCAAGAATTGGAGTTTTATCTTTTACTTTTGTGAATACTGATCTTATTGTAAAACACGTCTTATTTGCAATTTTAATATTCGTTAATGGTTTAAAAATTCTTTTTAATTTTGGTGTTAGTTCTTTTATGTATGGTAAAGATACATAATAATTTATAATTTCAGTTGTATTATTTATATAATTATTTACATTAGGATTTATTCTATCGATTACTGAAGAACTATTGAATAATATATTTTTTATTAATTTATTGGGATAACCATTATTTAAAAATAATTGATGGAGTATTTTAAAATTATTTTCATAAAATATTGGATCTGAAATCTTGTTTAAAAATTGTGAAAAAAAGTATATTGGCCATACAAGTCAAAAATTAAAAAGTCGATTATCTTTACATAAAAGTGATTGCAGATTACACCCTGAAAGGTGTGAATTGGCCAAACATGTATTTGAAAATGATCATATCATGGATTTCGTATCTGTTAGTATTTTAGATATACAACCTGTTTTAAAAAAGAGACTCTTCTTAGAAATGTCTTTTATTTCTCAAGAAGAAAATATTATTAACAAAAAAAGTGACCATAAAAATCTTAGTGACATTTATTATTATTTATTATCCAAAGATAAACATAAAAACAAAAAGAAAATTTAAACAATCAAATATCTTAAAAATTACTGTTAACCAAAATAATTTTTTTGAGATTTTATTTTGATTACTTTCTGACTTTGACAATTATATTGACATATTATTTTAACATTGTAAAAAGTGACACTATGAAATTCAAAATTAACCTAAAAATATCTTCTTTTATTTTAATTTGATAGAAATAAGTAAATAGCTAGTACTTAATTAAAAAATAACGAATGCCTAAACAATTTCATAAGTGTCATTCTGACAATTTTTGTTGTAAAAAAAAATTTTCTTTACAAATAATAGTTTTAAGTTTTTACATATTTACCATTATACCATCAAAATTTAATATTCTCATATACATACCTAGATAATGGAAATAAATTTTCCGAAAGCTCGGTAAAAAGTATAAAGAGTTTACTTTTTCTAATTGCTGTACTCCCCAATATTTCTGGTTTAATATATATATATATATATATGTAAAGGTAGTTTATTTGCTGAATAATTAACCTAAAAATATCTTCTTTTATTTTAATTTGATAGAAATAAGTAACTAGCTAGGACTTAATTAAAAAATAACGAATGCCTAAACAATTTCATAAGTGTCATTCTGACAATTTTTGTTGTAAAAAAATTTTCTTTTTAAATAATAGTTTTAAGTTTTTACATATTTACCATTATAAAATCAAAATTTAATATTCTCACATACATACCTGGATAATGGAAATAAATTTTCCGAAAGCTCGGTAAAAAGTATAAAGAGTTTACTTTTTCTAATTGCTGTACACCCCAATATATCTGGTTTAATATATATATATATATATATATATATATATATATATATATATATATGTAGGTAAGTACTAGTTATTACCAAATATGTAAACATAATTTGGTTAATTGTAAATGTCAAACAAGTAACTATTATTCGTTGGAAGTTACGTTGAAACGAAGAGTTTTTTTATTATTCTTAATAAAATAAATATGATTTTGTAGTTAATTACTGGCAAATGTAATAATTGTACAACAACAAGATCACAATCTTATGCCGGTTGTCATTGTTCAAATTTTCTTGAAATTACCTTACTAAAGTTTGCTTATGATATTTAATGAAGTATTCGCCCCTTTTTTAAGGTTCTAAACCACCAGAACATGACTGGTCTGTCTCAATTGTATAATTAAACTGAACGCAAATGCAAACTTAACCTGCCAATGTTTGACAACTAAGTAGTTATTACCCATTATATTCCGGTTGTTAAAATAATAATGTCGTACCGTACCTTAATCCTCGTCGCCACTTGTAGAATGCCTGTTTCTTATTAATTTATACTGGCTCACCACAACACCAAGTTTATCAAATCTAAGTTTTATCACTCCTTTTCTCGCACATTCAACGTCTCGTTCTCTAACCAACTGACAGTTGATGTCGATCTTCACTTGTGTGTGTGAGACAGAGTTGACATATCTATTAAATAGATACAAACACTACAGTACCAACAGTTATTTCATGTATTAATTCGCATTAGCATTCATTTATTCTTTCGCAGAAATCCATTCTACGATCTGGATGGTCTTCTATTAGTTCTTACACAAAAGTCAATTTATATGGATAAAGTTTTTCTTTATGGAAACACCTTAGGACAATTGTGTGACTCATTATTTTGACGAGAAATTTGATGTGAACTTGACGTTGGATTCTCCACGACACTTAACATAATATTATTTATAATTAAACCATTATTTAAAGTGTGAAACATTATTATTTTTAAAATTTTATGTATCTACTATATTGAACAAAATTATAAATAATTTCAAAATTTCAACATGTACAATTCATAATAGACCCTACATGGTATAGTTCGTTGAGATCGTATTATTAAGGAGCTTTTAAAATCATCAAAACATACAGGGTATTTCATTAAAAATATAGATTATAAACGAAACCAGACTCGCGTGTATCACCCTGTACATTTAAATTTGTGTTTTAAAAGCTCACATTTGAATTTCAAAGTTGACGGGTCCCAGCATTTTTTATAATCTAAACTACTAAACTAACCCCACAAATAATTTTATTATAAGTGGTTTTCACACTGTATATTGTTAATGTGCATTATATACTACAGTTCGTTCGCTGGATCTTTTCCCATGACCTTGAACATTATACAAACGCAATACATCAATATATTAAATAATACGTAGGTCGTAGATTGATAGTTTAATAAGGCTATGGCTAAAGTGATGGTGGACGTTATTTATTACTGTATTAAAGCTGGTGATTTGTAAATATTTTATAGCCTTTTAGCAATATGCTACCTAAATGTTTATTTTAAAAAACTGTTAGTATACCGGAGTTTAATGTAGCTATTCTTTAATCTTGCTATTAAACAAATTTACTTGTATAATATTTAGTATCAATAATAACTTTCTCACTAGAAACTATGCAAATCAGAATTGCTTTGTTAGGGTTATGGCTACAACCATTACTATTGGACAGTCCCACCCACACAGTTTAAGTTTGAAAAATAAATGGGTACTAAAAATAAATAATTCATATTTTAAATATGTTTATTTAAGGCTTAAATATATATACAACAAATTTTATTTAATTTTCCTCATATTCAGAATCAGAACTGTCACCAGCATTTATATTTATTAAAATTGGTTAAATGCCAATATCATCAATATTCTGCTCTCGGGCATACCACTTTTGTATGATTTCATGGGTATGCCTAACACACTTTTCCCAAATTTGTGGATTACATTGTTCCAAATTAATTCAATAGCATTGAATTCACAATGATATGGCGGTAGTCTTAGCACTTCATGTCCATGTTCTCGTAGTAACTCATCAATTATATAAACATTTTCTTTTTTATTCATTTTTGCAATTTGTAGCAATTCTGGTTTTGTAAATTTTGCATCAACCATGCAACATTTTTTATAGAAATAGTAGAAGGTTGCTTTTCTAACAGAGTACTATGGTATGGAGCATTATCCATAACAATAAGAGATGGCTATTCTAAATTGGGAATTAATTGAGTACTTATCCATTTCATAAATATTTCATTGTTCATTTCTCCATGGTAATCAGCTACTTTAGATTTTGAACAGAATAGTAAACTTGCTTCGGAAACAAATCCTTTGATAGAACCAGCATGGACAATTATAAAACGTTTACCATCATAACCATCTGGTTTACGTACACTTTTAGTACTGTTAGTTGTCGTGCCAAGAGTTAGTTTTACTTTCCTTAGAAAATATCCATGTTTCGTCCAAAAAAAAAAACAATTTCTCTTGGGTGAGTACTTGAATAGTTTTCCATATATTTACGCAGAAAATTGGCTCTTAAGGCTGCAATACTGGTCCTTTCCATTAAAGCTCTCCGATTGTCATCTTTGTTATATTTAAATCCCAATGTTTTTAACAAAATGCTAAGAGATGTTTTGCCAATAGATACAATTTCTCTTTCCCTCAATTCACAGTTTAAGGTACTCAAAGTAACATGCTTCTCTAAAACAATTACAGAAATTATAGTAAAGATTTAATAGGAAAAAATACCATATTTATTTCATATATTTTATTTCATTAACGTTTTAACCTTAATTGATGTTTATTCAATTGTAATGTAGTAACAAAACTACTCTAAAATATATATAAATACCTTCCCAAATGTTTCTTGAATATATTATGTTTTGAATACTCATTACAAAATCCCTACACTTACATTTTACCAAAAAATTATATTTAAATAAATTAAATTTATGGTACTAACCCTTACTATGTGAAAGTTCATCTTATTCAGAACAATAAACAAAATGTAACTTCAATATGTCAATCTGACGATGCTATTTCGATAGCGAGAAACGGCTGTCATTACATTTAAAGGATTTAAAAAATAAATAGTGGAAGTTAATTCAACCTTTTAGTTGTTTATTGTTCTGAATTTAAATAAATTGATACTTGTTCGTACATATCATATAATGTGTTCCGTAGTGCCATCTTAGCTCCCTCAGGTAGATCAGTTGTTTTACTTTTAGAACGAGGTCTGCTTTTGCCTGGACTAGAAAGAATTAGATTATTTTCTTTTATTTTTTTTTTATAGCATATACTGTCCGCCGAGATATTTTCAAAGCAGCAGCTACCCTCTAACATAAAAAATTGATTAATAAAAATATATTGCTAAATAATATTTATTTTACTTCTTTAACACTTGAAATTGGTTCCAAAGGTCCCCCATTTCTTTTTTTTAACTCAAAATACTCCAACAAATTCAGGACCAGCTCCTGTGCTTGCGAATTCAACCTTTTTCCAGGCATATTCTAAAAATGAAAACTATTTATCAATGGTTCTGGTTATCCAGAAAATTAGGTCAATATTTTCTACTTTGGTGAAAGCAAAATGTGTTTCATATAATTCAGTTTGATGGAGTTCTATCCAGAATCATATTATGTCAATTTAAGGTTAGTTTTCATTGCAAAATAAATTAATAAGAAGTAGATAAATAATATTCACCACAATTATTCGAACACTCAGGTATAGGTTAGTTGTTAAAACAACTGTTTTTGAAATAAATTTATATGCAAGGGGCAATAAAATGGATAAAAATCTAAAATAAAAATTTAAACAACGTATTTGGTCTGTCAATTTACAAATTCACGGATAAACCACAGAACTTTCATTGTGTAGGTTACACCTATCATCGACATTCGTCATATGGCTATCTCTGTTTGTTATATTATGCTGTAGCTGTATTGGAACAAACGGTTCAATTTTGCGATTTTAGTTTCTGTGAGTGGAAAAGAGACGTACTACAAAAAGTAGTATGTTAATAATTTCAGCCATGGGATAAGATGGGATAAGATCCAGCGAACGAACTGTGCGTCGTTCTTTTTTAAATTAAAAGTGAAATTGGACTATAAGAATTTTATTCTTGGTTGTTTTAAAACGAATTTCTATTTGCTCTCTATAATTTACTAGTATTTCATGTTCGTCTGTGTACCTATTGATATCTCGATGCTAGCAGACACAGAAATTGCAGAGAAAAAGAAATATCAAACAGCATGATGCTTTTATTGTATAGATTTGTCAAAGTTCATTATAGATTTTCTTTCAGAAATCGATCGGTAAAAACAGTATCTTTAGATATTTACAATTTATATTGGCCCAAAATCAAAAGAACCCACATCAAAGATCTTGTTTACCATTATGGTTTGTAACATTAAGTTAACCTTTAACCCACTAAATAATAAATCCTCTTACATTTTTTGGTTTTCCTCTATATTCTATAAATTTATTATAATCACTGATCTGAATAAGAAGAAGGATTTATATTTCCGATATTTCTTTTTTCATATTTGACTTTATAGTATATGATAAATTTTATATACCAGAACGATTGACAAACCTAAGGTATTTGGATTTCTGAGATATTCAAAATTTATTTTCTGTGAAATAGGAAATTGATGTGCTATAAATACCTTTCCGCGTGCGATATATTTACTCATATTCCTTACCTTCATGCATTTCACTTTAAGCGGCAAAATTTCCCGTTTGTAAATTTTTGTTGAGACTAGTTTTTTTAACTTACAAAATATTATTCCCTTTACTATACGACCAGTTTTTTTAATATTAAATAATCTTATTTATTAGTTAACTACAAATTCTAATAAACCGTGTTAGTACAGGAAAGGTTGTAATTTTTGTAAAATGAGGCAGTAATTACAGGCAAATCAGATAAACTTAAATAAGTATTTAATATTTCGAGATTTTTTGGGTAACTGATTACGATTTTAATGTCAGAAAGTTGTGAAACACCCTATAAATAGTAAAAACTACTTTTTTTAAGGATTTTTTTAATATTTTGGAATTAAAACGAAGATTAGCAAATAAATTTAAATTTATTCACATTGGCACAGGATTAATTTTAATGCAGCATTTATTTAAGTTATTGTCTAAATATACGAAAAATTTTTCACACTTAAAAATAGAGGAATCCAATGGATTAACTATTATGATTTTTGTGTTGTTGCTGAAAAAAAGGATTTTTGGCTATTACTTTTTTTGGCTAGTGATAACGAGATGTACAATAATGAACCTTTTTTTGGGCTGAGATGGAAAAGTTATGTCACCATTCTTGGACTCATCCCCAAGAGTACGCCTACCAACCAAACCCACCGCAAAGCCCGCCAAGACGGGCAGTGGTCCCTCACACACTCTCGCCATACGATCATACCACTCATGCCCTCAAGAATGATCCCTTCCCCTAATCATAATCTTCACTGCTTCGCTTACCTTCATCCATTATTTCTCCCCTCTCAACATTACCTTCGCCATATTCTCCCAATACACTGCCATTCCAATTTTCCTCTCCAACTGCTGTAACACTTCCTCGATCTTTCAGCATCTAAACACCTCATCGTTCTCACGCCTCTCGTACATTCCAGTTTCTCTCTTGCCAATCTTATGTAGATACCCCACCCTTGACCCATGTCCAGTGAGCACCTGGATCAGGAAGCGGGCTAATGTACACGCTGTACACCAGCATGTCTCTTATTCTCACTCTTATTCCCGCCTCTCCTATATCGTCCATAATCCATCATTGCTTCTCCACATATTTAGCATTCACCTCAGACCCACACAGCACACCCACTTTTCTGCTAAAAATTACCTCATCCAACATATCATAACATATCATGCGCTATCCTGCATTTCCCCAGGTTTACCTGAACTATTTTAAAGCTAAGTTTATCATCGACCAATTTGTTTAAATTTCGCCCTACAAAGAAAGAGCCTTGAGCGTTATAAACATGCGAAAAATTAAAACAACAAATTAAATTACAAATGACATGGAATAAACGCTAAAAAATTTGGCTATTTAAAATAAATAATGTTCACGCTGCTGGCCAAAAACTGAAAATGCCTTACAAAATATAAGATTTTACCAAACTTTGTCAGTCCAAAACATAAACAATAACATAATTACCCAATAGAGCTAAAAATGATCGGACATATTTAGCAACAAGTATTCTGCCTCTTCGTTAAATGATTATCTTTTTTAAGCACCTCAGCCCAGATGTCGCTAAAAAATTGGCATAAAAGAAATTTATTTTGCCCATAACTTTTTTTCCTGGTAATTTTAAACGGTTCTGGTTGGTCTAAAAATATTCTCAATTTTGTCTTCTTGCAAATTCTGTTTTTTGTGAAAGTAATATTTGTCATAATATTTATACAAAAAAAAACTTTTTTGACATGTAATATATCCTTTGATATACATTTTTTTGGAATACTACCAGATGATTTAAGTCTCTGTTCCTGTTCCAGTTGTGCTGGTGGTGGTTCAAATCCTGTTATTCAAAGATTTTTTTTGTTTTCAAGGACACATTTTTTAATTTCATATAGATATTTCATTTATAGATAGCCAACTCTAACGGTTTTTTAAAAAAGTGTTTACAGCGCCGCTCGTGTCTAAGTACTAACTAAATAATTGTATTTTTATTTTATTGGTTAATTTAAAATATCTATATTAAAATATTTTTTATATTTTGCACTTATAAAAATCTTCATTATAAAACGCATTTGCGTATCGTAATGTAACTTTTGCGCACGCAAATTTTTGTTTTAAATGGTTGGCGACATGAGTAGAAGTATCTAAAGGCAAGACTATTGACATTGACATTTCTGGCTAATAGCAATTTATTAATTTTATATTGTTCTTTAAGAAAGTATTTGTGAATATGAATATCATTTTTTACTTATATAATATATTATTATTGGTGTATTATTCATTTTAAAATATTTTAAAACATTAACATTTCATAATTTAAATGTCAAAACTGTCAAGATCTGTCAAATGTTATAAATAACACAGTGCTACCGACATACTTTTTAAAATCAAAATTTTCGGTATTACGTAAAATTAATAAATTAATTTAAAAAATGATAAAATAGCAAAATATAATATTATAAACAACTTATTTCATATGGCTGTTGTGACACTCGTTCTTTAAAAAACTCATCGCTTCGCGATTCGTTTTTTAAACTTGAACTCGTGTCATAACAGAATTCCATATGAAATGCGTTGTTTAATATACTATTAAAAATATTCTGATAAATATAATAAATATATTTTTCAAAATATTTTTAATATTGTTAACAATTTGTTATTGAAATATATATAGAAATAAAAATAAAATAAGTAATAATTCCAGTTAACCTGCGACCTCCGAGCGATTAACATTGTATAGTGCCTATCAATCTGGTTGTACTTATTGTGTTAAAAAACCTACTAATTATTTATCTAGCAAAAACTAAAAATATTGTTGATTAAAATATACATTAGTAAGGACGATAATTTACAATAATAGTGCGGGTGAGATACAAACATGGGAGACGATCCTCCCCCTGATAAAGGGGGAACACTGAACAAAGAAGACACAAGTAGAAGTAATATGTCAATCAATGATAAAGACCAGGAAAAGAATAGGGAGTATTATGAGAAGTAAAAAAGTAAGGTTTTCAATTTACAAAAACCCAATTTATATTCGGACTTTATATGTATTCATTGAAAAAGTTAATACTGAAAACATAGGTAAATTACACCCTATGGCAGTTGGTCATATTCTACATAAAAAATTATACATTCAAAATATAGTTAAAATTGATAGGGTTGGTAAAAATAGAATTAGGGTACAATTAAAAACAATAAAAGATGCTAATAAATTGGTGGCAAATGAAGAATTAAAAAAAGAAAATTTAACAGCTTATATTCCAAATAATTTATTATCGAGAAAAGGAGTTGTCAAGAATGTTGATACCTGTTTCGATGAGGAATATCTTTTCAAGAATTTTCTTTCTGCGGTAACTATAACCGAAATTCGGAGAATAAAACGAAAAATTATATCTGATGGAGAATCAGTTCTTATTCCGCGCCAAACAATCATTGTAACTTTCGAAGGGAATATGCTACCTTCACATATTTTTATAAACTCAGTGTCCTGTCCAGTGGAACCATATATCCACAAAGTAACACAGTGTTATAGATGCCTTAAATATGGTCATGTAGCTAAACAATGTCGTAGCACGGTTGCTCTTTGCATAAATTGTGGTAAAACTAAGGATGAAACACATTCATGTCGTGATCCACAAGATAATTGTTGAATATATTGCAAAACAAATGCCCATAAATCAATTTCTAAATCCTGCCCAACTTATATTAAGCAAATTGAAATAAAGAAAAAAATGGCTGAAGAAAATTTAACTTTTATGGAAGCAAAAATTTTAAACAAAACTACGTATGCTTCAACGTTAAAGACTAATAATAAATATCAAGCACTTTCTCATGTAACAGAGGAAGAATTTCCTTCTCTCCCCCACCCAAGAATCAACCAAAAAACCAGTCGACCAGTAGCATCCCAGTCAAACAAAACTAATACACCAAAGGATACTCAATATAGTAACCCTTTTAGACCCTCTGGTACAAAAAAACAAAAACGAACAAGCCCCCCTACTATATTCCCATTCAAATTTGGCCCTGATAAAGCAATTAATATACAAAAAGAAAACAACTTAAATATATCTGATGAGTTTATAAGAGGATTTTTCACAATATTTCACAAAGTACTAAATGAAGTAAAATCGTTTGAGGAACTTTCAAGCATTAATATAGATTTTATTAAAAAAATTGCAGTAAATCAAGAAGAAAATTTATCCGATGATGACGACATATTCTAACTGCTTTAACATATTGCAGTGGAACGCGCGTTCTGCTGTAAGCAATAAAAACAGTTTAATAAAAACATTATCTGATTACGACATAGATATTGCTTTAATCTCAGAATCATGGTTTAAACCAAACTTAACTTATACATTTAGTGGATATTTTGTCCTACGGAAAGACAGGCTAGATGGCAAGACAGGAGTCGCTATACTAATCAAAAATAATATAATTTTCAAAGAGGTATTTTTAAACAATATAGCTGATGATATTCAAGTTTGTGCAGCTGAAATTTCCGGTCATAATAATCTACCTATTACTGTTATCTCTGTATACTGCCCTCCAAATATCATATTTACATCGCAGAATTTTGAAAATATTTATAAAAATATAAACGGGTCATTATTAATGGGGGGAGATTTTAATGCACACCACACCTTATGGGGTTCATATAAAATCAACAACTCTGGAACTAATATTGTAAGCGCACTAAACCAAAGTGATAATATTATAATCTTAAATGACGGATCGTCCACAAAAATTTCTCGTACAGGCCAAAACTCAGCTATTGATTTATCACTAGTATCTCCAGATATCGCCAATAAAACCAACTGGATGGTACTACAAGATACCCTTGGATCGGATCACTTTCCCATTTTAATGGAGATAAATATAAAACCGAAAGACGTTTATAACATAATACAACCCCACACCAAATGGAACAGTAGAAAAGCGGACTGGTTGGAATACAAACACTCTTGCAATTCATATTTTAACTGTACATCAAATATATCAAACATCAATGAAAAGTATAAGTACTTTATTAAAGGCATAGAATACGCTGCTTCACGTGCAATCCCAATAAAAAAGCCTCCCAAAAGAACTAAGGGGTCACGGTTACCCCCTCCCTGGTGGGATCGTGAATGTGACAATATTGTTTTGCGTAGGAAAGAAGTACTAAAACTTATAAAAACAACAGTTGCATCGAAAATTACATAAATGTCAAAAAAGAAATGGCTGCTTCTAAAAAATTCTTAAAAAATAAAGCAAAAACGCATTGGATTAAGTATTGCAATAAACTAAATAAAAACACTCAAACTAAAGAAATATGGCAACAAGCAAAAAAGATGCAGAGAATTCCATTAGCTACTCCTAGAGGCTCCAATAACGACTGGATAGAACCTTTCCTGGAAAAGATTGCCCCATGCTCAGTAGATTCTGAAGTAAATAATCTAGAGGATAGTGAAGACTCTCAAAAAGAATTCTTTAACTACCCTATTAGCATTGCAGAATTGCAATTTGTATTACAAAATAGGAGTACAGCACCTGAAATGGACCAAGTAACATATGACATGATTTGGAACCTATCAACATCAGGCAAAATGGTTCTCTTGGATATTTTTAACGACATATGGATAAATAACGCAGTAGTGGATGAGTGGAAAAAAGTTTTAATCGTACCAATTCTCAAACCTCAAAAAAATCCCAACCTTGTAGAATCATACCGGCCTATTTCCTTATTATCCTGTGTAATGAAAACCTTTAAACGTATTGTAAAACACCGACTAGAGTATTATCTGACTAGTATCGATTTTTTCCCACTAGAACAGTATGGATCCAAAAAGGTTTTGGTACTGTGGATGCAGTATCTCAAATAACAACTGATATACAATTATGCTTTTCCAAAAATTAATACCTAGGCGCTGCATTTCTTGATCTAATGGGAGCCTACGAATCAGTAAAGATAACAATATTAAGAGAGAAATTACTTTAGGCAGACATCCCGCCAAAGGTTTGTAATATTTTATGCAATCTTCTAATGCATGGAGAAGTTTACGTAAAAACCAACAACAATACTGCTATAGGCCCTAGAAGATTATCATCAGGCTTACCACAGTGCTCCGTCATTTCTCCTCTTCTTTTTAATATTTTTACAAAAGAAATACATACTCAAAATAATTACAATGTCATACAGTATGCCGATGACTTTGTCATTTATACCACAAAAAATCAATTGGAAACTTGCACTTCAGCGCTTACATCCCATCTTCAATCGATTACCTTTAAGTTCGACACACTAGGTGTCTCCCTAAATCCCCAAAAATCTAATATTACGTTTTTTACCAGACATAATCTTCCTAGTATGAATAACATAAATGTAAACAACAATATATATCCTGTTACAAATGATGTAACTTATCTTGGAATTATACTAGACAAGAAACTTAGTTGGAAACCTTTTATCAACAGCATTCAAGCAAAGTGCATGAAAGGCATTAATTTTTTAAAAGTAATACGCAGAACTTGGTGGGGGGCAGACCCTCAAACATGTTTAACCTTTTACAAGTCTTACATAAGGTCCATTTTGGACTATGGGTGTACTTTATATGGGTCAGCTAGTCCTTATATTCTAAAGCAACTAGATACTATTCAAAACAATGCACTGAGATTATGTTTAGGTGCAATGTGCTCTACACCTGTGGAATCCCTACGTATTGAAGCATTAGAACCTCCATTATTTTTACGCAGGGAGCTTCTGACAGAAAAATTTATTATTAAATCGAGTATAAAAAAGACTAATCTAGTGAATAAGATAACGCTACTAAACCAATATGATTTAACGAATAAGTATTGGAATAAAAAACCTTCCCCTCCTTTATGTGTGGCCTTTAGAAATTCAGACATTTCTAATATCCCGCTGGAAATACCTATCCCAATAGATGAATCCGAATTTTTTGACATGCTTTCGCACATACAAGTTAATTTTCCCAAGTATAATGAAAATCATATATTAAACAAAAACATTCTGAATGAGTATTTCTCTAAGCTGCCAGATTTTATTCAAGTATTCACAGATGCGTCAAAACAAACAATTGGAACGGGTTGTGGTTTTTATATACCATCATTAGATATAAAGAAATATTTCAAATTAAATGACAGTACCTCTATTTTTTCGGCAGAGACTATTGGAATTATTAAAGCCTGCGATTATATTCAATCTAACAATATAAGAAGATCACACATTTTATCCGACTCCATGTCCATTCTAAAATGCATCTCCAGCTCAACTAATGCTTTGGATGTTTTCATTAATCCTTTTGTAATCGAGTTAAAATTAAAAATTAATAAACTCAATAAAAGAGGCTATGATATAAAAATTACTTGGGTAAAAGCTCATGTGTGACTTCAAGGTAATGAAATTGCAGACTCTATAGCAAAAGAAAGTATTTTATCTGAGCAGCTCGTTAATAATAATTTAGGACTTCAAGAAAAATTAATCATATCCAAAAATAATATAAAAAGAAAATTGAACCAAAACTGGAAGCAACATTACTCCAATAACCCTACAAGATATATGCACTTGCACCCTAACATTCCAGTTGATTTTTGGCACAAAGATTTTGACTTTTCCAGACATGAAATTGTGACCATTTGCAGACTTAAATTTGGACACGCTTGCTATCCTCATCATTTATATAAAATCGGTTTAACCGACACCGAACGATGTGAATCCTGCAATGAAATATGTGACTTGGATCATATTCTCTTCGCTTGTAAAAAATATGCTAGACAAAGACAGACTCTGAATGATACGTTGCTGCAACAAAAATTATATCCCCCAAACAATCTACTCCATTTGTTATCACTAAACCGTTATGAAGTATATAAGGTCCTTCTAAAATTTATAAAATATTGTAAATTAAAACTGTGATATGTTAACCGTTACCTCTGTTAACATTCCGCAATGAACATAATTCCTTTACTCTCCGTGGTCTACCATTCCCGTACGTTAGTCACCTTGAATGTCCCCTAGGTGTGAAAAGTAATACCTACCGCAATCCCAGTGTTTGTTTCTATTAATTAAGTGAATACATTATATACACATTTGTACACGTGCTGCTGGCTGTATGGGTACCTATCCCAAGTGCCAAAAAAAAAAATTCTTTATTTTTGCAAAATAATTTTATTTCCAACATTTCTATTCTGTGAGAAAAAGCAGTCTTTTGTAAAGTGGTCAATGCAGATTCTAAATTGCCAGTAACATTAACCAAATCTGGTCTATTTAAAGCATCATACCATTTTCTTCGGATCTATAAATATAATGTAACATAGAAATAATATAATATACATCATATACTAATACACAGGTATACGCTGAAGCTTTAAAAAACAAATTCTTACTTGTGGATACTCTAGTATAAATTGCACTTTTTTATAGTTATTTTTATAACGGCAACTCGTGACATGTATAAATTTCAGTAGTTACATATTTATTTCAAATGTTTAGTTATTTACATCATTAATCACAGTCATTATAAAAGTAATGTTTTTAGTTGAATAAAGTCTATTATTCTGGATCCTGTTTATATTCATAACATTTTATTCAACTAATATTTAATATGGATAAATATCTACGTCCAGAACGATTTGATGCAGACCCGTCCTCCAGTAGCGCCGGGCCACAGTGGCTTCACTGGAAGAAAACGTTCGAAAACTTTTTATTAGCGACATCAACAGCATCTGAAGGTATGTCGGAAGAAACCAAGTTGCGACTACTGATAAACTATGTTTCTCCAAATGTATTCCAATTAATCTGTGATTGTTCAACTCTGAAGCAAGCGTTTGAAATTCTGCATAAAATGTATATAAAACCTAAAAGCGAACTCTACGCTCGATATGCCTTATCGTCCCGAAGGCAAGGTTCTGATGAAAAGCTAGATCAATATCTGCAAGCCTTAAGACATCTAAGTAAAGACTGCGATTTCAAAGCTGTGTCTGCTGAAAAGAACACGAATGATCGTATTCGAGAAGCTTTTATTGGTGGAATACGATCACAGAAAATACGACAACGTATTTTAGAAAATGTGACTCTGGAATTAGAAGAAGTTTTAAAAGTTGCTATTACAATGAAAACTCGGTGTATTTCGAATCGAGTTTACCACTTAATTCAATAAATTCTGAAGCAAAAGAAATAGTTGAAGAAAGAATTCAAGAATCGACTTCTAATAATGAAACCCAAATCGTAGCTGGTTTACAGCAAAAGAAGAAATGTTTCTTTTGTGGAGGAAAAATTTACCAAAGAAAGAGTTGCCCTGCTCTATATTCTACTTGCCAATTATGTTCTAAAAAAGGGCATTATGCCAATGTATGTCGAAGTAAAAAAGTAAGCATCAATGCTATTACCGAAATAATTCCTGAACAAAGCTCAACTACGATTGCAGCTGTATCACCTTATCTTCAAAAAGCTACAGTTAAAATTACGTTGAATGATGTCAATGCTGATGCATTAATCGATACTGGAAGTTCATTAAGTTTTATTGATAAAAACTTTTGTGAGTCAATTTCCGGCCTAAAGAGAATCCCTTGTGAACAAACTATTAGCTTAGCTTTTTTAAGTCATGTAGCTCTTATAAAAGAATCCTGTAAAGTATCAATACGATTAGGACATAATCTTTATCAAAATGTCAAGCTATTCATTGTAAGTAATCTCTGCATACAAGTAATAATAGGACACGATATACTAAGAAATCATGCTTTTCTTGAAATCTCCTTGGGTGGTCCTCGAAAACCTCTCCGTATTTGTAGCGTCGCTCAAGCTTCCGTACCTCCAGTTTCCCTTTTTCGAAATTTATCTTTAAATTACAAACCCATTGCTATGAAATCAAGGAACTATTCTGACGAAGATCTTAATTTTATCAAAAACGAAGTGAAGCAGTTAAAATCGGAAGGTATTATAGAAGAAAGTCAGTCACCTTGGCGTGCTCAAGTTCTTATAACTACAAATGAGAATCACAAAAAGAGAATGGTGATTGATTATTCTCAAACAATAAATAAGTTTACTGAATTGGATGCTTACCCTTTGCCTAATTTAGAAGCTATCGTATCTAAAGTAGCAAAATACAATGTATTCAGTACCATAGATCTAAAAAGTGCTTATCATCAGGTGCCAATAGTATCAGCAGAAAAACCTTTTACTGAATTTGAAGCTGCAGGAAACCTATATCAATTTTGTCGTATACCATTCGGAGTCACAAATGGAGTTTCAAGTTTTCAAAGGACTATTGATTGGGTGATCAGAGAAGAAAATCTTGAAGGAACATTTGCTTATCTAGACGATGTCACTATATGCGGGGTAGACCAATGTGAACACGATATTAATTTAAAGAAATTTCTTGCTGCTGCTGACAAATACCATCTAACACTAAATACCAATAAATGTACCTTTTCAGCTAAGTCGATAAACCTGCTTGGTTATAGCATTAGTGACAACAAAATAAAGCCAGATGAAGAGAGAATGCGACCATTGATGGATCTTCCTGTACCCTCTGATGCTGCTTCATTGCGCCGTGCTCTAGGTATGTTTGCGCATTATGCAAAGTGGATCAAAAACTTTTCAGAGAAAATACAAACATTTGTTCAATCCAAGTCATTTCCTCTTAGCAAAGAAGCTGTGACAGCATTCAAGCAACTAAAATTCTCTATCGCTCGATCTGCACTTTCAGCAATTGATGAAAATTTACCTTTTACTGTGGAAACGGATGCATCCGAGCATTCTATCGCTGCAACTTTATCGCAAGCTGGGAGACCAATCGCCTTCTTTTCTAGATCACTCTCTGACAGTGAACGAAGGCATTCGGCTGTTGAGAAGGAAGCTTACGCGATAGTCGAGTCAGTGAGGAAGTGGCGTCACTATCTACTTGCTAAACATTTTCAGCTTATTACTGATCAAAGATCTGTAGCATTTATGCTAAACACTAAGCATTCAAGTAAAATAAAAAACGAAAAGATCGAGAGGTGGCGTTTGGAAATGTCTTGTTTCAAATATGATATAATATACAGACCAGGAAAATTGAATGCGGCTGCGGATGCCCTATCTCGAATATGTTCAAGCGTTAGTTCAGAAAGTAAGTTGTTTGAACTCCACCGTTCTCTGTGTCACCCTGGAGTTGTCCGAATGACTCACTGGATCCGTTATAAGAATCTGCCTTACTCGATTGATGACATAAAACGCATTACTGAAGCATGTCCTATTTGTCAGGTGGTAAAGCCTAGATTCCATAAAGGCCAAGGACGTTTAATTAAAGCTACAGCACCTTTCGAAAGATTAAACATAGATTTCAAAGGACCTTTGCCAAGTGACTCAACTAATCGCTATCTACTCACCATTATTGATGAGTACTCACGTTTCCCGTTCGCATTCCCTTGCTCAGATTTATCATCTAAAACGATGATTAAACATCTCGAAAGCGTTTTTTATATTTTTGGATTACCATCTTTTATCCATTCAGACAGGGGTAGCTCGTTTATGTCAAAAGAGCTTAAAGACTTTCTTAGATCGAAAAATATTTCTTCCAGTAGAACTACCCCTTATAATCCTCAGGGAAATTCACAGGTTGAGAGGCTTAATGGCACATTATGGAAAACAATAGAGTTGACACTTAAAGATAAGAAGTTGAATACTTCTAGTTGGGAAAACGTTCTTCAGGAAGCACTACATTCAATCCGGTCACTACTATGTACCTCCACCAACGCAACTCCACACGAACGTATATTCTACCACGCTCGCAAGTCTACGAATGGTGAGTCACTGCCCACTTGGTTGCAATCACCTGGTCCAGTACTTATGAGGAAAAATGTCAGAACATCTAAATATGATCCTTTGGTAGAGAAAGTACAGCTACTCGAATCTAATCCTGACTACTTTTTATAAGGTTACGAGATGGAACCGAAACTACAGTCTCTAACAGACATTTGGCTCCTAGAGGAAATACATCTCTGACGGAAGAAGGAACGTCTCAAGACTTCTTACAAGAATCTCAATCTATACCTACTGATTTACCTCAGGACCCACCAAATGATTTCATTCCTGATACGTCCCGAACATCAACCCAAGAAACTTTAGAAACTGTTCCGCCTGAGAAAAATCTGCAGCGTCGTTCATCACGTATCAGTAGACCTCCTCAATATTTAGAGGATTACGTTTGTTTTTCCCATTAGGGAAGAATGACATGTATAAATTTCAGTAGTTACCTATTTATTTCAAATGTTTAGTTATTTACATCATTAATCACTGTCATTATGAAAGTAATGTTGTTAGTTGAATAAAGTCTATTATTCTGGATCCTGTTTATATTCATAACAACTCGTAACTGGGAAATATAAATACTAACGATAAAAACCAATAATTATTGAGAAAATACAATACTAACTGTCAAACAATATTATTGACATTTATATTCAAAATTAATATGTCATTAACGGATTTCCTGTTGGTTGTGATTTTATTTTCGATAGTGGCGACTTCCGTGACCTGAGTATTAACTACTAAGCGTGGACCTGTCATTTGAGGAGAGTGCCCAGGGCAATATTTTG
Organism: Ophraella communa; assembly: GCA_035357415.1. Lineage (NCBI taxonomy): Eukaryota > Metazoa > Arthropoda > Insecta > Coleoptera > Chrysomelidae > Ophraella > Ophraella communa. Next base: position 20,432,000 of record CM068994.1, on the reverse strand, counting down.
ATTCCAAGGAAACATTTAGGTTGTCCTAGATCTGTCATAACAAACTCAGTCAAACTGTGTTTGATTGATTCAATATAATTTAGACGGTCCCTGTTAAAATGATGTCATCGACATAAATAAGAACATAGATTTTTATGTCACCACCTGATTTACAATAAAGACATTTGTCATTGTTAGATTGTAAAAAACCTTGGGACTAAAAAAATATCCAATCGTGCGTTCCAAACACGAGGTGCTTGTTTTAAGCCGTACAAAGATTTGTTTACTTTGCAAACTAAATTTGAATTAGAAACAAACTCAAGAGGTTGTGTTATATAAACTTGCTCAGTATGTTTCCATTTAAAATAGCATTTTTAACGTCTAACTGAAAAGCAAAATGCTAACTGTAAAAATGTGGGCCACTGGTGCATAGGTTTCGAAATAATCAAAACCTTTTACCTGGAAAAAACCTCTAGCTATAAGTCTAGCTTTATATCTTACTACACTCCCATTTTCATCTTCTTTAATTTTGAACATCCATTTGCAATCAATGGCTTTTCTATCTGGAGGTAGTTCCGTAAGATACCAAGTGTTATTTTCTTGCAGAACACTCATTTTATCATCTACAGCTCTTAACCATTGTTCCTTATCATGTCGTGACAAAATATCCTCATAACATTGAGGAATTTCATCCAAGAATTGTTCTGCGGCTAACGCCGTCGTGACATAGTCCTGCAAATATACAGGGTTCTTACGTACTCTTGAACTACGACGGAGTTGTTGCTAAACACATCTTTCTTCCTGCTCATCTCCAGATTCGGCCTCATTGAACTCTGCATTGATATTAAATTCATTTACATGTACTTGAGTAGACTGATGTTTCACTTCTAGACTCCACAGCCTATAACCATTTGGACAATACTCCAACATAATACATTTGTAACACTGCCTCGTCGCGCATTGTCGTTACACATTTTAAGCTACGACTATCCAACTTCCTCTTTATTAATTGATCTGGCAAACGAAGATAAGCTGTACAACGAATGCTCTTAATTTCTCGTAGTTAGGTTTACTATTTTTGGACTTTAAGAAATATTATTTTTATTTATATATTTACACATTTTAAACAATATTTAACGAATTTTTCAATCACTTTTTATTAGATTTTATACCGATTTATCCTCATACCTAAATTTATACATTAATAATTTAGGATTAATAACCTTTCAGTATTTCGGTTATAACAGAAATCTGTTTCAGATTTTTTCCACGATTTTTCCAATTACTAACGGGCCGTTAATTTCTTCAAACAATTTCAGGTCCACTACAATCAATTTCACTCCAAAACAAAGCTGTAGTTAAATATTGTAGTTAAGGGGTTGCTAAAAAAAATAAATTCCACAAAACTAGTTCTTGTTAGTGTTAAAGATATATGTATTATTAATTATAATCAAACTAATAGAGAAAATAAAAAAAAACTTTCTTTAAACTACCTAGTTCAATCCCTCTTGAACAAAATTTTATAAAAGCAAACCACTTGCTCTAAAATAAAGACATTATTTAAATTTTGAATTAAAAGTAACATGATAAAAATTGTTGGGTATTTCTTATCGTTAAAAATACACAACTTAATAATTTAGTAGATATACTTAATTTAAAAATATAATTTTAATCAAAAAGTTAAAATGTTTCTGAAAATATATGTTCAAAGTTGTACATAGTTGTAATTATACGAGTATTTATTGTCGAGGTCCATTAAATACTGAGAAACGCAGCTTCGAGGTCTTTAATTGATCTGAGACAATAATACACTTTTCTTTCTACCGTGGCTTATTTAGCATTTTTTTCACTGACATTATATTTTTTAAATATTAGTTTTCAAAACTAATAAAAATTTTGGACGGGTCACCAGTAACTTCCGTTTCACTTGATATGACAATAACAAGGTAATAGGTGTACTATAAAATGAGTAAGGAAACATTTTTTTTTCATTTTCACATTCTGTCAAATGGATTGAGATTTAGTTCTAATCAAGGAGTCCCTGTATTTTTCTACCCTGTTTAAAAATTAACAATTTTACTACCTGAACAAAAGTCAATAAAGTTTGGTTCACAGGCTAGTAGTGAAAAAAATGTTTTAATTTTATTACTTTATCTTTTTAAATTGCAATATAGGAATCTTTTTATTTCATCGATTGGAAGGAATAATTCTTTGTTTAATGTTCTTAATAGAATGGTTCCACAAACCAAGGGTCATTACAATAAATTTGGAAAGTTATAACTATTTAGCTTATCTGCAGTTCTGGGATTTCTGGCTATAAGTAGGACAGTCCCTTTCTCAAGAAAATAACGAAAAAAACGTTAAATTAAAACAGAAGGACAAAAATGTATTTCTAAAAATATATGACCAAGATATTTAGATAATTAGATTTAGATAATTCAAATTTCCAGAAATATAGAGACATAAAAGTAGCATCCAAAAATTAAATTATACATTAAAAACATTAAATAGAATAGTTCGTAATAAAACTTCCACTATTTATTAAAAAAATTCAACTTTTTTCAGCTGTTTCGATATATCATTATCGTCCGATTGACATATTGAAGTTGCGTTTTGTGTTATGAGATAGCTATCTGAAGTTATTGAGTAGTGTTAAAATTAGATCAAGTATTAAAGTAGTTGAAGTTGCCTCAGGGGATTATCCTGGATATATTTTCCTCTAAACAAAACCAGAAAAAACTATATCGTGCTGATTTTTACAATAACTTTCTTTATTTGAGTCATATATTTATGTATTATTTATATATAAAATGAAGACTTAGTAAAGAAGAGCAATACTAAGGACGTATAATTATAAAGCAATAACCTAATCCTTGAAGTACTTTATTTACTTCTTTATAGCTTTTGTGGAACTATTTCCATTGGTTCGTAAAACGCTAATTACAGCTCTCGTTGCCTAGATTAGTCTTAACTATCGTGGTATTAGATATGATTTGTTTTGGTATTGTTAATTTGACAACAATTGGGCTTATATACAGTTGCGAATCCACCAATAGGAAACTAACCTAGTTATCCCTAAGGGTTATCCCTTAAGTACCCATACCAAGTAACACATCTTAAAAATATTTGGTTCATAAAACAAAAATTAATAAAGTTAAGAACCCCTAAACATTTTTAAATGCCATGTCACGTTATGCGCTCCGCATATCGGTCAGTCTACGTGTACGGCGTCCACCAGCGAATAGATAATAAGGCTGGCACCGCAATGTGTGGATCGAGATTTATAGTGTTGGTTCCTATTAACGCCAACGTTGGCTCGAACGTTGGGAGTTGGCCGTCTTGTGTCGGTTTTTTGAAGAGAAATCAAAGGGAAATTGTTCCAATGTTTGTGTTTTCGCCCACCCATTGGAACGTAATAGATCGTCCTTTAACTTGTTTAGTCTGTGAAGTGAGAGTGCGCGTTGTAATAACTTTATTATAAGCCCAGAAGATAATTGTATGGATCTACATCAAGATCAGTTTTAAGGAATCCATTAGTCAAAGACCATAAAAACAGAAACGCTGTGGCCAATGCATGTCAACTTATACAGCCACTTCTAAGCTTAGCTTCATTAACTTCCAATGTCTGGATACTTTTAAAAAGAATACCGCTAACATAGCACAACGTTGGCGACAACATTGGCCCCAATGTGCATATCCGGTTTAATTGCAAACGAGAATGTGATTGAAAACAGTACCGGATGTGACGACCCTATTTAAATATTTTAATATAATAGCTAAATTTGATTCCAAATATTAAGAAAGTTGAATGAAATATTGTTTTTTCTCTTGAAATATAAAATTAATATCTACGTGTTCTTGTGTTTTAAAGTGTAATCACCTTATTTAAAATTTCATGTTAGTATATTTGCTAAAGCAATATCCCATAAATTGCTTGTTAATAAATCACAACGATTACTCTTTTCACATTACAGTTTTGTGATTTCGTCCAATGAAAACGCTTAATCTTCAATGTTTTGAGCAAAAAACTAACCAATCATTCTGTTTACTGATGAAACCACTAGTCGTTTTATTAGTATTGATAAAATCATTGTACTGTCAAAAATTGAATAACAATATTAAACAATTAATTTTCTTGTTTATATATATCAACATTCATTTATATTATCTAAATATTCTAAAATATGTTTGTTAATATTATCACTGGGAAATAGAATTGTTGCGCTTTTGTAACAGGAGCAACAATTCATACTGCAAGATTCATCCAATCCTTCCGGTTTCTTTATTAGATGAGAGATGGCACCAGAACAGGTCAATTAATCTCATGTACTTTAGATGCCTTGTCGGTCATGCAACAGTTCGCTCTTATTTATCTAAAGTTAGATTAAGTGATACTGCTTTTTGTGATTGTAATGGAGATTATGATGACTTAAATCACTGGATGTTTAGTTGTGCTCACAATAGGGTCGCTACAAATTATTTGATTAATTCTCTATTAAATGAACATACAACCTTGCCTCAGAATCATATTTAACTGCTCTACCTAGCACGTCGAAATATAAAAATTCGTAATATTTTGTGGGAGTTTTTAAAATCTTGTAAAAAAAATTTGAAAGTATGTTTAAAATATATGGTAAAAAGTCTTGTAAACCTATTGTCTTTCCGTATGTGTAATCACCTTACTTTCCGTTGTCTGTCTTGTTTGTGTACTTAAGTCGCTACGAAGGGCACCTTAGCGTGAAGTCTTGTACCCCTGTTTATCCTGCTGTACCTCATCTTATCTTTTCTTTGCTGCATTGTAGGACTATGTATGAGAGAGAGAGAGAGAAAGAGAGAGAGAACGCAGCTGATTAGATTATAAATCAAAACAAATTAAATAATAATTAATTGATAAAAAATAAATCGTGGCTTAATGGAATTATTTTCCAAGGCCCAAAAAAAATAATATTATCACAATTTAATTCATCTAAACGACAATAAAAAATCAAATAGGTAGGTACCTTAAAACTAACCTGATGCATGCATTTAAAACTTTTAGATAGGGAAAATTGAAGTCAGGAAGAGTCCCTGGTATCGATGGTATCCCGCCAGAGGCTGTAAAGAAAGCAGAAGGACGTTCCACCACTGACGCCGTGGCACAAATAAGAAAAGCTACAAAAGAGTCTAGACGCAAGTGGGTAATGCTGGTGGTGTTTGACATAAAAAACGCCTTTAACTCCTTAAAATGGAATTCAATCATGAAAGAGCTGGAAAGAAGGAGAGTGCCCTTATACCTAAAAAACATCATTGGAGAATATTTAAAAGACAGAAAGCTTATTCTGGAGAAAGGAGAAATATGGACAGTCACAGCAGGGGTACCACAGGGATCCGTCCTCGGTCCCACGCTCTGGAACATAGCTTATGACAACATCCTAAGGTGTGCCTACCCAGAAGGAACGGAACTAGCTGCCTTTGCGGATGACCTGGGCATGTTGGTAACGGCGGATTACATAGAGGAGTTCCGGGCAGAGGAAGGATGCAACCTAGTCATCGATTGGACCGACAGGCATGGACTTAAATTGGCCGAGTACAAAACTGAAGCAATAATATTAAAAGGACCACGAAAGAGACTGGGCGTTTTCTTCTACTGTGGAAGAGCCAGGATCAATCCCAGCAAAAAAATCAAATACCTAGGCATTACACTAAGTGACAACGGAATTTTTGGGCCTCATATCAGGATAGCGGCGAGGAAGGCGGAAGAAAGAGTGGCGATGCTTTCTAGAATTATGCCAAACATAGGAGGCCCAAGAAGCGAGAAGAGGATATAAGGATATTAGGGTAAAGGCACATAAAGCAGAGATTACCAAAGCCGACAGAAAAGGGTTGCTAAGAATAGCCAGCGCATACAGAACAGTATCCACAAAGGCTCTGTACGTTGTAACCTAACCTAACCAATATACCTAATGGCTGCAGAAAGGGCACGTCTATATAATAAAAAGGCGGAAAATGAGGCGGAGAATGGTCCGCGACAGAGGAAGTAGCCCAGTGGACAAAAACGCTGATCCCTGAAATAAGACCTTGGCTGGAATGCAATCACAGGACACTGGATTACTTTCTGACGCAGGCTCTAACCGGTCACGGATGCTTCATGACCTACCTAAAAAGAATTGAAAAGAAAGATAACGACGTCTGCATGTACTGCCCTGGGCGCGACGACGCATGGCATACTTTATTCGAATGCGACCGATGGCACGCAAATCGCGTGAGACTCGAAATGATACTCGCACATAAAGTTAACGAAAGGAACATCGTAAACCTGATGATAGAGACGCCAGAGGGGTGGAGAGCGGTACAGACTTTTATTAGAGATATTATGGACACCAAAACCCACCCCCACACTACCCAGTTACCCTAAGGAGCCGGGTGTCCGCAAGCGGATTTTTCCCCCACCACAAAAAAAGACTATTAGTAATTCAAGAAAATGCCATTAAAGGATTTTAAAAAAAGTTTTTTCGTAGTACTAGACATTGCCCTTAGGAAAGAGTTATTTCTCGGACAATGTTCAATAATCCCAGTTAAAATGGGAGAGGAAACAAAATAATAATAATTATAGTAATGCTCGTCCACCCAAACGTGGCAAAAAATATATAAATATACATGTTTATAGTTTGCATAGATAAAAAGTTTTAGTTACAAAGAAGTACACAAATATTTGACATAAAACTAAGAACTTATAACATACAATGATTAAAATATAATAAGTGCATTACACATTACAGAAACTAAAATGATCTTATCCACTACTCGTACACTATTGGCATCTTTACAATACAATTCAATAGATCAGCATGAAGTGTGTTTTTAAAATAAGTTTTACTAACATTAATATTAAACCTTTCATAGAACCAATTGAATAGCTTCACAATATAACATGAAAAAGATACACTGCAAGCATGTGTCCGATGCTTTGGTAAAGTAAGACAGTTTCTTTTCCGAATATTAATGTTGTGAATATCTGTCCGGAATCTTATTTTTTTAAATAGAAAAGGAGTTTTCTTACAGATGATTGAAAAAAAAATAATAAATATGCATTCAATACTCGTCGTTGGTGCGTTGAAGACCATTTTTTTAGATGACCAGAAACTTCACAAATCGGACACATGAATTTTGTAATTTTAGAAATCATATTTGTTTATTTTGGGTTCATATACATCATCACCATAATTCAGGTATTTTTTTTAGTTTTGTTGGAATATATTAATTTTAAATTATTATATCGTCTTCTGATTATCATGCAAACATGTGGTGAAAAATTGAGTTCATAATCGATCATAACACCTACATTTTTGCAGTTATCTTTGATTTCTAGAACATTATTAATTACAGCTATACTAATTTTACTTTTACACCTATTACGCTTAGCACGCCCACCAAATAACAATAAGTTGGACTTTTTTAAATTTATAGAAAACCAATTTTATTTAAAAAACAAGCTTAATAATTGAGGTATTCATTAATGAGATTAACAGCATCATTCAGATTATTTTCATCAAACATGTAATAAATTTGACTATCGTCGGCATAGAAGTGATACAAGCAGAGTTTTAAGCATATATGTAACTGTGAAGTATACAAAAGAAAAAGGAAAGGTCTAAGAATAGAACCTTGTGGCATACCATTTGCACTGCTAATCCATTCTGATGACTGTAGATTAAGAGAGATGTCGCGTTTGGAGAGAAACCAAAATATTTCAGCATCAATATCAACAAGTTATGATTAATTGTATTAAATGCCTTTAAATAATCAATCATCACAAGGGCAAACAATTTATTATTATCCACTGCCCCCAATTTATCATCAGCATTGCAATAGTGCAAATGTGTGAAGGACGAAATCCGGATTAACAGGCGGGTAAAATATTTGAGTCTTCAACATAATATAGACGAATTTGCGAATCTATAATTTTTTCAAAAATTTTCGATAAAGCTCATAGCAACCTTATGGGTCGCAAATCTTTCAACTCTTTGAGTTCTTTACATTTGGCTAATGATATTACTTCTGCTAGTTTTTATTCGGAAGGATAAACATTATGAATTATACAGTAATTATAAATGTATTTAATGAAAGGTAGGGTGTAAGGGAGCTATACAAGATCTAAGTTATCCTTATTTTATTGTAATCTGTTGCTTTTGACTTAATAGATAAGATGTGTTTATAGTGAAAAGGTATATTTAAGGGTAATTTCAAAATTTATTTTAATTTAATATTTTATTTTTTATTTTCGGAGAAAAGTCAAAATTTGAAGTAAATGTCAAAGTTTATTAGTTTATGGTCCGGCTATACACAACGTTTTGCCTGAGAGCATGCCTGCAGAGAATTGTTTGCGCAGGTAAGAGCGTGCGTATAGACGGCAAGACGCGCGATGTTTATACGACGCGCGATACCGTCTTGCCGTCTATACGCACGCTCTTACCTGCGCAAACAAGTCTCTGCAGGCATGCTCTCAGGCAAAACGTTGTGTGTAGCCGGACCATTAGAGTTAAAAAAATTATGTTATGTAAACAACAATTGTATTAGGTTAAGGATAGATAAGTAGTGTAAGTGAGAGGGAGTAAGAAGTTTCGTTGTGAGGGGATTGAAGTTTGACAGTTGGTGGATTTAAGAAACGAAGTTAAATAGTTTTAAAAAAAAGTCATAAAAAGAATGAAATGAATTTTTTAAAAAGTTAAACAGGTTGAAAAAGTATAATTTATAAAGAAGTAAAAGACGTATATAGAAGAAGTGGTAATTAATAATAAATAGAAAAAGGTATGCAGTTAGAGAATTAAAATGAAATATCTATAGCAGTTTGTTGGTTTATGGAGAGTTTTTTTTCTACATAATGGTTTGAGATTTAGGAAGAGATTGAATATTAATATAAATTGAATAGTATACGTATTCAATAAAATAAATAAATACAAATTATATAGACAAAATAAAAGTTAAGAAAAGAGAAACATATTTGTGGATTAGAACATTGGAGAAGAAAAAAAAGGTGTATAAGAGTAGAAGGTTGGAGATAAAAGTACCAGGAAGTAAAAGAAAGAGTCAGAAGAAAGGAACATATAGAAGGAGTTTGAAAATAGTAAAAGTAGAAAAGGACCCTGCGGTAATTAAGGTTAGTTAAGGTAGTTAAGATTAGATAGGAATGAGATATGCAAATAGATAGGAATTAGTTAAACAAATAGGTAGGAAATAATTATCAGTTTAGGTAGATAAGAGTTTGTTTGGTATTATTCAATGTTTAATATAAAGATTATAATAAATTTTGTTTGAACCCAACTCTTATTAATTAAAGAAAATTCACAAATTAAAACTTTAAAATAACATTTGGTATTGAGAAAATTATCTCAATAGATTTCCTTTCATCAGTTTATCCAAAAGAAAACTGTTGTCCGTGCAATAAGTGGCTAGAATAAAAATCCAATAGCTCCTGATCAATCTCTACTAGGTCTGACTATTAAATAACGAGACTGCGTGCGCAGAAGCCATCCTAGAGGGGTAGGGTGCGAAACGAATGCAGCGTTAGATAGCTGGAAGTGTCTACTATTCCAGTACGAAAACACGTTTTTGTCGCTGTAGTAGTATTTTTTCTGTAGAGGATAGAAATGAACGAGTTTTTCTCTCGTGTCGATAACGATGTTTGACCAAAAACACGAGCAACGGATCAATGTGAAATATCTCGTAAAATAAAAAAAAACTCCGACTGAGTGCTATAGTTTGTTGAAAGAGGCCTAAGGTGAGAATTCTCTATCTCGTGCGCGTGTTTTCCAATGGTATAAAAGGTTTTCTGAAGGTCGAGAGAGCACTGAAGATGACCAACGTCCAGGTCGACCTGTCTCTGTTTCAACTCTGCAAACAGTGTCCAAAATAAATGAAATTGTGCGCGGAGATCGTCGTATAAGCATTCGGATGATTGCTGAGACTGTAAACGCCGATAAAGAAATTTTACATGATGAATTGAACATGAGGAAAGTCTGTGCGAAGTTGGTCCCAAAACATTTGACCCCTGACCAAAAGCTCGTCCGTCAACAGATCTGCTCAGATTTTCTTCAGAGGTTAGATGAAGAGCCTGAATTGATGGAAATCATCATCACTTGCGATGAAACCTGGATATTCCAATACTATATGCCACGAACACGTCTTGAGCTAGACTATATATAGACTCGTACAACAATTTTAATGCCTTTCTGATCCAATAGGCCGACTTGAAGAGTCGGAAAAAACGTTTAAGTATCTCATCTTGTGAATTTTCCCTTTTGGTTGTTGATACGTAGACTTTTTTTTCTATTCTGTAACTAAATATGGGGCGCCATGGGGCGCCCAATGGGGCGCCAATTTGTAACACTATTAGCTCCTCAAAGGCGCTAATTTGTAACAATATTAGTTCCAAAAGAGATCCCGGCTAAGAGACTCTCTCAAGGAGTGGTTCGACCCCAAGTTAATGCTCACTATAGAAAGGATTGTGATGTATAAGTAAAAAGGGCGCCACTATCTTTTAAATGCTATTAAGCAAACAAACTACACAAAAACTAAGGCGAGAAAGATAAAAACACCTTGTAATTACTTTAATTAAACAAATAAAGAAGCTACTTGAAATAAAATACCGACCACGCTACACCCTTAAGACTTATAGTCTAAGGTATACAAATGAAACTGTTTTTTAAAACTTTTGTTTATTTATTGAAAATGTAAGTACTTGCTGATAATGAACTGGAGTTGTAAAAAGAGGACTTAACTTTGAGTTTCTGTGCTGTCTAGAAGGGCGGCTTCAGCTTCTTTGTGGGTAGATTAAAGTTTCTGTAATGGTTCTGGCTGCTCAAAATGTAATAGTTTTCTTAGCTCAGAAGTGGTTTGAAGGACTATCTACACATAGGCGGTAACTGGGCTCTAAATTTAGAGGTATCGTGACTGTAACTCGACTCAAACTTAGAGGTATATTGACTGTAACTCGGCTCCAACTTAGAGATGCCAGGCTCCAACTTAGAGGTAATTTAACTGTAGCTTGGCTCCAACTTGGAGAGTTGTATCTTTCGACAACCAGAAAGGAGAAATTTCACAAGATGAGGTTCAGACGCTTCAATTGGCCTGTTGGTCGATGAAAAGGAGCTATCGTTGCCTTGCGGGTCGTTTAAATAGTCATGCTCAAAACAAAAATCGTGTTTTGTGTCATTTGTCAGAAGGAATGCGTTCTTTATTTGGCCTCGTTCAAACGGATAAATAGTTAGCGTCTACAAGGTGTGTCTTGTGTACAGTAGCATTAACAGTGAATAGGGGTCGGTTTTAGCGGTAATAATAGCGGTATCGTTTACGGTCGGTAATAGTGCAAGGTGACATGACGATAGACATGTTACACCCCCTCTCCTCCGGAAAAATGTTTCGAAGAAACCAGCCATGGTTCGATGAAACATTTTTCTGAGTAAAGAAGTGTGAATGAGATAGCAGCAATAAGTGTCTGAAAAGAGTAGCAGAAAGGTGGGGATAACGAAATAACTATAAAAAAGTTATTAACGCCCATCTATGTTTTTATGGTAACTAAAAGGTTCGGTTTGTGACGTTTGTGCTTCTATGTCAGCGTAAGATACATAAAACGATATGTTTCGACAAAATTCTGGAACCATAAATGCTCAATAGCGAGTGATTCCAGGCAATTCGAAACGGACAAAGCGCACACTGAGAACAAAAGGGCAAAACGGCAACAAAAATTTGTCAGCGCAAGCCAACGACAAAATCAAGGAGTGTTTCGCAGCAACACTGGAATTTTAAATGTGCAGAGAAAAATAATTCCCGAGAGTGCGAAACAAAATGTCCCTGGGGAGAGACATCATTTGAAACAGGATAAGTGCTGCCAGCCTAAAATTTGCAAAGAATGAGCCCAATTGTGACTGAGTAAAAAGTATATATTTGTCATAATGACGTCACCACGGGTGAATTACTATTTTACCAGCCAACAATTGTTCGGCAGAACGGCAACACTTACAATGTTCCACACGGAGCATACGATGATAAAAACTAGAAGACAAAAGTCACAATGCGGCAACGAAAAAAAAAGGTAAGGTAGGGCAAAAACGGTACGTGGATATGGACGTTATATACGACGATAAAAACAGCAAATAATGGAAAGATTAATCACGGTCGGGATAATAGCGAGAGAGGGTAAGGGTGGTTTACGACGGTATGTCGAAAAGAAGCGATTGGCATTCATTGAATTAATTGGACAGAAGGATTTTATTGAATATAGAGGGTGCAGGGAATTACAGGTGATATCCGCTAACAGGAGTTTGAATTCGACAACATGTGTTTGAATACAACAACAGGATACTGATAAGATAGAGGAGAAGGTACTGTAGACTAAATAAAGAAATTACTATAAAGGCGAAAAGAAAGGTACATAAACGTAGGTGAAGAATGAAATAAAGAGACTAAGCAGTCATTTTTCTCAAGCCTACTATGTTTATATGTTGAAATAAAATACCGACCACGCTACACCCTTAAGACTTATAGTCTAGGGTATACAAATGAAACTGTTTTTTAAAACTATTGTTTACTTATTGAAAATGTAAGTACTTGCTGATAATGAACTGGAGTTGTAAAAAGAGGACTTAACTTTGAGTTTTTGTGCTGTCTAGAAGGGCGGCTTCAGCTTCTTTGTGGGGAGATGAAAGTTTCTGTAATGGTTCTGGCTGCTCAAAATGTAATAGTATTCTTAGCTCAGAAGTGGTTTGAAGGACTGTCTACACATAGGCGGTAACTGGGCTCTAAATTTAAGGGTATCTTGACTGTAACTCGACTCAAACTTAGAGGTATCTTGACTGTAACTCGGCTCCAACTTAGAGATGCCAGGCTCCAACTTAGAGGTAATTTAACTGTAGCTTGGCTCCAACTTGGAGGGTTGTATCTTTCGACAACCAAAAAGGAGAAATTTCACAAGATGAGGTTCAGACGCTTCAGTTGGCCTGTTGGTCGATGAAAATGAGCTATCGTTGCCTTGCGGGTCGTTTAAATAGTCTTGCTCAAAACAGAAATCGTGTTTTGTGTCATTTGTCAGAAGGAATGCGTTCTTTATTTGGCCTCGTTCAAACGGATAAATAGTTAGCGTCTACAAGGGGTGTCTTGTGTACAGTAGCACTAACAGTGAATAGGGGTCAGTTTTAGCGGTAATAATAGCGGTATCGTTTACGGTCGGTAATAGTGCAAGGTGACATGACGATAGACATGTTACAATTCTTTTCATTGTTATTTACATAATTATGATTTAATTATAATAAAAATCTTTTCTACACAATTCACACACAATTTCTACACATACTATTTGAAAATTAATAAAATGTATCAGAAGCGTGCTTTCGAACACGTGGCTTCAATAATTGTTCAAGGTAAGCCATTGCTTTTGGACAAAATATAACAATTGATCAGTAAACAGCTAGACATTATATTTTCCGTATGTTAAAAACATAATTATTGACAAATTTTAAGTTCATAAAAATCTTACAGCGTAGTCTTCAACCACGCTATTAAAACTTGCTTTAGAGTCAAACAATAAATAATAACTATTAAACAAAAACTACTTCTGCACTGTAATATATTCAATGCTATAAAAAATCAATTTTTCACAAACATGCACTTAGTACAAATATATGATTGTTTCAAAGTTTTACTAAAACTAGTATTAATAGTAATATTTACCTTTTTTTATTCCAATCACATTAGTCTAATGACAATTCTTTTGAATTATAAAGAACAGGACAGACTTCACCGTCCTGTGCATTAATAAATTTCAATTTTGTTTATTTGTTGGAAAACTTGAAGATAAGACAATTTATTTGTTGAAATTTAGTAATTTGCTGTCCTATCTGAAAAGTCTGTCCAATGCTAACACCCATGATTCCTTCTCATACACATAAAACTTTTAGGAATACACAACCCGCTAAGTTATAGTTCAGTCACCGCTAAGCTAGAACCAAGTTACCACTAAATTGAAAGCATCCTTTGGAAGGTTCCTGTGTGAAGACAGTCCTTCAAACCACTCCTGAGCCGTTGAGAAAACTACTACATCTCAAGCTGCCAGAACCAGTAAATCAACATCCAGAAACTTTCATCCCCAATTCTCTACGAAGAAGCTGAAGCGGCCCTTCTATACAGTACAGAAACCTAAAGTTAAGGCCACTTTTTACAATTCCTTTCATTTCATTATCAGCAAGTACTTACAGTTTCAATAAATAATCAATATTTTTACAAACCGTTTCATTTGTATACCTTAGACTATAAGTCTTAAGGGTGTAGCGTGGTTGGTCTTTTGTTTCAAGTAGCTTCTTTAATTGTTGTTTAATTAAATTAATTACAAGGTGTTTCTATCTTTCTCACTTTAGTTTTTGTGTAGTTTGTTTGCTTAATCGAAAACGTACAAAAGATAGTGGCGCCCTTATAACTTATACATCCCAATCCTTCCTATAGTGAGCATTAACTTGGAGTCGAACCACCCCCTGGAGAGGGTCTCTTAGCCGGAATCTCTTTTGGAGAGTTTTGTAGTTACAAATTGGCTCCCTGCCTTTTTGGGACTAATAGGGTTACAAACTATCAATTTATTTCTTGTTTAATAAGCAACAGATATAACTTGAGAATACAACATAGATAAAAGAGATATGAGGCACTTGTTATCCCAGATATACTTTTATAAATATGGAACTCAACATCAATGTATTTGTCAAAATGTTTGTTTTTCTATTAAATCTAATTCCAAAAATTTTGTCCTATGTCTTCCTAGATTCTGGTAATAATAAAGAAGAGCTTTTGATATATGCATTTATTAAACATACGTACTTGACAATTCTGACATTTTTGATAATATTTAATTGATAAGTTACTTCTTATTAATTAAAACTGCCAAATACGAATAGGCTCCTTTCATCGACTAAAACAAGTGATATATATATTAACACATTGCTATTGCGGAAGAATTAAAAAAATAATTCTTTTATCAGTTACCATACTTACAGTTACAGCTGTTGAATTTCTGAGTGTAAAAAATGGTCCAATCGATAAACTGAGTGGTTTTTGGGCTCTTATCATTATAATCAGCAACATGTCCTTGATCTTTTTAGGTAAATCGTACCATTGACAATCGTAAATAGCGGAAGCAATCTCCGTGCTCTGTGATTAAAAAAATTGTTCAGAAATGTTGGGAATATAAAAAAGCAGATAGTTGGCTTGGACTAGATTCAGAAGACCCTTTGCTTAGGAATGTATTTCTAGTCGAAACTCAAGAACTAGTAGAAAATTCCATTTGGAATATTTTACTATGAGTTCTAAATCAATACCAAGATTAAACCATTCTTAAGTTAATTTGTCAGCAAAAAGTTTTTTTTTCCTAGGTGTAATTGTTGAAGAGAAATAGACGTGCTAGGTATTTCTGGGGTCTTTTAAATAAAAAGAGAAGCCTACAAAACAGTAGATATGTTTTGGAAGGCTAAAGAAGAGATTTAGATAATAGTCCAATAAAATGAACATTTAAACTACCATTCAAAACGAAAGCCTGCATTTTTGAATGTAGGTTCGTTTTAACATAAAATTGAAGTTTACATAGTTAAAAAATATTGAATTCTATTTAGGGGGCGAAAAACAATTAAAAACTACCCCCAAAATCACATTTTTTTGAATATCTCGAAAATATTCGAAGATATAGAAAAAAGCTTTAAATAAAAAATGTAGGTATCAAAATTTTCTACAAAATCATTCCCAATCACTTTTGACGTATTTGCAATAGAAGCCGAGATATTTCCAATAAACAAATCTGATTTATAGCGGACGAATGCGCATGATACACACGTGCATATACAAGACCCGGCCTTACTAGATGTACCTACATGTTATTACTGGCTGTTGATAAAACATCTAGTAATTCGCGATATTTTAAATAGTCCAAAATATTTTGAGGAATCAGAAGATGAAATAAATCTTGATTTCAATGATTTTTAATAAATATAACAAAACTTATTTATTTATACCTGTGATTTAAAGATTCTTTTAATTTTTAACCGATTAAAATTATTTTTTGGCACATTGTAGGAAATTCATTGAAATTATTAAGAGCATTTTGAATATTTGTAAAAATAAATTTGACAATTTATTATTCTCGGTGAAATGAAACAATATTCACATACCGTAAATTCTAAACACCCTGTAGGGTAAACTGAAGGCTAGAAAGTTTTTCTTTGCAAATGATTAAAGAGACTTATTAATTCTTGATATTTTATTTTTTATTTATTCCAATATCCCTCTCTTTACGAAAGATACTAAATTTTAAGGAAAAAATTAAAAAAGCATCCTCGTGCTATTGTAAAAGCTTGGATTCGTCGAGGTAAACTTGCTACTAAATAATTGATAATCTTATGTTTCACAAATTGTAGCTTTTTTTAAAAATTTTTATCTTTTGTAAAGAGACATAGTTTGGAAAGAGTCAAAAAACAAAATTTCGAGAATTTATAAGTAGTTCTTATAATTCTGAACATTAAATAAAATACTTTTTAAACTATAACTTCCACGCTATATTGGAGAAATTAAGATTTTAATTACAATTTAATTACAATTATGTTCACCCCTCTGCTCGAGAGTTGAAGTGCCGATGCTGCAATTAGAAAAATAGGTGTCCCCCTCGAAATAAAAATCGACCCATCCCAGCGTTTTTTATAATCTTTTAAACTAACCCCACAAATAATTTTATTCCATAAGTGGTTTCCACACTGTATTATTTTCCTACTAAGGCCGGGCCTGTGCATACCCCGCACTCGTCCGCCCATACAGAGCTATAAATTAGATTTATTGCAAATATCTGGGCTTCTATTGCAAATACGTCAAAAGTGATTGGGAATGATTTTGTAGAAAATTTTGATACCTATATTTTTTATTTAAAGCTTTTTTCCATAACTTCGAATATTTTCGAGATATTTTGAAATTTTGGGGGTAGTTTTTAACTATGTATACCTCAATTTTATGTCAAAACGAACCTACATTCAAAAATTCAGGCTTTCGTTTTGAATAGTAGTTTTAATGTTCATTTTATTGGACTATAAGACTTGATATAATGCAGAATATCTATAACCTATCTTATGCTACATTTTCTTTATAGAATTATGTTTTGTAATTGAAGCTGAAGAGCTTGTGAAAAAATTAAAAAGAGCTAGACAAGGCTAAGGATAACTGAGAGATTAGATATGCTTGGAATAGTTGTGGCCAAGAAAATGTCTTTTAAATGAAGGCTGACAAACTAGAAAGAACTTGGGATGATGCATCACATCCTGGAGGAAGTTTTTATTAGCAAAAAATCCTATATCCTATATATATATGTATATATTTTTTATTAAATCTTACTTGAATATTGACTTCGTTGGCGTGCCAGGCTAGTAGAAAAGCTTGCAAAACCATACAGTATAAATAAATCACGCGAAATATGACCACAAAAGTTTTTTCAAACTGAAAAAAGCTCACTAAATAAAGAGTCAAAAATATTATAAAGTTTATTAACCTTACCACTATAAGCTCATAAAGTATTCCAGTTATTTGAAAGGAATTGATGGTAAACTCCAACAGTAACAGATACTTCATGTTGGAGTCTAAATCTTTAACGAAACTAAAATTTGTTAAAAAAGTTAAATTGACATTAAAAACATTTCAAAAATACATACTTAATAATTTCTAAATGTTGTAATATGAGTTTCTTCAAAGCTAAAAATTTTTCTTCGTAAGTAGTCAAATTAGCGCATGTACTACCAAAATTACGAAATTTATTTTGTAGTATTTTCAATTGACCCATTATATAAGTTATTAGAGATATAAATATTATTTGAGTGGCTATATTAAAGATGCAACTGACCATATCTGATAGTACGTCGAGGGAAAAAGCTTGCCAATAATGTTTATTCTCATCTACAGGTCTCCAAACGAAATAAAGTAACGGTTTTTCTATCAAAGATTCATTCAAAAGTCCCAATTTTGCAGCTTTCATTTGTTGTTCGTAATCTAAAGTAAATAATCTTCAATATTAAAATGTATTTAGTCCGCTATTCATTTTATTTACCTATTAGTTTAGTTAAAGGTAAAGTAATTCCGCAGAAATAAGTCGCTGTAAACATGTACAACGAAAGCCATTGCGTATATCTTGCATTTTTGGAATAAATACGAACTGTATCTTCATCCCATTTGTACATTGCTTTTTCTTGAATTTCTATTTTACTAAAAGAATAATTATTAAATAAATCCTACTGACGGACTGAATCTGTGCACGAATATCTATTAATAACAAAAAACTAATTAACAGAAAAGAAAGTTTTCCAATTAATTTTTTTTTTGTTAAACTGCTGTTTGTTTTGTATTTGTATGGTATACCTTAGCATTTCCGTAACCTTTCTTCTTTGACAAATAATGGTCTTCAACATCATAATTGTGAACAGAATTATAAGAGGTATGGCTTGCATGATCTTATCTGTATTCCAAACTGATACCGCCCCTACGCATAAAGCAGGCACAAAACAATATAAATAGGCGTTCGTAATTAGTGAATATAATTTGTATAATTTTAGTTGAAATTGATTTAGTGAAGTCATTTTGACTCTCCACGAACCGGATAAAACCATGATGGCTTTTACTATACGCAGATGTTGTTGCATCATAAAAGTTGCAAAAACAACAAGCTACGTTTTGAAATTAGTCGGTTTTAAACAAACTTTGCCGTAATTAAAACTTAATTACTTTAAAAACTTTATCTGCTATATTAACAATTGAAATATCAAAGTTGCGAAAACTTAAAACACCTTTATAAATAATAAATAATCCAGATAACGCGATTTTGGTATAGCCAAAGACAGAACCGACTCACTCAAAACATTTTAAAACCGTTTTATTAGTTGTAAGAAAATTAACTAAAGATATAAAGATGTTATGAATAATAAACAACTCTTCAGTGTAGATGTCCAATGATTCAGAAAAACCAGGAAAAATCTATTTATCTTTACAATAACTTAATATATTTTTGTTACAATTACATCTTATCTATGTATAAAATGTAAACTCAATCAAAGTAAACAGTTTAATAGTCCAATGAAGAGGGTTCGGTTTAATAAATTATGATCTTTAAATAACCCCACAGAAAGAAATCCAGGGGTATTAAATCGGGAGATCTTGCAGGCCATTCAATAGGGTATCTCCTTCCAATCCATTTACTTTCGATATGACAGAAAAATGACAAACCATAGACGTAACGTTACATTTTTAAGAGGTGTTGTACTTTAAATGAATTAAGATTCTGGGCTTCTATTGCAAATACGTCAAAAGTGATTGGGAATGATTTTGTAGAAAATTTTGATACCTATATTTTTTATTTAAAGCTTTTTTCCATAACTTCGAATATTTTCGAGATATTTTGAAATTTTGGGGGTAGTTTTTAACTATGTATACCTCAATTTTATGTCAAAACGAACCTACATTCAAAAATTCAGGCTTTCGTTTTGAATAGTAGTTTTAATGTTCATTTTATTGGACTATAAGACTTGATATAATGCAGAATATCTATAACCTATCTTATGCTACATTTTCTTTATAGAATTATGTTTTGTAATTGAAGCTGAAGAGCTTGTGAAAAAATTAAAAAGAGCTAGACAAGGCTAAGGATAACTGAGAGATTAGATATGCTTGGAATAGTTGTGGCCAAGAAAATGTCTTTTAAATGAAGGCTGACAAACTAGAAAGAACTTGGGATGATGCATCACATCCTGGAGGAAGTTTTTATTAGCAAAAATCCTATATCCTATATATATATGTATATATTTTTTATTAAATCTTACTTGAATATTGACTTCGTTGGCGTGCCAGGCTAGTAGAAAAGCTTGCAAAACCATACAGTATAAATAAATCACGCGAAATATGACCACAAAAGTTTTTCAAACTGAAAAAAGCTCACTAAATAAAGAGTCAAAAATATTATAAAGTTTATTAACCTTACCACTATAAGCTCATAAAGTATTCCAGTTATTTGAAAGGAATTGATGGTAAACTCCAACAGTAACAGATACTTCATGTTGGAGTCTAAATCTTTAACGAAACTAAAATTTGTTAAAAAAGTTAAATTGACATTAAAAACATTTCAAAAATACATACTTAATAATTTCTAAATGTTGTAATATGAGTTTCTTCAAAGCTAAAAATTTTTCTTCGTAAGTAGTCAAATTAGCGCATGTACTACCAAAATTACGAAATTTATTTTGTAGTATTTTCAATTGACCCATTATATAAGTTATTAGAGATATAAATATTATTTGAGTGGCTATATTAAAGATGCAACTGACCATATCTGATAGTACGTCGAGGGAAAAAGCTTGCCAATAATGTTTATTCTCATCTACAGGTCTCCAAACGAAATAAAGTAACGGTTTTTCTATCAAAGATTCATTCAAAAGTCCCAATTTTGCAGCTTTCATTTGTTGTTCGTAATCTAAAGTAAATAATCTTCAATATTAAAATGTATTTAGTCCGCTATTCATTTTATTTACCTATTAGTTTAGTTAAAGGTAAAGTAATTCCGCAGAAATAAGTCGCTGTAAACATGTACAACGAAAGCCATTGCGTATATCTTGCATTTTTGGAATAAATACGAACTGTATCTTCATCCCATTTGTACATTGCTTTTTCTTGAATTTCTATTTTACTAAAAGAATGATTATTAAATAAATCCTACTGACGGACTGAATCTGTGCACGAATATCTATTAATAACAAAAAACTAATTAACAGAAAAGAAATTTTTCCAATTAATTTTTTTTGTTAAACTGCTGTTTGTTTTGTATTTGTATGGTATACCTTAGCATTTCCGTAACCTTTCTTCTTTGACAAATAATGGTCTTCAACATCATAATTGTGAACAGAATTATAAGAGGTATGGCTTGCATGATCTTATCTGTATTCCAAACTGATACCGCCCCTACGCATAAAGCAGGCACAAAACAATATAAATAGGCGTTCGTAATTAGTGAATATAATTTGTATAATTTTAGTTGAAATTGATTTAGTGAAGTCATTTTGACTCTCCACGAACCGGATAAAACCATGATGGCTTTTACTATACGCAGATGTTGTTGCATCATAAAAGTTGCAAAAACAACAAGCTACGTTTTGAAATTAGTCGGTTTTAAACAAACTTTGCCGTAATTAAAACTTAATTACTTTAAAAACTTTATCTGATATATTAACAATTGAAATATCAAAGTTGCTAAAACTTAAAACACCTTTATAAATAATAAATAATCCAGATAACGCGATTTTGGTATAGCCAAAGACAGAACCGACTCACTCAAAACATTTTAAAACCGTTTTATTAGTTGTAAGAAAATTAACTAAAGATATAAAGATGTTATGAATAATAAACAACTCTTCAGTGTAGATGTCCAATGATTCAGAAAAACCAGGAAAAATCTATTTATCTTTACAATAACTTAATATATTTTTGTTACAATTACATCTTATCTATGTATAAAATGTAAACTCAATCAAAGTAAACAGTTTAATAGTCCAATGAAGAGGGTTCGGTTTAATAAATTATGATCTTTAAATAACCCCACAGAAAGAAATCCAGGGGTATTAAATCGGGAGATCTTGCAGGCCATTCAATAGGGTATCTCCTTCCAATCCATTTACTTTCGATATGACAGAAAAATGACAAACCATAGACGTTACGTTACATTTTTAAGAGGTGTTGTACTTTAAATGAATTAAGATTTTTTTTGCCAAGACGGTACAAATATAAAAAAAATCATAAAAGATCGTTATGTCTGCATATTCCATCTAAATACCTTTCTAAAGATATGCAGCACATGGTAGGTACATTCCCTATTTAAAAATAAGGGGTTGGGGAGGTGAAAGGAAGGGGGTTGACAAATGACAGATGTGTGTCC
This sequence comes from Ophraella communa, assembly GCA_035357415.1. Lineage (NCBI taxonomy): Eukaryota > Metazoa > Arthropoda > Insecta > Coleoptera > Chrysomelidae > Ophraella > Ophraella communa. Next base: position 20,410,066 of record CM068994.1, on the reverse strand, counting down.
CTCTTGGAACAAAAATCGACCTGTTTTCTCATTTTCTTAAAATTTTATAAATACTGCCAAATATCGAGGTGGACTGTTTTCTGTAGCCCACACTGTATATCTACAGCGTTACATTTTGGACAATTAACTTTGTAAACACCAGATTTTTTTAATTTGGGTAATTTTGTTTTAACATTTTGTACCAACATTATTTTGTGTTTTAAATGATATTACTTCTGATGTTCCTAAGATATTATTTTTGAAATTATATTAGAAGTATTTATACAATATGTAATATTTTTTTAACTTTTAAATTCTTTAGTTTGTTTAGGAAATTTTGGTTGTAGTGACACTTTCTATTCGGTCTTATTAATTAATTTATTTATCAATTGAATTGGATAATCATTAGATGTAGTTGTTTTGTTTTATGATTTCAATTTCTTTATCAAAGTTAATTTTGTCCATTGGAATTGAAAATGCCCTATGTATCATAGAATTATAAGCTGCTAATTTATGTGTTATAGGATGATTTGAATTATATGGTATGATTACATCTGTTTGTGTTGGTTTTCTCTATATTGAATAATTTAGTAAATTATTAAATATTTCAATTTATTAATCTAGAAAATTAATTGAATTATTAGGATGCAAGGTATTGATATAATTAAAAAATATATTTAACTGTCGTTAGCTACCTACAAATCCTGCTAAAATATCATCAACATATCTATAACAAAATACAATATTGTTTTTATAACTAGAATTAAAGAGTATGTTTTCTAAATTATCCGTAAAAATATTTGCCAAAATTGGAGAAATAGGACTTCCCATGGGAAGGCCTTCATTTCGAAAATTGGTATACTTTGTTATTAGAAGTAAAAAATAATTTTGACTGATGCATTAAATAAGTCAATTAAATCTGATATTATACCTGGATGGATATTTATTTCATCTAATAACTTTTTAACTAGAATTTTACATTCTTTAGGAGGTATTTTAGAAAACGATAACAGCAAACGATACTAATTTACTATTATTTTGCAATTTAGGTACATTTATTTAAATTTATTGTACCAACCCTTACTTTTACTTTTTGGAAGTCCATCTTACTAAGAATAAGAAAAAAATCTTCGTTTTAACAAAATTTCCACCATTTAATAAAAAATACGCCACGTTATTGTGACGTCACTGTCACCATTGCTTGACATAAGTCATAGCATTATATCCAAACAAACTGTGGCCTTATGGTAGTTAGTTTGCATTGAAGTTTTTTGTATTCTGGATTTTCTTGTTTTTTTGTTTGTTTGAGTTATATTTAAAGAAGTTTTATTTTGTTCTAAGGTGAGAAAAAATTAATATAATATCACTTAACCTCAAAAGCAAACTTTTTTATATAAAACAAAATAAAACATCTTTAAATACGACTCGAAATATTCGATTGATCATTTTTGACTGTTTACCGTGACAGATTTTACGTCAGTAGGTGACACTAGCAACTCGACGGTAATTAATCCAACTCGATGGTAAGTACTCCAACTCGATGGTAAGTATTCCAACTTGACGGTAAGTAATCCACTTACCATCGAGTTAAAAAACCTCTTAATTTTAATTTATTTTTTGAAAGAATGATGAAAACTAACGGATATTTATTAATATTGAAACTTTTGATACAATTTGTTAAATTATTTAATGAAATCCCACTTGTTTGGGCTGTGGTTTCACTTCTAACAGAAACTCCTGCAGAAGCTCCTACATTAGCACAATATTTTTCGGCAAAATCTATTTTGTTTTAAAGAGAATTTTCTACATAGCGTTCTGCCACTGTCAATGAACGCCAACCTCCATGACGCTTTAATTCGAGGATATCAACACCTTTATTAGCCAAAAGCGTTGCTTATGTCCTCCTGAACGAATGGCCAGTATAGGGGCAAATTTAAGAATTTGGCAATGTGAGAGGGCCAGCCTCCGATTGTACCTTTCCCTACTACTTGAGCACAACAATTTCCTTTGGCGTATCTTAAGAACAAATGATTTGATTTTACTTGTAATGGACGAAGTTTTATATACTTTTGCAGAATTTCTAAATATGGAATTTTATCGTCTGGTTTATTAACGACTGTAAAATTACGCTGGGCGTTCTTTTTTGTATTGGGTACTTTTAGAATCATTAAACCATTGGTTTGTTGGATGTCATTCATAGTAACATTATATAATTCTTCTCTTCTACAGGCACCAGATATTCCCAATATCATTGCGACCTACAAATTATAAAACATCTTCATCGACATTTTTTCTCTAAACCCATATTGATTCGAAGATAACAAATTATATTTTTTAATGAATGACGTAATCCGAATTTTAATAAGTTTTTCGAAGTGAACTACTTCTTGACTCAGGTGCGGATTGGGCATGGGTCAAGAGCAAGATATCTTCACAAGATTGGGAAAAGAGAGACTGGAATGTGTGAAAGGTGCGAAGTGGAGGAATGAAGAAGTGCTGAAGAACTTGGAGGAAAGACTCGGAGAGGGGGTGTATTGGGAAAATATGGTGGAGGTGAGTAAAGCAGTGGAGAGTATGGTAAGTAGAAGATAATGTTTATGAGTGGCAAAGTACACGAAGAGTGTGTGAGGGACTGCCGCCCGTCTTGAAGTATGCTAGGGTAGTGACTCCAAAACGGGGACAACGGAGTTTTGGGGAGTTTTGTGATGGTTTTGGTTGGTATCGGTGATGAGTCCAACACTGTTCGAACATAAGTTTTTCCATGTCAGTCCGAAAAAAAGGTAGTATTTCGTTAACTTCTTTTTTACAAAGTTGATATGTACAATGGGTGGTATGAATAAAAACGAAGTACATGCTAATACTAGGAGTATTAGCATCTCCTTCGTAGTATATACTTCAAAAGTAAGAAGGTACTACATTTCAAAGTAGATACTTTTAATTTTTCCGGAACTTACTATATTATGTAGAACTCTCGCAAAAACGGCTGAAGTATTTACTATAATTTGAAGTACTTCGACTTCATACAGCAGATACTTGGATTTCAAGAAGAAATTATAGTATTTACTTGACGTTCTTTATACATCAGTTCTGCAATTAAATTACGGAACTGGATTCCTCGTCGTCTAATTTCATCATTATTTGGTTCAGCATATAATTCAGCCATAACTGGTTCATCTTCTACATCAATTTGATGAAAATCTTCATGTATATCTCTCAAAAACTTAGCAGTTATGTAAATTTTTATTGCCATTGGTTTAATTTAACTTTCCGATTCCCTGTTTTCTTCTTATCCACGATACTTTTAATTTTACTTTTCATGTTATTGATTTTCTTCATCACTTGTTTACAATCTTATGTTTGTTTAATAAATTTTAATTTTGGGATTCTTCTTGTTGGGGCATTCCTTCATCTGAAGACATTTTAATAAACACACCTACACACCTGACTATTTATTTCAAATGAAATTAAACAAATTTGATAAACATGTTAATGTTCTAATTCCCGTCTAGGTCAAAGTGGGGTAGATGCTACACCTTTCGAAGCATATACTACGTAGTGAAAGAAGATACTACAAGCAGTGTAGTACATACTTCGACAAGTAATTACTATCGGAACTTACAACATGCTTAATGCTGGAGCAGGTACTTTGAAGTAAATTCTTTAATTTATAGTATTAGCATTTACTTCGTTTTTATTCATACCTCCCAATGTCTTGTTTAATGATAAGACGGTGGGTGAAATAAAAGGAGACCCAGTTGCTTTACATGGCAAACCAAATGCCAAACCAGTTTTTTTCTGTGCTAGACCAGTACCTTTTGCGCTCAAAGATCGTGTTGAACAAGTAATTGCTAATTTAGTAAGGGAAGGAGTTTTAGTTAAAGTGGAGTATAGTAAGTGGGCAACTCCTTTTGTACCTGTTGTTATGCCCTGTGGCAAAGTTAGAATTTGTGGAGATTTCAAAGTCACTCTAAACCAAAATTTATTAGAATAATTTAATTAGAATTATTTACCGTTTTGGCGGGGAAAGATATTCAAAAATTGATTTGCGTAATTTTTATTTAAATTTGAAAGTAAGAGAAGAAAATCAACATTTGCTAACACTTAACACCTATAAAGGGCCTTCCAAATGTACTTGATTAATGTTTGGTTTTAATTGCGCTTCAGCCAATTAGCAAAGAAATATTGTTTTATTGATGATATTAGAATCACAGTTGTAAATAATATAGGACATCTTGGTAGACTGGATCAAGATTTTGCTAGGCTTTCCGAATATGGGCTAAAGGTGAATTTACAAAAATCTGAAAAATCACATTGAATACTGTGGATACAGGATCAGTAAAGAGGGAATACATAAAACTGATAGTAAGGTAAAGTCTGTGGTTGATGCTCTAAATCCCAGAAATATTTGGGTTGGTAAATTATCATGGCAGATTCATATCTAATCTAAGCAATGTTCTAGAGCCTTTGCATGAGTTTTTACGTCAAGGAACTAAATGAAATTTGTCTGAAGTCAGGTGACTTACCATTAGTGCTTGCTACTGATGCTTCTCCTACTGGTGTGAGAGCGGTTCTCTCTGCCTGAGGGAATAGAGCGCCCCATTCAGAATGCTTCACAGACATTAAATAGACATAATGACATGGTTACCTAGGCATAACCGAAAAGACTCTTTCAAATGACGGCAAAATCATTGAAATCTGTTAAAAAACATTTGTTCATAACAAGTTTGAACCTTCCCCACCCCTTATTTGAAGAGTAAGGGTAAATAGTCTCCGACCAATTTGTTTTATAACCATATCAAGATTTCCAAAATTGTATTTTTATTATACCATTGGTATGAGCGCCATATTTCAGTTATCACCCTGAGGAAGCCTGAATGACGCCACATTAAATGTAGGGTTATTTTGATCCGAACGTAACAGAAAAACGTTAACAAAAATTCTTTTAGAATATTAAATTCAACATAAAAACAATTAAAATTAGTACCATCAAGATTGATTAGATACTGTTGTAGATTCAAAAATAAATATTTCTATATTATATCTTTCATTTTGTGGAATGTCATTTATTATTTCTAACAACCTACCTAAAATAAGGAAATAAAAAAAATGTTTTGAAAAGGGAGTTAATCCCAAACAAACATTTATTATCGAGGGTTGAAATAAAAAACAAATAAAACCGTACTGTATAATACACAGGCAATTTGTCAATAAAATACCTTATGCTGCAATCTTCCCTCAATATCATCCCTCTGTGTGTAACATTAAAGATGTGGGCGTGGACAACTCTTTAACTGATTTCAAATTTATTATTATTTAAACCGTGATTGGTTATACACAATAAATAGGCCATCCTTAAAATTAATTAAATGCAAGAGATTTGAGTTTGAAAATGTATGTGCTATTCTGAAGCCGATAGTATATTTAAAACGAGTAACCTCGTTATAATAACTGAAAAATGGAATGCAATTTAAAACCACAGAAATATAGAAAAGAAAACACTAAAATATATGTTTATAATCCCAATTGACTTACCGTTATTTCACAACTTACTTCCATCCACAAAACACATGTCCATGAACGTGTACTACGAAAATAAGTGTTCCTTTTGTACTTTTTGACAACTTTTTTCAAACAGTTTGATACTTAAGTTTTAATGTAATTACCTAATTTAAATAGAGAATTAATTTTTTTTAAAGTAAATATTACTAATATTTTTTCTTTGTATTTAGTTAAGAAAAAGTATTGAAAACAATCCTGTTGATCTTTTTCCATAGGATATTATTTAATATTTAGACTTAAAACTTTGATGATGGAAGTCATGCAGCTGCTACGTACATTAATTGCCCAACTATTTATTAATTCTAATGGCATTTCTCGAATCGAAACAAAAGTTGGAAGTAATACTAATAATAAATAATAAATTTCTGGTACAAAAATGTTACCTACAGCTTACACGAGATAATGGCATCAAAATTTACACAAATTCTCCAACATCCAAAAGACATTTTAACCGTTTCTTACTGACCCACATGCTTCCCAAAACAGCTAACACACAGGATCCTTCGCAACATAGACCAATCACATGCCTTCCCTTTATTATTCTTAATAAGATGGACTTCCAAAAAATAAGGGTTAGTACAATCAATTTAAATGGGAGGGTATTTGGGAATCTTGTCAAAATTGGGCGCGAGTAAATAAATTAAAATATAATAAAAATAAAACCGAGGCAATGTTCGTGCCACTGTAACATGCTTGTCGCCTGTTACGTACCCATTACTATATAATACCAATCACCGTACCAATAGCCACTCCCAATACACCCTTATATATTACAGTTAACTACATATTATAGAAACCTTTTTACCGACTCATATTTGAGCACAATACACCAAAACTTGACTAGCGAGTCAAATTATGGATTGGTACCCTTGTGACAGCACAATCCCCGCCCTGTCCAAAAAGTTAATAAATACGCTGAATATTCTTGTTTCGCCCTTTTTGCTGCACTCGCCCAGTTGAAAGACAACGTTTTGACGCCTCATAAGCGCCCATGTGCTTTGTGGCCATATTTTTTCGACATTGGTTGACGGTATGTAGATTTTTTTCTTTTCTTTTCATTGTTAGTCATTTAATTATGCTCTAATCATAATAAAAAATCTTTTCTACACAATTACACACACAATCCCTACACATTATTTGAAAACTACTAAAATTGTATCAGAAGCGTGCTTCCGAACACGTGGCTTCAATAATCGTTCAAGGTAAGCTATTACTTTTAGACAAAACATAATAATTGATCAGTAAACCGCTATACATTACATTTTTCGTAAGCTAAAAACATAATTATTGTCAAATTTTAAATTCATAAAAATCTTAGAGCGCAGTCCTCAACCACGCTATTAAAACTGTAGAGCTAAACTAATAGTAGTTATTAAACAAAAACCACTTCACTGTAATATTTTTAATGTTTTAAAAAAATCAATTTTTCACAAATATGCATTTAGTACAAATATATGATTGTTTCAAAGTCTTATTAGAACTAATTAAATACATACCTTTTTTTATTCAATTATTAGTCTATTGATAATTTTTTGCATTATAAAGAACAGGACCGGCTTCACCGTCCTGTACATTAATAATTTTCAATTTCGTCTATGTGTTTATTAAATTTATGGACGCTGTGTTGGAAGACTTAAAGATAAGACAATTTATTTGTTGAAATCTAGTAGTTTGCTGTCCTATCTGAAAAGTCTGTCCAATACCAACGCCCATACCTTCATGATTCCTTCTCACACACATGAAACTTTCAGAAAGATTCAACCCCCTAAGTTGGAGTTAAATCATCCCTAAGTTGGAGTCAAACTACAGACAAATCATCCCTAAGTTGGAGTGAAAACTACCTCTAAGTAGGAGCCTGACATCTCCAAGTTGAAGCCAAGCTACAATTAATCCAAATTAGAGCCCAGTTGCCGCCTATGTGTAGACAGCCCTTCGAACCACTTCTGAGATAAGAATAGGTATTATTACATTTCGAGCAGCCAGAACCATCACAGAAACTTTCATCCATCCATAAAGAAGCTGAAGCCGCCCTTCTAGACAGCACAGACATTCAAAGTTAAGTCCTCTTTTTACAACTCCAGTTCACTATCAGCAAGTACTTATATTTTCAATAAATAAACAATAGCTTTAACAAACAGTTTCATTTGTATACCTTAGGCTATAAGTCTTAAGGGTGTAGCGTGGCCGGTATTTCATTTCAAGTAGCTTCTTCATTTGTTTAATTAAAGTAATTACAAGGTGTTTCTATCTTTCTCACCTTAGTTTTTGTGTAGTTTTTTGCTTAATCGTTCAAAAGATAGTGGCGCCCTTTTTACTTATACATCACAATCCTTCCTATAGTGAGCATTAACTTGGAGTCGAACCACCCCCTGGAGAGAGTCTCTTAGCCGGGATCTCTTTTGAGGAGTTATAGTATTGCAAATTGGCTTCCTGCCTTTTTGGGACAGATATGGCTACACCACATAAAAACACAAGACCTCCTAGACTAAAAATTGAGGAGACTTACGTAATATACACGAATACGATACGATACCTAGGAGTAACTATAGACACGACACAATTATGGCTCGAACATATCAAAAAAAACAGGGCAAAAACACAAGATATTGGTCAAAAACTATTTATTATAGTTGACATAACAAAACTTCACAAAAATCACATTAAAAGGCAGAATAAAAATGTCTATCAATGATCGTGTTAAACCACAAAATTGTAAATGGTAACCTGTAAATTGTAAATAGTTGTATTGAGTCACAACCTGAATAGGAACATAGTCTTCTTTCCTCGGTAATTTTTGAAGTGCCGTGATGGGATGGGTTTCTTTGACAGTGGATTCGTTAGAATTTGGCTAGTTTGCAGGCCATAAGCCGAAAGGTAGGCGGGCCTTTGACATTTGGCATAAAACCTTTTCATTTGTAGACTACTTGTAGACTACTTGTAGACTACCGTAAGGTATTTAACAGCGCTCATAAGCGTTTTGAACATCTACAAAGTACATCCGACCATAGTTACTTTTCTTGAAGCTTCGATGCAGCTATGGGTAACAATCCTAAGTAAATAAGTAAACAAGCATAAGTAAATATTAATGGTCAGTATCTTAGAATCTGTTATTCTCAGGAAAGTATTCCAAAGTGACCCACTTAGTCCACTGTGGTTCTGTTTGTCTTTCTATCTAACATTTATTTAGAAAAATATTCAAAAAATACATAAAAAAATGAGTATTCAAAAACAGGTTGTACTTATTATTCGGATTCGCAATTATGACACATGTTAAATGGATCCTTTTTGATGCAGTCTTCATGGGACCACATTTTACATCCATTACATTGGACCCACCTCTTTCCAGGTCTGCTTAAACTATATGATTCAAGACAAATTAGACATAAATGTTCTTCTTCCTCAGATGATTCTTCATTAATAGTAGTTTTTTCTAATTGGTTTTATTTTTAACTTTTTAGTTGCTCGGGACAAACTTGTTGCCTGGGCAGCTCTTATAGATAATTCTGGATTTCTTATCATGAATGATCGGATCCAAACTTCTCCAGTCATTTCGTTTGTATTCCAGGCACTTGGTTTTGGTGAGTCATATTTAACCGCCACTGGATACGCTAAATTTCTGACATTCTTAATCGTCAGACCAAAATATATGATGATTTTATCAGATATTTTACTAAAACTTTTTCTTGGTCTTCTGTAAAAACCTTGTTTGGAGCTCTGTAACCCATGCTAACAGAAATAGCAGGATCGCCTTTGTTTATATCGCCCTAGCGAAACGTGGCATAAATCAAAAGCAGCTGCAGTTGCACGTACAGATTTGCCATGTGCTATTTCATCGTAAGCTTTCATGTAAAGATTTTAAGCTTTCGTACCTCTTTCAGTCTTTCTTGGACGAATTCTTGGCACCTAAAAAAAATCATTCTGATTTATAAGATATTTATTGACAAAGCAAAATGATTTTTAAATAGAAAGGTGTTGTAAATCACGTCAAAACCTAATTAACATTAATAGTGTGCAAATATTAAAAACGTTACAACTGACCTTTTCAAATTTGTTACAACTGCCCCCAGATGGGTTTTTTTCTAATTAATTATTTTCTAAAAAAAAACTATTTATTCATGACTACCAAAAAGATCAGTTGATGCTAAAACATCTGTAGATTAAAATGGTTTAAAACGCATTTACATATCTGTCCTGATTATGAAAATATATCAAAATTATTAAATGGAAAAAAAACTTACCTTCATGCACGTCTTAAAAGCGGTAACTTTCGCATACACACACAACGTCCTGCTTGAAACCATAAAGCGCACTGACTAAAGCTAAGACTCTCTAGAGAGCCAAATAACCTTTACACTACCCCTCCCAGTTATTGAGTTATTTCAAATGTTACAACTGTCCCTTGTTACAACTGACCCCGGTCTACCCTAGTGGTTGGGAAATGGAAATTTTGTAAAAATCAAATTAAATTCTTATAAATATATGTAACTGGGATTTTATTAAGAAAACAATTAATTTGTACTTACCCTGATAATAAACGACGTTGATCAGTGCAAGCACTGACCAAGTGGCCGTTCTGAACCGCCCTTTAGACACACTAAAATCATCTGTATTGAAGACAACATCAAAAATGTCGGGCTGTCTTTTATTCACTCTTTGCCTTCGATTTTCCAATCACCTGTCCAATCTAGCAATAAGTTTTTAACCTGAAATCGTCGTTCAAATAATTCCAATAATACTTATTTCTTGTTTCTCAAGACAAACCAAATCTTGCAAGTTATCCATACTTTACTTTTCATGTCATAATTATTAAGATCAAGTTACTCCTTACTTAAATAATTTCATATATTTCCATTATAGTCGATGAAATGTTCGTTTAAATTAGTGCAGAGTTATAAAGATCTTCTTATAAAGATACCTGGTGTCTTTTATGTTCTGTATAATACACCTGCAAATTATAAAACAAAACAACTATTTGCAAATTTCTTCTCATACATAAAAAATCATAAAACATACAATTAAAAATGTTACCTTTTATAGAATAGTTTTTTTTAAATCTTGATTTCTTGATACCTAATATCTTACAATGATAAAGGTATCCTCAGCGTTCGAGTTTATTTTAAGATAAATTTAAGATATTGGCTGAAAGCATCGAATGATAATATTAACCTATCCCAAGCGTACTATAAAACCTTGAAATAACCTACCATGAATATCAAAAACTCATTCATTTATTTTTTTCGATGCCCTAGTTGCCAGGCCAATTTTCTTTTGTAGTATATTTAACAGTATCTTCAATGTTTCTTTCTTGCGTTCATAATCTGCAAATATTTTTTTTTTATTTTAGTTTATCACTCAGTGAAGTCCTTGTTTGTTACATTTTGCAAAACAATAGTCTCCACATGAAGTTCATTTTCTTCTTCACTATCATGGAATGTGTCGTATTCTCCCAGAAGAGTATTATTTAAAAGACGTAGTGGGATATAAGAACTTTTTTTTTAGATTTTTAGAGAAGAGACTTTTATGTATCGTGACATAAGGTTTTGTAGACCAAGTATACTGCTAGGAGTAACTTGATCTTAATAATTATGACATGAAAAGTAAAGTATGGATAACTTGCAAGATTTGGTTTGTCTTGAGAAACAAGAAATAAGTATTATTGGAATTATTTGAACGACGATTTCAGGTTAAAAACTTATTGCTAGATTGGACAGGTGATTGGAAAATCGAAGGCAAAGAGTGAATAAAAGACAGCCCGACATTTTTGATGTTGTCTTCAATACAGATGATTTTAGTGTGTCTAAAGGGCGGTTCAGAACGGCCACTTGGTCAGTGCTTGCACTGATCAACGTCGTTTATTATCAGGGTAAGTACAAATTAATTGTTTTCTTAATAAAATCCCAGTTACATATATTTATAAGAATTTAATTTGATTTTTACAAAATTTCCATTTCCCAACCACTAGGGTAGACCGGGGTCAGTTGTAACAAGGGACAGTTGTAACATTTGAAATAACTCAATAACTGGGAGGGGTAGTGTAAAGGTTATTTGGCTCTCTAGAGAGTCTTAGCTTTAGTCAGTGCGCTTTATGGTTTCAAGCAGGACGTTGTGTGTGTATGCGAAAGTTACCGCTTTTAAGACGTGCATGAAGGTAAGTTTTTTTTCCATTTAATAATTTTGATATATTTTCATAATCAGGACAGATATGTAAATGCGTTTTAAACCATTTTAATCTACAGATGTTTTAGCATCAACTGATCTTTTTGGTAGTCATGAATAAATAGTTTTTTTTAGAAAATAATTTATTAGAAAAAAAACCATCTAGGGTCAGTTGTAACAAATTTGAAAAGGTCAGTTGTAACGTTTTTAATATTTGCACACTATTAATGTTAATTAGGTTTTGACGTGATTTACAACACCTTTCTATTTAAAAATCATTTTGCTTTGTCAATAAATATCTTATAAATCAGAATGATTTTTTTTAGGTGCCAAGAATTCGTCCAAGAAAGACTGAAAGAGGTACGAAAGCTTAAAATCTTTACATGAAAGCTTACGATGAAATAGCACATGGCAAATCTGTACGTGCAACTGCAGCTGCTTTTGATTTATGCCACGTTTCGCTAGGGCGATATAAACAAAGGCGATCCTGCTATTTCTGTTAGCATGGGTTACAGAGCTCCAAACAAGGTTTTTACAGAAGACCAAGAAAAAGTTTTAGTAAAATATCTGATAAAATCATCATATATTTTGGTCTGACGATTAAGAATGTCAGAAATTTAGCGTATCCAGTGGCGGTTAAATATGACTCACCAAAACCAAGTGCCTGGAATACAAACGAAATGACTGGAGAAGTTTGGATCCGATCATTCATGATAAGAAATCCAGAATTATCTATAAGAGCTGCCCAGGCAACAAGTTTGTCCCGAGCAACTAAAAAGTTAAAAATAAAACCAATTAGAAAAAAAACTACTATTAATGAAGAATCATCTGAGGAAGAAGAACATTTATGTCTAATTTGTCTTGAATCATATAGTTTAAGCAGACCTGGAAAGAGGTGGGTCCAATGTAATGGATGTAAAATGTGGTCCCATGAAGACTGCATCAAAAAGGATCCATTTAACATGTGTCATAATTGCGAATCCGAATAATAAGTACAACCTGTTTTTGAATACTCATTTTTTTTATGTATTTTTTGAATATTTTTCTAAATAAATGTTAGATAGAAAGACAAACAGAACCACAGTGGACTAAGTGGGTCACTTTGGAATACTTTCCTGAGAATAACAGATTCTAAGATACTGACCATTAATATTTACTTATGCTTGTTTACTTATTTACTTAGGATTGTTACCCATAGCTGCATCGAAGCTTCAAGAAAAGTAACTATGGTCGGATGTACTTTGTAGATGTTCAAAACGCTTATGAGCGCTGTTAAATACCTTACGGTAGTCTACAAGTAGTCTACAAGTAGTCTACAAATGAAAAGGTTTTATGCCAAATGTCAAAGGCCCGCCTACCTTTCGGCTTATGGCCTGCAAACTAGCCAAATTCTAACGAATCCACTGTCAAAGAAACCCATCCCATCACGGCACTTCAAAAATTACCGAGGAAAGAAGACTATGTTCCTATTCAGGTTGTGACTCAATACAACTATTTACAATTTACAGGTTACCATTTACAATTTTGTGGTTTAACACGATCATTGATAGACATTTTTATTCTGCCTTTTAATGTGATTCACAGCACACCCTCTAGCAGGCTAACTCTTCTACTAATTATCAGATCTAATATATTAGTACTGGGCCCACCCGCTTCATGTTGCGAGCGCTAGTGTACGTGCAGCCCAGAACACAGAACCATACATAACAATACAAATTTTATTAATATTTTTGGAAAGTTGGGTTTTAAAGAAAACTTCGACGTTGTTCATCAAGTTTATATTAAATAAATATACATAAAAAATATATAAATAAATAAGAAATATAAAAAATGAAATTTACTTTTTTCTGTTGATTCTATTTATATAGGATTTGTTTGCCTGTACTTTTATTGGGTCAATGTAGGAGGCATTCTTGAACCTATTTAAATATTTTTCATATTTGGAGTCTTTGCCTGCAGTTATTTTATTCACTTGTTTGCACCAAGAAAAGATAGTGCATCTAATTATCAACCTGCAGGATTTTTCTCCACATGTAGATGGAGCTTCCAAAGACACCGTTGTGGATGATGGTAGAATAACTGAAGTATCTGAAATCAAATAATTTTATTCACTTACAATATAACTTGAAGTTGTATCTACTTACCAGATAAAAGTAGAGTTGGGTATGCACCTGGTTTTAACTCTTTTTGAAATCCTGCGTTATGAAACTGCTGGTCAAAATGTTGATGGCACACTCTATAATTGTCATAAAGTTGTTTTGGAGTTTTCTCCTTTAACACAGGATTGTTTATATTCTCCATCCAAATATTAATTAAGTTGGGATCCTTGGTGAAACGATGCCTCTTACTTGTTTGATCGGTACAACTAGGAACACAACACGTTCTTTTACGAGATGTCATGCTTATATTATACTAAAAAAAGTAAAAAATATTATAGTATGATATTGTATGCTACACTATATAATTATGAAATAATTGTTAACATTTAAATATTAACACATAATACACAATACTTACACTGCTCTAATTCTCTTATAATACAGAAAACAATTAAAAAGTTCATAAACTAAAATATAAAATTCAATAAACTGGAAGAAACTTTCACAAATAATAACTAATTAATCAATTTAACAATAATCAACGGAAAAAGCACAGGCGAAACACAATTCAAAATTCAAACGTTAACGGTTAACAATTAAAAATGAAATGACAAATCATGATTAGTTTATAAATATGTGATGACAGTTCACGTTTCCTCCGATTGGGCGATACTGTAACGTCACGCTACAGATACGCCCTCAAGTGGGTGGGCGCAATAATATAACCTGGATACAAATTGTAGATAAGAGTTAAACTGCTAGGAGGGTGTGCTGTGATGTGATTTTTGTGAAGTTTTGTTATGTCAACTATAATAAATAGTTTTTGACCAATATCTTGTGTTTTTGCCCTGTTTTTTTTTATATGTTCGAGCCATAATTGTGTCGTGTCTATAGTTACTCCTAGGTATCGTATCGTATTCGTGTATATTACGTAAGTCTCCTCAATTTTTAGTCTAGGAGGTCTTGTGTTTTTATGTGGCACGAACATTGCCTCGGTTTTATTTTTATTATATTTTAATTTATTTACTCGCGCCCAATTTTGACAAGATTCCCAAATACCCTCCCATTTAAATTGATTGTACTAACCCTTATTTTTTGGAAGTCCATCTTATTAAGAATAATAAAGGGAAGGCATGTGATTGGTCTATGTTGCGAAGGATCCTGTGTGTTAGCTGTTTTGGGAAGCATGTGGGTCAGTAAGAAACGGTTAAAATGTCTTTTGGATGTTGGAGAATTTGTGTAAATTTTGATGCCATTATCTCGTGTAAGCTGTAGGTAACATTTTTGTACCAGAAATTTATTATTTATTATTAGTATTACTTCCAACTTTTGTTTCGATTCGAGAAATGCCATTAGAATTAATAAATAGTTGGGCAATTAATGTACGTAGCAGCTGCATGACTTCCATCATCAAAGTTTTAAGTCTAAATATTAAATAATATCCTATGGAAAAAGATCAACAGGATTGTTTTCAATACTTTTTCTTAACTAAATACAAAGAAAAAATATTAGTAATATTTACTTTAAAAAAAATTAATTCTCTATTTAAATTAGGTAATTACATTAAAACTTAAGTATCAAACTGTTTGAAAAAAGTTGTCAAAAAGTACAAAAGGAACACTTATTTTCGTAGTACACGTTCATGGACATGTGTTTTGTGGATGGAAGTAAGTTGTGAAATAACGGTAAGTCAATTGGGATTATAAACATATATTTTAGTGTTTTCTTTTCTATATTTCTGTGGTTTTAAATTGCATTCCATTTTTCAGTTATTATAACGAGGTTACTCGTTTTAAATATACTATCGGCTTCAGAATAGCACATACATTTTCAAACTCAAATCTCTTGCATTTAATTAATTTTAAGGATGGCCTATTTATTGTGTATAACCAATCACGGTTTAAATAATAATAAATTTGAAATCAGTTAAAGAGTTGTCCACGCCCACATCTTTAATGTTACACACAGAGGGATGATATTGAGGGAAGATTGCAGCATAAGGTATTTTATTGACAAATTGCCTGTGTATTATACAGTACGGTTTTATTTGTTTTTTATTGCAACTCTCGATAATAAATTTTTGTTTGAGATTAAAATACCTTTTTAAAACTTTTTTTTTATTTCCTTTTTTTAGGTAGGTTGTTAGAAATAATAAATGACATTCCACAAAATGAAAGATATAATATAGAAATATTTATTTTTGAATCTACAACAGTATCTAATCAATCTTGATGGTACTAATTTTAATTGTTTTTATGTTGAATTTAATATTCTAAAAGAATTTTTGTTAACGTTTTTCTGTTACGTTCGGATCAAAATAACCCTACATTTAATGTGGCGTCATTCAGGCTTCCTCAGGGTGATAACTGAAATATGGCGCTCATACCAATGGTATAATAAAAATACAATTTTGGAAATCTTGATATGGTTATAAAACAAATTGGTCGGAGACTATTTACCCTTACTCTTCAAATAAGGGGTGGGGAAGGTTCAAACTTGTTATGAACAAATGTTTTTTAACAGATTTCAATGATTTTGCCGTCATTTGAAAGAGTCTTTTCGGTTATGCCTAGGTAACCATGTCATTATGTCTATTTAATGTCTGTGAAGCATTCTGAATGGGGCGCTCTATTCCCTCAGGCAGAGAGAACCGCTCTCACACCAGTAGGAGAAGCATCAGTAGCAAGCACTAATGGTAAGTCACCTGACTTCAGACAAATTTCATTTAGTTCCTTGACGTAAAAACTCATGCAAAGGCTCTAGAACATTGCTTAGATTAGATATGAATCTGCCATGATAATTTACCAACCCAAATATTTCTGGGATTTAGAGCATCAACCACAGACTTTACCTTACTATCAGTTTTATGTATTCCCTCTTTACTGATCCTGTATCCACAGTATTCAATGTGATTTTTCAGATTTTTGTAAATTCACCTTTAGCCCATATTCGGAAAGCCTAGCAAAATCTTGATCCAGTCTACCAAGATGTCCTATATTATTTACAACTGTGATTCTAATATCATCAATAAAACAATATTTCTTTGCTAATTGGCTGAAGCGCAATTAAAACCAAACATTAATCAAGTACATTTGGAAGGCCCTTTATAGGTGTTAAGTGTTAGCAAATGTTGATTTTCTTCTCTTACTTTCAAATTTAAATAAAAATTACGCAAATCAATTTTTGAATATCTTTCCCCGCCAAAACGGTAAATAATTCTAATTAAATTATTCTAATAAATTTTGGTTTAGAGTGACTTTGAAATCTCCACAAATTCTAACTTTGCCACAGGGCATAACAACAGGTACAAAAGGAGTTGCCCACTTACTATACTCCACTTTAACTAAAACTCCTTCCCTTACTAAATTAGCAATTACTTGTTCAACACGATCTTTGAGCGCAAAAGGTACTGGTCTAGCACAGAAAAAACTGGTTTGGCATTTGGTTTGCCATGTAAAGCAACTGGGTCTCCTTTTATTTCACCCACCGTCTTATCATTAAACAAGACATTGGGAGGTATGAATAAAAACGAAGTAAATGCTAATACTATAAATTAAAGAATTTACTTCAAAGTACCTGCTCCAGCATTAAGCATGTTGTAAGTTCCGATAGTAATTACTTGTCGAAGTATGTACTACACTGCTTGTAGTATCTTCTTTCACTACGTAGTATATGCTTCGAAAGGTGTAGCATCTACCCCACTTTGACCTAGACGGGAATTAGAACATTAACATGTTTATCAAATTTGTTTAATTTCATTTGAAATAAATAGTCAGGTGTGTAGGTGTGTTTATTAAAATGTCTTCAGATGAAGGAATGCCCCAACAAGAAGAATCCCAAAATTAAAATTTATTAAACAAACATAAGATTGTAAACAAGTGATGAAGAAAATCAATAACATGAAAAGTAAAATTAAAAGTATCGTGGATAAGAAGAAAACAGGGAATCGGAAAGTTAAATTAAACCAATGGCAATAAAAATTTACATAACTGCTAAGTTTTTAAGAGATATACATGAAGATTTTCATCAAATTGATGTAGAAGATGAACCAGTTATGGCTGAATTATATGCTGAACCAAATAATGATGAAATTAGACGACGAGGAATCCAGTTCCGTAATTTAATTGCAGAACTGATGTATAAAGAACGTCAAGTAAATACTATAATTTCTTCTTGAAATCCAAGTATCTGCTGTATGAAGTCGAAGTACTTCAAATTATAGTAAATACTTCAGCCGTTTTTGCGAGAGTTCTACATAATATAGTAAGTTCCGGAAAAATTAAAAGTATCTACTTTGAAATGTAGTACCTTCTTACTTTTGAAGTATATACTACGAAGGAGATGCTAATACTCCTAGTATTAGCATGTACTTCGTTTTTATTCATACCACCCATTGTACATATCAACTTTGTAAAAAAGAAGTTAACGAAATACTACCTTTTTTTCGGACTGACATGGAAAAACTTATGTTCGAACAGTGTTGGACTCATCACCGATACCAACCAAAACCATCACAAAACTCCCCAAAACTCCGTTGTCCCCGTTTTGGAGTCACTACCCTAGCATACTTCAAGACGGGCGGCAGTCCCTCACACACTCTTCGTGTACTTTGCCACTCATAAACATTATCTTCTACTTACCATACTCTCCACTGCTTTACTCACCTCCACCATATTTTCCCAATACACCCCCTCTCCGAGTCTTTCCTCCAAGTTCTTCAGCACTTCTTCATTCCTCCACTTCGCACCTTTCACACATTCCAGTCTCTCTTTTCCCAATCTTGTGAAGATATCTTGCTCTTGACCCATGCCCAATCCGCACCTGAGTCAAGAAGTAGTTCACTTCGAAAAACTTATTAAAATTCGGATTACGTCATTCATTAAAAAATATAATTTGTTATCTTCGAATCAATATGGGTTTAGAGAAAAAATGTCGATGAAGATGTTTTATAATTTGTAGGTCGCAATGATATTGGGAATATCTGGTGCCTGTAGAAGAGAAGAATTATATAATGTTACTATGAATGACATCCAACAAACCAATGGTTTAATGATTCTAAAAGTACCCAATACAAAAAAGAACGCCCAGCGTAATTTTACAGTCGTTAATAAACCAGACGATAAAATTCCATATTTAGAAATTCTGCAAAAGTATATAAAACTTCGTCCATTACAAGTAAAATCAAATCATTTGTTCTTAAGATACGCCAAAGGAAATTGTTGTGCTCAAGTAGTAGGGAAAGGTACAATCGGAGGCTGGCCCTCTCACATTGCCAAATTCTTAAATTTGCCCCTATACTGGCCATTCGTTCAGGAGGACATAAGCAACGCTTTTGGCTAATAAAGGTGTTGATATCCTCGAATTAAAGCGTCATGGAGGTTGGCGTTCATTGACAGTGGCAGAACGCTATGTAGAAAATTCTCTTTAAAACAAAATAGATTTTGCCGAAAAATATTGTGCTAATGTAGGAGCTTCTGCAGGAGTTTCTGTTAGAAGTGAAACCACAGCCCAAACAAGTGGGATTTCATTAAATAATTTAACAAATTGTATCAAAAGTTTCAATATTAATAAATATCCGTTAGTTTTCATCATTCTTTCAAAAAATAAATTAAAATTAAGAGGTTTTTTAACTCGATGGTAAGTGGATTACTTACCGTCAAGTTGGAATACTTACCATCGAGTTGGAGTACTTACCATCGAGTTGGATTAATTACCGTCGAGTTGCTAGTGTCACCTACTGACGTAAAATCTGTCACGGTAAACAGTCAAAAATGATCAATCGAATATTTCGAGTCGTATTTAAAGATGTTTTATTTTGTTTTATATAAAAAAGTTTGCTTTTGAGGTTAAGTGATATTATATTAATTTTTTCTCACCTTAGAACAAAATAAAACTTCTTTAAATATAACTCAAACAAACAAAAAAACAAGAAAATCCAGAATACAAAAAACTTCAATGCAAACTAACTACCATAAGGCCACAGTTTGTTTGGATATAATGCTATGACTTATGTCAAGCAATGGTGACAGTGACGTCACAATAACGTGGCGTATTTTTTATTAAATGGTGGAAATTTTGTTAAAACGAAGATTTTTTTCTTATTCTTAGTAAGATGGACTTCCAAAAAGTAAAAGTAAGGGTTGGTACAATAAATTTAAATAAATGTACCTAAATTGCAAAATAATAGTAAATTAGTATCGTTTGCTGTTATCGTTTTCTAAAATACCTCCTAAAGAATGTAAAATTCTAGTTAAAAAGTTATTAGATGAAATAAATATCCATCCAGGTATAATATCAGATTTAATTGACTTATTTAATGCATCAGTCAAAATTATTTTTTACTTCTAATAACAAAGTATACCAATTTTCGAAATGAAGGCCTTCCCATGGGAAGTCCTATTTCTCCAATTTTGGCAAATATTTTTACGGATAATTTAGAAAACATACTCTTTAATTCTAGTTATAAAAACAATATTGTATTTTGTTATAGATATGTTGATGATATTTTAGCAGGATTTGTAGGTAGCTAACGACAGTTAAATATATTTTTTAATTATATCAATACCTTGCATCCTAATAATTCAATTAATTTTCTAGATTAATAAATTGAAATATTTAATAATTTACTAAATTATTCAATATAGAGAAAACCAACACAAACAGATGTAATCATACCATATAATTCAAATCATCCTATAACACATAAATTAGCAGCTTATAATTCTATGATACATAGGGCATTTTCAATTCCAATGGACAAAATTAACTTTGATAAAGAAATTGAAATCATAAAACAAAACAACTACATCTAATGATTATCCAATTCAATTGATAAATAAATTAATTAATAAGACCGAATAGAAAGTGTCACTACAACCAAAATTTCCTAAACAAACTAAAGAATTTAAAAGTTAAAAAAATATTACATATTGTATAAATACTTCTAATATAATTTCAAAAATAATATCTTAGGAACATCAGAAGTAATATCATTTAAAACACAAAATAATGTTGGTACAAAATTGTTAAATGTTAAAACAAAATTACCCAAATTAAAAAAATCTGGTGTTTACAAAGTTAATTGTCCAAAATGTAACGCTGTAGATATACAGTGTGGGCTACAGAAAACAGTCCACCTCGATATTTGGCAGTATTTATAAAATTTTAAGAAAATGAGAAAACAGGTCGATTTTTGTTCCAAGAGGGACACACATCTGTCATTTGTCAACCCCCTTCCTTTCACCTCCCCAACCCCTTATTTTTAAATAGGGAATGTACCTACCATGTGCTGCATATCTTTAGAAAGGTATTTAGATGGAATATGCAGACATAACGATCTTTTATGATTTTTTTTTATATTTGCACCGTCTTGGCAAAAAAAATCTTAATTCATTTAAAGTACAACACCTCTTAAAAATGTAACGTAACGTCTATGGTTTGTCATTTTTCTGTCATATCGAAAGTAAATGGATTGGAAGGAGATACCCTATTGAATGGCCTGCAAGATCTCCCGATTTAATACCCCTGGATTTCTTTCTGTGGGGTTATTTAAAGATCATAATTTATTAAACCGAACCCTCTTCATTGGACTATTAAACTGTTTACTTTGATTGAGTTTACATTTTATACATAGATAAGATGTAATTGTAACAAAAATATATTAAGTTATTGTAAAGATAAATAGATTTTTCCTGGTTTTTCTGAATCATTGGACATCTACACTGAAGAGTTGTTTATTATTCATAACATCTTTATATCTTTAGTTAATTTTCTTACAACTAATAAAACGGTTTTAAAATGTTTTGAGTGAGTCGGTTCTGTCTTTGGCTATACCAAAATCGCGTTATCTGGATTATTTATTATTTATAAAGGTGTTTTAAGTTTTCGCAACTTTGATATTTCAATTGTTAATATAGCAGATAAAGTTTTTAAAGTAATTAAGTTTTAATTACGGCAAAGTTTGTTTAAAACCGACTAATTTCAAAACGTAGCTTGTTGTTTTTGCAACTTTTATGATGCAACAACATCTGCGTATAGTAAAAGCCATCATGGTTTTATCCGGTTCGTGGAGAGTCAAAATGACTTCACTAAATCAATTTCAACTAAAATTATACAAATTATATTCACTAATTACGAACGCCTATTTATATTGTTTTGTGCCTGCTTTATGCGTAGGGGCGGTATCAGTTTGGAATACAGATAAGATCATGCAAGCCATACCTCTTATAATTCTGTTCACAATTATGATGTTGAAGACCATTATTTGTCAAAGAAGAAAGGTTACGGAAATGCTAAGGTATACCATACAAATACAAAACAAACAGCAGTTTAACAAAAAAAAAATTAATTGGAAAACTTTCTTTTCTGTTAATTAGTTTTTTGTTATTAATAGATATTCGTGCACAGATTCAGTCCGTCAGTAGGATTTATTTAATAATTATTCTTTTAGTAAAATAGAAATTCAAGAAAAAGCAATGTACAAATGGGATGAAGATACAGTTCGTATTTATTCCAAAAATGCAAGATATACGCAATGGCTTTCGTTGTACATGTTTACAGCGACTTATTTCTGCGGAATTACTTTACCTTTAACTAAACTAATAGGTAAATAAAATGAATAGCGGACTAAATACATTTTAATATTGAAGATTATTTACTTTAGATTACGAACAACAAATGAAAGCTGCAAAATTGGGACTTTTGAATGAATCTTTGATAGAAAAACCGTTACTTTATTTCGTTTGGAGACCTGTAGATGAGAATAAACATTATTGGCAAGCTTTTTCCCTCGACGTACTATCAGATATGGTCAGTTGCATCTTTAATATAGCCACTCAAATAATATTTATATCTCTAATAACTTATATAATGGGTCAATTGAAAATACTACAAAATAAATTTCGTAATTTTGGTAGTACATGCGCTAATTTGACTACTTACGAAGAAAAATTTTTAGCTTTGAAGAAACTCATATTACAACATTTAGAAATTATTAAGTATGTATTTTTGAAATGTTTTTAATGTTAATTTAACTTTTTTAACAAATTTTAGTTTCGTTAAAGATTTAGACTCCAACATGAAGTATCTGTTACTGTTGGAGTTTACCATCAATTCCTTTCAAATAACTGGAATACTTTATGAGCTTATAGTGGTAAGGTTAATAAACTTTATAATATTTTTGACTCTTTATTTAGTGAGCTTTTTTCAGTTTGAAAAAACTTTTGTGGTCATATTTCGCGTGATTTATTTATACTGTATGGTTTTGCAAGCTTTTCTACTAGCCTGGCACGCCAACGAAGTCAATATTCAAGTAAGATTTAATAAAAAATATATACATATATATATAGGATATAGGATTTTTTGCTAATAAAAACTTCCTCCAGGATGTGATGCATCATCCCAAGTTCTTTCTAGTTTGTCAGCCTTCATTTAAAAGACATTTTCTTGGCCACAACTATTCCAAGCATATCTAATCTCTCAGTTATCCTTAGCCTTGTCTAGCTCTTTTTAATTTTTTCACAAGCTCTTCAGCTTCAATTACAAAACATAATTCTATAAAGAAAATGTAGCATAAGATAGGTTATAGATATTCTGCATTATATCAAGTCTTATAGTCCAATAAAATGAACATTAAAACTACTATTCAAAACGAAAGCCTGCATTTTTGAATGTAGGTTCGTTTTGACATAAAATTGAGGTATACATAGTTAAAAACTACCCCCAAAATTTCAAAATATCTCGAAAATATTCGAAGTTATGGAAAAAAGCTTTAAATAAAAAATATAGGTATCAAAATTTTCTACAAAATCATTCCCAATCACTTTTGACGTATTTGCAATAGAAGCCCAGATATTTGCAATAAATCTAATTTATAGCTCTGTATGGGCGGACGAGTGCGGGGTATGCACAGGCCCGGCCTTAGTAGGAAAATAATACAGTGTGGAAACCACTTATGGAATAAAATTATTTGTGGGGTTAGTTTAAAAGATTATAAAAAACGCTGGGATGGGTCGATTTTTATTTCGAGGGGGACACCTATTTTTCTAATTGCAGCATCGGCACTTCAACTCTCGAGCAGAGGGGTGAACATAATTGTAATTAAATTGTAATTAAAATCTTAATTTCTCCAATATAGCGTGGAAGTTATAGTTTAAAAAGTATTTTATTTAATGTTCAGAATTATAAGAACTACTTATAAATTCTCGAAATTTTGTTTTTTGACTCTTTCCAAACTATGTCTCTTTACAAAAGATAAAAATTTTTAAAAAAAGCTACAATTTGTGAAACATAAGATTATCAATTATTTAGTAGCAAGTTTACCTCGACGAATCCAAGCTTTTACAATAGCACGAGGATGCTTTTTTAATTTTTTCCTTAAAAATTAGTATCTTTCGTAAAGAGAGGGATATTGGAATAAATAAAAAATAAAATATCAAGAATTAATAAGTCTCTTTAATCATTTGCAAAGAAAAACTTTCTAGCCTTCAGTTTACCCTACAGGGTGTTTAGAATTTACGGTATGTGAATATTGTTTCATTTCACCGAGAATAATAAATTGTCAAATTTATTTTTACAAATATTCAAAATGCTCTTAATAATTTCAATGAATTTCCTACAATGTGCCAAAAAATAATTTTAATCGGTTAAAAATTAAAAGAATCTTTAAATCACAGGTATAAATAAATAAGTTTTGTTATATTTATTAAAAATCATTGAAATCAAGATTTATTTCATCTTCTGATTCCTCAAAATATTTTGGACTATTTAAAATATCGCGAATTACTAGATGTTTTATCAACAGCCAGTAATAACATGTAGGTACATCTAGTAAGGCCGGGTCTTGTATATGCACGTGTGTATCATGCGCATTCGTCCGCTATAAATCAGATTTGTTTATTGGAAATATCTCGGCTTCTATTGCAAATACATTAAAAGTGATTGGGAATGATTTTGTAGAAAATGTTGATACCTACATTTTTTATTTAAAGCTTTTTCCATATCTTCGAGATATTTTAAAAAATGTGAATTTGGGGGTAGTTTTTAATTGTTTTTCGCCCCCTAAATAGAATTCGACAATTTTTAACTATGTATACTTCAATTTTATGTCAAAACGAACCTACAATTAAAAATGCAGGCTTTCGTTTTGAATGGTAGTTTAAATGTTCATTTTATTGGACTATTATCTAAATCTCTTCTTTAGCCTTCCAAAACATATCTACTGTTTTGTAGGCTTCTTTTTATTTAAAAGACCCCAGAAATACCTAGCACGTCTATTTCTCTTCAACAATTACACCTAGGAAAAAAAAACTTTTTGCTGACAAATTAACTTAAGAATGGTTTAATCTTGGTATTGATTTAGAACTCATAGTAAAATATTCCAAATGGAATTTTCTACTAGTTCTTGAGTTTCGACTAGAAATACATTCCTAAGCAAAGGGTCTTCTGAATCTAGTCCAAGCCAACTATCTGCTTTTTTATATTCCCAACATTTCTGAACAATTTTTTTAATCACAGAGCACGGAGATTGCTTCCGCTATTTACGATTGTCAATGGTACGATTTACCTAAAAAGATCAAGGACATGTTGCTGATTATAATGATAAGAGCCCAAAAACCACTCAGTTTATCGATTGGACCATTTTTTACACTCAGAAATTCAACAGCTGTAACTGTAAGTATAGTAATTTAATTCTTCGGCAACAACAATGTGTTAATATATATCAATTGTTTTAGTCGATGAAAGGAGCCTATTCGTATTTGGCAGTTTTAATTAATAAGAAGTAACTTATCAATTAAATATTATCAAAAATGTCAGAATTGTCAAGTACGTATGTTTAATAAATGCATATATCAAAAGCTCTTCTTTATTATTACCAGAATCTAGGAAGACATAGGACAAAATTTTTGGAATTAGATTTAATAGAAAAACAAACATTTTGACAAATACATTGATGTTGAGTTCCATATTTATAAAAGTATATCTGGGATAACAAGTGCCTCATATCTCTTTTATCTATGTTGTATTCTCAAGTTATATCTGTTGCTTATTAAACAAGAAATAAATTGATAGTTTGTAACCCTATTAGTCCCAAAAAGGCAGGGAGCCAATTTGTAACTACAAAACTCTCCAAAAGAGATTCCGGCTAAGAGACCCTCTCCAGGGGGTGGTTCGACTCCAAGTTAATGCTCACTATAGGAAGGATTGGGATGTATAAGTTATAAGGGCGCCACTATCTTTTTGTACGTTTTCGATTAAGCAAACAAACTACACAAAAACTAAAGTGAGAAAGATAGAAACACCTTGTAATTAATTTAATTAAACAACAATTAAAGAAGCTACTTGAAACAAAAGACCAACCACGCTACACCCTTAAGACTTATAGTCTAAGGTATACAAATGAAACGGTTTGTAAAAATATTGATTATTTATTGAAACTGTAAGTACTTGCTGATAATGAAATGAAAGGAATTGTAAAAAGTGGCCTTAACTTTAGGTTTCTGTACTGTATAGAAGGGCCGCTTCAGCTTCTTCGTAGAGAATTGGGGATGAAAGTTTCTGGATGTTGATTTACTGGTTCTGGCAGCTTGAGATGTAGTAGTTTTCTCAACGGCTCAGGAGTGGTTTGAAGGACTGTCTTCACACAGGAACCTTCCAAAGGATGCTTTCAATTTAGTGGTAACTTGGTTCTAGCTTAGCGGTGACTGAACTATAACTTAGCGGGTTGTGTATTCCTAAAAGTTTTATGTGTATGAGAAGGAATCATGGGTGTTAGCATTGGACAGACTTTTCAGATAGGACAGCAAATTACTAAATTTCAACAAATAAATTGTCTTATCTTCAAGTTTTCCAACAAATAAACAAAATTGAAATTTATTAATGCACAGGACGGTGAAGTCTGTCCTGTTCTTTATAATTCAAAAGAATTGTCATTGTCAAGTGCATGTTTGTGAAAAATTGATTTTTTATAGCATTGAATATATTACAGTGCAGAAGTAGTTTTTGTTTAATAGTTATTATTTATTGTTTGACTCTAAAGCAAGTTTTAATAGCGTGGTTGAAGACTACGCTGTAAGATTTTTATGAACTTAAAATTTGTCAATAATTATGTTTTTAACATACGGAAAATATAATGTCTAGCTGTTTACTGATCAATTGTTATATTTTGTCCAAAAGCAATGGCTTACCTTGAACAATTATTGAAGCCACGTGTTCGAAAGCACGCTTCTGATACATTTTATTAATTTTCAAATAGTATGTGTAGAAATTGTGTGTGAATTGTGTAGAAAAGATTTTTATTATAATTAAATCATAATTATGTAAATAACAATGAAAAGAATTGTAACATGTCTATCGTCATGTCACCTTGCACTATTACCGACCGTAAACGATACCGCTATTATTACCGCTAAAACTGACCCCTATTCACTGTTAGTGCTACTGTACACAAGACACCCCTTGTAGACGCTAACTATTTATCCGTTTGAACGAGGCCAAATAAAGAACGCATTCCTTCTGACAAATGACACAAAACACGATTTCTGTTTTGAGCAAGACTATTTAAACGACCCGCAAGGCAACGATAGCTCATTTTCATCGACCAACAGGCCAACTGAAGCGTCTGAACCTCATCTTGTGAAATTTCTCCTTTTTGGTTGTCGAAAGATACAACCCTCCAAGTTGGAGCCAAGCTACAGTTAAATTACCTCTAAGTTGGAGCCTGGCATCTCTAAGTTGGAGCCGAGTTACAGTCAAGATACCTCTAAGTTTGAGTCGAGTTACAGTCAAGATACCCTTAAATTTAGAGCCCAGTTACCGCCTATGTGTAGACAGTCCTTCAAACCACTTCTGAGCTAAGAATACTATTACATTTTGAGCAGCCAGAACCATTACAGAAACTTTCATCTCCCCACAAAGAAGCTGAAGCCGCCCTTCTAGACAGCACAAAAACTCAAAGTTAAGTCCTCTTTTTACAACTCCAGTTCATTATCAGCAAGTACTTACATTTTCAATAAGTAAACAATAGTTTTAAAAAACAGTTTCATTTGTATACCCTAGACTATAAGTCTTAAGGGTGTAGCGTGGTCGGTATTTTATTTCAACATATAAACATAGTAGGCTTGAGAAAAATGACTGCTTAGTCTCTTTATTTTCATTCTTCACCTACGTTTATGTACCTTTCTTTTCGCCTTTATAGTAATTTCTTTATTTAGTCTACAGTACCTTCTCCTCTATCTTATCAGTATCCTGTTGTTGTATTCAAACACATGTTGTCGAATTCAAACTCCTGTTAGCGGATATCACCTGTAATTCCCTGCACCATCTATATACAATAAAATCCTTCTGCCCAATTAATTCAATGAATGCCAATCGCTTCTTTTCGCCATACCGTCGTAAACCACCCTTACCCTCTCTCGCTATTATCCCGACCGTGATTAATCTTTCCATTATTTGCTGTTTTTATCGTCGTATATAACGTCCATATCCACGTACCGTTTTTGCCCTACCTTACCTTTTTTTTTCGTTGCCGCATTGTGACTTTTGTCTTCTAGTTTTTATCATCGTATGCTCCGTGTGGAACATTGTAAGTGTTGCCGTTCTGCCGAACAATTGTTGGCTGGTAAAATAGTAATTCACCCGTGGTGACGTCATTATGACAAATATATACTTTTTACTCAGTCACAATTGGGCTCATTCTTTGCAAATTTTAGGCTGGCAGCACTTATCCTGTTTCAAATGATGTCTCTCCCCAGGGACATTTTGTTTCGCACTCTCGGGAATTATTTTTCTCTGCACATTTAAAATTCCAGTGTTGCTGCGAAACACTCCTTGATTTTGTCGTTGGCTTGCGCTGACAAATTTTTGTTGCCGTTTTGCCCTTTTGTTCTCAGTGTGCGCTTTGTCCGTTTCGAATTGCCTGGAATCACTCGCTATTGAGCATTTATGGTTCCAGAATTTTGTCGAAACATATCGTTTTATGTATCTTACGCTGACATAGAAGCACAAACGTCACAAACCGAACCTTTTAGTTACCATAAAAACATAGATGGGCGTTAATAACTTTTTTATAGTTATTTCGTTATCCCCACCTTTCTGCTACTCTTTTCAGACACTTATTGCTGCTATCTCATTCACACTTCTTTACTCAGAAAAATGTTTCATCGAACCATGGCTGGTTTCTTCGAAACATTTTTCCGGAGGAGAGGGGGTGTAACATGTCTATCGTCATGTCACCTTGCACTATTACCGACCGTAAACGATACCGCTATTATTACCGCTAAAACCGACCCCTATTCACTGTTAATGCTACTGTACACAAGACACACCTTGTAGACGCTAACTATTTATCCGTTTGAACGAGGCCAAATAAAGAACGCATTCCTTCTGACAAATGACACAAAACACGATTTTTGTTTTGAGCATGACTATTTAAACGACCCGCAAGGCAACGATAGCTCCTTTTCATCGACCAACAGGCCAATTGAAGCGTCTGAACCTCATCTTGTGAAATTTCTCCTTTCTGGTTGTCGAAAGATACAACTCTCCAAGTTGGAGCCAAGCTACAGTTAAATTACCTCTAAGTTGGAGCCTGGCATCTCTAAGTTGGAGCCGAGTTACAGTCAATATACCTCTAAGTTTGAGTCGAGTTACAGTCACGATACCTCTAAATTTAGAGCCCAGTTACCGCCTATGTGTAGATAGTCCTTCAAACCACTTCTGAGCTAAGAAAACTATTACATTTTGAGCAGCCAGAACCATTACAGAAACTTTAATCTCCCCACAAAGAAGCTGAAGCCGCCCTTCTAGACAGCACAGAAACTCAAAGTTAAGTCCTCTTTTTACAACTCCAGTTCATTATCAGCAAGTACTTACATTTTCAATAAATAAACAAAAGTTTTAAAAAACAGTTTCATTTGTATACCTTAGACTATAAGTCTTAAGGGTGTAGCGTGGTCGGTATTTTATTTCAAGTAGCTTCTTTATTTGTTTAATTAAAGTAATTACAAGGTGTTTTTATCTTTCTCGCCTTAGTTTTTGTGTAGTTTGTTTGCTTAATAGCATTTAAAAGATAGTGGCGCCCTTTTTACTTATACATCACAATCCTTCCTATAGTGAGCATTAACTTGGAGTCGAACCACCCCCTGGAGAGGGTCTCTTAGCCGGGATCTCTTTTGGAGAGTAATTTAGTTACAAATTAGCGCTTTTGAGGAGCTAATAGTGTTACAAATTGGCGCCCCCATTGGGCGCCCCATGGCGCCCCATATTTAGTTACAGAATAGAAAAAAAAGTCTACGTATCAACAACCAAAAGGGAAAATTCACAAGATGAGATACTTAAACGTTTTTTCCGACTCTTCAAGTCGGCCTATTGGATCAGAAAGGCATTAAAATTGTTGTACGAGTCTATATATAGTCTAGCTCAAGACGTGTTCGTGGCATATAGTATTGGAATATCCAGGTTTCATCGCAAGTGATGATGATTTCCATCAATTCAGGCTCTTCATCTAACCTCTGAAGAAAATCTGAGCAGATCTGTTGACGGACGAGCTTTTGGTCAGGGGTCAAATGTTTTGGGACCAACTTCGCACAGACTTTCCTCATGTTCAATTCATCATGTAAAATTTCTTTATCGGCGTTTACAGTCTCAGCAATCATCCGAATGCTTATACGACGATCTCCGCGCACAATTTCATTTATTTTGGACACTGTTTGCAGAGTTGAAACAGAGACAGGTCGACCTGGACGTTGGTCATTTTCAGTGCTCTCTCGACCTTCAGAAAACCTTTTATACCATTGGAAAACACGCGCACGAGATAGAGAATTCTCACCTTAGGCCTCTTTCAACAAATTATAGCACTCAGTCGGAGTTTTTTTTTATTTTACGAGATATTTCACATTGATCCG
This sequence comes from Ophraella communa, assembly GCA_035357415.1. Taxonomy (NCBI): domain Eukaryota; kingdom Metazoa; phylum Arthropoda; class Insecta; order Coleoptera; family Chrysomelidae; genus Ophraella; species Ophraella communa. Next base: position 20,379,372 of record CM068994.1, on the reverse strand, counting down.
TTGCTCGTGTTTTTGGTCAAACATCGTTATCGACACGAGAGAAAAACTCGTTCATTTCTATCCTCTACAGAAAAAATACTACTACAGCGACAAAAACGTGTTTTCGTACTGGAATAGTAGACACTTCCAGCTATCTAACGCTGCATTCGTTTCGCACCCTACCCCTCTAGGATGGGTTCTGCGCACGCAGTCTCGTTATTTAATAGTCAGACCTAGTAGAGATTGATCAGGAGCTATTGGATTTTTATTCTAGCCACTTATTGCACGGACAACAGTTTTCTTTTGGATAAACTGATGAAAGGAAATCTATTGAGATAATTTTCTCAATACCAAATGTTATTTTAAAGTTTTAATTTGTGAATTTTCTTTAATTAATAAGAGTTGGGTTCAAACAAAATTTATTATAATCTTTATATTAAACATTGAATAATACCAAACAAACTCTTATCTACCTAAACTGATAATTATTTCCTACCTATTTGTTTAACTAATTCCTATCTATTTGCATATCTCATTCCTATCTAATCTTAACTACCTTAACTAACCTTAATTACCGCAGGGTCCTTTTCTACTTTTACTATTTTCAAACTCCTTCTATATGTTCCTTTCTTCTGACTCTTTCTTTTACTTCCTGGTACTTTTATCTCCAACCTTCTACTCTTATACACCTTTTTTTTCTTCTCCAATGTTCTAATCCACAAATATGTTTCTCTTTTCTTAACTTTTATTTTGTCTATATAATTTGTATTTATTTATTTTATTGAATACGTATACTATTCAATTTATATTAATATTCAATCTCTTCCTAAATCTCAAACCATTATGTAGAAAAAAAACTCTCCATAAACCAACAAACTGCTATAGATATTTCATTTTTTTCTTTTTTTATTTATTATTAATTACCACTTCTTCTATATACGTCTTTTACTTCTTTATAAATTATACTTTTTCAACCTGTTTAACTTTTTAAAAAATTCATTTCATTCTTTTTATGACTTTTTTTTAAAACTATTTAACTTCGTTTCTTAAATCCACCAACTGTCAAACTTCAATCCCCTCGCAACGAAACTTCTTACTCCCTCTCACTTACACTACTTATCTATTCTTAACCTAATACAATTGTTGTTTACATAACATAATTTTTTTAACTCTAATGGTCCGGCTACACACAACGTTTTGCCTGAGAGCATGCCTGCAGAGACTTGTTTGCGCAGGTAAGAGCGTGCGTATAGACGGCAAGACGGTATCGCGCGTCGTATAAACATCGCGCGTCTTGCCGTCTATACGCACGCTCTTACCTGCGCAAACAATTCTCTGCAGGCATGCTCTCAGGCAAAACGTTGTGTGTAGCCGGACCATAAACTAATAAACTTTGACATTTACTTCAAATTTTGACTTTTCTCCGAAAATAAAAAATAAAATATTAAATTAAAATAAATTTTGAAATTACCCTTAAATATACCTTTTCACTATAAACACATCTTATCTATTAAGTCAAAAGCAACAGATTACAATAAAATAAGGATAACTTAGATCTTGTATAGCTCCCTTACACCCTACCTTTCATTAAATACATTTATAATTACTGTATAATTCATAATGTTTATCCTTCCGAATGAAAACTAGCAGAAGTAATATCATTAGCCAAATGTAAAGAACTCAAAGAGTTGAAAGATTTGCGACCCATAAGGTTGCTATGAGCTTTATCGAAAATTTTTGAAAAAATTATAGATTCGCAAATTCGTCTATATTATGTTGAAGACTCAAATATTTTACCCGCCTGTTAATCCGGATTTCGTCCTTCACACATTTGCACTATTGCAATGCTGATGATAAATTGGGGGCAGTGGATAATAATAAATTGTTTGCCCTTGTGATGATTGATTATTTAAAGGCATTTAATACAATTAATCATAACTTGTTGATATTGATGCTGAAATATTTTGGTTTCTCTCCAAACGCGACATCTCTCTTAATCTACAGTCATCAGAATGGATTAGCAGTGCAAATGGTATGCCACAAGGTTCTATTCTTAGACCTTTCCTTTTTCTTTTGTATACTTCACAGTTACATATATGCTTAAAACTCTGCTTGTATCACTTCTATGCCGACGATAGTCAAATTTATTACATGTTTGATAAAAATAATCTGAATGATGCTGTTAATCTCATTAATGAATACCTCAATTATTAAGCTTGTTTTTTAAATAAAATTGGTTTTCTATAAATTTAAAAAAGTCCAACTTATTGTTATTTGGTGGGCGTGCTAAGCGTAATAGGTGTAAAAGTAAAATTAGTATAGCTGTAATTAATAATGTTCTAGAAATCAAAGATAACTGCAAAAATGTAGGTGTTATGATCGATTATGAACTCAATTTTTCACCACATGTTTGCATGATAATCAGAAGACGATATAATAATTTAAAATTAATATATTCCAACAAAACTAAAAAAAATACCTGAATTATGGTGATGATGTATATGAACCCAAAATAAACAAATATGATTTCTAAAATTACAAAATTCATGTGTCCGATTTGTGAAGTTTCTGGTCATCTAAAAAAATGGTCTTCAACGCACCAACGACGAGTATTGAATGCATATTTATTATTTTTTTTTCAATCATCTGTAAGAAAACTCCTTTTCTATTTAAAAAAATAAGATTCCGGACAGATATTCACAACATTAATATTCGGAAAAGAAACTGTCTTACTTTACCAAAGCATCGGACACATGCTTGCAGTGTATCTTTTTCATGTTATATTGTGAAGCTATTCAATTGGTTCTATGAAAGGTTTAATATTAATGTTAGTAAAACTTATTTTAAAAACACACTTCATGCTGATCTATTGAATTGTATTGTAAAGATGCCAATAGTGTACGAGTAGTGGATAAGATCATTTTAGTTTCTGTAATGTGTAATGCACTTATTATATTTTAATCATTGTATGTTATAAGTTCTTAGTTTTATGTCAAATATTTGTGTACTTCTTTGTAACTAAAACTTTTTATCTATGCAAACTATAAACATGTATATTTATATATTTTTTGCCACGTTTGGGTGGACGAGCATTACTATAATTATTATTATTTTGTTTCCTCTCCCATTTTAATTGGGATTATTGAACATTGTCCGAGAAATAACTCTTTCCTAAGGGCAATGTCTAGTACTACGAAAAAACTTTTTTTAAAATCCTTTAATGGCATTTTCTTGAATTACTAATAGTCTTTTTTTGTGGTGGGGGAAAAATCCGCTTGCGGACACCCGGCTCCTTAGGGTAACTGGGTAGTGTGGGGGTGGGTTTTGGTGTCCATAATATCTCTAATAAAAGTCTGTACCGCTCTCCACCCCTCTGGCGTCTCTATCATCAGGTTTACGATGTTCCTTTCGTTAACTTTATGTGCGAGTATCATTTCGAGTCTCACGCGATTTGCGTGCCATCGGTCGCATTCGAATAAAGTATGCCATGCGTCGTCGCGCCCAGGGCAGTACATGCAGACGTCGTTATCTTTCTTTTCAATTCTTTTTAGGTAGGTCATGAAGCATCCGTGACCGGTTAGAGCCTGCGTCAGAAAGTAATCCAGTGTCCTGTGATTGCATTCCAGCCAAGGTCTTATTTCAGGGATCAGCGTTTTTGTCCACTGGGCTACTTCCTCTGTCGCGGACCATTCTCCGCCTCATTTTCCGCCTTTTTATTATATAGACGTGCCCTTTCTGCAGCCATTAGGTATATTGGTATCACTCCGGTTACAACGTACAGAGCCTTTGTGGATACTGTTCTGTATGCGCTGGCTATTCTTAGCAACCCTTTTCTGTCGGCTTTGGTAATCTCTGCTTTATGTGCCTTTACCCTAATATCCTTATATCCTCTTCTCGCTTCTTGGGCCTCCTATGTTTGGCATAATTCTAGAAAGCATCGCCACTCTTTCTTCCGCCTTCCTCGCCGCTATCCTGATATGAGGCCCAAAAATTCCGTTGTCACTTAGTGTAATGCCTAGGTATTTGATTTTTTTGCTGGGATTGATCCTGGCTCTTCCACAGTAGAAGAAAACGCCCAGTCTCTTTCGTGGTCCTTTTAATATTATTGCTTCAGTTTTGTACTCGGCCAATTTAAGTCCATGCCTGTCGGTCCAATCGATGACTAGGTTGCATCCTTCCTCTGCCCGGAACTCCTCTATGTAATCCGCCGTTACCAACATGCCCAGGTCATCCGCAAAGGCAGCTAGTTCCGTTCCTTCTGGGTAGGCACACCTTAGGATGTTGTCATAAGCTATGTTCCAGAGCGTGGGACCGAGGACGGATCCCTGTGGTACCCCTGCTGTGACTGTCCATATTTCTCCTTTCTCCAGAATAAGCTTTCTGCCTTTTAAATATTCTCCAATGATGTTTTTTAGGTATAAGGGCACTCTCCTTCTTTCCAGCTCTTTCATGATTGAATTCCATTTTAAGGAGTTAAAGGCGTTTTTTATGTCAAACACCACCAGCATTACCCACTTGCGTCTAGACTCTTTTGTAGCTTTTCTTATTTGTGCCACGGCGTCAGTGGTGGAACGTCCTTCTGCTTTCTTTACAGCCTCTGGCGGGATACCATCGATACCAGAGACTCTTCCTGACTTCAATTTTCCCAGAGCCTTCTGGAGCTCCTGAATGCTGAAAGCCACCACTTCCTTGTCAACCTCTTTTATGTAATTGTGAGAAGGCCCGGGGGGAAATAGCTCGCTAACCACGCTTTTTTTCTCTTCTATTGGGAGCTGGTACGGCATATATGCCTTAAGATGTCGAGTGGCGATCTTGTATCCTTGTCCCCATATGTCTTCATTTAGCTCCTTGCAGAGGTCACTCCACCTTTGCCTTTTTTCCCTGTTTATCATCTTTCCCAGCCTCCTTTTGAGTTCTTTGTGGTGGTTTTGCATGTCGTCAAGATCCTCCTGGTCCAATCTTCCTCGACCTCTAGTGATAGTGCGTCTAGCCGCGATGCATTCTTTTCTAAGATTTTCTATCGCAGTGGTCCACCAGTAAGGAGTCTTTCTGCCAGTAAGAGCTGCGCGTTTGCTACTTTCGAACGCTTTTTTGATAATTTTGGTTCCTTCCTCTACCGTGTTACCTTCTCGCCTGTGCACTCGCCATCTTAAGGTTTCTGCAAACGAATCCCAGTTTACCTCCGCTGGTGGCTGATATGTCTTCTTTTTGAAATTGCCATGGATCTCGAAATAAATATATCTGTGTTCACTTAATGTTTCTTCTTGCAACTCTTCCCATTTTTTTATACGGCTGCTACTCTTCTGATCGGAAAGAGTGACGTCGATAAAAGACTCTGACCTTCCTCTGACGAACGTCGCTAGCAGCCCCGTATTTTGGACCACCAAGTCCATCGCAGCGACGTACTCCATTAATAAAGTGCCTCTGACATCTGTCCTAGGTGATCCCCACTCAGTAGCCTTCGCGTTAAAATCTCCTAAGACGATGTAATTGTCTTTTATGCTTGCAGCATATCGCATAATTCTACGAAGGTGATCTTCGTATATATCAATGGTTACATTGGGGAATAGATAACAGGCGATTATGCTTACATTTTGGAGATGTATTACCAAAAAAACCTCTATCTGATTTGATTCTTTTAACTGTTAGATATTTATTACTAAGATACAGTGCTACTCGCCTAGTGGAATCAGTAAACCATCCATGTCCCTCGCTAATTTTTTGGTTCGGTTCGCTTACAAAAATGATGTCAATGCTCTTCTTCAGTGCCGTTGCTAGACACATATCATGAGCTGTTTTCTTTGTGCCTAGGTTACATTGGAGGATTCGCAGCATTCCTGTTTTTTATGTTTATTAGTTTTTGTACTAGTTTTTTTTTATTTAGTAGCCGGCCTTGCTTTTCTGTAGTGCCGCTCTATATTTGGGACACTTATTTGTATCTGCTCTGTGCCCTGTCCGTTCGCATAGCGGACAGTGTTTTTCGTTCTTGCAGTCCTTTGCTTTGTGGTTTCCGGCACCGCAATTTAGGCACGCGTCCCTTTTATCTGGACCTTTATAGAGCCAAACGTAACGGAGACTGGCACAGCTACACCGAGAAACTTACAACCTATAATAAGGAGATTAGAAAAGCTAAAAGAAATAGCTTCAGAAAATTCTGCGAAGAAATAGATGCTACACCTTCTGCAGCAAGACTACACAAAGTCTTGGCAAAAGGGAAAGTAGACACTGTAATGGCATTACGAAAGCCAGATGGAAGCTTCACAGAAAGCGAAAAAGAAAGAGCTTTGCTCCTATTAGAAACTCACTTTCCCGGAGGAATAGTCCCTTCCGGAAAAATAAATGAGAAAGTTAAAAGACCTACCAGGGAAGACACTGCAATGGCAAAGCACATATGCAGTGAGGAACGGCTGAGATGGGCTATGAACACCTTCCAGCCGTTCAAAACCCCTGGAACGGACGGAATATTTCCTGCCCTACTTCAACAGGGCCAAGAGGCAATAATTCCACACTTGATCCGAATTAGTCGGAGCAGCCTTGAACTGGGATACATACCAGAAGCGTGGAGAAGGGCTAAAATCACCTTCATCCCAAAAGTAGGGAAACGGGACACTACGCACCCCAAATCCCTTAGACCGATCAGCCTCACATCGTTTGTTCTCAAAACGATGGAAAAAGCTGTAGACAATTACATTAGAACAGAAATCTTGGAACAGGTGCCACTGCACCCCCGTCAGCATGCGTACCAAGCGGGAAAGTCCATGGAAACCGCTTTAATACAACTGACTGACGAAATCCAAGACGCTCTGAATAAAAAAGAGACCGTGGTATGTGCCTTTCTAGACATAGAAGAGGCCTTTGACAATACGCCACATGAGGCAGTCAAAAGAGCACTGATTGAGAAAGGAGCAGATAGAACGACTTCCATCTGGATCTACAAGAATCGCAGAAATGGAGGCAGGACAAGACACTATCTCCATTAATGTGACCAGAGACTGTCCACAGGGGGGAGTTGCATCCCCGCTTATGTGGAGTCTCACTGTGGACAGTCTACTTAATCAATTGACCAGGGAAGGCATACCATGTCAAGGGTATTCCGACGACATGGTTATCCTGGCAAAAGGGAAGTATGAAAATGTCCTCTGTGACATTGTTCAAAGAGGACTGGACATTGCGAAACAATGGTGTGACTCGGTGGGACTCAGCATTAACCCCACCAAAACCACACTAGTAGCCTTTACAAGGAAAAAGAAACCTAATCTAAAGATCATAAGAATAGGGGAGAACATCGTCGAGTGGAAAACAGAGGTCAAATATCTAGGGCTAATCCTAGATAGTAGGTTACTCTGGAACAAACACGAAGACGAAGTAATACACAAAGCAACCAAGGCCCTCATGGTGTGTAGGAACATTGCAGGGAAGAACTGGGGATGTAACCCACGTATCCTGCAATGGATGTACACAGCAATTGTGAGACCAGTAATCACATATGGGGCAGTGGCTTGGGGCGTAAGGGCTAATCTGAATACGACGAGGAAAAACCTCTCGAAGATTCAGAGACTAGCCTGTTCATGTATCACTGGAGCAATGGGAACTTGCCCCACTGCTGCAATGGAGGTGATTTTAAACGTAACCCCACTGCACATTCTGTTAGAAAGTGTAAGGAAGAAAACGATATATAGAATGATCAAAGAAGGAATTATCAGGGAAAAACCCCGATCACTTCATTTTGATCAAACTTGGGAAATGCCCCAAGATGATATGCCAAAGAAATTCAGCTTTGTGAGAAAATTCATCACAAGGTTGAGTAATAAATCTGAATGGGATGAAGACACCATACAGAATTTAAATCAGAATACCATAAAGTGGTATACGGACGGTTCCAAGCTAGACGAGGGAACCGGGATAGGAGTTTTTGGACCGAGAGCCAAATACTCAGAAAGCTTGGGCACATACCCGAGCATTTTTCAAGCAGAAGTCCGCGCCATCGAAAGATGTGTGGAATTCAATATTGGAAGGAACTACCGCAGACAAGAGATTGTGATCATGTCGGATAGTCAAGCAGCCATCAAAGCACTGAGCTCAAATATAATCAGTTCCAAGATGGTGTGGGAATGCCTAGGCAAACTAAATGAACTAGGCCAGAAGAACACTGTCACCCTCCTATGGGTCCCGGGACACATAGGAATAGAGGGGAATGAAACAGCAGATAAGCTGGCAAAAAAAGAAGCTGAAACCCCACATTTGGGACCAGAACCATCTTGTGGGATCAGCAGTAGAGTAATCTTAGGAAAACTAAGGGAGGAAATGGAGAAAGAAAAATCCGAGTACTGGAATCAGCTGGAAGGATTGAGGCAATCTAAGATACTACTGGGGAACTATGACCAGAAGAGATCTCTTAGCTGCCTCAACCTCAGTAAAAAAAGGCTCCGTATTCTAACGGGAATATTAACCGGGCATTGCCGGTTAAGAAGCCACATGAAGAAACTAGGGTTAGCAGATGAAGCAAAGTGCAGATTCTGTGAGGAAGAGGATGAAACCTCAATACATATACTCTCAGAATGTCCTGCCTTGCAAAATTCTAGGGCTAGATACCTAGGAGCACATGAAATAGAGGAAGGGGATCTACCTGATTTGAAGCCCGACGATGTCCTAAACTTCCTCAGGAAAATAGGACTCGAAGAGCTGCTATAGGTCTGAGAGAATATCAGAACATGGCAAGTAAGGGGGACACAATAGATCCTATGGGTCGCAGTGTGATTATCACCCCTGACACATACATACATACATACATACATCTGGACCTTTACAGTTTGATGCTGTATGACCGCCCTCCCAACACCTGTAGCATCTTTTTGCCTGAATCCTTTCGGTGATGCTGCAAAAGAGCAGGCCTATCTTGATTTCGCCGCTTAGTGCTTTTATTTTGCGGCTTGCTTTTTCGTCGACCCCTACGGTGGCTATTTGGCATTCTCCATATGCCGGTCTCATAGGGGTCACCCTAACCAATGTTTCTCCGGTTGCTATTTTAACCGCCTCGGCCACCTCTTCAGCTGTCGTGACACCGTCCAGTCCCCTTATATGATAGAATGTCTTTTCTTCCCTGTCTTCCATAATTTCCGTCTTTGCTGTTTTTAAATTCTTTTTGATCTCGGCTTTCAGGGCTTCTGCTGATCCCTCTGTAGTCATAATAAGGTCGCCGTTTCGAGTCTTTTTCATGCCTTTCACGTTTATGTTATCCAGGCTGACACTCTCCTTCACCTTCTTGAGGAGATCAACGAAGGGCGTTCCTCCAGCTTTTACCAGTAAGGCCTCGGTACCATCAGCTCTCCTTTTCCTGGTCTTTGTTGTCATCGTCATCTCAGTGTTTAGGGTTGGCTTCATATTGTTGGGGATGTGGAGGCATACATCCACTGTGGAGGGTCCAAAAACGTAGTCTATCAACTTGAGGACGACCTGGGGATCACATCCCTCTGGAATCGGTATTGCTATCTTCCTACATCCTTCTCTGTTGGCTGCGTCTCTGACCCTGGTCAGTGCCGTAAACAGCGACCTATGCTCTCCGGCTTCCTCTTCCACATAGGAACGGACGGCGCATTTCTTGGTATCTCTCGCCTGTCCTCCTATATGCATGGTTGATTTTTGGCTTAGGGTGACGATGCCCAGGTCTTTTAGTTCCTCCGGGCTTACTTGATCGATTTCCGGGTACTTTTCCTTAAAGAGTTTTTCTATCCCCGACTTCATTTCAACTCCGGTACATATAGCCAAATTTCCGGTTAATGTCAGTGGGTTCCCCTTGGCCTCGGTGACTCGTCTATAAGCTTTAATTGGCCACTCTATACTCTGGACTCTTTCAAAGCCCTCGTAATTCCCATCGTTCCCGTGGGTTGGGCTACCTATCGGGCGCGTCCCCAGGTGGCGGATAGGGGAATGGCCAGGAGAATGGGGGCCCTGTCCGGGAGGCCAATATGGCCTCACGGTTGTGATCACCGGACTCTTGGTCAGTGGCAAAATGAGTAGGGTGAGGGGAACTAAACCTCCCCAAAAGCCTTTGCTAAATATGCCACCGCGGACCAGCCTACCCAAGCTAAGGTGTAAGGTATCGTGCCGAGAGCTGAGTGGCCGCAGGGTGATATGCGGTTGCGAACGATCCCCTTGAGGAACAGGGCGAAACCTCATTGTAACTAGCCTTCCTCTGGTAACGCGGGGCTCTGCCAGAGGTGACCAACCCCTTCCCCTGCTACTCGTGGGAACACACATGGATAAACAACAAACAAACAAAACCAATCCTGAGGATGGACAGAAATGCTCACCTCAATCTAGAGCGGTGACTGGGGATGGTCAGAAATGCCCACCCCAACGCACTGCTCAGAACGAGGCTGGACATCGAAGATCACCTCAGGACGAAACACAAAAACCAAGGCGAAAACGCATCTGCGGCGCCGAGGCCAAAAGGAGGAAAAGGGCAAAGGAGGCAGAGAAGGCTGCAACTATAAATGCACCCTCTCCCGCCTCCACCCCACCTCCAAAGGCAGGGGCACCTCCTGCGGAGGGAGCCAAAGGTTCCGCCTTGCATAAAGGCAATAAACCGGCGGCTACCTCTGCAGGAAAGCGCCCCCACCTGAGTACCTCCACGGAGGGGACACCAACACCAAGAAGGTCGAAGAAGCTGCGCGGCGATAGAAATGTCGCTGCACCTTCCCAAACCTTTGCGGAAGCCGCCTTGAGACACCTCAAGGTGGCTATTATTGACGAGACAAACCCGTACGGTAAAATTACCGCAGAACGGGAGAGCCTCGTCAAAACTCAACTGATGGAGGAACTGGACAAGTTTATCTTCTCCGCCTCCAGCAGCAACACCAAAGCGCCCACGTTTAAATCGTGGACACACTCCGGTGAAATCATCAGAGTGGTCTGTGATGATGACGCGACGCTACAGTGGCTGAAAAAGGCCACAAAAGACCTCAAGCCGTGGGAGGAAGCATCGCTGGCTGTCATCGGTGTGGATGAGCTCCCAAAGCTTACCAAAGCCTCGCTCTGGATCCCGGAGGACGTCCACAAGACGACATCCGGTGAAAAGGAGAAGGTGCTGGGAAGGCTGAAGGCGCAGAATCCGGACTTGAGGATAGCGAGGTGGTGCACCTTCCACCAAGAGGTGAAAGTTAACCCTTCAGGACACCTCTTCGTCTTCGGAATCGGAGACGAGGATATGGCGGTCCTCAAGAAAAAGTCAATGAGGATAAGCTACGCGTTTACCACATTGGCCATAAAGGTTAAAAAGGAGGGTAAGGAGGGTCCATATCCTGCAGTTTTGCAATTTTTGTGTGACTTGCTACCGTTGCCTCCCGTTTAAGCCTTACCACCACCCACACAAGTGCCTTTATCTTTTCCTTTATTTCTCTTTTTGTATTTGTATTTTCTTGTCCGAGCTTTTCTAATGTTTTCATTATACCCTCTATCGCATCGAGAGACTTTTGGAACATATCCTTTTTTTCCTGGATGTTCTTCTTCTCCTCCATTTTACTCTTTTTCTGATTCGTTTTTCCCCCTGCCATGATCGTTATGCGCATCATGTCCTCTTCGTCCTCCTTCCTCTTTTTTTTGACTCCCCCTGGTCGTCTTCCCCTAGGATGACTTCCCCATCCTTGTCATTAGGATCTTCTTTTGTCCTTCCTACCAGTGAAAATGCTTGGCTTTCAAAGACGTTGTCGTCAAAGTAACTTCCGGAGCTAGTTCCCTCTAACGGTGTATTCGGAGTGTGAGCACATGCTGGATAATATTTTCCAGCCCCGCTGTCTGATGCTTTTACGTTAACCCGTAGATTACCTAACGGCGGTGGTGTTCTCTTCGTTACCATTCTTTGTGCGCTCCACTTTTTGAGGATATCTTCCTCCTCCGTCTTTTTGCCTTCCTCATTATTTACTGTTTCGTTTTTTTTAATTTTGGTTGTTGTTTTGTTATCCATTTACGTCCCACGAGAAGCTAGGGAAGATGTGTCCATTCCGGCAGGGCCCCGCTTGCCGGAGTAAGGCTGTTTACGATGGGGTGCCGCCATGTGCCCCAAAGGCATCGTTAGTGGTACCTCCCCCAGATACCATGCATACCATCGGCACGATTGCTTACACCTTAGTATTTGGGTTTTTTTAGCTGGTTTACTCCATCCGTGCTTTTTATACCTACAGCCAGGTTTTTGCTCTTAGTCGCCTCTTACGACATGCGCAGCTGCAGGGGGAGTATTCTAACCCGCTCCCCCACGGGAAGAATTACTAATAGTCTATGGTTGCCTGGTTAGGCTAGGTTAGATTTAACGTGAGCGGGGCGTTTCCCACAAGTCGCCATCCAGTCTGCACTTCTTAACAAAGTTCAAGATCGATTATGGCCAGACTTGTCTAAAGCATTTTCAAAGCGGGGCAATAGCATAGAATGTGCTCTGCCGATTCGTCTGCCACACTGCAGTAGCGACAGTCCGACATATTACTCAGACAAAGCTTCCTCAGGTGGATTCTCAGACGACAGTGTCCAGTCAACAGTCCAGTAAGAATGCGTAGGTTACTTCTACTCAATTCCAGGAGCTGTGGTGTTTTGCTACTCGAAGGTTGAGATATGAACGCTTTCGAGTGGGTAAGCCCCAGTATATTCTCTCAGTGCAGAAGTGCTTTTTGCTATGTCAAGGAAGGAGATTGCACCTCCTTTCCTTTCCCTACTTGGGAATTGGACGTTATAGGCCCTTTCCACGTATGGCAAGCATGTCGAAAGCTCGGTTAATAAATTCTAATAAGAGTACACTTTGGTTTTATTGCCACACCCCCAAAAACATTCGGATTATGCAAATAGTTGGCAAATATTTCTATTTAAATTATATACTTAATTTAAAAGTAATTACCAGAAGACTCAGCAAAAGTTATCAACTGAAATAATTTTTCCTTGGTAAGTTTAAAATTAAAATCATAAGAAATTGGCTGTTTCCAACCTTTAAAAAGCTCCCTTAACATTACTACTTGCGCGTAGCTATATGGCTTCAATGTTTCATCATTTACTTTGTCATATTAGTAGCATTTTCTAATTTTGATTTCATCAAATGATATTACACACACTTTGTCCAAGGTGCTCATATCTGATAGCTTCAGAATATTAAATACATTTTTTAATATGCCAGGAACGAGTTAAATTTTTTTGAGCCAGGATCGAATAGTGGATACTGCAGGGAAGGGAAACCCTTTTTTTAAAAGTATTCTGTATGCTCTGGGACCAGCAGAATATACAACTATTGCTTTTGAAATATCTTCAACAGATCATTTTAGGCGAGTCTTTGAACCTTCAAGTTTTTTTATTTGTTGTATGCTAAATAGCTTTCCAATAATAACTTGTCTCTCTTCCAATATTTTTATTTTGTCTTGAAGGTCAGCTATTATCTTGTCACGATCATCTACTTCAACAACTACCTCTGTATTAACCCTACAAAACAGTGATTAATAAATTAAAATATAATAACTACAGTGCAACTTCTAACTGCAGCTACAAATAATGATAAAAATATCAACTATGTACTCAATATCTCGAGTAGATACATCTGCCAAAGACACATTGATTAGATTAACTTCGGAAGGATCATCAACATTATCAGAAACATCCACTCTAAAAGAACAAAATACCTATTTTATTTATCCATAATACAAAGATTCTATTATACAACTTAAAATATGATTTAATAATATCATAATACTGTGTTAACTTACTTTTTAAAAAGAGTTTCTATTAGCTTTTTTTTAACTTTTTTTTCCCCTATTAATAATGCGTTCTTCCCTACAAGACACTAGTCGTATGACCAGCTAGTTGACAGCTGAACTTAATCCCAAGGTCCAGGTGTCTATATTCTACTAAATAAGCTTGTTATTCAGTAATACACCAAAGCATTAACTCTATCTAGAGAAGTCTAGAGGTATTTTATTGTTAGAGGGTACAAGAACCATCTTTTCCTGATGGACAGAATCTTTTCTCTATTTTTTACCAAAAAAATTATAAAAACCATTTCAAAAATTTAAATTGATGAAAGCAGATACACAATAATTAATTTGTAATAAAAAAAGTCATTTTTTAAGATATTTATTATATAGAATGTTTAAACTTTTAAGAAAATATGAAATATGAGTTTTAAAATAGCATTCTGGAGTTGTTTTGATTAACGGTCTATGTCAAATTTAAATAAAAATATTCTACAAATAAATTAAATCACATAGAAAACCAATCGGTACACCAATTTCCATTCGGGAAAAATGTAATGTATGTCTTTAAATAAATTTTTAATCCTTTTAATTGCCTTCGTGGTTACGCTTTGTTTTAAACCCATTATTTTTACCCTTTCAAGTGAATTTAGTTTGATTAATTATTTTTCCTACCAAGGAACGGTGATATATAGCTACTTCGACATCAGTTTTGCTGGGAAACTGATGGTGGGTGATTAAACTTCCATGTAGTTTTTAGAAAATTCTGGCTCTCCGTTCGAAACCTTAACAACATTAATATATTTTAGAAACTGAAAAGTTTTCTCACATATAAGTTGCATCAAAGTAAAATTTATATAAATTTGTAAGTTTTGACGAATGTTTTCATTAAATCTTATTTCCTAGCTTCCTAGTACAAAGATAGAAATATAAAGTTGTATCTCAAATGGAAAGGCAATAAAAAATCAATATCTAGTTATCGTGATATGAGAGATTTATTAACCTATGATACAAAATTGTAGAAAAGTAGGTTGTCTAATTTAACGTATTTTATTACAATTTTCGATAAAATAAGAACATTAAAAATAGAAGATTTTAAACAAAACTATTTATATAAAAAAATTGCTTTTTTATCTTCAATGACAGCTGTTTCGCTAAAAACTAGCATCGTCAGATTTACATATTGAAGTTACAATTCCCTGGTTTTTCTATATCATTGCACAGTTATACTGATCCTAGAAGGAAATACATCGACGATAATCCCTAAGGGCTAACTGATTAGGTTAGGTTAGGTTTAATGTGAGCGGGGCGTTTCCCGCCCCTTCATTGCGACCAAACTGGGGCCTATTGTGGCTCACTCCTAAGGGTCACAATTCGCCATCCAGTCTGCACTTCTTAACAAAGTCCAAGATCGATTTTGGCTAAACTTCTCTAAAGTCGGAAGGCTCTAGCTGTATTAGACCAAACGAGCGGAGCCTGTTCATTTCCAAAGTGGGGCAGTAGCAAAGAATGTGCTCTGCTGATTCGTCTGCCACACTGCAGTAGCAACAACCCGACGTATTACTCAGACAAAGCTTCCTCAGGTGGTTTCTCAGACGACAATGTCCAGTCAACGGTCCAGCAAGAATGCGTAGTGTTCAGTTTAGCTATGCTATAAACTAGTTTTAGTAACGATGGAAATATATGTTTTTTGACATTAATGTAATTAATAGAATTGTCAATCAATTTTTTGAAAATAAAATTATCTAACTAGTCCAGCAGTTATTCAACCAGCATATTCTCTCCGTTTCTTGGTTTCACGAAAAGATATATTCGAATCGTACCCAGAAACCCCACATGGTCCTTCGATAGCCGGATGTTGAAGCTGTTGCACTGGTTGTAGAAAAGAAGCAAAAGATCGACAATTTGGATAGTGTGAGTAATTCAATTTGATAATATCTGTTGTAAGCAAAGTTTTCAATTTTTTTATTATCTTATATTGACGCTTGAAAATATTTCACTGAACGTATTGCATTTTACATTCAACTACACAACCGTTCTAGTTCTGTCTAATTCGTCTCAATTACATTGATTTATATCTGTATATTGAATATAATATAACTAAACAAAATCGCTTAATTTGCATTGATCTTTATCTGTAAATTAAATTAAAAAGAAAGAACTACCGTATTATTTCGCAGGTTTACTTTCATATTCAGTTTTTGCATTAAAAATAGTCTTTATTTGATTTATTTTGCATTTTTTATTATCTTTATTTGAAATGGAAGCCATTGGTGATTTAGTTGCTAAAAGGGGTAGAGCGAAGGGTATTATCACGCGTAATATTAATTGGTATGATTCAGTCGATAGAAATATTGTTACGAAAGCAGAGGTTGCACATAGATTAGAGAAGCTCCAGTCTGCTTATGATGACTTTGACGACTGTCAAAATCAGATTGAAGAATGTGGTTTAGATGCTGAAAATCTAGAAAGGCAATATGAGGAAAGATTTCGAGTCGAAAATGATTATTTTCGTATAATAGGCCTTTTAAAAACAATAGTCCAACCAATTGACGCTTCATCGGAAGTATATGAAATTGATCGCAGATCTAGCAGTTCAAATGATAATTTGTCAATTAAAAATGTCAACAATTCCAATATAAAATTACCCACAATCTCTTTGCCTCAATTTTTCGGTGATTACGATAAGTGGTCTACTTTCCATGATCTATTCAAAAGTCTTATTCATAACAATAATTCATTAGCTAATGTTCAAAAACTTTATTATCTACAATCTTCTTTAAAGGGAGAGGCCGCTGAGATTATTGCTGAATTGGAGTTAATAGACGATAACTATTTCATTGCGTGGGATTTACTGGTAAAGCGGTATGAAAATAAAAGAAAAATAATCAATATTCACTTGCAGAATATTTTAGATTTGCCAAATTTAGTGGAAGATTCTCCAAATTCTTTGAGGCAATTTTTGGATTCATTTTACAAAAATACTAGAGCCTTGAACAATTTGGAGAAGCCCAATGAACATTGGGATTCATTTTTGTTACTTTTGTTAGAATCTAGACTCGATCCCAATACCAGCCGAGACTGGGAGTCAAAGTCATCTGGTGATGACTCAGAAACATATAATATTTTAATTGAATTTTTAAATGAACGTTATAAAACTTTAAATAAGCATCCCGTGAATAAAGTTAGTACTCGTCCAAGAGCTGATTATGTAGCTAATACATCTAAAATTTCCAAACAAAGTCATATTACTACTAACTCTTCTATTTTTTGCATAGTATGCAAGGAGAATCATTACACTAATCAATGTCAACGTTTCTTAAAAATGCCAGTTGTTTCTAGATTACATGAAATTAGAAAACTCAGAGCATGTACTAATTGCCTAAAAAAGGGACATTTCTCTTCTGATTGCACTAAAACTACTTGCAAACTGTGCCATCAGAAACATCATACACTTTTGCATTTGAGCAAGAATCAAAATAACAAAAATTCTCAAATAGTGGACATTCAAAATACGATTACTCCAGAAGCAGAATTACCATCAGTAAGTTCACCTAACTCCTTAGGCGTATATACTCAGAGTGTAAACGAAGTAGTTATCTTATCTACAGCATTGGTTCATATTATTGATTCCAACAATATTCCAATTAAATGTAGAGCAATTTTGGACTCTGGAAGTCAATCTTCATTTATGACATCTGAATTATTTCATAAATTGAATTTGAAGCATAATACGATCAATTTATCTATTGTAGGCATACATGAGAGTAGAGGAGTTCAAGTAAACAAAAGTACTCAAGCTAATATAAAGTCGTTGTTGTCGAATTTTGAAATATCTGTACCTTTTTTAGTGCTAGACAAAATAACTGGTATGGTGCCACAATTTAAAATCGATATTTCTTCTATTAATATTCCCCCAGGTTTAGCATTAGCAGATCCTACATTTTTTAAACCGTCTCAGATCGACTTGTTATTAGGTGCGAACATATTTTATGATTTACTCTTACCCGATCAAGTTAGAATGAATATGAATGAACCTGTATTACAAAATTCTAAATTAGGATGGATAGTGTCTGGTTCTATTAGCAAATTTCATAATAAAACAATTCATTCTTATGTCTCTCAAAATTTTGATATACAAAGACAGCTGGAAGCGTTTTGGTTATTAGAAGATATTTCTAATAGAAAGTCAATCATATACAGTACAGAGGAAGTTGAATGTGAAGATGATTTTGTAAAAAATGTTTCTCGGGATAATACTGGTCGATTTATTGTAAAATTACCAGTTAGGAATAACTTTTCTGAACTAGGCTCTTCTCAGATAATGGCATTGAAACGATTTCACAATCTCGAAAGGAAATTCTTAAATGATCTTGAATTAAAAGAAAAGTATTCTAATTTTATGAAAGAATATAGAGATCTGAATCATATGAGTTTAGTAGAGAATCCAGAAAATAAAGCAATATTCTATTTACCTCATCATTGTGTTAAAAAGGAAACATCAATAACTATAAAATTACGTGTCGTTTTTGATGCATCTGCTAAATCGGACAGTGGTCTGTCATTGAATGATGTTCTTAAAGTCGGTCCTACCATTCAGGAAGACATTTTTTCAATTTTATTGCGTTTCAGATCTCATGCGGTTGCTTTTACAGCGGACATTGCAAAGATGTACCGCCAAGTTTTAGTGTCTCCCGATCAAAAAAATCTCCAATGTATTTTTTGGCGTTTTAATTCCACTGAAGAGCTTCAAACTTATCAACTGAATACCGTCACATATGGTACAGGTCCAGCATCATTTTTAGCAACTCGATGTCTCAAGCAATTGGCTCTAGAGAATGAAGGAACTTTTTCTATGTCTAGTTCATCAATAGCAAACGACTTTTATATGGATGATTATATTTCTGGAGCAACTGATGAAAGGTCAGCTGTTATTAGAATAAAAGAAGTTTTTTCTATTTTAAATTCTGCTGGATTTGTTCTTAGACAGTGGTTAACTAATAAACCAGATATTTTACATGAGATGAACGTTGTCGGTATGAATGATATCGAATATTTTGTAAAAAATGACATAGATTCCAAAATTTTAGGGTTGGTTTGGAATCCTATGCAAGACATTTTTAAATTCACTTCTAGCTTCACTAGGAATTTTAAAACTAAAGTAACAAAACGAATTCTGCTTTCAACAATTTCTCAACTTTTTGATCCTCTTGGATTACTAGGTCCAATTATAGTTACCGCTAAAATCATGCTGCAAGATCTTTGGCAACTTAAATCTGATTGGGATGATATAGTTCCTGATAAAATGTGTATCCATTGGCAGAAATTTCTTTCTGATTTTATATACATACACGAAATAAAAATTCCTAGACATTTTATATTGAGTAATCACGAGTCTATCGAATTGCATGGGTTTTGCGATGCCTCAATTAAGGCTTACGGGGCTTGTATATATTTAAAATCTATTCGTAATGGTAATATTTTTGTCCAATTGAGTTGTTCGAAAAGCCGAGTAGCACCATTAAAAAGTGTAACATTACCACGTCTAGAACTTTGTGGTGCATTATTGCTTGTACAGTTGTATGAGCGTCTTAAATTATCGTTAAAAAACATTCAAATTTTGAATCATCATTTTTGGACAGATTCTACTATAGTTTTATCATGGCTGCGAATACAACCTAGCAAACTTAAAACTTTTGTATCTAATAGAGTTACTAAGATTCTAGAATCCACAAATTTGTCTTCTTGGTCTCACGTTCCTACGAAATTAAATCCTGCAGATATAATATCTCGTGGTGTCTATCCTCATCAATTAGTGGATAACCATTTGTGGTGGAACGGACCTGAGTTCTTACACAATGACCAAGAATACTGGCCTAAATCTAATTATACTACAAATATTATACCCGAACTAAAAGAGGTTAAATCAACTGTTTTAGCAACTCTTGTTGACGATAATTTAATCGAAAAATATTCATCATATACCCAATTAATTTACGTAGTAGCTTATTTGTTAAGATTTATAAATAATACCCGTTTCAAGAAAGAAAATAGAATTATTGGTCCTTTGGAAATTAAAGAAATTCAAAGTAGTAAACATACTTTGGTTCGAATGGTTCAATTAAAATATTTTCCTGAGGATCTTCATAATTTGAATAAAAATAAAAACGTGTCTAATACAAGTAAATTAAAATGTTTAAATCCTTTTTTAGATGAATTGGGAATTATTAGAGTAGGTGGTAGACTATCAAAATCTAGTTTATCAGCTGATGCTAAATTTCCAATGGTACTTCCTGCAAACAGTAACTTTACCAAAATTGTCATTTTAAACGCTCATTTAAAGAATTTGCATGCTGGGCCTCAACAAGTCTTATCAACAGTAAGAACTGAATTTTGGCCCCTTTGCGGTCGCCGTACAGTTAGATCAATTTTAAGTAAATGTATGATTTGCTTCAAAGCAAAACCGTTAGATTTTGTTCAAAAAATGGGGAATTTACCATTTAATAGGGTCAATATTTCACGTGTTTTTTCTAAAGTTGGCATAGATTATGCCAGACCTTACTTAATCAAAGATAGTAAGTTTAGAAATAAAAAATATATCAAAGCGTACATATGTATTTTTATTTGTTTGGCCACAAAAGCTGTACACATTGAACTCGTTTCTGAACTCACTACAGAAGGATTTTTAAACATGCTTAAAAGATTCATTGCTAGGCGGGGTTTATGTAGTGATATTTATTCTGATAATGCTAGCAATTTTGTTGGAGCGGATCGCGAATTACGAGAATTGGCGATTCTATCACAAACCAATAAGTTAAATTCTTTTTTATTAGATTCTAAAATTCAGTGGCACTTAATACCACCTCTTTCACCACATTTTGGTGGTTTGTGGGAGAGTGCTGTTCGTTCAGTGAAATATCATCTTAAGAGAATTCTTAAAAACGTTTATCTTTCATATGAAGATTTTTATACATTGCTTACACAGATCGAATCAATTTTGAATTCAAGACCTCTTACTCCACTCTCTGAAGATCCGAATGATCTTCAACCCTTGACTCCAGGACACTTTATTATTGGTGAACCTTTTAACAGTATTAGAGAGCCTCCTTTGAAGCCATGCCCAGTCAATTTATCTTCTAGATATAAACATATTAAAATTATGGCACAACATTTCTGGACAAGGTGGTCAAAAGAATATCTTCATCATCTTCAAGTAAGATCCAAATGGAATACCAGCTCTAGCATTTTGAGGGTAGGATCTTTGGTATTGATCAAAGAAAATTCAACATCACCTATGAATTGGCAAATGGGAAGAATATTGGAACTTCACCCAGGTTCGGACAATGTAGTCAGAGTGGTGACTATTAAAACATGCACCGGAAAAATAAAACGAGCTGTCACCAACATTTGTATATTGCCTATCGATTCTTGAAGTTGTATTAACTTCAAGGGGGGCGGCATGTTCAGTTTAGCTATGCTATAAACTAGTTTTAGTAACGATGGAAATATATGTTTTTTGACATTAATGTAATTAATAGAATTGTCAATCAATTTTTTGAAAATAAAATTATCTAACTAGTCCAGCAGTTATTCAACCAGCATATTCTCTCCGTTTCTTGGTTTCACGAAAAGATATATTCGAATCGTACCCAGAAACCCCACACGTAGGTTACTTCTACTCTATTCCAGGAGCTGTGCTGTTTTGCTACTCGAAGGTTGAGATATAAATGCTTTTGAGTGGGTAAGCCCCGGTATATTTTCCTAGTGCAGAAGGGTTTCCCTCGCTGTCCAGCTGGAGATAATGTCCTTGGCAGTGCTTTTTGCTATGCCAAGGAATGGTTCCGGTCCAATAAACGCGGACTCCGTTCACTTTTTTGCCAGAGTGTCGGCGCTTTCATTGCCCTCCACTCCCGCATGTCCTGGAACTCAGAGTAGCGTTACTTTGTTATTTGCTCCAAGGTTATTAAGGGATTCGATACAGCTCCACACCAGCTTAGAATCAACCTGGGTGGATTTCAGTGCTTTTAAAGCTGCCTGGCTGCTCGAAATGATGTACATGCTTTTGTTTACCAGGGATTGATCAATCAATTCCCTTGCGCATTAATCTATGGCAACAGTTTCCGCCTGAAAGATAGTAGCGTACTTACCAAGGTTTATAGAAATGTCAACTCTCGGTTTTTTGCTGTACACCCCGGCTCCCACACCCAGTGGGTTTTTCGAGCCATCCGTGTATAAAATACAGTCGATCCCAGAAACAAAATTGCTCCTGTTTTCCTCCTTTCCCGTTCCAAGTGTACGCGTGTGGCAAGCATGTCTGATACCATTTCAAGGACTTGGTGAGAATTTAACTTCCCCACCAGTCCCGCGTGGTTCCATAGTGCTTCCCCCGTGATCTGCTTACCTATCGACTTTGCTCTGTAAGAGAACATCCTAGCCTCCTTCTCCAAAAGAATGTGGAGAGGGGTTAAACCTAGAATTCTCTCCATAGTCGCCGTCGGAGTGGTGGACCATTTTTCAGTCCAGATGGTGGGCATTTGCATCACATCCAATAATGAACAATTGCCTGTTGTTTCTTTTGCAGAAGGCGATTAGGTCCCGCACTACCGCTGAAGGAGGTTGTCCTGGTTCGTATCCCGGGAAATACGCCGAACAGACTACTCGAGCCTTTTCTCTCCTACCGCAACTACAGCTGCTGTGCAAAACTCTGTTAACATAAAATGATTAATATTATTTCGAATAAGCAGACAAGCTCGAGGCTTGCCGCCTGAGCCAACCACCAGCTTACCCGAACAGTTCCCAAGGCCGCTTATTCGGCCTGTGTTGGAGATCCAGGGTTCCTGAATCACTGCCACGTCAATGTTTTCCCGGCCAAAAACCCTGCCAAGGAGGAATGACGCCGCCTTGGCATGTTGTATAATGGAGAAATCCAATGTGGTAAAGCATTATTAATTTTTCGTTGGAGGAGGAGGAGGATCTCTCTTTTCCTCTCCCCCTGGATTGGGTTTCCCCCTCCTTTGGTGCTCCCTTTTTCAGCGACTTACCGGACAGAAGGGGTTTTTCTCTTCTTGTCTTTCGGGACCGTTTTTGAGGCAGCTATTGTCTGACTCCTTGAGTCCCCTGCCGGAGTCCTAGCAGGAGGATTATCCCCCTCCTTTGACCCCACAGAGGCTACCGAGATGTTGACTTTTAGTTTTTTCCTTGAGGGCCTTTTCCTCTTTTTCTCTCCTCCTCCCCGGGCCCTGCGTCGGACGTAAATCCGACCAAACCCGTAGTAAGGGCGGAGATTTAGCCTCTTCAGTTCCTATATCGGTACCTCATCGATTGCAAACGCCCACGTTTGACCGGGACCCGTAGGTTCCCTACGTAACACATTCTATTCCAGAGTGTGCAGGCCTCGGTTCATTGTCCGTAGACGTTTGAGTACCACATTCCCCTCCAATCTAGGTGTATCCCTATCGTCAGGGATATAGACCAAGCAGATGTGGGGGTTGGGTATTTCCTTCTTATGTACCAATCTGAGTTTGGCGTCGTGCCATGGATGCAGGTCGGTAACGCACCGGCGAACATGGCCCTCTTGTTCAGGTCGAGGCATTTGACCGCTTTTACGGCTTCGTCCTCGCCTAATTTGGTTTCACCTTTAGAGGATTGAGGCCCGTGGGTTGGGCTACCTATCGGGCGCGTCCCCAGGTGGCGGATAGGGGAATGGCCAGGAGAATGGGGAGGCCAATATGGCCTCACGGTTATGATCACCGGACTCTTGGTCAGTGGCAAAATGAGTAGGGTGAGGGGAACTAAACCTCCCCAAAAGCCTTTGCTAAATATGCCACCGCGGACCAGCCTACCCAAGCTAAGGTGTAAGGTATCGTGCCGAGAGCTGAGTGGCCGCAGGGTGATATGCGGTTGCGAACGATCCCCTTGAGGAACAGGGCGAAACCTCATTGTAACTAGCCTTCCTCTGGTAACGCGGGGCTCTGCCAGAGGTGACCAACCCTTTCCCCTGCTACTCGTGGGAACACACATGGATAAACAACAAACAAACAAAAACAAACCTGAGGATGGACAGAAATGCTCACCTCAATCTAAAGCGGTGACTGGGGATGGTCAGAAATGCCCACCCCAACGCACTGCTCAGAACGTGGCTGGACATCGAAGATCACCTCAGGACGAAACACAAAAACCAAGGCGTAAACGCATCTGCGGCGCCGAGGCCAAAAGGAGGAAAAGGGCAAAGGAGGCAGAGAAGGCTGCAACTATAAATGCACCTTCTCCCGCCTCCACCCCACCTCCAAAGGCAGGGGCACCTCCTGCGGAGGGAGCCAAAGGTTCCGCCTTGCATAAAGGCAATAAACCGGCGGCTACCTCTGCAGGAAAGCGCCCCCACCTGAGTACCTCCACGGAGGGGACACCAACACCAAGAAGGTCGAAGAAGCTGCGCGGCGATAGAAATGTCGCTGCACCTTCCCAAACCTTTGCGGAAGCCGCCTTGAGACACCTCAAGGTGGCTATTATTGACGAGACAAACCCGTACGGTAAAATTACCGCAGAACGGGAGAGCCTCGTCAAAACTCAACTGCTGGAGAAACTGGACAAGTTTATCTTCTCCGCCTCCAGCAGCAACACCAAAGCGCCCACGTTTAAATCGTGGACACACTCCGGTGAAATCATCAGAGTGGTCTGTGATGATGACGCGACGCTACAGTGGCTGAAAAAGGCCACAAAAGACCTCAAGCCGTGGGAGGAAGCATCGCTGGCTGTCATCGGTGTGGATGAGCTCCCAAAGCTTACCAAAGCCTCGCTCTGGATCCCGGAGGACGTCCACAAGACGACATCCGGTGAAAAGGAGAAGGTGCTGGGAAGGCTGAAGGCGCAGAATCCGGACTTGAGGATAGCGAGGTGGTGCACCTTCCACCAAGAGGTGAAAGTTAACCCTTCAGGACACCTCTTCGTCTTCGGAATCGGAGACGAGGATATGGCGGTCCTCAAGAAAAAGTCAATGAGAATAAGCTACGCGTTTACCACATTGGCCATAAAGGTTAAAAAGGAGGGTACCTCTGAAGACCCAAGGTCCTCGAGCCACCTAAAGTGGTTACTGGCACTGAGATCACCAAGGGTCCCGAAAAGGACGTCGAAACATCTGTAAAGATGATAGACGACGACCTGACGGAAGAGGCCCCTGAAAACAAAGAGGCCGTCGCTCCCGTACCGGAGGAGCAGATGGACCTAGAATAAAGTCCCAACCCGAACGACCTCGCAATGGGCAAGGACGTCGGAAAAAAGGTAAATATAATACAATGCAACCTCCAACACAGCAGGACGGCTACGGCAACACTATGTCGCCGCCTTGATGTGTTGGAGGATGCAATAGCTTTGATCCAGGAACCCTGGATAATTAAGACCAGAATTACTGGTTTCGGTAACTTGACTGGTAAGATTTTTAGCTCACCAAGCAATCAGCAACCCAGGACAGCCGTTTACGCTCCCAGGAAATACAGAGCCTTTCTGATGGCACAATTCTGCACCTCAGACCTCACTGCGGTTAAAGTGGAATGTCCAGACGGAAAGGGCAAATATACGGCGTTGATACTCGCATCGGTGTACCTCCCCTCAGATGCAGCCACTCTACCACCCACAAGAGAGAGGAAGTGCTAGTGGACCACTGCCTAAACCAGAGATTGGAGCTGATTTTGGGCTGTGACTCAAACTCTCACCACCTGGGCTGGGGCAGCAAGGATATCAACGCCCGAGGTAAGTCTCTTTACGAATATATAATTAAGAAAGACCTAATAATCTTGAATAGAGGCACGGAGCCGACATTCATTAACGCCCGTAGCCAAACAGTAATAGATCTTACGCTGGCGACAGCCAAAATATCAAATAAAATTCAAGACTGGCAAGTGTCTGATCATATTTCTATGTCAGACCATCGCTGGTTGACTTATACGATAAACCAGGATCTCAGGACCACTGTGAAATCCCGCGATCCGAAGAGGACGGATGTAGCTCTATACAATTGACTCTTAAAAGGAGCTCTGCGGGATACAGAGACCCTGACTCCTGGCAATAGTGAAGAATTGGAAAGGTACACGTTATCTATCCAAAACAAAATAGACATTGACTATAAGGAATCCTGTCCGATGAGGATGGTACAGACAGAAGGGACAACCAATAAATGGTGGTGCCCTGAACTGGAACACCTCAGAAAGACAGCGAGAACAACCTTTAATAAAGCAAAACAAACAAAACTCGAAGAGGACTGGGAAATATATAAAGCCAACCTCAGAGAGTACAAAAAAGTCTGCAGACAAAAGCAAATAGAAGCCTGGAGAGCCTATTGCGAGGTAATTGAAGACCTTCCGCAAGTCTCAAGGGTACAGAAGGCACTCTCAAGCGACCACCATAGGAGTATCGGCATCCTGACGAGGGAGAATGGCGACAAAGCCGCCAACCTCCAAGAGAGCGCTGAAATCCTTATGGAAACTCACTTCCCAGGTTCTGTCTTTCCGGGAACGACGAACCAGACGGAAGTACCAATAACACCCTCACAATACGACTGGCAACTTGCTAGCACCATAATTGATGAGGACAAGATAAGGTGGGCCATATCGGGCTTTTCCCCCTTCAAAGCACCAGGACCTGACGGTATGAGACCAGCCCTACTACAGTGGGGATTGGACATTCTTATGCCGCACCTGGTCGGAATATTCAGAGCCTCATTAGCTCTGAGGTATGTTCCCGGTAAGTGGAGAGAAGTACGAGTGGTGTTTATACCTAAACCAGGAAGGATAGACTACACCTTACCAAAGGCATTCCGACCAATCAGCCTCACATCATTCTTTTTGAAAACAATGGAGAGGCTGTGCGAGCGGTATATAAGAGATGAAGTCTTAGTTCACAATCCACTTCATCCAAATCAGCATGCATATACTCCGGGAAGGTCCACCGATTCGACCCTACACCAAGTGGTTGGCAGAATCGAGAGATCACTGGATAATAAAGAATCCACCCTGGGTATATTTATAGATATCGAAGGAGCGTTCGATAAAACGACTTTCCCAACAATCACCCATCAACTCAACTCCAGGAACATACCCCTGGTGGTAGGAGATTGGATACTCAAGATGCTCTCTAGTAGAGCAATAAGTATAAATGTAGAAGACATTACTGTGAGGGGACTGGTAATGAGGGGATGTCCGCAGGGAGGGGTCTTATCACCCCTTCTTTGGAACCTAGTCTTGGATACCCTGATTAGTCACCTCAACAGTAATGGTTTCTACACAATTGCATATGCAGATGACATAGTTATCTTGCAGACCGCCAAATTTGTGAACACACTGTGCGATAGAGCGCAGGATTGCCTCAAATTAATAGAAACATGGTGTAAGGAACACTCACTGTCGATCAATCCCAAGAAGACAGAGGTGGTCCTTTTCACTAGGAAAAGAAGCTTATCGGGCTTGAAACCCCCCGAAATCTTCAAAAGCAAACTAAACTTCGCTGAAGAGGTGAAATACCTCGGTATTACCCTCGACAGGAAGTTAACATGGAACTCGCACATTCAGAACAGAGCAAAAAGAGCATATGTGGCCTATGAGCAGTGTCGGAGGACAGTGGGACGCACATGGGGTCTCTCGCCCCGTGTAGTCACCTGGATCTACACAGCAATAATAAGACCTATCCCCTATTGCATGGGGACCTAAAACTCTACAAGCAACGGCTATCCAAAAACTGTATGGCTTGTCTGAACATCACAGGAGCCATGAGAACAACACCAACCGCGGCAATGGAATTTGTTACTGGTCTGACACCTCTCGACCTGCACGTCAAGGAGGTTGCGCTAATGGCCATGCTACGATTGCGCACGGCTGGTGTAAACCCCGAGGTAGGAATGGGTCAACTGAGGCTGGGCCTGTGGAGGGAGGCACTCACTGCGGTGCCTCTGCTACAGGCGGCCGGTGACGCAGTTGAACCCAGGTTTGTGTTTAAAAAACCCTACAAAATACAAATAAAACAGAACACTGAGGCGGATGCTGCAAATGCAATACGCATATACACAGATGGCTCAAAAAACAAGGAAGGATCAGGGTGTGGAGTCTACTCCAGATCACTTAGCCTAAGGATTAAATGGGGAATGGGAAAAAATACCAGCGTGGTTCAAACAGAACTGGCTGGTATCTCAATCGCCGCAAAAGAGATAACCAGAAAATAAATTTCTGGCAAAAACATAATAATCTACACTGATAGTAGACAAGCCCTATTAACCTTGAATAGACAACGTTTTATCTCAGGGTTAGCACTAGAGTGCCACCAAGATTTAGCCAACGCCTCGGTAGATAATAATATCGTACTAAGGTGGGTGAAAGGGCACGACAGGAGCAAAGGTAACCGTATTGTTAACTCTCTGGCCAGGATGGCCGCTGGACTGAAAATTTTGGGACCAGGCGACACCCATGGTTTGACGACTTCGACAATTGCGGAACTAGCCAAATGTTACACCCGTACTCAATCCCTTAAGAGATGGGATGAAACCAAAGGATGTAGTTTTGCCAGGATTACCCTGGGCGACCCTGAGAAGCTGGATACGAATAAATATTTGGCGATGACCAGGAAGAACCTACGTTTAACAGTGGGATTTCTGACTGGACACTGTCAACTAAGGAAACACCTCCATATTATGGGGCTAGTGGACATACCTCTATGCAGGAGGTGTGAACAGGAAGATGAAACTGTCAGGCATGTCTTATGTGAATGTCCGGAGCTATCGTCGATAAGAGAGTGTGTGTTCGGTGAGTCTTGGCCTACACCTGCCGACATTAAGGAGATGTCCCCTGGTGACCTGTCTTCCTTCCTGGATAAGGCAGGATGGACAATGTCCTAGGAGGGCGGCTCCTAGGGAGGATGTACAATGGGCCATATTGTGGCCTAAGTGCTCTGGGTCTATACTCACCCTTCCTACTCTACAGATACAGGATACAGATAGAGGATTGAGGGGATGATAACAATTCCCTTTCCATCTTCTCGGTGATCTCCATGGCTTCACGAGGATCCTGGCGACCAATGGGATTATCTCCCTCCATAGTGCCGCCAGTACACTGGCGAGCAGGGGAATTATCCTCCCTGTTTCTTGTTATATTTTTAACCGTGTTACTCATATCGTTCCCACGAGTAGCAAGAGAAATAGAGGTCCATTGCGACAGAGACCCGCATTATCGTAGTAAGGCTACATACTTACGGGAGGTTGCCTGGTATCCCGAAAGCTCCGTTCACGACACCATAACCCAGGTGCCATCCAGTCTTAGGCACGGGTCGCGTAAAACCTTTGAGTTGGGGGATTTTATCGACTTACGTTTTCTAGATCCGCTGTGTTTTGCAAAAGCAGGGTCACCTCATGCAGGATGCGATCGCAGAGAGACGGTCTTGATCAAAGTTTCCTCGGAGATTTGCCTGGTCCCCTCAACTTACAACCCTGGCGTTGGTGGCCTGTAGCCGACACCTTGACCCCAGGGCTAATAGCATCTAGGCTTTAATATTATGTCTACTTAATTAACATCAACCTAAAAACAAAATGTCAATCTGACACTGAGGCTGTTTTAAGCGAAATATCTGTCATTGAGTTTAAAAAGCAATTTATCAAATAAATACTGGTTTTTTTTAAAAGTTCTATTTTTAGTGTTTTTAGTAACATGGACACAAAGTAAAGGTTACTACAATCAATTTTATTCCATAAAATACTTGAGAGAATTGTACAGCTAATAACAAAAAAAAAGTACATAATCAAAATGGGTTTTCCCTTATTAATTTTATTTTGTAATAAAAAATGTTAAAAAGGTAAATAGGACATTGTTAAATAAGTTGAGAAATGACAATTTAAAACTTTTTATATACATTTCTATGTACATCATACAAAAAAATAATAAAAGCATTTACTTAGTTAAACCATGAATAGTTATTGCATAATTTTGTATCAATCTTTATGTATACACTATAGCAAGAATATCTTTTAAAAGAAAACACTTTATAAGTTTATCCAAATAAAGGAAGGAAGAAGTATCTGATACAACCAGAATAATGATTAACAATCCATCACACAAAGAATTCTGAAAATGGAAAGTACTTAATACAAGTAGAATTTCTTTAATACTATTCACTTTAATGAATTTTGAGCAAAAAATTTCAAAAAAGTTTCTTATTTTATTTCTTTAGGTAAGTAAATAAGAGTAATTTCATTGCCCAATTGATTTTTTGATAAATGGTATTTACTATTTTCGTCGGATATGGATGATTTGGAGTAATAAGATCTAATACAATAGTATATTAAACAACGGATTTCATATGGAATTCTGTTATGACACGAGTTCAAGTTTAAAAAACGAATCGCGAAGCGATGAGTTTTTTAAAGAACGAGTGTTACAACAGCCATATGAAATAAGTTGTTTATAATATTTTTTATATTTTGCCATTTTATCATTTTTTAAATTAATTTATTATTTTTATGTAATTACGAAAATTTTTATTTTAAAAAGTATGTCGGTAGCAATGTGTAATTTATAACATTTGACAGTTTTGACATTTATATCATGAAATGTTAATGTTTTTAAATATTTTAAAATGACTAATACACCAATAATAATATATTATATAAGTAAAAGATGATATTCATATTCACAAATACTTTTTTAAAGAACAATATAAAATTAATAAATTGCTATTAACCCACAAATGTCATTGTCAATAGTCTTGTCATTAGATACTTCAATCATGTCGCCAACCATTTAAAACAAAAATTGGCGTGCGTAAAAGTTACATTACGATACGCAAATGTGTTTTATAATGAAGATTTTTATAAGTGCAAAATATAAAAATTATACTTTTAACACCCTAAGTTAATGCTATACAATTGTTGAATAACTGATGTTTCAGTTATAAAAAATTCTAAATATTCTATTCTAATTCTAAAAAGTTTAAATGTGTGGTCAATATAAAGTAGAATGTTGATATTTCCAGCTATCACAAATTACATTCATTTCTTAAGATGTATTCTTAAAATGATTCTGACGAGGCATTACTACTATGCATTGAAAAGACATGTCATTTACTAGCAACAATTATTATCTGACAAAAACACAGTGTTTAATCAAGAGTATGTTTTTTAATATGATTTATTTGGCATTGAGCACCAAATTGTAATATGTTTTATTTAACTTTTAGTAAATGATAATGAAAATCTGTTATTGAAAAGATATTTCAATAACAAAATTTATAAATGTCTTACACACAAATATGATAGCAGATAAATACCTCTGCTGTACAATATTTATTATTATTTATTTATTTATTTATTTATTGTTAAAAAATGAACTTTGTAAACAAGCTTGCGATAATGATAATGTTTCTGAATACCTCAATTTGATGTATGAATATAATTTTGAATCAATGATTAATAAATATACGAGAATACAAGGCCATTCTAAAAGCTGTCTAGATCACATTTTCTTAAAATCGAAGATTAGTGCACAATGCAAAGCAGCTGTTGTGGAAACTTGTATTACTGATCATAAAGCGACTGTAATTTGTATACCAATAGAACCAAGAACCAATAAAAACAAACCTGATAGACAACAACAAATAATAAATTACAAAGAACTAAATAAAAACTTTGAAAGTTATGACTGGAGTGAATATAACAATTCCCAAAATGTTAATAAAAAGTGCAATTTATTATGTGATAACATTAAAACGCTCATAGATAAAAACACTTATACAAAAAAAATAAAAAAACATGAGATTAAACGTCAATGCTGGATAACTACAGAACTAGTAAAATCCATAAATGAAATGAATAGATTATATCATGAGTACATTAATGATCTTGACAATAGTTCGAAGAAAAATGAATATTTACATTATAGAAAGCATCTAAATATTTTACTTAAAAATGCTAAAAAGATTACTTTAAAAATGAAATACTTAAAAATAAGAATGTTACTAAAAATCTGTGGAATATTATCAACAATTTAACAAAGAAAGAACTTGATAAAAACATTATGGAAATAGCAACACAAGACGGGACTATAGTAAAATATATATAGAATATAGTAAAACTGTCTCCAATTCCTTTGCAAATTACTTTGCAGAAGTTGGTCAAGCTTTTGCTAAAAAGATAACACCACCCGCCTGTGTGTTTTTAGACCTAGCAAAAGCATTCGACACTGTTAGTCATTCAAAATTATTAGAAGCTCTCGAAAATAATGGAGTTCGCGGTACTGCCCTTGATTTATTTAGATCTTACCTACACGGTAGACAACAGACTGTTAAGATTAATGGTATTTATAGTGATAAACACACCTTAAAATGTGGTGTACCCCAAGGTACAGTATTAGGACCACTTCTATTTAATATCCACATCAATGACTTATATAACATACACACTGAAGGAAAGATAGTCAGCTTTGCAGATGATACTGCAATTTTGTATAGTGCTGATGACTGGGATATTTTAAAAAATAAAATAGAGACTGATATGCCTAAGCTTATGGAATGGTTCAACTATAAGGCATTAACCATTAACTTTGAAAAAACATTTTTTGTTCCATTTTGTAGTTATAAGACAACATTACCTTTCTATAAATCTATTACAATAAACCAGGAGTTAAATACAATTATAAAATCAAGTTATAAAATAAAATATCTAGGAATAACAATTGACTCCCATTTAAAATGGGACATTCATATGGATGAAATAGCAAAATGTTTAAGAGCTTTAGTCCCAAAGTTTAATTTTTTAAAGAATATAATCGACATAAAATACTTAAAAATATTATATCACTCATTGGTCGAATCTAGAATTAGATATGGAATTTTGGGATGGGGAGGTGTTCTAAAAACCTATTTAAAGAAAATTGATACTCTACAAAAAAGGATACTAAAAATCATATTTAACAAAAAGAGTACATATTCCACTAATTTGCTATTTTGCGAGGCGAAAGTTATGGACACAAGGCAGCTTTATATGTATGTATTCCATACTACTATACACATATAAGAACAAGCATAGTCGACAAAAACTAACCCACCAGTACGACACCCGTAATAAAACCAATCAAAATGTTCGATTAGAAATAAGCAAAAAAACAGCGGGTCAGAGATTTACTCTATACCTAGCTCCAAAGATATTTAATTTCTTGTCTTATACATACAAAACTTACATTACTAGTATTAATTCACCTAATTTGATTAAATCCGTATTAAAAAAATATGTATTAAATCTTGATCGTTTGCTTGTACATGATTTAAAGGGCTTTAAATATTATAATAGTATATTAAACAACGCATTTCATATGGAATTCTGTTATGACACGAGTTCAAGTTTAAAAAACGAATCGCGAAGCGATGAGTTTTTTAAAGAACGAGTGTCACAACAGCCATATGAAATAAGTTGTTTATAATATTTTTTATATTTTGCCCTTTTTACCATTTTTTAAATTAATTTTTTATTTTTATGTATAATTACGAAAATTTTTATTTTAAAAAGTATGTCGGCAGCACTGTGTAATTTATAAAATTTGACAGTTGTGACATTTAGATTATCAAATGTTAATGTTTTAAAATATTTTAAAATGAATAATATATCAATAATAATATATTATATAAGTAAAATATTATAGTCATATTCACAGATATTTTCTTAAAGAACAATATAAAATTAATAAATTGCTATTAGCCACAAATGTCATTGTTAATAGTCTTGCCTTTAGAAACTTCACTCATGTCGCCAACCATTTAAAACAAAAATTTGCGTGCGTAAAAGTTACATTACGATACGCAAATGCGTTTTATAATGAAGATTTTTATAAGTGCAAAATATAAAAATATATTTATATATTTACATATTCTATAGAAAAATGTCTAATACTTATATTACACTGGCATCTCAGCTTTTCGATTTTGGCGGTACTAATGTGATCATGATGTATATGTATTCGGTTTCCGTACTTATGTTTTGTTTTATTTATTGGTAATACCTTAATAATGAATTACTTATATATACACCAATTTATAGTATTTATAGAATTTATACACTTTACACTTCATAAACTTTTCCCGTGCTCAACCAATAGGTTTTAACGGGAGTTTTTTGTAATGTTTTTTGTTTTTCTTAATTCTAAAATGAAATTTATCTTAATTAATTTGTATATTTATGAAAACTAATGTAAAAAATGTATTATGTATTCTTATATGAAATCAATAAACATATATTATTATTATTATTTTTGGGGGTTCTCATCTTATTTGGATGGTTTCATTAGTCAGTGGGGCTTGTGGCCAATCACTGGTAATGGTAGGGGTGCTCCGCTCAGTCCTATGGTTTGGTCATTCTTTGATGTTGAGGTATTTTCGTGTGATTCTGCAGGTTTCCATGATGACGTTTTTCTGCATGCTGACGATTAGTTTCGGTTTTAGTTCCAGATTCTTCAGATTGGATTTTAAAGGTTATTATTATTATTATTATTATTATGGTAGGTCTTCTCAGTTGTTCTCTGATGTCGAACCTCTGGTTACTGTGATGATACTGGCAGGTTGGTACCAAAGTCAGTACCATAGTAGGTTATTGGTTGTCATTTAAAAATCTTCTGACGATGAAACAAGTATTGATTATGATGGACTTTTGCATTTACATAGATCTAGTGTGTTGATGCTCTTATGTATTTTCTCGGGTATAACTCCGGTTGCAGATATTATTACTGGGACTACTTGAACTGCATGTTGATGCCACATTTGTTTTATTTCTTCGGCTAATGATAGGTATTTTTCTATTTTTTCCGCATATTTCTTTTCAAGGTTGTTCGTGTTTGGAATAGCTACATCAATAAGATAGGTCTTTTTTGACTGCTTAATTATTATTATTATTATTATTATTATTATTATTATTATTATTATTATTATTATTATTATTATTATTATTATTATTATTATTATTATTATTATTATTATTATTATTATTATTATTATTATTATTATTATTATTATTATTATTATTATTATTATTATTATTATTATTATTATTATTATTATTATTATTATTATTATTATTATTATTATTATTATTATTATTATCAAAAGACTTATGCACTTACTCAGCAATTGCTGGTAATATTTACCTATCCCGAGCGTAAACGCAAATGGGATTAGGCTCAAAATTTACATATTTAAAAATTTTCTAACAGTATGACATGTGTTTAAAATTGCCGCTTTTTGCAAGTCAATAAAAGTGTTTTTATGAAGATCGAGTTTTTTAAGACTGTCTTCAAGACTTTTGGGAATGAGTCCAGTTGATGATACGATGATCGGTACCACCTCCACTTTTTCTGCATGCCACATCTGTCCCACTTCTATGGCAAGATCGGTGTACTTTGCCATCTTTTCATTATACTTATCCAAAACGTTGTTATTGTTTGGAACTGCAACATCGACTAACAGCACCGATTTAGCTTTCTTATCCACTACTACAATGTCGGGTCGATTAGTCGTCACCTGTCTATCGGTGATAATGACCTATCGTAGTAGAGTCTAAAATCTGCATTCTCGAGCACTGCCTGTGGATTGTATTTGTAATAGGGTGTATAGGTATTTAGCAGTCCATATTTGTTGGCCAGTTTCTGGTGGATAATATTACACAGCTGGTTGTGCCTGCGTAAATAATCCGTGTTGGCTATGGTTGAACATCCTGATGTAACGTGTTGTATGGTTTCCGATGTTTGTTGGCACCGTCTACACTTGTCCGTTGTAATAGTTGGATCCCTGATAACAAATTTTTTGTAGTTGTTCGTATTAATTACTTGATCCTGAATGGCCATCATAAATCCTTCAGTCTCTGGGAACAGGGTACCGTCAGCAAGCCACATATTTGATGCAATTTTATCAATGTGTGGTTGGTTTAGATCGTGATGATGTCGCCCATGTAGAGCTTTTTGGGCCCATTTTACTTGTTTTTCAGCATCTGTTGTTATTTCCAAGTCCATATGAGGGTCTGCTAAATTTAGAGGAGAGTATTTCTTATCTGCTCCTATGACAGATTTATGTAAATTAGATGACAGTGATTTTGTAATAAAGAAGTCTCGTAATCTATTTATCTGTTTGTTATGTAGATTTATTATATCGCATAAAGCTCTTCCTCCCTCTTTTCTAGGTAGTGTTGTTCTAAGCACTGACGATGTTGGATGGTGACATCTGTACTTTGTCATCATCGTTCGGGTTATTCTCTGAATATCTTCCAATTCGGTTTTTGTCCATTGTAAAATACCGAAAGAATAGGTCAACACAGGTACGGCATATGTATTAATGGCTCGGTTTAGATTTCCTGCGTTCAACTCAGATTTTAGTAGGGAACTTACCCTTTGTGAAAACTCATCCCTGATTTTAGCCTTGGACTGTTTATGGTCTAACAATCTGGCTTGTTAAAATCCCAAGTATTTATAGGTTTCCCCATTCTGCATGGCAGCGATTATATCTCCATTAGGTAGCGCCACATCTCCATTGACAATTTTTCCCTTTTCGATGTTTAAAGTACGGCACTTATCTAAACCAAATTCCATGTGTATATCACTGGAGAACCTTTCAGTTATATCCAGAAGATGTTGAATTTGTTGTTGATTGGAAGCAAAAATTTTGATGTCATCCATGTAAAGGAGATGGGAAACGGTGCAGTTGGTGTTTCTATTAGTCTTAAGATTGAAGCCATATTTTGTGTCGTTAAGCATGTGAGAAAGTGGATTCATTGCCAAACAGAACCACAGTGGACTAAGTGAGTCACCTTGGAATATTCCTCTGCGAATAGCAATTTCATCGGTTTTAAAATGCTGACCATTTATATTTAACTGAAGGTTTGTTCTCCATTGTTTCATCGATGCTTCAAGAAAAGTAACGATGGTAGGATGTACTTTGTAGATGTTTAAAACACGTATAAGCCAGAAATGAGGTACGCTGTCAAATGCCTTACGGTAGTCTACAAAAGCAGTCGAGATGTTGCGACATTGCTTTTGCGCTTGCCTTAGGATCACAGAGTCAATAACAAGTTGTTCTTTGCATCCCTGGTGACCACGTTTACATCCCTTTTGCTCCTCTGCCAAGATGTTATTTTGGTCAACATGCCTGTAAATTCGGTTAGTAATGCAAGATGTTAATATCTTGTAAAGCGTTGGAAGACATGTGATTGGTCTATACTGCGAAGGATCCTGTGTGTTAGCTGTTTTGGGAAGCATATGGGTTAAACCATGAGTGAAAAAGTCTGGAATGTCTTCTGGATGTTGAAGAATGCAAGAACAGCTACTATCACGGTCAAGTGTAAGCGTTGAACTAACGGTAGGAATCATTGCTTTTATTTAACATTTTAAGATGGTGTTAGCGTTAGCAATATAATTGTTTTAAATATTTATTATATTTTTTAATTAACATAGAATGTTAGAGTTCATGTAATATTTTCTTATAAAAATCACTGAAAAGTTTCTTCAAAAAATAGTAACCAGTTGATTTCATCAATAAAAATCCTTCTCGGGGATACCGCTATAACAAAATGTCAAATAATACATAAAATACTTGAATATGAGAGGTGGTGGATAGGGCAAATTTCTCAAAAATGGATAAGAGGGGAAATAGGAGCTGTGCGGTGTCTGAAATGCGTCCAACACGACACCTGTAGGATTTATGGTAGCTGAGTTAGTTCAGAGGGGAATTTCAGGATATCGTTAGGGATTTCTTCAGGCGAAGAAGGATTTTGATTGAAAAGAAGGAATATCAGGATACCACAGGGATCGGTTATGGGACCGTTCCTTTGGAATGTATTTTATTATCCACATCTGCAGATGGAGAAGCCGAACGGCGTCAAATTAATTGGGTACGCTGACGACATAGCAGTAATATGAATGGGCCGGAATGCTGTCAGACTGGAGACGAGCGTGAACTTGGCATTATGGAAGGTACATCAATGGCTTAAGTAGAGGGAAATGCCATAAGCACCAGAGAAGACGTAGTTGCTATGGTTAAATGGCCCAACGGGAGCTAATTTAGAATTGGAGGTGGAGGAGGTAGTTTTTAAAAAAGCTAAGAAGGCTAGGTGTATGGGAGCCTGGGTAGGGGAGAGAAGGCGAAGGAAAAAGTGAACCCAGTAACGTAAAGAGGGTTCTATTACTGGAGGGTGCCAAAGTCTATTCTATCATATGGGGCTCCGACGTGGGAAGATATCTTGGGTAGAGTCAGGTATAGGGATATGAGGAGGGTACAGAGAAGGATTTTGTTAAAGTTGGTGTCGGGTTATCGGATGGTATCAGGTGTCGCAGTGTGGGTCCCTCCGGTTGAGATGCTGGTAAGGGAAAGGACTGGAATCAATGAGAGAGGGGTGGAGTTCGGGGAAGAAATAGAGTCGAAAACATTAAGTGACTGGAGGAATAAATTGGAAAATGGTGATAAAGGAAGGAGGGATTTGGTAGGGGATTTAGCAAAGGGGGGTGGGATGCAAACATAGAAGGGTTGACTATTATATAACATAGGTGTTAACGGGCCATGGGTACATTAGAGAATAAACTTATAGGATAGGTGAAACGGGGGATAACGAGTGCATCTACTGTGGGGAGAGGGACGATGCTGGGCAAATACTCTTTAGAGGCTCCAGATAGGTAAAGAAAAGGATGGAGACGGAAGAAAGAGTGGTTAATGACGGAGGGGCAGTAAGATAGGTGAGAGTACATAGGGATAATGATTAGGGAGATACTTAAACAAAAGGAGAAGCAAGAGAAAATATAAGTACTAGGATATGATGGGGAGCTCGGAGG
The DNA here is from genome assembly GCA_035357415.1 of Ophraella communa. Lineage (NCBI taxonomy): Eukaryota > Metazoa > Arthropoda > Insecta > Coleoptera > Chrysomelidae > Ophraella > Ophraella communa. Next base: position 20,340,854 of record CM068994.1, on the reverse strand, counting down.
TGTAAAGGGAGGTGGATCTGACAAATATCTAACAAGATAATACCAAGGTCACATATCCGGACGAAATGAGAAATTGAGAGGGAATCCCACACTTCTGGGGAATAGTATAACTTGTACCCAGAGCCCCCTCCCTATCTAATAATTCCATAATTTTAATGCGACTCTTTCAAGCAATCATAAGATTTGTTATTGCTTAATTTATAAATTTAAAAAAAAAGAAAGTATAAACACAGATGGACCCAACAATAAGATGCCTTAAACACCTATAATTTTGAAGCCTCGAAACTTCTATGCAAGCGGGTGGAAGGGTATTGAAAGAATGTGACAGTTCCTTAATGAGCATAGGCGTGCTTAAATTTTATTTTATTGGGATAATAATTAAGAGGTTTAAAAGTTGTATAGAATAACCATTAATTGCATCTTCATCATGGATTTTTGACCAAAATAATATATTGGGATGCGTTGCACAGTCTTATTAATCAAAATACTTAAAAGATTATAATTTATTTGTTATTTAATTGAAAAAAGCGTAGGTAGTCCTATCAATGACAGTTTTTAAATGTAAACAAATAATTTAATCATTTTCTATCATGTAAACATAATAGGTTAAAATAACAATAACCACTCTTCCTTATCTATGTAACCACACTTCTTCATCTACGTATACAAGTTAATAAATATGACAGCGTTGTCGGTCGTTTACTAATACTGTTCCGTGTAATGTGGAAAGTAAAGATACCTATGCTTAATTTACAAATAACAAATAAGGACTGGTTCAGTCATAGGGCTTTGTTGGTAACTATTAAATTTTATGATCATTCGATATTTATATTTAGTTAATAGGTTTTAGGCTGCAAAATAAGAAGTAACATTGCAAGCAATTTATGATAAAAAAATATTAATAATAAAACACGGCAACATTTGAATGTAGGTATTGAGAATGTGACTATTGCACTATTCAAATAAATTTGGCTTCACAATTTATTGTAAATAAATAAGGGTGTGTTCGGGGAGCACGCTTTCGAGCTATGTAGCGCCAAGAGCCATATAACGCAAACGAGGAATAGTACTAGATAGCGCCAAATGGCGCAAATAGCGTGCTCCCCGAACACACCCATTGTCTGTCTGTGTTTATACGTTCATGGTTCACACATTTAAAAAAAATGTATGTGAACTACAGAATGTACTTAAAATACACTATGTACAAATGAAATATTTTATGTGATAAATAATATATAGAAATCTTGATCTAAATAAAAAAAATGAAACAAGAAAACTTTTTGAGCCAATATCAATTCTAATTACGAAGAAGATTAAATATATCATTACGCAATTTCAAAACTTTTAGACAATTTAATAAAAGTCTTAACGTAGACAGTATTTTTTTATTGTGAAAAGGCGAAAACAAAGATTATATCATTCTTCGTCATGTCACGAAAAGCTCGAATTTCCTTTCTTTTAATAGATATCCATTTCGGTGAGTTGAATGAAATATAAGATATTTTTTGATATCTTTCCAATAAAAACCAGAGGCGCTAACGTAAACAAGATTTATTTCTTAAAACACAGTGTCCCGGCCAGTTTTCTCCCTCGATAAACCATAAATATTCCTATAATTTAAATTCCTCCAAAACATCTTTTCCTTTAATTAAAGTAGAAAAAATGACTTAATTAAAATAGAATAGAAGTATTTTTATAAATTAAATAATTCTTATACACCAAACAATACGGCATATTAATATTAAATCGACAAATATAGTAAAATGTTGCTTTTCTTTTCTCTGAGAACATTAAAGGGACTGTCTTGTGAATATTGCCTAATATATTCAGTTAATAATTTTGGTGTGCGCTCCAGAAAAGGTAAGTTACAATGAGGCAAGGTTTTCTTTTTGACTTTGCCTAATGTGTTTAATATGCATATTGGCCTATAAGATTCAGTATTTTCTGGGTCTTTCTCTTCCCCTTTCTTTATCATTACTGCCTGTTTGAATATATTCAGAAATTTTCCCTGTTTTAGGCATTCATTGCAAGAGTGCACATAGTGTTGGTGTTAGTTTTTCCCAAAATGCATGTAGTACTTCTGCATGAATATTGTCAGGACCTTGAGTTTTCTTTTTATTTTACCAATACATTCAACCATTTCAACCTCTGTATATGACAATTATTGCGTCCCGATAGTTTTGTATTTATTTTGTTCTAGTTTCTTTGTAATCTTTTGTATTCTCTACTGTGTTGTCCTCTGGTAGCAATAAGTATATTAATATCTTCGAAGAGTCCTCCCAGTAGGTTGTTTTTGATCCATTTTCCCACTTCAGGAAGGTAAGCATTTTTGGGCATTTAATTTTGCTCTTCACTATTTTGTATAGCACTCCCCAAGTGCCCCCAGCTGTAGCTGATTTTCAACGAAGTCATCCCAGCTCTTCATTTTTACCTTGTATATTTCCGATATATATTCTTGTTTTATGCTACGGTACACATTGAGTAGTCGCTGACGTTCCTCGTGTTTTCCGCATCTTTGATAATGTTTTCTAGCATTCCCCACTCGACTTATCAGTTTTGTAAGTCCTGCATTCCAGGCTTTGTTAGTGTGACAATTTTACCAAATTTTGTAATCGGTAATGATTTGGCATTGTAAATGTTTTTACCAGCTCTCTAGAATTTACATTTGTCATCTAGTTGTTTTGTAGCCTGCGGTATCTGGAATTTATCTACTAGTTTTTCCCAATTTGCTTTAGCAATATTGTATTGTCTCTGTTTATTTCTAAGTGATTCATTGGCGTACATTGATTATGTAAATGTGATCATGTTATGATAACTCATGGTGAAGCTATCCTTGACTTTCCATCCAGTAATCCGGTTTGCAACCTTCACACTTGTAACGAACTTCAGTCCGTTACCAGGAGTACACCTATGGTAAGACCTATTTAGTTTTTGTAAGGTCATTAACTAGTATAAAAGACCGACCGTTTCACCAGAACGGCAGTTCAGTCTGGCGTGTTGAGCTGGAAGGAACTCTCCTGGGTTGACGTGTTGAGTCGATTCAAGCCACTGCGGCCTCGTTTACGTGGGCCTTGCAGTACACCGACAGACGTGCTGAGTCCGTTGGTTCCACCAGTAATTACGATTACGTGCTGAGTTCTCGTGAATATACTAGCACCCGAGGGTAGACGTGCTGAGTCGCCCATTTTGCGGTCGTTACGATTACGTGCTGAGTTTTCGTGATAGACCAATTTAACGGATAGCCGTTCTGCGTCAATATTTTATTTTACATCCGCCGCGCTCTGACGTATGGCCGTTCCCTAGTAAAAGGGAGGTACGATACTAGGAGAAGAATTCCAATTTTCGGTTTTTATTAATTTTACGTATAGAATATTTTTATTTTGTTATTTTATTTATTTTATAGTGAATAAAGGATTTTATTTTAAACCCTGTTTGAGTTACCCGGCCTACATCACATATACATACAGGATAAAAGTAACACACCTCTTTGCAAAGGGGGTAAACAAGAAAAAGAAAGATTACAATATAAATACGAATGTTTAACGAATGTCGCCGGCTTTAGCTTCTTTTTAGTTGGGGTATTTCTTTGGTTTAATTCAATTTTCGGATCAAACATTTGTCAAGTTGACAATTATTGAATTATTCCAGCTGAATTCTTCTAAGTGAAAATTTGCCAATAAGGTTTGCTAAAGACACCATAAGTGTTTTAATTTGGTAAAAGCAAACATGTTTCGAAGCACGTCATATTCAATTATTCCTAACTGTGACAACAGAAAGTAGGACTCTAGTTTTATTAGCAGGCAATTTATAATTTCCATACTTAGTTGGTTCTAAAATTCTACCACTGGATTTTATGCTTTCTCTCCCATTATAAAATCTTTGTTGATAATTTCCCTTCAACCCTTTTCATTTGGGGCTCCCTCCAACGATCTAGATCTGCGTAGTTTTGTTTTATTTTAGTTTGCGTTTGCAAATTATCTTGATAGTCTTGTTTAAAAATATTTACTTGTTAATTAAAATAATAACATTTTAACGAGAAATTTGTTAATTTTTTAGCACTGACGTGTGACGATAATTATTGTTTCACAGTTCTGTAATAATGGGATAGTTTTAAGTAATGTTAAATAAACAAATAAATTGAAAGATAAAGAAATTTAGGACACCCTGTATCAACTAAATGGTAATAGCGAAATCTTAAATATTTGATTTTCGAATTGTGCAATGATCGTAAAAACAAGTGTTTATAAAACAAAGTTATTTAATTAGTCAAGAAAAAATATTTCCAAAACCCATATTGCTTTAAACAATTAAATATGTTGTAAAAAGAAGTTTGTTTTCCTAGAAGCACAATTAGAAAATATAAACAATAATAGTACATGAAAAATTGAATGAAATGGAAAAAAATGGGATTGGAAAACTAGGCCAAGTCGCTTGGTTGGAAAAAAAACATTTAGTCAAAAAACAATCAGAAGAAGACAGTTGTTAGTTGACCACTGAGGCGCAGAGATCCTAATTAAGAAAGCACTACGCCTTGTAGGAAGGTCTCCAGTATTTTTATATTAGGACCCTTTCTGAAGTTTGTGAAGTATAAGAAATATTGTGCCTCGTTTCCTATCCAAGAACAAACAGAAGAATAGTTCTAGACCTTGATAAGTGTTTAAGATTTGTTTTCTTCTATGGGGCATTAAAAAAATTGAGGATCTAAGATTTAAATAGATTTTTGATTTTATATTTGGACAATTAAAGTAGAACTCAGATGTCTGTCAAACCTTTCTAACGGGAATATGGATTATTTTGAGTAAGATAGTAAGATAAAATCAAGTTATTGCATTTCGCGCAAGGTAGCTTACTTGGAATTAGTTAATGCAGGGTATGGTCAAAGTTTGAGTATAACAGGGACTCCTTTTTGTATAATCGGGTTTTCTCATTTTTTAAGGCAGGATATTTGATGTCAATTTTGTACTATATGTAAATAAAAATACCGTTTTACGAGGTTATTAAGGGTAAAAGGAGCCCCCGCTGGTGTAAGTAATGGTTTGTTGTGGTTATTTAATATCTTTTATTTGTTGGTTGCAGAATTGTAGCCAACGAACTTTATTGGCGTTATTAAATATTGGAGACTAATGACATTTATAATTTAATTGTAATTAAAGACCTTTATATTTTAAGTTGTAATCGGTATCCCGAATCGTTTTTTCAATTACTTAGTCTTAGAGTACATCTAAATATCAGTATTATATTATCTGACCTTGTGAGTGTAGTTTTATGTACATCTTCGTGGCCTCATTTACTTTGTTCTATTTAATTAGATTCAATAGACATTTATGTAAGTGAATCTTTTTGTTCTGACCCACATCTTACCTAGCTCTGGGGACAGGGAAAACACTTGAGATCCTTCAAGCCTACATGTAATCCAGGTATATAAACCCTGTCCTACCCATAGTCCGGACCGCTCTGCTCTCGCCTAAATATTTGGATAGGTGGAGTGTTTGGTTTTTTCTCTACACAGCGGAGTTCGTGCATTATATCTGCACTGGTGCAGGTTCGCCGTTTTGGGGTAACAGTAAATTCCAAACATGACAGTTAAGAAAAAAACACTTTCATTACATTTATTGGAAAACCCAATTATTATACGTTTAACGTAATTTTCAAAATCTTTGTGTAAGCCCATTTAAATGTACATTTCAAACAGCCAATTGTATTATAGTTCCATTAACAGATATTAGGTGTATTAATTTAAATACAACTGATTAGTTTTTTTATTTTATCTTATTCTTCTCGTATTGAGCTATTAGTAATTTTTGAAAATTATTTTAAAATCAAATAATATTCAAATATAAATTTATAATAAACAAGAAAATTATTCATGGAAATGCAGTATGCATGAATATTGAAAGAGCAAACAACACACATATTATGAATATTGAAATATACCCAAACTAATTACCGGAACGATAAAACCTAATAATCTCCTCAAACGAATATGAACAAAAGGAATAAATTAATAAATGAAAATTTAACTTTCATCTCAATATTGTTTTTTAAAGGCGACAAAAATTCACGTTTATTTGCTATCAAAACAATTGAATAAGAACGAGGGAGCATAAGTTAATTTATTTTTTTGAAGTAGCTTCTACCAGCTCTTAAGAATTACAGAAAGTAAAAGAGATTAATGAGTCGCCAACATTTTTAGAATAAAATGGCATGCCTTAATCAATTTAATAAATACTGTTCTTACTAAGTAACAGCCAGTCTGATTCACTGTATAATAATATTTATTCACTATGATAAAAGATACAATTTAAATTATTACATTACAATACTATAGCGAATAAAGATAACTTACGAGGTATTAATACACCTGTATGTAAGTAACAGTTTTAAATAAATAATTATTATAAAATAATAATAATTAAAATATTTTTCCCCTACATATACACATTTATCAACCTATAATTACTGTTCTATTTATAATTTTAATACACTTTTTTTATTTTCTTTCAAATTTATACTTTTTTATTTTATTTTTACATTTATACTTAACACTTTTCCATCATTTATTTGTTTTAATCTAGCAGGTGTTGTATTTTTTCCTTTGTCAACTCAAACAATAACTTCTTCAGTTTTTTTTATCCCAGGGTGTTGTTGAAAGAAAAAATTTAACATAATATGTGACCCAAGATGATAATGACTTTTTTTGTCCTACCGATTTAAGCATCAGAGGTTGTATATAGTTATTTTTTTGTCTTGTGTCATATGTATGATAGCCAATGGAAAGTAAAGCTTTGTTTGTAAATTGATAGCAACATAACTGAAAGAAGAATAATTGACGACAATCCATTAATTCTCTTTCTTGGTATAGTCGGTCACTGGAATAGAGTCGATTTTTATTCAGAATAATTTTCAAAAATCTTCTTTGAAGAACCTCCAGTGAGTTCAGGTAGGTTCTGCATACGCCTCCCCATCCTATAATTCCGTATCGCATATGAGACTCTACCAAACTGTGTGAGACTTAAAATTTCTGAAAACTGCCGAAATCTATATAGTATAGTCCTTAATTTTTTTACCAAATAATCAACGTGGGAGTTCCATTTCAGACAGCTATCTATGAATATACCCAAATATTTAATTTTTTTCACACACTCCATTTTTATGTCCTTTTCAATCGCAAGCTTGAAAGTTGGAAGAAAAGATTCTTGTGAGCTAAAAGGTACATAAAATGTTTTTTTTTAATTTATAGAGAGGAGCCTATTATCAAACCACTCTTTGAGTACTTTTAAATGTTGCTCAACTTTATTTTTCAATTTGAACCAATTTTCGTCACTATAAAATATAACAGTATCACCTGCAAAACTAATAATTTTATTGTTTTCTTGTAGTTGAAACAAATCATTCAGATATATAATAAATAACAAAGTTCCTTGAGGAACTCCACATATAACTGTTTGTTCACTGCTTTCGTGATTTTTTACTTTTATTTTTTGTTTTCGCTCATTTAAGTAGCTTACAAACAAGTTATACGCAGTACTTCCTACAACTATCTTCTCCATTGTTTCCAGAAGGAGGGTGTGATCAACAGTATCAAATGCCTTCCTTAGATCGTTAAATACACCTATTGATGGTTTTCCTTTGTCAATTGCTTCATAAATATGTGTTGTTAATTGCGCAATGGCGTCTTGTGTTGATGTTTTTTTGTCTAAATCCGAATTGCATTCTGGATAAAATTTTAAACTTATCAATAAAATCAGATAACCTCACTTTCATAATTTTTTCAACAATCTTGGCAATATTAGTAATAAGTGCTATTGGCCTATAATTGCCCATGTCACTACTGTCGCCATTTTTTAGTACAGGTATTACGACAGAGATTTTAAGAGCTGAGGGAAATATACCAAGTGCAAAGATTTTATTTATTAGATATGATAAGGAATCCGCTATATATTTTGATATTAGCTTTAGTGTTTCAGCTTTTAAGCCATCATATCCAGGAGTCTTATTATTTTTTAGTTGGGAAATTATTTGTGTTATTTCTACAGGATCAGTAGGGGATAAAAACATAGAATGGCAATTTACAGTTCTAGGAAATTAAAAATTTGGATTCTTTTTTATTTTACCTGCTAAGTCTTTACCAACATTTATGAAAAACTCATTGAAATTCTCTGATATTTCTGATTCTGAGGTGATAACCTTATTTAGTTTGTTTTTAATTTGTTTTATTCCAGTCTTTTCGGGTTTTGTTAAAAGTTTATTTATGGTATTCCACATAGATTGTTTGTTATTTTTATTATTCTCGATTTTGTTTCGGTAATATTCATTTTTGGTTTTTTTTAATAAGTTTTTCATGCGTTTTTTTATATATTTGATACTCTAGGTTTAATTGTTTATCATTTTGATTTTTACACAGTTTTTTATACATTTTATTTTTTATCAACAGATTTTATTATGGATGGTGTAATCCATTTTGACCTTTTTCTAATTTTGCTTTTAATCTTAATTCGATTTGTGCATGTTTCAGCTACGCTTGTCAAAATATTTATAAACTTATTAGTTGCATTTTCCAAGTTATTGATTTAGTAAATTATGTTCCAGTCCACTGATTTTATCATTTCTACCAATTTAAGAGAGTCTAGTTTTGTTATAATTTTATTTTCGTATTCATTTGGTTTACTGTTTGGGTACGGAAAAACTATTTGTAAAGATGTATAGTGATCTGTTATATTCGTATCTATAGTAATGGAATAATTGTATTATATTTGAAGTTTTTACATCTAATAAATGTGTGATCTATGCAGATTTCTGACTTTTTGTGAACTCTGTTCGGCGTATTTATTGCCGAGATAAATCCAGATCCGTTAAAAACATCTAAATATAATTGTGTTGGGCCAGAATTAGTTAAAAGATCAATGTTAATATCTCCGATATATATAGAAACATCAGAATCTACTTTATCTTGATCCAGCCTGGTGGTTATATTATTTATAAAGCCATAGAGATCTAGATCTGATGGTGACCTATACAATGCGTTTATCTCTATTTGTTTATTAAAAAAGTTACTTTTTAGTTTAATTATGTGACTTTTATCAAATTAAATAATCTCGTGAGATATATACAGTTCGTTCTTTATAAATATTATATATCCCATTAATTATTATATACTGTTAAGTCATCAACTATTCTCGTCTCAGTCAAAACTATACAATGAATTGTGGCTTCTATATTATTAAAGAATATTTTAAATTCGTCAAAATGTTTTATGCTTCCTATGTTATTGTTTACAATGACAAAATTCTGTAAGTGTTCATTTATTTTTAAAATTTTATTTAATTCAATTGAGTTATTTAATGGAAAAGTATCAAGATATCCCAAAATCACGTATATAATCAATAAAAAACTGAACGGTTAAACTAAACTTCCACTATTTATTCGAAAAATTCGCTTTAACATTCAATTACAGCTGTTTCGCTATATAATCATTCATCATAAGTGTAGTATAATCTGGTACGGAAATATATATAAATAACGTATATCTTAAACCTAAAATAAAATTCACAAATATCAATAAGTTAATAAAAAAGTATACATAATTAAATAAGACAAGATAGGTGTTTATTTTCCAGTTAAACTTGGAGGATTTGGCCGCGATGATCCAGAAACTGGCGGTTTCCTTACTCTTTTGTTTGCATCTGCTACTATGTTAAGTTTTCCTGGTATATATCTGACTTCAAAATCATACTCATGCAATAGAAGTATCCATCTATGGACTCTGTTATTCGCATATTGGTTCTTTAACATTGCTATTAAAGCAGAATGGTCACTTTCAATGATAAATTTGGCCCCTAATAAAAAAAATCTAAATTTAGTAACACAATAAACAACATTAGCCATTTCCAATTCCGTCACTGTATATTTCCTTTCATAGGTTTTGGTTACTCGAGAGATAAGTTTATTAATTTTTTATTAATTATTTATTAATTTTTCTGAGCTTAGTTGTTCATCTCAATATATTGTAATGTATACAGATATTAAAAGGTTTTATTGTATTATTATTGTATTGTATTTTGTTTCTTAACTAATTTTATTAATTAAAATTTCTTTAATATAAATTATTATTGTTAATTACTACACACTTCTGATAAATGAATTTACCTTTTCTTTTATTTGTAATTATTAAGTTTAAAATTTGTGGGACTATCAATATTTATTACCTGTTTTAAATTTAAAATTTATCTTGTTGTTTTTAAAAATTATTTTGTGATCTACCCGGTATACAATTCATACACATGAGAACTCTATCACTCAGTAGTCGATTCAAAATTGTTAAAAATGCATGCCGTTTACTTCCTGAAATTTTTCAAAAACTCTATATAATCTTCCAAAGAGGATGAGTCTTACCTCATTTCAACTTGTATTTTTTATTTTTTCAATTAAGACAAAAACAAAATTCGTGGGCCAACAACAATTTTGCCAATTATCTTTTTAATAAATATTTTAGTAAATTTTCGTTTGCCCATGACTTAGATATTAAAAATTTTGACTGTTTCAGATATTAAAGAAAATATTTTCTGTCCAAGAATTTCCCTAAATTATTTTGGTTGACAACAAGACAAGACAGGCTCACTTATACTGAGAGATGAAGTCTAAAATGTCTGAAAGATAATAAAGGACCTGACCTTGACAACATTCGCTCTGAACTTCTAAGACTTCTAGATGACCATGAAATAATGTTCCTGATAAATATGTTTAATCATATATACACTACGGGAAACATACCCAAATATATGGTTGAAATCAACATTCATACCAATTTCTAAGAATCGCAGCGTAAAACAATGCTCAGAATATCACTTAATAAGCCTCGTGCATCATCTCTTGAAGGGTTATATACCAACGTATTTGTAAGCTATGTGAGGGGCACAATAGAAGAACGCCATGTGGCTTCAGGAATGCTAAGGGTACTAGAGAAGCACTTTTCTGTGTACAAGTGCTATTTCAGAATGTCGTGATATGAACTGCAATGTGTATGCATGCTTCGTGGATTATCAGATAGCATCTGACAAGTCCAACATGAAAACCTAATAAAAATCTTCAGAAAAGTCGGATTAGATGATCGCGACTTAAATTATTGTAAACCTTTTTTGGAGTCAAACAGCAAATATACCAATAGAAGCCGAAGACAGTGATGTAATCGAAATACAAAGAGGAGGGGTTACCCCTACTATTTAATCTATACTCAGAAGAGATATTTAAAGAAGCCCTAGATGACATAGAACTGGAAATATCTGTTAACGGCCAAAGATCAAACAATATAAGGTACGCAGATGATACCGTAGTATTTGCTGACAATATTGGAAATCTATAAGAACTCATGATAAGAGTCAAAGTTACTAGTGAAAAAATACGGTTTAACGCTGAACATAGACAAGACCAAATTCATAATAATCCGGATAGGAACCGATGTACTATGCCAACTTAGAAACCAACAAATCGAAAGAGTTGCTTCATACATGTACCTAGGCAAAACAATAAACAAAGATTGGGACCATCCTTGTGAAATTAAATGCTAGATTGAAGAATCCCGAGCGGCGTTTCTAAAAGCCACAAACTTATCTAACAAGAAAAATAAGAATGCTTCACTGTTACGTATTACCTTGGACAATAAAGATACGGAGATCATAAAGATGGTCAACGTTAAGTATCTCGGTCATATAATGCGGAAAGGGAAACGTTATGAACTTACACAGCTGGTTCTCCAGAGAAGAGTCCTAGGACGAAGGAGACCTGGTAGAAGGTGAACCTCTTCTTGGCTAAAGAATTTGAGAACTTGGTTTGGTACCACAAGAACCAACTTTTTAAGGCAGCTGTTCCAAAGGTTCAAATTACCATTATGATCGCTAATATCCGTTAACGGATGAGCACTCACAGAAGAAGAAGATTTTAGTTGAATTTATGCAAACCTTCATGTCAGATTCTTTTCTTTGGGTATTGTTTTTAAAAAACTTGTTAAATCTATTAGCTGTCATTGATAAAAGAGTTGATTAATTTTTACCTATAAATTGTTGAAGTTCTGTTAAAGTATCTGTGTTTTCCAATGCGACAGACTTCCCAAAAAGTAAGGGTTAACACAACCTTTGGATTTAGAATTTCTTATATGATAGCTATTTCCGAGTTCGTGTTGAGAATGTTCATTGGATAAACCTGCGAACAATGGAGTCCCATAAGGATCAGTATTTGGGAGCTTACCTTTCTGCTTCTATACCAGTGATATTCCGTTTTTAACCCACATTCCCTTTAAACACGATCTTCATTTAATATTCAGGTGGTCCTGGAAATAGCCACTTCCTCTAAACATTGAGTAATGGGTTGTACTACATACCGGCAACAACAATTCTCTTGACTAACGAACTTTATTAATGGATATCCCTTAAGCTCGGTAACAATTATATCGAAGAGATAAAAATGAAAACTGGAAGGTATTTTCAATTCGTAAGTGTTTTATAATAATAGTAAATTTTATGAGATTATGTATTATTGTTCATAGAATTGGGATATTTTTTTTATCTACACTGTGCATTTTGCAAGAACTGTGAATATGAAGATCTCCCCGATTATCTACAACAACTTGAAGTCTTAGGCGCCATTGTTTAATCAACTGATTTATAATTTCTTGATTATATTGATGCCAACAGTAAACTATTCTCTTTAAGCTGATCAATTTAGTATTGATGAGAGTGTCCTTATAAACTTTTTCTTCTAATGTTCCCCAAATGTTATAGGCAGCGAGGATTAACTACGGGCTATTTGGAGGCCACATGTTTGGTTCAATAAAGTCATCTTGCTGGAATATGTAAACATATAAAACTCCAAATTGATTCACATGTTTGATTGTTGGTATACGTCTAAAGCCCAAATGGCTGGATGTACAGACACCATTTTTGGAGGGTAGATACCTTTCATGGTGTAGATGTGAATTAAGAATTGGGTAAAATGAGGGAAACATTTATGTTTAAAACTCCTTCAGAATTCAAAATTCAGATGCGCCATCAACGTCAACTGCATTGCTTGGTATTTTTTCCAATGTTGGCATTGACGTCAACATTTCATTGATTCAAATTTTCTAGAGCGTCTAACTCTTTCCGACTCATACATTAAAGGGGAAAAGAAAAAACTGTTCTCTCTCATGTATGAGTGGAAAATAGAATGAGGGCTTAGGATATCATGACAACAAACTCTATCATCTTTTTTACTGCAATCAAAGAATACACCAACAGTCAAGAAGCGAAACTCTGCGAAAATTGTGGGATTAAAAATAAATAACCTTGGTGACAGCTAACTCTGGCATACACTAATAAGAAACAAAATTAAATCTTATGCTTTACTCGAGTGACACTGAGAAAAATTGTGCCATATGAAGTCTTATATTATTAAATGTATTTTTAAAAAAAATTTCTTTCAGTAATTATTTCTTCACATTTCGTAGATAACGCGGACGAGAATATAATCATTTAAGGAAATAGTAACTGAAAGAAAAATATAATAATAAATTAGAAGTTATTTATATTTTAATCTCAAATTTTCGCAGAGTTTCGTTTCTTGTCTGTTGGTGTATTCTTTGATAAATTGACAACGAAAAAATGGCAACCAATCAAAAATTTAAAGAAAACAAACACCAGCATTTTAATTAGATTTTTATTTTCATTGTCTATTATTACTGATTAAAATTTACCCCTCGAAAACCTGTTATTAAACTATACATATAAAACATCATAGAGAATATCGGAATAATAAACACAACTATAATGTCTTCCCCGATGACGAGTTTGCGGGTAAAAGCTAGTCAATTATATATCACCAAGGAAATTGATTCAATAAGAATGTGTTACTACTAAAAAGTTTACTTTGGCTGAAAATCTTTTCACTACCATTATTAGATTGTCAGCAAAGCATTGCTGGGTTTTCAAAGGTTATTACTGCCCAAGCTAATCAAATCACTGCATGTAATAATGAAATTACCACGCTTAAGTCTGAAAACAATAAACTTCAGGAAAAAATTGTTTCTCTTTAGCAAAAGATTAATAATAATATGAATGGAGATTCTTTGTTAATAGAAATCAGAAACAGGTTAGGTCGTGAGAATAATCTAATAATAACGGGGTTAAAGGAATTCTCTGTGTCGGCCGAGGATACAAACCAAGTAAAAACTTTGATACGTGATCATTTTCCTGCTCAATATCCAAATATCAACAGCACCTCCCGCCTTGGTAAAATAATGTTAGGAAAAAATCGCATAGTTAAGGTAGTATTTTCATCGCAAGCGGATGTCCTGATCAATTTTAAAGAATAAAGAAATCATAAATAGATCTGAACAAATTGGTACCATTAAATTAAAGGCAGACCTTACTCCGTTACAACTGGGCGAATTAGCGGAGTTGCGCGCTGAACTTGAACGCAGGAAAAGTTCTGGCGAAAATGACTTAACAATAAAATATATACGTAACAAACCACAAATTATCTCTTTGAAGGATTTGGACAAACAAAATAAGAAGAAAAGAACTCGTGAAGAAAATAATTCCCCACGGTCCGCATCTCAACTAAAAATAGCCAAATCACATCCCAGCAACTCGCCCAATACTTTTCAAGCTCAGCAGAAATAGTCAATTCATCCGTATACTGTTCTGGAACTGCGAGGGCATTAAGAATTTGCATGAAGTATGTGGAAATGACGTTGATATCTTGTGTCTTTGTGAAACTTGGTCTACAGGCGCTTTGGGCGAAGCCGATCTTATGTTCTCAGATTTTAATGTATTTTTAAGTAACGCTGTTAGAGAACAGTCAAGAGGTAGAGCTAGTGGCGGGCTTGCTAAATTTGTCAATAAATATTTCAACTCATAAACCTTAGACAGCACTCCATACTGGCTGGTCTCTCTGATTTCGTTTCATGACTTTAGATTAATCTTTCTACTAGAAGCAGTTTGGACACAGTTATTAATCGAGAGGCTCCCTACTTCATGAATTTATGAATGAGAATTCGTTTACCTTACTAAATGATCGCTCACTTCACGGTCAATTTACTTTTTGCAACGCTAATGGAAGCTCAGTGATTGACACTGTTTGGTGTTGTAATACTTTTCTATCTTATGTAGGAAACTTTCAAGTACTAAATTCTAACCCTATTACGTCATGTCACTTCCCAATTGCGGTTGAATTAGTTGGGGTTTTTGAAAAGCCAATTTCACCAACCAATAACTCCTGCACTTCATCTTTAAAGCTTGTTTGGAATGATAGCTGTATAGATAATTATAAAGACATTATGCAAAACTCTCCATTAGTAGTTCCTTTACATACTGCCAAGGCTTCGTATCATAACATATGCCAAGCGATACAGAATGCTGCTGAAAATTGTGGAATGCTTAAAAAACTTAGTAACAAACAACCGAAAAATAAACTGTGGTTTAGTTCTGAATCTAAGCATTTAAAGAATATCTTAAAGTCTAAACTAAAGCTCTGTAAAATTAATAACTTTGGGGCGGAATATAAAGCTGATTATCTAAATGCAAAGAAAATTTATAAAAAACAATGTGCGTCAATAAAACTAGATTATGAGAAAAATATTTTACTTTCATTAAGCAACTCTAAAGATTCACAAACCTTTTGGAGAACTTTACGAAAATTTCGCGGTAATAAAAATGTATCCCATATCCCAGTGGAAAATTGGGAACTATTTTATAGCCAACTAACCACAAAACAAATAAAATGTGATATTATAATTATGGATGCTAGACATCCCTATCTTGATGATATCAATACACATAATAAAATACTCTCTGTTTTACAACACTGTAAAAATAACAAGGCACCCGGGCTAGACGGCATTCCTTTTGAGTTTTTTAAATATTTATCATACAACTGGCAACTGTATTTATGCACACTATCTAATCAAATTTTTGAAAATGAAGTTTTTCCATCTGAGTGGTCTAAAGTATCTCTTTCCATGCTGCACAAAAAGGGACCAACTGAGGATCCAAACAACTATCGAGGTGTAGCTTGTATTAACAGCATTGTAAAAATATTTACTATGGTTATATTAAACCGTATAACTACCTGGATTGAAACTAATAAAATTCTGCCAGAAAATCAGGCTAGATTTAAAAAATATAGAAGCTGCATGGATAACATTTTTGTGTTAAATGGTGTTATTCAAATTCATCTAAATAAAAAGGGTAGAAAAGTTTTTGCAGCATTTATTGATTTTAAGAGTGTCACATTCTATATTGTGGTACAAACTCGCTGTTTCAGGCATTAGCTCCAAAATCATTCGTTTAATACAGGCATTATACGAAAATGCATTTTTTCGTGTAAAAATCCAGAATAAATTTTCGAGGTCGTTTGAGGTTAATGAGGGAGTTTTGCAAGGTGAACCACTGAGCCCCACATTATTCGCACTTCTTTTAGCTGATATTGAGTCTTTTTTTAGGAAGGCTGGAGTTGTGTGTATTAATATTGACAACAAGAACGATTTATTGTTGCTTATGTATGCTGACGATTTGGTTATTCTTGGAGATTCGGAAATAGATTTGGCAAAAAATTTTGGAAAACTACACACGTCTTAATAAATTAACGGTTAATAACTTCAAATCTAAAGTCGTGTGTTTTTCTAGGGGAGAGTTTAAAACAGCAAGAAACTGCAAATTTCTCCTAAACAACTCGGAAATTGAATTAGTTAATAGGTACGTCTATCTTGGAGTACAGTTTACCTCCTCATCACTGTTTCGCGAACAAGCAAATCTATGCTGCACAAAAGCCAAACAAGCTATTGGGGCTGTAATGTTTATACTTTCGCAGTCTAAAATAAGCTCATGGGATTCGCGTATGACTCAATAATAATAAAAAGTCTGACTAGCTCCATTCCGGTGTGGGGTCTTCGTTACTTGAATATTATTGAAAGAATTCAGGTGGGGTTCTTCAAAAGGCTGCTTCTCTTACCAAGAAACACTCCTGATCATATTATACGTTTGGAAACGGGGACTAATAAACTTGATTATATAGTAGTTAAACACTGCCTTAATTGGCTTCATAAAATTTTATTAATGGAAAAAGATACATTACCGAAGATTGTTTTCTTTCGACTGATAAGTCTGCAAAATTCTAATAACAATTGCTATAATTGGGCACTTCAAATACGACTTATACTCGAGCAGCTTGGATTCTCTGACCTCTGGGTCAATTTATCCTATAGTGGGTTAAAGAAAAACTACGACAATATTCTCCTAGCCTACAAAACTAAACTTTTTAATGAAGAAATGAAATTTATGGTACTAACCCTTACTGTGTGAAAATTCATGTTATTCAGAACAATAAACAACTAAAAGGTTGTATTAACTTTCACTATTTATTCCATAAATTGCAAATACAGCTGTTTCGCTATAACTAGCACTTTCTGTTCTTTCTTATTAATTAATTTATTTATCAAATGTATTGGATAGCCATTAGATATTGCTATTTGTTTTATAATCTCAATTTCTTTATTAAAATTATTTTTGTTCATTGGAATTGAAAATGCTCTATGTATCATAGAATTATAAGCTGCTAATTTATGTGATATAGGATGATTTGAATGATATGGTATGGTTACATCTGTTTGTGTTGGTTTTCTGTATATTGAATAGTTTAATGAATTATTAACTTTTTCAATTCTCAAATCTAGAAAATTAATTGAATTATTTTCTTCAACTTCTAAAGTAAAATTAATTTTAGGATGCAAGGTATTTATATAATTAAAAAAATATATCTAGCTGTCGTTCGCTACCTACAAATCCTGCTAACACATCATCAACATATCTATACCAAAATACAATATTGTTTTTATAAGTAGAATTAAAGATTTTGCTTTCTAAATTATCCATAAAAATATTTGCTAACATTGGAGAAATGGGACTTCCCATTGGAAGACCTTCATTTTGAATATATACTTTCTGATCAAAAGTAAAATAATTTTGGCTAATGCATACATTAAATAGGTCAATTATATCTGATATTATACCTGGATGGATATTTCTTTCATCTAATAGCTTTTTAACTAGAACTATACATTCTTTAGGAGGTATTTTAGAGAACATATTAGTTACATCAAACGATACTAATTTAGTATTATTTTGTAAATGATATGTATTTAATTTCTTAATCAAACCTAATGAATTTTGTACTGAATATTTAGATGTGTATCCATAATTATTTAGAATAGTATTTAATTTTTTAGCTACCTTAGTATTAGGAGTGTTAACATACGAAACTACAAGTCAGTTTTGACTCTTTATGTAATTTAATAGTTCCATATAATTCTGGACATTGAGGATTTTTATTAATTAGGTATTTTTTATCATAGTCATTAAATATATAATTTGAATTATTTACATGTTCTTTTATTTGGTTAGAAAATTTTTGAGTTGGATCGTTTTTAAGAATTTTGACATTACTTGACATTATGAAATCATTCACTTTAGATTTATAATCTTCTTTTTTTAAAATTACTGTTGAGTTACCTTTATCTGATTTTGTAATGATTAGGTTATTTTGATCTACTTTATTTTTGATTGATTTTAAAGCTAAAATGTCATTTTTAATAATTTGACTTTGACTTTTGAGTTTATCTGGTTTTATGTATCTAATAAGATTTGCTATTTGCATTTTTTCATAAATGAAATTATTTGTATTAGTTCTTAAAGCTATTTCAGAATCTGTAGCTAAAATTTCTTTTATACTATTTGTAAATTTGGGAGGTATGCGAAACAGCTGTAATTGCAATTTATAGAATAAATAGTGAAAGTTAATACCACCTTTTAGTTGTTTATTGTTCTGAATCTTTTTAATGAAGATTTGCAAATATTAACTAATGGTGAATATTGCTCAATTTTTAAACATTTTCAGGTTAGTTCATACCCATCAGCCTACTTTTTATACAAACTTCCGATTAAATTAATGCGGATATTTTGCCAAATCCGGATGAGTTCCAAGTCTCGTATACACATCGCTTATAACGGAAATTCTTATCTCATTAAACAAGATGAAATTTGTACAATGTGTAATTCACTTCGGAACGAAACTCTAGAACATATTGTGCTTGAATGCGGACTATATGATTGTCTTCGAACACCCGAATTAAAAAGTCTTAACAATATTAATGATTTTATTCAGACACTAAATAACCCAACTGTTTCTAGTGTGAAACTCATTACTGCATTTTTTATAGGAGTTATTAAACTTAGATCCTTTGTTATTAATGAATAAGTTTTTTTTTTGTCTAGGCTAATTATTTCAAACAAATTTTTTATCTTTACTGTTAATTAACGCATCGTATGTGACTACAGATTGTAATGCACATTAATACTAAATTAATTTTGTAACCAAATCCTTGCTATGTTGAATGTAATTTCAATGAGATGCAATAAAAAAATATTATTATTATTATTATATTATTATTAGATTGGCTAACAACAACTGTTAGCCTTATTACCAGAAGTGCAGGATAAATTTTACCGTCTAAATTTTTACTGTGGTAGTCATATTTTTTACTGCAAAACTTAGAACTCAAATACATAATATTTATATTACCATCACAATAAACCTTTCTTACTGCATTAGTAATTTTATTTACTACCGCAGCTACACTATTACCAGTAATGTTTTTCTAACCAGCTCCATATAACAGGAGAATTGAATAATGCGAATTAGTAATATTTTTCGAACTACGCCGGTAAAATGTTTTTGCAAAATACCCCACGAACCCCTACGGTTCATGCCGAAATAAGTCCCGCCACCCTAATCGGCTAATCGACTAGGAAAGTATCTTATTGTATTTAGTGAGATTCGGTAGACAAGAGAAGAGGTGCATCGCATAATTAGTTTTTCGTATTATTTCCTATTATATATTATCTATGTATTATTGTGCACGTGCAGAACAAATCTATGGTACAAATTGTTTGTCGAAATGCTTCATTACATCAACCAATTAAATAATTGGGATTTAGCAAAGCACGTAAATACATTCCTGGGTAAGTACCAACATTTTGTTATATGTAGAAATTGTTAAAAAAGATTTTGTATCCGGCGCACACTCCGGATACCGCATTTTAGAGTTTATATTTCACAATTATGTATGTTACACCGATTACACTTAAAAGCAAATTTAGCTAGTGTATAAGTTACGGTATTTCTTGTTTTATTTTGGTTTTTGAAAACTCAATCATTTCTCCACTCATATCAAATTTTTATACAACAGAAAACCGTGTAAAACATGTATCGACCATTTCCATTCGTTCAATTGTTTAATATTTGTAACATAGCATAGCAGTTAGAATTTAACAACTGGTCGAATGGAAATAACCGATACATGTACCGTTTTCTGTTCTGTTGGAACAGATTTAATATACCTAATGGTCCGGCTACACACAACGTTTTGCATGAGAGCATGCCTGCAGAGACTTATTTGCGCAGTTAAGAGCGTGCGTATAGACGGCAAGACGCGCGATGTTTATACGACGCGCGATACCGTCTTGACGTCTATACGCACGCTCTTACCTGCGCAAACAAGTCTCTGCAGGCATGCTCTCAGGCAAAGCTTTGTGTGTAGCCGGACCATTAGAACAGACCTATTATTTACACAGAAATGTTTATTATTGAGGATTGTTTTGGCAAAAGTGTGTCAATTAAATTCAATAACTTAACGAGAGTTTTTTTAATGTTCTCATGGTCTAAAATCCGAAATGTAACCATTTTTGCAGTCGTAGGTATACAAGGTTTATAAAAAACTATAAATTTTGTTAAACTTCAGTTTTGATATCGAGAACTGTTCTCAAAAAATTTGAGCACAACTTCGCTATTATAACCAGCTATCACGATAAATAAAATTATTAGATTTAGGCAGGTACTTTATTGTTGAACAAAATTAATTGCTTTTAACAAACAATTAAATAGTGTTTTAGATAAAATATTAATTAATTTAGAAGAAACGTTTGTTTTTTATTGAGCACAACCACCGGGAGCACAACTGAATCTGAGGTTGGTTTATCAGAGTCCAGTATAATTTTCGAGTTGGATGAAGAACTATAAATATTCTTGAGGACAACCTCCTGTTATTTTTGTTATTTTTTATAAAAACATTTAGTTATGTTAAACAAAACACACTTGTTCCTTAATTTACTTTTGATTTTTTTGTATTGTTAGTTGTAGATATAAAAATAAACCGTTTTTCAATTTTATATTTTTTATTTAGCAATCGTTTTTATGAAAAATCTTACCAATAAAATTAAATTGTTTAACTACCACGGATATACAGGATTACAATATAGAACATACGGTTAAACTGCTACAATAATATTGTCTTACCAGTTTGGTAAAAGTATTTTACTACTGTAGTAGGACTGCTTTACATCTTTTGTAGATCTGTTCTACTGCTGCAGTAATAATATCTTACTACTGCAGTAAAACTGCTTAACTGATAAAATAATGTGTCTTGCCACTCTAGTAAAACATTTTTACCACAGTAGAAACATAGTTTTACTGCCACAGTCAATCAAATTTTTAGTAATTCAAATATTAGTAAATCTTGTATTAATTTCGCAGTAAAACCTTCTAGCTAAGGCATATACAATACAATTTTTCTTACTGCTATGGTATGAACTTTTTTTCGGAGTAATGTGGCAAAGCCAAATGGAATAAATTCATTATTCCGATTACTGTACATATTTAAGGAAAGTCTCGAAACACGTCAAATTTAAATTTTAAATTAACGTTCATAAAAGTAAAAATTTGATCCCTACCTTCCACCCCCTTTGAGTGACAGTTACAAATTCCAATTTTCTTAATGGAAAGTATGAGCTATTGTTTAAAAGGTCTCGTCAGTCTCTATCCAAAAATGTTAAATTTATTGCAAAAAATAACATAAAAATAATATAAAATATCTGATATGTAATATTTGATTGTTCATAACGTAAAAAAATTAATGCCCATGAAGTAGATGTTCAAAATGCTCACCGCGAACGTCTTGGCAACATCCTAGTCTTAAATAAAAATGTCTTCTAACGTTAATTAACATATCAGGCGTGACCGATTTAATCGCAAGCATTATTCGTTTTCTTAAGTCATCTAAATCATGTGGTTTGGTTTTGTTAACAATATTTTAATGCAGCCCCATAAAAAAGTCCAATGTAGTAAGATCAGGTGATCTTGCTGACCATTCTATTAATCCTCGCCTCCCTATCCAGCAATTTGGAAATGTTAAGTTGAGGTACTGATGGACATTGAGTTGGTAATGTGGAGATACTCCATCTTGATGGACCCATATGGTATTTTCTGGAACTTTATCTGGAAATTTAAATTTGACGTTTTTCTTGATTTCTATAAATATATAAAGTAATGAATATATAATGAATTTATTTATATATGTCTTCCGAAACAAGTGTTTTTATACTTATCGGTTATCGGCTTTATCTACCTTTTTCGTAGTTTTTATTGTGCTTGTAATTGAATTGTTTGAATAAAGCAATACACATACACATTCCATTAGGCTTAGTTGAATTATTATAATATATGTTGGTTTTATTTATATTGAATAATTTGGTAAAGTATTAACTTTTTCTTATTTTGAAATCAGGAAAATCAATTTAATCTGTAGCTTTGATAGTCACTGGCAAAAATAAATTTAATTTCTGAGTAAAATAGAGAAAAAAATTAATAAACTTTCACGAAGTACGGGTTTATAAAATAAATTTTATGAATATTTATCAAGTAGATTTTGTTTTATTTAATATGTTTTTTAATCTTAAATGATTTAGGTCACAAAAAATATTTTAAAGAAATGTAATGAATATTAATTAGTTATAAAAAAAGAAGTGGTGTAATATTTTGTTTCTATAAGTCTGCATTTGATTTGGAGAAAAATACATAGTTTGCATTTAATTTAGAATTTAGTGAATGAATAAGTCGGAAAAAGTATGTCACAATCCAGAAAACGCAATGCGAATTATAATTTTCTTTACGAAATATCGCTTTTTAAAAAACTACAGAATTAACTTAACTACAACTTTATTAGATGAGAGCTGAACAAAGAGTGAAATTTTATATATTATAATTTTACAACTAACAAAAATGAACACCTGCAACAAGATAAAAGTTCTAAGAACGTTGTGGGCGATTTCTGCAACTTCATCGATATCTTGATAAGCCGTAGACATAACTCCTCCCTCCTTAAGTATCGAAAAGTATGGATTGACTTTTCGATTGGGTAGTTTCCAAATTTTCTTTAGATTTTCTTCTTTTTTCTTTCTTGCAATTTGAAATTTTCATTTTGATTTTTATTATAGCGTAAATAATGATTATAATACTTAATATACCAAGAATACTTCCAATTACTGGTGTATGGTTTGGTGGCTCTGTTATTTCTTGAACGGGTTTTAATTTCTTTGATATTTTATTAATTTCGGCAAGTTCATCAAGGTCCAGATTTGTTATATTCGATTTTTGATAATATTTGGATGTAATAATTTGATTTGTTTCTATTTTTGGAAGAAAGAATGGTTTACCATAGTTTATTTCTATATCATTTACATATCTTTGACTATTTATCCAAATTTCGCAGTTTTTGGGTATTTTGATAAGTGTAGGTTCTTCTACTTCAATGTATTGATCGGTTTGACATTTTGAAAGTACTTTTTCTGATTTAACTGGCATTATTAGTATTTCATCGGCTGTGATTTGTTGGGTGATGGTTTCTTCAATGTTTACTTGTAATATGTGGCATTCATCTACGTCGTTTCTTTCAAATAAATTAAGAGTACAGTTGTCTTTTCTAATTGAATTTTGTTGACAATAGTGGATATCTTCTAATAGCGGGCATTCTTCTTTTTCTGGTTGAATTCTATTTTGCGTTCGTGCCAAATAAGGAAAATTGGGTGTATACATTTTATCGTTTTGAATTATGGGGAAGAGGTGATAAAATTCAAAGGTTTCAGGAATAAGTATTGGAATATGTATAGCAAAAATTAATTTTGAATCTTTAATCGTTACTTGAGTACCAAGAAATTGATAATATGTCAAGATATTGTTAAATTTAGGAATTTGTTTTTCAGTGTATAAATTTTTTAAATATTCGATCATATCTAAAATTTCATAACTAGAGATTATAGAACTATGTACAGAGTTAAGTTTCGAAAATATAATTGCATTTTCAATGTTGTCTATAAAGGTAATTGTTGATTGGCAATCTAAATTAAGTTGATATATAAAACCTTGAAAACTAAGATATTTTTCTAAAGTTTCAATTTTATTATAAACAGATGCTGAAAATTTTTCTAAATCATTATTAAATTTAATTTGATTTTGATTAAGTAGAGTAATCGATTTATTATAATGGTCAATGAGTTTTTTGTATAGAGAAATTTGAAGATTTGTTTCATGAATAAGATTCTTTTGATTTTGTTTTAGTACCGAAATAGCATTATTGTATTTAATTTCATCATCTGAATCGAGATTTCCAAAAAGCCATTTATTTATTTTTCCTATTCCATTTAATAGACCTCTACGGTTTCGGATATGTGGATTTAAATTTTCAAATTTCTTTCGAACTATATTAATTAAATATTCTGCTCTCATTAACATATTTTGCGCTAGGGCGTGATATGATATAGGATTAGAAGCATTTATGGTTATAATACTATTATTTATAAACTTAAAATTATTGGTTAACCTATCTATTTGCCTAATTAATTGACTTAAATCTAAATAGTGTAAAAATGTATGTTTATTATAAACTAATCTAGCATTTCCTAATTGAATAGGTAGTAGAAGATTTTTTATTTTTGTAACTTGTATATCTTCTTCGCTACTTTTCGTGAGACATATTTGAAGTGCCAGGAACATGGTTAGGACTTGTATTCCTGTCGACATCCTGTAACAATTTTAAATTTTTACCTTTTGGTTTTCGTATTATACTTTTGTGATAAGTACCTTTGTCTGTTTTAAGTAAAATGTTTTTGTCTTTGATTATTTGTGTTCGTTTAAACTTTGGAAGTCTTTTATTTCTTAATTTTGTTTTTACGTACGCAATTTTTTCATTCGAATAATCTATTGGTTCGGACCTATTTATATTTAGTTTTTCTATTGTTTTTTGTTTTACTTCTTCATTTCTTTCTTTTATTTTTTGATATAATTTTTTACTGGTTTCTTTATGATTTTGTACATATTGGGATATTATTAAATGGTCGTTTAAATCGAAAGGGTCTGGGTTATTTATATGTCCTTTTATAATTTCAAATGGTGTGTATTTTGTAACAGTATGAACAGAATTATTATAACTTAAAATAGCGTGTTTAATTATTTGATCAGGTGTTAAATTTTTATTTTCTTCTTGAATACAACGGTAGTGTTCTATGATACTAGAATGAAAGCGTTCAATGGGTGAATTAGAATTACTATTCTTTGCAGTAGTATGGTGCAATTCTATATGATGAAGTCTACAAAAGTCTTCGAGATCAAAATTTTTAAATTCAGTTCCACTATCGGTAGTTATTTTCTGAGGTAATCCGTGATGAGATATAAAATTTAATAAAGAATCTACTGTAGAAAATCCTGTGATACTTGCTATAGGATATGCTTGTCCGTATCTTGAAAATGAATCTATTACGGTTAGATAAGTTTTATTTGCAATTTTAAAAACGTCTATGTGAATGTGTTCGAAAGGTTTAGAAGCTGTGGGGGTTAGATTAAATTTAATAACTGGGGGATTTCTATCGTACTTATTTTTTAAACAAACTTCACAATTGTTTATGAAGTTTTCTACATCTTGAATCATTTTTGGCCAATAGTAATTACGACTAAGGGAATTTTTTACTTCGTTAATACCTCTGTGTCCGGATTTATATATATGATAATATTCTATTTTTTCTCGTTGTTCGTCTATTGATTGAATATCTGTTAAAGTTTTTGTACTCATAATAAATTTAAATGCAGAGTTTTTAAACATATTTTGTGCTGTTACAATGAATTTTCGAGATAATGATTCGTTTTGAAAATAAAGTGCATAATTTTGATTGGGGTTTATATATTCTTTGATAAATTGTATTATATTAGATTCAGTATTTATTATTGGTAATGTAATATATAATCTGGTATTTTCAAAAATTTTTTCTATTTTGACTTTAAAATTGTTTATTTCGCCACTAGTAAAATATAATTGATTTTTAAACATGTTTAAAGGCTTTTCTGTTATTGGAATTGATAATATAGGGTTTTCGATTGATGTGTGTACAGTTTCATTATCGTTAATATTGGGATTTAAATTTTCTTCTAAAATATCTGTTAAGTCAATGTTATCTAAAATAGGGAAATTTGTTGGTTCATTAAATGGACCAATATTTTCTAATTCTTTATTTACAATTTCATCGATATCGCCTAAATTAACGTCTATCGATGCAGTTTCTAATGCATTAAAATTAGGGTTTCGAGACAACGCGTCTGCCGCTTTATTGCTTTTACCTTTTAAATATTTAATATCATAATCAAATTCTTCAAGTTTTAAACGCCAGCGAACTAAGCGTGAATTTGGTTCTTTTAAAGACATTAGCCATTGTAAGGGTTTGTGATCAGAATATATCGTGAATTTCTTTCCAAAAAGGTATGGTCTGAAATATTTACATGCCCATACGATTGCTAGTAACTCTTTCTCGATTGTTGAATAGTTAATCTCCGCGGAATTAAGGGTTCTACTTGCGTAACAAATAGGATGATCATTTTGAGATAAAATAGCGCCAATGGCAAAATTTGAAGCGTCAGTTATTACATCAAAAGGTTTATCGAAGTCAGGGTATGCAAGAATTGGTTCTGAAGTTAACATATTTTTACAAGTATTAAAACAATCAATGAATTCATCTGTGTGATTAATGGTATTATTTTTCTTTAAACAAACTGTTAATGGTTTTGTGATTTTTGCAAAGTTTTTTACGAATTTCCTATAGTAACCTAAGAGTCCTAAAAACGATTTAATGTCTTTTGCTGTTTTAGGAATGGGATAGTTCTGAATAGCTTTAATTTTATTAGGATTAGGTTTGATTCCTTCAGGTGTTACAATATGTCCAAGGTACTCGACTTCTTTACGAACAAATTCGCATTTATCAATTTGAATTTTAAGTTTTGCTTCTCGGAGCTTTAAAAATACTAATTTTAAATTTTGGATATGTTCCTGTAAACTCGTGCTAAATATGATGATATCGTCCATATATACCATACATATTTTGTTCTGTAAGTCTTTCAGAACTTCGTTAACTGCTCTTTGAAATGTGGATGGAGCGTTTTTCAATCCGAAGGGCATTCGGAGGTATTCATAATGTCCTCCGTCCACGTTAAATGCAGTTTTTTCAATTGAGCAAGGGCTCATTTGTATTTGGTGAAAACCGTTTGCTAAGTCGAGCGTGCTAAAATATTGTGCACGACCTAGTTTATCTAATATATCGGTAATATTTGGAAGGGGGTATCTGTCGTCAATAGTTTTTTCGTTTATTTTTCTATAATCAACCACCAATCTCCACTTTTGGGTATTAGATGCATCCATCTTCTTTTTAACTATCCAAATGGGAGAACTCCAAGGGGAGCAAGATGGCCTGATTATATTTTTATCTAACATTTCTTTTATTTGTTTTTTAATTTCTTCCCGGTGAACATAAGGGTACCTATAAGATTTTGTATGAACTGGGATTTCATCTTTCGTTCTAATAACATGTTTGACATTTGAGGTAAAAGTTAATTTATCTTCTGGTTTGAGAAATAAATCTGAGAATTCTCTACACAATTCGGTAATTTTTTGTTTTTCTTCTAAGTTCATATGGTTTGTTCTAATAAGATTTTCAATGTCTTTATTTTTAACTAAATTGTTTTTATTTACTTCATTTTTAAAATTTTCAAATTTAAATAATTCATATTGTGAATGTTGAAAAGGGGTTACTTGCAGAGGTTTCGTTAATTTTATCGTTACTGATTTATTAGTTGGATTTTGAAGTTCAATTAATGCAAAACCGTTTTTGGAAGTTGTTAATACTTGTGGTATAAATATATTTTCAATATTTTGTGAATCTACAATTACTTCGCCATTATAAATATTTACAGGTAGATTTTTTAAACATTTTTCTCCAGGATCTATTGAAAATGAGAATGCAACATCGTTGGTTTGTCTGTATTTAAAAGATAATTCTGTATTAGGACCAATTAATTTTTTATTTATTAAATCAATATTTAAGTTCATACCTAACAAATCTTTAATTCCTAGGATTCCGTCAAAGTAATCATGAAAATCATAAAGAATAAAATCAATCAAATAATTTTTACATTTAAATTCGTCAAATGCGGGTACACGTGCTTGGTATCTTATTTTTTTGCTTCCAAGACTAGTTGATATAGTAGTATTAGAATGATAAATTGTATTAGGAAAATATTTTTCTATTACGGAAGGTTTTATAATTGACTTAGAACTTCCGGTATCAATTAATAATTTAACTTTAGGGTTTTTAATTTCTATATATGGTAATGGATTAGCTGATAGAACATTATTTATTTGAACAACTAAGTTTTCTGGTTGGATGGACCGGCTTTCTGAAAATTTTCTTCATTAGGGTCAGAATTATTATAGTCTATTTCATCATAATTTTCATAATGATTAGGGTTTTGATCTGAATCATTATATTGGTTTGAGTACAACTCTTCAGAAATAAAATTCGGTTTTTGGTTTTGATTTGGTTTAAAGAAATTATTATTTTGATTAAATCTTTGTCTATTTTCTGTAAAATTTCGCGATGTTGTTGACATTGGTAAAGGTCTTGGTAACTGGTTTTCCGGAATTTGATTTGGTCTAAACACATTTTTGGGTGGACCAAATACTTGTCTATTTGTAAAATATTTTTTGTTTTGAGGAACAGATTGAATTGGTATTGGTTGGTTAGGCCAATATTCTCTATTTTGCATATTAGGATTATTACTTTGATAATTATTACGTGGATAATTATTATTAACTGGGTAATTATTTTGATAATTGTTATTTGGATAATTGTTACTACGATTTTGATTAAAGTTTTGGTTAGATCTGTTATTAAAATTTTGAGGTTGCGTATATTGTTTAGTATTATTATTATTATAATTACTTTTATAATTTTGATTAAATCTACTAGGTTGAAAATTTCGGTCTTGTAAAGAACCATACAGTCTACTAAAGTTCTCGAATTCTGTTACATAAGCCATTGCATCTTCTAAGGACGCTGGTTTTCTTAAATGCATGTTATTTCTTAAAGTTCCACTACAACCTGCGATAAATGTGTTAAGGGCAGTTTTATCATATTGATTAATTTGACTATTTCTTTCATGTACATTAATATTTGGATCATTACTTATCCTTTGAATTACACTACTACGGATTAATTGTAACCTACTCCCGAAATCTATTAAATGTTCATTTTTAAACGGTCTAGCTCTGATTAACTCCTGAACAAGACAATCTAAATCTCTTCTGTCGGCAAAACATTGTAATAAGGCAGTTTTCAATTTTTCCCAAGTATCTAATTCTACTCTATTACCTATCATAAATGAAGCTCTACCTTCTAATTTCTCCTGAATACATTCAATGATATGGAAATTTAAATCAGCATCGTTTAAATTTTTATAAGAATCTATTAAATGTTCACATCTTGTAATAAATTTGTTTAAATAATCACTTTCTCCGTTAAATGGTTTGATATTTGCTAGTTTTGATCTAAAAAGATCCCAATTAATTTTAGGGGATGCCATTTCGTTATTTTCAATTAGATTTAAAAAAGTTTCGCTATCGTCAAGTGAAATGTTACTAAATGAATTCAATATATTATTAAAACTATTTTCAAATTCAGTCATCAATGACAATTAATTTTCTGTTAAGCTTAATAATTATTATCTTTCCAAATGCCACCAAAGGGTTTAGGAAAGGCGAGAAAAAGGAAAATTTGGCACTTACGTTGCAAAATAACTGGCTTCAAAGTTCTTCTTCTCCGACTCCTTGACTGCTTCTCCAATTTTCACGGAAGGAACGTTACAGCTGTTAATTCTTGACCACAAAAGGGTAAAACGATTGTTCGTTGGAATTCGCACTTAAAACGTTAAGACGTTAAAGTCATGAAAGTTTTTACACATATACACGAGAAACCGGAAAAACGGTACGCACTGTATACTTTTTTGCTTTTATTAATAAAGCTAGATTTTTCCACGACTTGTGCGAATCCTACTGACTGCGCCAATTATAATTTTCTTTACGAAATATCGCTTTTTAAAAAACTACAGAATTAACTTAACTACAACTTTATTGGATGGGAGCTGAACAAAGGGTGAAATTTTATATATTATAATTTTACAACTAACAAAAATGTAAACCTTCAACAAGATGAAATTTCTAAGAACGTTGTGGCCGATTTCTGAAACTTCATCGGTTTCTTGATAAGCCGTAGATATAACTTGCGTATACCTAAATTAATAAATGTTTATTTATAAATTTTCTATTTATTTATTGGTGCTTTAATATTAGCTCTGAATTATATAAATCCTTTGCTTTTTTATATGTATATTATTGCAAATTTAATTTTGGGAAACATAAAGGAATAATTGTTCATATTAACGATTTTTCGTACAAATGTTATTAGTTTTATAGGTTATGTGATACTTTTTTGGAAGGTTGTATAACAAAGGGCAATGTACACATACATTTTTAGTTTTGAGATACACCTGGCCTGTAAAAACATAAAACAATCGTAGATAACAAAAAAGAATCCTTCTTACCTAAATTATATATTATCGAAAGCGACCCCGATGTTCCAAACTATTTTATAGGCATAACATGCGTGACGGTAACACGTCATAAGTGGGATTCTGAAAAGCCTTTAAGCAGCAAAACGGGGAAAGTCTTGACTTGATCCCTTCTCGATTTTTCTTATATATTTCGGGTATCAAGCAATACGATATAAAAAGAAAACACTCAACTGTAATAGGCACCTGCCAAGTTTAAAAAAAAATGTATAGCATTATAGACTTTGAATATTTTTCCGCACTGTAGTGCTGACGAATATGTAATAAAAAGGGGGAAAAGCGGTACTCGAGAAAATTTTATTAAGAGTGAAGACGTAAAAACAATTTTTTCCATAAAAACATTCGAAGTTTTATTTTCAAAATTTTATGAGGCTGTTTCCGATTTCCGTTTTGACATACTCGTAGAATAGGGGCATTTCGTCAGTCCTTTCAAACGTTTAGTATTAAAAAACAGATTGTTTTCAATTCACAAATTAAAGAAGTTTCTCTGATATTAATTTAAATTGTACCTATTCTTACTTTGTGAATGAATGAATAAGCGAAAGAAATTGGTGGAGATTTAATAATTTTCTACGAGGATTAGATAATAAATAGTTGAGACCAGATTAGGATTTAAGATCCTCTACAGGGCTGGGATGGCGTTGTTTTTGAGTGGAAGTCGTATTGTCCTGAGTTGAGTGTTGTTGGGAGATAATGGCTTGGTGTGGCTGAAGAGTGCCAATTGGGGGTAGCGAGGCTTGGGGTATGGCTTGAAGAATTCGCTGAGAACGGGCCCAAATTTGGGCGGCGATTGGACATCGTAGGGATTCGGGTACAGAGCTGTGGCTGTATTGCTTCCTTCCTGTCAGCCATTCGGTACTTTCTTTACTTTAGGGAAGTCGTAAATATACAGGGTGTTTCAAAAAATTGTGAACTCTCTCTAGGATAGGTGAAAAACTGAAAAATACTTGTGGTTTGCTTAGTAATAATTATTCTTTCTCGTATGTTCGTTCCTCGATGAAAAGTGATCCATAAAATGAATTTTTACCGCCGCAAATTGATGAAGCTGCCAATAAAGCTGCTGAATTATTTCCCAATAAGTCAAAGTGACATTACGAGTTTTCATACGATCGTTTCTTGAAATGGTGTGATCAGAAAAATGTCAGTGGCAAGGAGGCGAATGGTATGAATGGGTGAAGAGTGTATGAGGGACCGCCGTCCGCCTTGAAGTATGCTAGGGTAGTGATTCCGAGGCGGGGGTAACAGCGAGTTTTGAGGTGGGTTTGGTTGGTAGGCATCCTCTCGAGGGTGAGTCAAACACTGTTGGGTTCTGTATGAGGACTCATCGAACATGAGTTTCCTATTTCAGCCCGAAAAAAAAGTGGCAAGAAGGCCAGTGAAAAAGTGCTTCTTGCATACTTTGAAGAAAAGTCCAAAAAATGGAAATCGTCAACTCTTTGGTCGAATTACTGTATGTTAAAGTTTGTAGTTTCACTGACAGCATGCGACAAAAATGATACTTGTCACAGTCCAAAACAAAAGAAGGATCAGGATGAGGAATTTAATCCAGATCCCTAAACTTAACTATAAAATTGGCAATGAGTTACAATGCCAATATAGCTCAGACAGAGCTAACTGCCGTCTTCATAGCCGCAAATGAGTTCACCAAAAGAGAAATCACTGGTAAAAACATCCGTATCCTTACGAATAGCAGAACCTGTCTTCTCTCTTGTCAGTTTGTCAAATATTGGAATTTCATTTTATAGTATTTAGAGCTTATCTTATCCATTGCTTCTACATCCAAATTCATAGTCGCTTCGTCTTCACCTGAATCTAACATCATATGAATATTTATTTTTTATTATTTATTATTCATTCAAATACAAATACAATGCAAGTATAATGTCGATCCTACATTATTATATAGTTCTATAAATTTTATATTTAGGATTATTATATACAGGGTGTTTCAAAAAAAGGTAACACCGTCTCTAGGATAGGTAAAGAACAGAAAAATAATTGGGGTTTCTTAGTAAATTTTTTTTCTAACGCCATCCGTTTTCAAGATAAAGGGCGTTGAAGAAAATAAAAAATTACACATTTCTTACGATTTTGCCGAAACTACTGGCACCATTGCAATGAAATTTTATACGAATATGTTTTGGAAGCATCAAAAACTTTTTCTATTGGAGCAAAACTCTATTTATTGTTGACTTATTGTCATAACAATCAATAAATGTCAAATTTACATGGCAAACTTAGAGAAAAGCGAACTTTATCATTAGTTTATACCAGGAGCGATTATTGCTTCATAATTTTCAAATCAAAATATTCCGAAAACGGTACATAATATCGAGTTTTACCAAGAGTAACTTTTTGGTGTAGAATTAAACTATGTTTATGTTCACTTGAAGTTTTGACTAATAATTCTACCCTAAAAAAAGTTATGTTGAATAATACGTTGTATTAATCGTGTAACTAGCGCCCTCTATGAGAGTTAGTTATAAAAACAAATTCATGGGATATATCAGCTTCCAAAACATATACGTATAAAATTTCATTGCAATGGTGCCAGTAGTTTCGGCAAAATCGTAAGAAATATGTAATTTTTCATTTTCTTCAACGCCCTTTATCTTGAAAACGGATGGCGTTAGAAAAAAATTTTACTAAGCAAACCCCAATTATTTTTCAGTTTTTTACCTATCCTAGAGACGGTGTTACCTTTTTTTGAAACACCCTGTACAATATACAATACAATATATAAATATCGACATGCAATATACCATATACAACAATAATTAAGCAATAAATTTAAGTTAATAAAAGTAATATTGACGTAAGAAAAATAGTAGGTAATTATCATCCAAAGACCGAACATTCACAATCAATAAAATTATCCCTATTAATTAAAATAAGAAATACTACAAAAAAAGAAAGAAAAAAATAAAACCTTATTCGTTTTTCATAGTTTGTTGTTTTTATTTACAAGATACGATCTATTTCATTACTATTGCAAAATATGAATGTCTTACATTGTTTTACAAATTGTTTGTATCTAGTTATCGTCCTAATATGTATAGGCAGCATATTAAAAATTTTTGGCGCTAAAATTGACACAAATCTTTGATTTGCATCATATTTTCTATATGGTAACATTGGCATATTATTAATAATTTGCTTTGTTTGATATCTATGATTCACGTATTTTTTTACTTTAGATTTAAAACAGAAGATGCAGTTACTAAGATAATACAAGGAACGGACATTTAAAATATCAGTATTATAAAGATATTTTGTCGAATATAATCTATTTTTAAACAGAATAATTCGTAAAATATAGTTCTGGATTACATTTAACTGATTTAAAACATGGCTATAGACCCCTCCCCAGACAATGATTCCATATCTTAGTAAAGATTCCACTAAGGATTTGTAAATTTGAATAAGCAGATTTTTTGGCATAAACCTGCGCATTATATAAAATTTATGTATAAGGTGCCTAATTTTGTTTGACAAGTCTTGAATATGTGTAGTCCATTTTAAATTTTTATCGATTGTAATTCCTTAGTATTTTATATTAAACGTTTCTTTTACAATAGTATTAGATTTTGTTAATTTGATAGAGCTGAAACTAGGTCTAGTAGCATCATTCAATGTAAAAGCTATATAAAAGGTTAATTTATTCAGATCAAGCAAATCTTTAATTATTTCAAGACCCTTAATAACTTTTTGTTTAACTGTATCCCAGGATTTATCTTTAAATAATAGAACTGTGTCATCTGCATAAGATGCCGTTTAGATTTAAATTTAGAAGAGAATTTATATGTTATAGGAGTGGGCCCAGAACTGTTCCTTGAGGAACTCCAATTTTTACGGTTAGTGGATCACTAAGTGTATTTCTGATTTTAACCATTTGTTGTCTCCCATTTAAAAAGTTTTTAAAGACTTCCAACACAGTACCTCTGACACCATAATTCTCAAGAACAGAAATGAGTTGTCGGTGAGGTACTGTGTCGAAAGTCTTCGCAAGGTCCAGAAAAACGTCTATTACTTTTTCATTATTGTCAAAACTATTTTTTATATTATTTATTATCATGGGATCACTTGTACTGACTGTTGGTATAAATCCAAACTGATTTTGGTTAATTATATTCAGGGAAGAAAGATAATCGAACAGTCTAGCCTTGAGAGATTTTTCAAAGATTTTTGCAAAATTTGAAATGACACTTATAGGTCGGTAATTAGTACCTAATATCAGCTTTACTCCCCTTTTTAAAGATCGGTGTTACTATGGATTTTTTAAAATGAGATGGTATTTTACCAGATAAAAATATGTTACTATGTTATGGACTAAAGGTTCTATTAGTTGCATGTGATGTTTTTTTTTATTATTCGTGCCGGTATTCCATCTAGACCAGGAGCACTGTTATTTTTTAGGCTGTTTATATGCAGTATGATTTCTTTATTCGTAACAGGTTTAAGTGCCATTGACTTCATAAGATTTGGGTAGTTAATATTGACATTTGAAGATGATTGCTTTATTTTAGACAACATATCAATACCTATATTTACAAAGAATGTGTTGCAAAAGTTTGCCATTTCTGTTTCATCTGTAAATGGTTTTCCTTCATTATTTAGTATGCTCAACCCAGCAGTATTTTTATTTTTATTTTCATTTGTCGCATCAGAAATTATTTCATATATTTTTTTTGTTGTACCCATATTTTCATTTATTAAATTTTTATAAAAGGTCCTGTCACGTTCGCCAAATGTTGAAAACCAGGAGAGCCTTAGCACTACAAAGATTAGCTTTTACAAGAATTTGTGATAATGTAGATGATAGCTTGTCCCAAGAAGTATGTGATCTTCTAGAATTGCAAAGTAACATTAGAATTCTAGACGATAGAATACTTCAGATAAGTGAACTGAATCAACTTATGTTAGATTCAGGTAAAGACGAAGCGACTATGAATTTGGAAGTAGAGGCAATGGATAAGATAAGCTCTAAATACCATAAAATGAAATTTCAATTTGATAAGCTGACAAGTGAGAAGATAGGTTCCAAAAAATCCGAAACGAAGAGTAAACTTAAGATCCCGAAGATTGAATTTAGACAATTTGGAGGTGAGATACGAAACTGGCTCAATTTTTGGAATCAATTTAGCAGAATTGATGAAGATTCTGATATTGAAGAAGAGGACAAACTACAATATTTAGTCCAAGCCGCAACTCCAGGTTCTAAAGCGAGACAATTGATTGAAAGTTACCCCTCTACCAAAGGTAACTATCATAAAGCATTGAGTAGTTTAAAACAACGATTTGGAAGAGAAGATCTGTTGATTGAATTTTATGTAACAGAACTACTGAATTTAGTTTTGACAAATCTCACGCTAAAAATAAACTATAAACATTTTTTGACAAAATTGAATCGCAACTAAGAGCCTTGGAAAGTTTAGGTGTTAAATCCGATACATTATTCCGAAAAATGTAACGAAGCGTTGAAGCTTTCTTTAAATGAAAGAAAACAAAAGCTAACCGATTCTGCTTGCTGTCATTTGTGCACTGGTTTTGGTCATATTACACGTAGATGTCAAATTGAGAGTTGTCAATAAATTACATTTTTCTATGAACGTCACATTTATTCTTTGTAAAAGATAAAAGTAGTTTTGAAGCAGTGTCGACTTTTCTGTATAGCCATACAGGGTAAGAAATACGTGGCCATCACCAGGAAGGACCTGCGTTTAGTCACAGTTATACTTACTGGCCATTGTCACTTACGAAAACATCTGAACAGGTTGGTTTTATCTGACACCCCACTATGCAGAAGATTGTCCGGCAGTCTTTCATATATGACTTTCTGTATTTGGCGAGAACTGCCTAAGACATGCCAACTTGAGGGAGCAACCTTCTGGCGACGTTATCACCTATTTTAAACAGGTAGGATGGTTGACGAGCCAATAGGTAGGCTCAATCTCAGAAGAACCCACAATGGGCCAAATGTGGCCTAAGTACAGTGGGGCGACCCACCCTTCAAGAATTACAGATACAGAATTGTGTTCATCTATTCGTAAATGGTATAGATGTTTCACCTAAAGAAAATTTATCACATTCACAGGGTATTTTAATAATACCGAAGAAAACCCTCCTACCCCCATCTCACCCCGCAAGAAAGAAATACAATAAATTTCATTTTAAAGTAACAAATGAGGGCTCATCCGGTATAAGTAATTTTTATTCAAAAGAAACTATGGTGCAATTAATACATCCAAAAACACTAGATATGTGTAAATAAAACTGTTTACCAAAAAGCGAAGTAATTGGAGCCTTAGTCAAAACATCTACATTGTAAAGAAGAAAAATGTTTAAATAGCAGTTTCGCAAATACGAAACACGTAGGTACGAAAAACATGAAAAAAAGTAATTTTTTGTTGACTAAGAAAACAGGGCGTGCAGCGAGCCAAAGTACAAGCCCAAAAGCCACCGGGCAGACCAATGAGAATATTAGCAGGAGCTCGGCAACCAATTAAAAGTTAGCTACCTTAGTACGACATGGGGTAGGAATTGCTTCATGGAGTATCGAAGGGGAAAAATGGTTTTTCTTGGAACCAAAGAAAGAACAAAAAATCACTTCGGCTCGAAGCGGCTTCGTAGACGGAAGCCAGAAGAATAAAGTGCGACCGGTACTCAGAAAATTACTGAGTGATAAATGCGGATATCAGGAATCGAGTTCGTATATATTTTGTGCACCCGTTTAGTGGGTGAATTATTCACCCAGACATCGGTAAGTCCGATTTTCAGTATACTACCCTATACTATATTACTTTGTTGGCTGCTGGATTTTTTCTGATAAGGTATTTCTTTCTTGTGGCGGGACGATAAAGTATCCCCGAGTCGTTGTATTTATAGCATTTATAGCATTTTATTTTAAGCCGGTAACCATTGCCGTAGCGCATCGGCGATTATATTATTAAAAATATTAATACCTATGAGAAGGTAATTGAGTAATATCAAATTAGTATAAGTATATTAGCAAACCACAATAATCTTCCCTTTACTGTAAAGAAAGGTAAATTTCTGTTAATTCCCGGGTTAGCATACGTAAAATAGGGTTTATGTTCAACAGCCATTTCAGATACGGTCCTTCAGACTACCAATAATTAAGAGTATATATTTAGCGGTTAAAAGTGAAAGTAGTCGAGAGCTTAGATGAGATAGAATATCATAGGCAGTTTCGGGATTGTTAATGTTAATGTTAGGGTCCTTTAGGCCAAACACTATATTTTGTTGTGTTTTTTTTTGTAGTTAATTCAGTTGTTAGGAAAAATAAGTTATTTTTTCTTTTTGTTTTTTTTTTGAGGAACTGAACCGCTTTACTGGAACGTATAAGTTGTAAGAATTCACCTGAATTAAGTATTGCAATACAATAGCTGGAAACTCCTCAAATTGTGTTTTCGTTCTGTAAATTCAACCCATTTTTCAGACCCTTCAACGCATCCGTTCCAGCTCCTTCACACCGGCTAAGTAAGACCCGTCAACAAATACTGCGAAGGCCGAACCTCACGTATCTTTCAGTCTTTATGTACCGCTCGGCTAAAGCTGAAAGATGAGTTAGGTCCTTCAGGTTATCAAAAATAATACTCAAAATTATTTTAAAAAGATTATCCGCCTATTACAGTATCTTATATTATATGCAGTTTTTGAAGATTGTACTTGTTTTTGTTAGGATAAATATCAACGTATTGTTAGATTTAAAGCTAGTTCGAATATTAAATTGATTACCAATTTTCTTAATTCTTACTGATAAACCCTTAACATACGGTATAGTTAAGTTTTTAAATATTATGTTTACTGAATTATTAATATTATTATTATAATTGGGCTTTTTAGTAAAGTTTTTTTCCTTTGTGAATTCATTGACATTAGAGCAAATAATTTCGGCCCTATCGTATAAAGATTTTACTATAACTTTTTTTACTCTTATGGAATGATTAGATTCAA
Organism: Ophraella communa; assembly: GCA_035357415.1. Taxonomy (NCBI): domain Eukaryota; kingdom Metazoa; phylum Arthropoda; class Insecta; order Coleoptera; family Chrysomelidae; genus Ophraella; species Ophraella communa. The sequence goes on along the minus strand of CM068994.1, from coordinate 20,302,019 downwards.
AATTCAAATACCTATAAGTGTGAGTTGGTTTACAGTAAACATTTGTTTCATACCCTGTAGACGTTTTATTAATAAGAATATCTAAAAATTACAAAGAATGATTATTTTCAATTTTTATAGAATTTCCTCCTTCTTTTATATTTGTTAAAAAATCATTCACCATCTTGCGAAAATGTCTCTACAAGACAACCGATTTTATTTAATAAAATTGTTGAGAGACAAGAGCCCATGGTGAAACCAAAATTCTATTCACAAAAATTATTATTGAATTGAAAATATTGAGATAAATTTTACTCAATACCTACCAAGTTTTATTTTATGTGTTTTAATTTGTTAAAATTTTCTTTAATTAATTAGGGTAGGGTTCTAACAAAATTTATTATAATTTTTATAGTGAAATTTGAATAATACCGAACAAACTTATCTACCTAAACTGATACCTAATTATTTCCTATCTATTCTTAACTAATTCCTATCTATTCTTAACTACCTTAGCTAACCTTAATTACCGCAGGGTCCTTTTCTACTTTCACTATTTTCAAACTCCTATATTTTCCTTTCCTCTTCTGACTCTTTCTTTTACTTCCTGGTACTTTGATCTCCAACCTTCTGCTCTTATACACCTTTTTTATCTTCCTTGTCTTATATAAATTTGCTATTTAATTTTACTTCTTTATTACTTTTAATGTTATGTTATTATTGTCAAAGTTAAATGCAGATAATTATAACTTTATCCTCTGACTTTTCTTTTTCAGAATCACAAATTGCTTCTTTCATAAACCATGAAACTGTTATAGCTTTTCTACTTTGTAATCTTTTACAGCTGCATTAACTAAAACTTTTTCAATTCAATTTAATCATTTTCCAATTAAATTATTTTAACGGTTTTTTGACTTTCTTTTTAAAACATCCACTAACTGTCAAACCTTCTATCCCCTGGCAATGAAACTTCTCACTTACTCTCACTTACACTACTTATCTATCCTTAACCTAATACAATTGTTGTTTACATTACATAAATCTTTTTTAACTCTAAACTAATAAACTATGACATTTACTTCAAATTTTGACATTTCTCCGAAAATAAAAAATAAAATATTAAATTAAAATAAATTTTGAAATGACCCTTAAATATACCTTTTCAATATATTTTCGATATACATAAATTTAATAATTCTATTATTATTGTTACGCTCAATTTGGTCCGTTCTATAAGTGATGATGCAGAGTACAATCGACGAGTGTGCTTGTGATGTAGAAACCAAAAAAATTAAAAGACGTGTTAACGGTATAAAACGAAACAACTACTGTTTTATTTACTGTCAAAATTAATACATTTCTATATCAACCAAACATGTATAGTTTACATAATATATATAGTATATAAACAGTTCATAACTTAACACTCCCCCTTGAACTGATGAGTGTAAACATCTATCTAACAGAAATTGTCATAAAAAAAATAGTTATCAAATCTGACAAGCAAGTTTCTTATTCTGTGAAATCAGTTTGTTTTAAGGTTAACTTCAAACTTGACAGATTCAATATTTAAGGTTATGACATTAGATGTCATATCTCATTGATTTGACAACTCCATCATTCGGCGAAGTTCTTCAAAGCGAGGCTTGCCAAGAGCCTTGGTAAAAATATCCGCTATTTGCTTTTCGCCTGCTATGTGTTGAACTTCAAATATTCCTTCTTCCACTTTTTCTCGAATAAAATGATAACGCACATCTATGTGCTTCGACTTCTTGTGAAATTCTGGATTATGCACAAGTTTAACTGCACTTGCATTATCAATAAATAAAATTGGTACTTTCAGCATACTCTTGTTCTGAATTTTCTCCAGTAATCTTCCCAACCATTCCCAACCGTCAGATTGACATATGTCAATCTGACGATGCTAGTGATAGCGAAACAGCTGTAATTGATTTTAAAGCGAATTTTTCAAATAAATAGTGGAAGTTTAGTTTAACTGTGCAGTTATTAATTGTTCTTAGTAAGATGAACTTCCAAAAAGTAGAGGTTAACACAATCAATTTCATACTATTTCCTTTGCTCCTTCGCATCCTGCTATGTATTCAGCCTCCATTGTGGACAATGAGACTGAGCGCTGCTTTTGACTGAACCAGGTCACTGCTCCTGAATTTAAAATAAAAACAAATCCTGAGGTAGATCTTCGAGAATGTACATCACCTGCATAATTTGAATCACTGTAGGCTTGGAGTAGTTTGTTTGATCCAGATATATATTTTATTCCAAAATTTAATGTACCTTTGAGATACTTGAAGATTTGTTTTATTATATCCCAATGATACTTCTTTGGATTTGCCAAAAACTGAGAGACAAAATGTACAGCAAATGCTAAATCAGGTCTAGTGACTACTGCTAAAAAATTCAAACTCCCAACAGCAGACCGAAAGGGAATATCAGGAGACAGATCCTCATCAACAAAACCTTCTTCAAGTACCTGAGATTTTGTAATAGGAACACCTACAGGATGGCAATTCTCCATATTGTACTTTTGAAGAATTTGTCTAGCATACATCTCCTGAGAAATAAAAATGGTTTTCTCGCCTCGTTCAATTGATTGTTGAATCTGTACTCCAATATATTTTGAACCACTTCCTACTGTTAGTTTGAATTCTTTCCGTAACTCCTGAAGAAATTCTTCATTTGTTTCTAGATCTTCTCCAAGAACTAGCCCATCGTCGACGTACAGAACAACAATCAACTTCTTCGAATGATTTCTGAAATATAAACAAGCATCACCAGTACCTTGTTGGAGACCATAGCGTATTAAACAATCTTTAAATCTATTGTTCCAACATCTTGGAGCTTGTTTCAAACCATAAATACTTCGAAGGAGTTTACAAACTTTACCGGTACCATCGTTGTAAGACTCGGGCTGTTCCATAAAGATTTCCTCATTTAATGATCCATACAGGAAGGCAGTCTTTATATCAAATTGCGATAATACTAGATTTTCAGCTGTAGCAATAGATAAAACACTCCTAATGGTATCATATCGAGCTACAGGCGAATAGGTTTCGTCAAAGTCTACTCCTGGTTGTTGAGAATAACCCTTTGCAACCAAACGAGCCTTATAACGAACCTTACCATCATGAGTATCTTTTAGTCTAAAGATCCATCGATTCTTTATGACTTTCCTACCTTCAGGTAACTCTACAAGTTGCCAAGTGCAATTCTCCAACAACGACTGCATCTCGTCGTTCATGGCACTCCTCCACTTGTGAGCATCATCTGACAAAAGGGCTCCAAACACAGCATTGCATAAGCATCATATATAACTGGCTTACATAGTTTTGTTCTGTCTCGAAGTTTCATTCCTTCTTGAGATGCTAAAGGTTCCATAACCTCCGGTAACTTCAAACTGCTTTCACAATTATCCTCCGTATTGATTTCCTTCAGTTCTTGCAGCTTACTGTTTTTCAAAAGTTCTCCTTTTTTATCAGTTTCGTACCTTATTTCTATACTTGTTGGAAGTACTTCTTCATTCTTGAAAACTACATCCCGACTAAGAATAACATCATTTTTTTGTGGCACCCATACTCGATATCCATCTTTATTGTCACAATAACCAACAAATAAGCCTTTTTCTGCCTTTCTGCCCCACTTTCTTCGTTTCTGTTTAGGAATATGAATGAAACATTCGGTGCCAAATATTTTTAAATGTTCTACAGGAGGTTGTTTAGGTTGTTTACCAGACCATAGCATAATTGGTGTTTTACCTTCTACAGAAGTTGGTCCAGTTCTGTTTAAAACATAAGCAGCTGTGTTTACTGCTTCAGCCCACAGATGTTCAGGAAGACCTTTTGCATGTAACATAGTCCGAGCTGCTTCCACCAAAGTTCGATTTTCCCTCTCTGCAGAACCATTCTGTTCTGGTGTGTAAGGCATTGTAATCCTATGTTTAAATCCAAACTTGTTAACCAACTTCTTTATGTCTTGATTTGTAAATTCTGTACCTCCATCAGTTAGTAGCTCTTTAACTACATGGCCAGCAACACCTAATTCAGCAAGAAACGTTTCTAGTTTACTTTTAACTTCTGACTTTTCTTTTAAGAAATAAACAGTTCGAAAACTTGTAAAGTCATCTTTTAATAACAAGTAGTATCTTGCACCACCAATAGATTTTGTAGGCATTGGTCCACAAACATCGGAATGAATAATGTCTCCAGGTTTTTCTGCTCTGATGGTTCTGGTTTTAAAACTAAGACGATATAGTTTGCCATACATACAGGAGTCGCACCATTCTTGATCTGCTTGCACATTAATTCCAATATTTTTCAAAAAATTTTGCACGTGCCTCTTATTTGGGTGCACAAGTCTTTCATTCCACAGTTGAAGAGTATTTGTTGTAACAATTTGTACTTCAGCTTGCTTTTCGGGGCATATTACTCTGATATTCATCCAGTATAATGAGTTTCTTCTAACTCCAGTGGCAACTAGTTTTCCGTCTTTGGCAAAACTGCAGGTATCTTCCAGTCAGAGTTTGGACATGCTTCTATAACGAATGCTGAACCTTGAGAATCGCTGTCGTTTTTCTTTTTCAAATTTTTGCAGTTCTTCTTAATATGGCCTCTTTTACCACATCCAAAACACTTAACAAACGACTTTTTCTTAATTTTAGCATTTTCTTCTAGTTTTGAAGTAACAAGTGCTATTTTAGATTGAGAAATACAAACTTCTTCTCGTTCTTTCAGTCGCATCTCCATGGTGCAGAGACGTTCTTGCAATAACTTTAGTGTACGTTGTTCTTTTGGCATAGATTCCCAAGCATTCAAGAACTCAAAGTATTTAGAAGGCAAGGTGTTTAGTACTCGATTGATAAATAGAGACTCTGGTAACTTGACTTTATCTTCTCTCTAAGTCTCGTCCTGTAATTCCACCCACAACTTCTCCAGTTTTGCAATATGTTTGGCTATATCTTCCAGTGGATCTTTTTCTTTCACTCCAAAGAATTGATTGAACAATCGATCCTGACGTTGTTCAGTTCTTTGCTCAAATACGCTGTGAAGTTTCTTCCACATTTCTTCAGCACTCGTACACATATTAATTAACTGTCTAACCTAGGAAGTTGCACTTGAAACAATTATGTTTTGGGCAATATACTCAATTTTGTTTAAGGTCTTTAGTTCAGCTTTATACTTTGCAATTTCTTCTGCCGTAGCATCATCATCTGGAACTTCAGAAATTTCAACAGCCCCAGAAACTATATCCCATGCATTGCATGCATTTAATTGAATCTTAATTTGAAATTTCCAGTCAACCCAATTCACTTGTCGTTCCAATTTCTCAATAAGGACTCTAGGAACTTCCATATTTTTAAAAAATAATGACTTATTTCAAACAAAAATTGACAATTTTTTTTAAGTGCCAGTGACCGATGTCAGAATGAAAATTCTTAACTTTTTATTGATGCAGAGTCTTCTGGTTTCTACTCTGGGCCCATAACCTGATGCAGAGTACAATCGACGAGTGTGCTTGTGATGTAAAAACCAAAAAAATTAAAAGACGTGTTAACGGTATAAAACGAAACTATTGTATTTTATGGTCGAGTTAGGCTAATTGTGTTCTATAAAACTTTTATTAAACTCACAACTTAAAAATATGACAATGATTAATGATTGACATAAATATTCTAATAAACATTCCGTTCCTCTTTTTTTTCATTCGTTACTGATAATGGATACAACAGTCTCCCCCACTAATTGAAAAAGGTGTTACTTAAAATCCACTTTAAAATCGGCGAGTTTTGCTGGCATCCGTCGATCTCGCTGTGGACGAGTTAATTGGGATGTTTGGGGCAACAAACTTGGAGTGTGCGTTTCTTATGTTATTTCTGGAACAGATATAGAAGTCTGTACTGTCTTCGGAGGTTCTGCTCTCTGGATTGCAAATGATTGAGATGGTCCTGACATGCTATCATCTGTTTTGGTTGTGGTACATATGTATACTTTTCTATTTTTATGATTGTATATTATTAAAACTCACTTTACTTTTTATAGTCTTTATTCAGCTCCAGTTTGCGGGTGTCTGTCTTGTCAATGCTGTAGTGACATTGACATCGACATTCGTGTTGCCAACATAAGTTGCAATTATAGAACACGCCCCTTTTTTTTTTTTAATTTTTTTTTTATTTTTTTTATTTATATAGTTCATAGTCGTTTAAGTACGTTGGTACTTTCACTTGACGCCGCGATCGGGACATTCTTGTTCTATCATCGCTTACATTATCATTATCTCTATTATTATTATTAGTTATGTCTACATGAGTGAGATCAGGAGGAACATTTTTATGCGAGTCCAAACACAGATCCTCATAGAAATCTCCCCCCGTTACAACTATCGGTATGTCGGTTTTGTTTATGAATCGCCTATTTCGTCTAAATCTATTGCCTTGCTCATCCTGTAAAATATATGACCTGTCATTATATTTATGAATTATTTTTCCTTTGGTCCATTGGTCACGTTTTTGAAATAATATGTTGTCATTGTTTTCTAAAGGTTTTAAGTCTTTTGCGGTTTTGTCATAATTTTGTTTGGTTTTGTCAGAATTTTGTTGTAATAATCGTTTAATGTTTTCATTATCAATAATTTTTGGCAATAGGTTGTCTGTCAAAATAGGCAATTTGGATTTTACAATTCTATTAAAAAGCAATTGTGAGGGAGCATATCCCAAATGGGGTAAAGGAGTACTTCGATATTCCAACAAGAATTGTGGCAATTCGTCAACGCTTTTCATCTTTTTCAACATACGTTTACTAATATCGACGTACTTCTCCGCGAATCCATTTGAGGCATGATGATAAGGACTAGAAAATTCCAGCTCAAAATTCCACTCACTACCAAATTTCTTAAATTCGGTACTATTATAGGGTACATTATCAGAATAAAAAATATCTGGTACACCAAATTTTGAAAAAATTTCTTTACAGTAGTTAATGACGACACTTATATTTTTATTACTTACCGGAAAGACCTCAAGCCAATGTGAATAACTGTCCACAATCAGTAAATATGATTTTGAATTGTAATCAAAGAAGTCTGAAAACAAATATTGCCAAGGTCTTTCAGGTATTTTATGAGGAATCATAGTTTCTTTCTGATTAGCAGGCTTATTACACTGACATGTTTCACAGCTATTAACTACATTTTCTATATCTTTTGACATATGAGGCCAAAACATTATTTCTCTAGCTCGTAATTTGCATTTTTGTATCCCAAAATGAGCCGAATGAATTAAATTTAGCATATTTTTTTTTAGTTCATTGGGAATAATAATTTTTTTATTAATGAATAATAGATTATCTGATAGGTAAATATTGTCTTTTAAATTAAAATAATATTTCAAGTCTTGACAAAGTGATTTATTAGTTTTGGGCCACTGGGTTTGGCAAAACATTTTTATTTTAGACAAAATTGGATCGTTATCATACGCTTTTTTAAACTCTTCTTTCTTTTCGCTGGTCATTGGTACTGATAGGGAAAGTGCGTGTACGGTGTATTCTAATTCTTCATCAATAGGAGTTTCAGTTTTGATAAAAAACCTACTTAACGTGTCAGCAACATACATTTTAGGACCAGGTATGTATTCGATTTTAATTTTGTATTTAAGTAGTTTTAGGAGCATTCTTTGTAGGCGCGCACTAACATCGTCCAAATTCTTATTAAAAATTGATATTAGGGGTTTGTGATCGGTTTGTATCATTACTTCTCGTCCGTAAATCCAAAAATGAAATTTTTCACATGAAAAAACAATACTTAACAACTCTTTTTCAATTTGAGCATATTTAGTTTCAGTTTTATTCATAGCTCTAGAGGCGAATGCAACAGGTTGTTTATCTTGCATCATAACACTGCCAATTCCTTTACTAGATGCATCTGTTTGAATTGTTATTGGCTTGTTTTCATCAAATAATTTTAATATTGGTTTTTTTGTGAGTAGTGTTTTTAGTGTGTTTAATTCCTTTTGGTGAATTTCTAACCACTCAAACTTAACATCATTTCTGGTTAAATTTCTCATATTATAAGTAAGCAGGGATAAGTTTGGTATAAATTTTGAAAAAAATTTGAAAAGGCCCAATATTTTCAATAGGTCTTTTTTATTTTGGGGATTTTCAATAGATAGTACAGCCTCAATGTTTTTGTCTGATGGTTGAATTCCATTTTTTGATATTATTTGACCTAAGAAATTGACTTTATCTAATTTATATTGTAATTTATCAAAGTTAAACTTAACATTGTATTTTAACGCTCTTTCTATTACTGTTTTTAATGCTTCGTCATGCTTTTGTTCATCTGTACCACAAATGATTATATCGTCAAAATATATGCTCACATTAGGGATGTCTCCAAAAATTTCCATATTTTTTCTTTGAAAAATTTCAGGTATGTTACATAAACCAAATGGTACGCGGTGAAATTTGTATCTTCCAAAAGGAGTGTTGAAAGTACACAAATCCGAACTTTTTGGGCTTAACTGTATTTGCCAAAACCCATCTTTCATGTCTATAACACTGAAGATAGTCTTGCCTTCTAAATTACTCAATATATCATCACATTTAGGAATTATGTAATGTTCTCTACAAATATACTTGTTTAATGGTTTTGGATCCAGACACAAGCGAAGAGATCCATTGGGTTTTTCTACAATTACCAATGAGTTTACCCATTCAGTAGGGTAATCAACTTTAGAGATTATATTTTTATTTTCCAAATCATCTAATGATTGTTTTAATCTTTTATGAAGTGCCAATGGTACCCTTCTTTGAGCCTGAATCACTGGTATAGCCTCTTTTTTCAATTTTATACTGACACATCCAGGGATACAACCTAGACCTTCAAAAATTTCAGAAAACTCACGAGCTAGGCCACTTTTATTTTTAGGTAATAAGTTATTTTCATATTTGTACTGAATTGAAAATGATCGCTTAACCATGTCAAACCTTATGCAGTCTGCCAATCCTAATAATGGCTCTGAATCCAAATCAACTATTAGGAATTTAATATTAGCAAATTTATTTTTATAATAACACTTTAAAATAATACAACCGTAGGCTTTTGATCTGAAATTTCCATATGAGATTATGTTTATATTTGATGGCTCAATTGTAGTTTCATTTATATTTAGATTTTGTACATATTTTAACGGTAAAATGCTACATTCCGCTCCAGTATCCAATTTAATTTTAAGCTTTTTATTATTAACCTCAATGTATTCGTACCAACATGTAGCATTATTATTATGTGTATCTAGTTTATTCTCAAAAATGACTATGTTGGATTCAGGGTCATATTTATCATTTACTATATTATTTACATTATCATTTACCTTATTGTTCATATTTTCATTTTTTTTATTTCTTCGATTCTTACTTCCTTTTCAAAGTCTGTATACTCTCCTGTTTCTTCAATGTTCACAGTTTCATTGATGCTTCTGTAGTTACCTCGATTTCTTTGGTTTCCACTATTACCACCACTATATTCGGGGTTATTAACACTTCTCGCACTAACACTATTTTTCAAAAAACACATTCTTGCATAATGGCCTTTTTTCTTACACAGGTTACATGTTTTTCCATATGCTGGACACTGTCTTACTGGATGTTGTTCATCACACCTTGTGCACTTGTTTAAGAAACGAACTCTATCAATCCTTTCTTCATCTTGACTTAAGAGTTTGATATGTTGTTTAGAGACTTCGATCGATCTGCAATATTCTTGAACTTTTTCAAGACTCATATCCGATTCTCTTATAAGTCTTTGTTGTACCTGCTTGTCATAAACACCTAAAATGATTCTATCTTTGATCATTCTGTCGATATAGTTGGTTGTGCACTTTTCATCAGCACATGTGAATGAGCAGTGCGCTGCTTGATTTCTTAGTTCAGTTATATATGCATCAATTGACTGTTCTGGTTTCTGGATAATATTATTGAATTTAAATGTTTCCATTGTTACGTTTCTTTTTGGTAAGAAATAATTGTCGAAATTTGTTAATACATCATCTAGTTTGGTTTTTTTGTCTTCTGGAAATGTGTTGAATATATCAATGCCGTTTTCACCTATGACATGAAGCAATAGAGCTATTTTTACTTTTTCTTCTTGCTTTTCTTTACCCGTAGCCAGCATAAAAATTTCGAACCTCTGCTTCCATTTGGGCCAGTTATTTATATCATTTAAAGAAAATGGCTCCGGTGCTTTGCACTCCATATTTATTTATAATCTTATATAGTTAAAATCTTTACTCAAATCTGTGTTTTATTCGGCAGTTAACACGTGGTTTATAACCTTAAATTTGTATTCCGTATTTTGTTGCAGTACACTATTTACTTTATTTTCTTAACACCCCTCACTTCTGACACCATGTTTTGGTTGTGGTACATATGTATACTTTTCTATTTTTATGATTGTATATTATTAAAACTCACTTTACTTTTTATAGTCTTTATTCAGCTCCAGTTTGCGGGTGTCTGTCTTGTCAATGCTGTAGTGACATTGACATCGACATTCGTGTTGCCAACATAAGTTGCAATTATAGAACATCATCCTCCCGCTTAGACACCATTGTCCTACGTAATTGATTTATATGTCTTTTAAGTGTCCTCCCTGAGTTATTTCATTTTGGCGATGCCCAGGTGTGTTTCGTGCAGTTCTTCTAGAATTTTAGTTCTGAGATTGAGTGGAATATAGATTCGTTCTCCTCTAAATAGAATTCCATTATCCAATGTAAATTCTGAATTAATTGAATTGTTGAGTAAATTTTGACGAATAATCGAAAGATCTGGATCTAGTTCTGTTTCTTTTCTAATTGTAGTTGATGTATTGAAGACCAATACCATTTGGTTTCTTTTTGTAATAAACGTCGAAGCGGGTAAGTTAAGGTTGATGCATCAGGAATAAAACGTGAATAGTATGAAACAAGTCCCAAAAATCTTTTAACATCTTCAACATTGGAAGGACGTGGCATCTCTTGAACAGCTTGAATTTTAATTGGAGATTTACTAATTTTGTTGAATTCTACTACTCGTCCTAGATATTCAATCTTTTCTTGGAAAAATAGACATTTTTGCTTGTTAACGTGCAGGTTGAAATCTGTTAGTCTTTGTAGACAGGCTTGAAGGTTGAACATGCATTCTTGTTTTGTGGCACCATGGCAGATAATGTCATCGAAGTATGCTTCAGTCTTTGGTAACCCTTTTAGAATTTGTGATAAGATTCTATTGAAATCTGAAGGTGCAGTTTTGATACCAAAGCTTAATCGATTTACTCAATATGTTCCTCTGTGGGTTGTCATTGTTTGAATTATGCTGGCTTCTTCGTCAACCTGAAGATGTAAGTAAGCTTTATACAAATCTATTTTACAAAAATAACGGGAATTTCGCAGGCTGTCAAGTACATCATCAATGCGGCGAATTAGATAGTTAGCCTGAATAAGTTGATCATTGACCCCACATTTATAATCTACACATAAGCGTACGCCTCCATCTGATTTAGGAATTATTACAAGTGGAGAGCCCCAGTCGCTTACTGGAACTGGTGTTATTATTCCATTAGCTTCAAGTAGGTCCAGTTCTCGATTTACTCGTTCAAGTAGGGCAAATGGTACGTTGCGTTCTCGATTGAATATAGGTTTTGCTCCCTTACGTAAGTGTAGTGAAATTTTTAAGTTTGGTATACAACCAACCTTTTCGTCGAAGATAGATGCATATTTGGTGAAGATGACATCAATTGAATTGAGTGGTTCGATTTTAAGTGTTGAAGAAGTCTGAATTTTCTCATTGTCAAGTTCGCAGAGTTGAATATTTAATCCTCTGATCCACTGTCGTCCTAGCAGTGCATCGTGGCCTGTTGGAACAATGTAGAGTTCTCCCTGTATTTCTTTTCCTTTATATGAAACATGAATGGTTACTTTTCCCTCTGGTTTAATGGTTTCACCAGTATATGAACGAAATATTAGTGATGAAGTTTCCATTTGAACATTTAAGTTTAATCTATCGAAATCATTTTTTGCTAAAAGGGAAAATTTTGCGCCGCTATCTACTTCAAATTGTTGAGGTTTTCCGTTTAAGTTAACACAAATTATATATTTATCTGAATCTTGGCCCAATTCGTATAAATCTGTAACATCGTATTGTTGTTTCACCGTTTTGATTTTGTTGAGTCCATAGCTAGTTCCAGCGATTGAAGTTAAATCATTATTTGTCATTACTTGTATTGAATTTGTTGAATTATTAGGTTTATTTTTATTTAACATCAAAGTCTTAATGCAAACTTTAGCTATGTGGCCTTGTTTTTTGCAAGTATTACATTTTAGTTTAGATTTCTCTACTCGACAATCTGAACTTATATGATTATCTCGACCGCATCTGAGACATAGGTTTTCAATACCTAATGTTCTTAAATCTACATGTTTTCTAATTTTTTTCTGATTTGATCTTGCTGAATTTTGATGAGATTGATGTGGACCATTTTGATATTTAGATGAACTAGATATTTTGTTAACATCGTTAAAATTTGAATGGTTAGAATTGGTACGTTGTGTAAATTCTTTGCTTTCTATTTTTGAAGCTTCCAGTGACACTGCTTGATCAAGAATATCTGCAAAACTGGCTTTGCCTGACTGGAGAATTTGTTCTCTCAACCAATCGTCTCGTAGTCCTCTTATGAACTGTGCTCGTAGAAATACATCTGCGATTGATACCATTTTGCTACATTCGCATTCGACTGTGAATTCGCATTCCGACAAATCACGTCTCAGTGCCGCTACGAATCCCGAAACTGACATTTCTATATCAACCAAACATGTATAGTTTACATAATATATTATAGTATATAAATATAGTGATAAATTTTTACTTTTGATTTGATAATGTAAATTGTTTTTTTACTCGTACATTTGTAAAGATACTAACTACATTAAAACTTACTAAATAATGGTTTTTGTTAAAATTGTAAATCTGATAGTTTTTCGAAAAAAGTTTTGCTATTTTATGAATCTGTTTGTCCTGCGAGGGGTTCAATAATTTTTAATATAATATTTGATAGTTTAAATTTGAAAAGTGTCTTATTAATTTTGTTTTAAATTGATTTGGAAGGATTAAATAATTAATTATCCAAATTAACAACATAAAATGAATACACATTAAGGAAGATACAGAAGAGAATAAAAATTTGTTTTCATTTTTATTTATATTAAACTATTCAATTTTACACTGAAAAGGTAATTTTGGTAAAAATTCGATAATGTATAACTTATATTAATTATAATAATAAAATTTCTAAAACTTTATTATCAAATAATATATTTTTAATCAAAATGTACTGGAATGTTGAATATACCAATATGTTATTAACCTTAGGTGAGGAAACTCTGAAACAGCTATTACACTAACAATTTTCGGCCTTTAATTGAGCTATAATTTTTGCAAGCCAAATTTATTTCTATGTATTGTACGATTGCCAGGGAGAAACTGTTAATGAAAATTATTATTCTTTCTGACAAACGTTTTAATAGTTATTTTTCTACAAACGTGTTAAAAATGCCATTTTTAGCACTCCATAGAAGCCTTAAAAATGTAACTTTAAGGCACTGAGTGCCTTAATAGTATATTAAACAACGCATTTCATATGGAATTCTGTTATGACACGAGTTCAAGTTTAAAAAACGAATCGCGAAGCGACAGCCATATGAAATAAGTTGTTTATAATATTTTTTATATTTTGCCCTTTTTACCATTTTTTAAATTAATTTTTTATTTTTATGTAATTACGAAAATTTTTATTTTAAAAAGTATGTCGGCAGCACTGTGTAATTTATAAAATTTGACAGTTGTGACATTTAAATTATCAAATGTTAATGTTTTAAAATATTTTAAAATGAATAATATACCAATAATAATATATTATATAAGTAAAATATTATATTCATATTCACAGATACTTTCTTAAGAAACAATATAAAATTAATAAATTGCTATTATCCACAAATGTCATTGTCAATAGTCTTGCCTTTAGATACTTCACTCATGTCGCCAACCATTTAAAACAAAAATTTGCGTGCGTAAAAGTTACATTACGATACGCAAATGCGTTTTATAATGAAGATTTTTATAAGTGCAAAATATAAAAAATCATTTTATGGCACTGCCTTAAAATGTTTATGGCACTGCTGTCAAAAGTGAATTGTCAGAGTTTGAAAGCAAACGTCAAAATATTTAGATTTTATTTATTAACATTATTATTATAGATTAGAAAGAAGTTTATAGATAGCCGACTCGAACGGTTTTTTAAAAACGTGTTTACAGCGTTGCTCGTGACCTGAGCACTAACTATATAATTGTATTTTAATTTATTGGTTAATTTAAAATATTTATATTAAAATATTTTAAAAATATTCTGATAAATATAATGAATATATTTTTCAAAATATTTTTAAAGTATTTTAATATTGTTAACAATTTGGTATGACTTATGTAGAAATAAAAATAAAATAAGTAATAATTCTTTATTTTTGCAAAATAATTTTATTACAATTAGAAGTCAAATTTATTTTTCTTGTTTCCCCAATTATTTTTAAAATGGATCTATTGCATTCTGGTGTCCTGGGAGTAGATTCTGTTGTTAGAGGACCATCAGAACAATGAGAGATGCTGGTTTCTGAAAAATAAATATTAAATATTATAAAACTGAGTAGTCAATATAAAACTCATAATTAGAAATTGAGAATAAAATTGTACATTAACCTATAATAGTAAGGTATTTCAACTTCCCTATTTGTAGGCTCTTGTTACTTAAAAAAGTTTTTGCTTTAATTCACAATCAAAATTTTAAAATCATTCTCTTACCTGGAAGTTTTAGAGTAGGCACAGCATCTAATTATAAATCGGTAACATTTCTATTCTGTGAGAAAAAGCAGTCTTTTGTAAAGTGGTCAATGCAGATTTTAAATTTATAACGGTCATTTCAAGTTACATTAACCAAATCTGGTCTATTTAAAGCATCACACCAATTTCTTCGGATCTACAAATATAATGTAACATAGAAATAATATAATATGCATCATATACTAATAAATAGGTATACGCTGAAGCTTAAAAAAAAACAAATTCTTACTTGTGGATCCTTTGGTAAACAATGCACTTTTTATAGTTATTTTTATAAAGGCAACTCGTAACAGAACACATAAAAACCATATTTTAATAAATAACTGCAAAAACTCTAACAGGAAAATATAAATACTAACGAGAAAATATAACTATTAACGAGAAAATACAATAATTACTAAGAAAATACAATACTATCTATCACACAAGTACAAAAACTCTAGCTGGAAAATATATCTACTAACGAGAAAATACAATACTAACTGTCAAACAATATTGTTGACAACATTTAAAATCAGAATTGTTATATCATTAACGGATTTCCTGTTGATTGTGATTTTATTTTCAATAGTGGCGACTTCCGTGACCTGAGCATTAACTACTAAACGTGGACCTGTCATTTGAGGAGAGTGCCCAGGGCATGATTAATATTAACAGTACCACAGAGTATATAATACAAACCAGAGTATCGACTCTATATGGAGGGGGTAAGCATCCATTTGCAGGTATCGCCATGACACTTTGGGAGTATCCGTAGCCGTCGCCATTAGTATTGTGTGAAATAGTGAATTAAACTATTTAATTCAAGTACAAAAAACTGCGAAGGAGATACGGAATAAATGTTACTTACATTAAATGACATTAAAATAAATAATATTAACAGTACAATTTGTGCAATTTGACAAATTAATTGCACTGCTGTTTTACCATTTTCCATGGCTAAGGAAGAATGATGATTCGTAAACAATTATATCAACAATGGTTGCTAGGGTCCTTAATATACAATGCAATTTAAAATTATCTCCTTTGGATGTATTAATACAGGTTTTTAAAATTTAATTCAAACTGTATAATTACTTTATTTGAACGTTTGTAGAAAAAATATTGTATGAAATACGTGTTAAAAGTACCTTCGTCGCTTCGCTCATTCTGCAAACCTTCACATGCGTGCCTTAAACATGTACTTGTAACACTTACATCATAAATAACTTCTGCAATTCACATGAGTGCCTTAAAAGGTACTTTTAACACGCATATCATACAATATTTTTTCTGCAAACGTTCAAATAAAGTAATTGCACAAATTGTACTATTAATATTAATGTTAATAAATAAAATCTAAATATTTTGACGTTTGCTTTCAAAATCTGACAATTCAATTTTGACAGAAGGGCCATTGTTGATATAATTGTTTACGAATGTTTTGATGCATCTGTCAGACGTTTGTTGGTTTTATTTAAAACGCAGTTAAGGTTGTAGATTTTTCTTAAAATGGAAGAAAATAATGAAAATGATCCATTTGAAGACATAGAGGCGGCGGCTAATAGAGCAACCCTCGATTTGTTGCCGAGAAAATCCAGGGTTCAATACGATATAGCCTATAATAAGTTTCAGAAATGGTGTGAAGCGAAAGGCGTTTCTGGAAAATATACTGAAAATGTATTTCTGGCCTATTTTGAGGAGAAAGCAAAGGTATGGAAGGCATCATTTTTGTGGTCAAATTATTCAATGAACAAATCTATGCTACGTATAAATAGCGACGTAGATATCAGCAAATATTTTAAGCTTATCGCGTATTTGAAGCGTCAAGCAGAAGTTTACCGGCCAAAGAAATCAAAAATCTTGACTAGAATCCAAATTGAACAGTTTCTGAAGTCAGCATTAGACGATGAATATCTTCTAATGAAAGTAGTAGTGATTATGGGAATATTTGGTGCTTGCCGTAGGGAGGAGCTTTGTCAATTGACTGTTAACGATGTGGAAGTTATGGGTACTTCATTAATTATTAAAATACCAGATACAAAAACCAGTGTTTCACGAAGTTTTACTATTATTGAAAAAATTTATTTGGATCTTTATCGAAAATATGTGGCTCTTCTAAATCTATTTAATAAACAAAATCCATTCAAATTAATCAATGTACATCAGTATATAAATATATGCTGTATATGTATACCTTTTGGATCCTTTTGTAAACAATGCACTTTTTTATAGTTTATATTCTTTTTATAATTGCAACCTGTAATAGAACACTTAAAACCCATATTTTACTAAATAAATACCTACATTAGCAATCACCGGAAATATAATAACTAACAGAAAAATACAATAACTAACGAGAACATACAACTAACAATAAAATATAATAACTACTGAGAAAATACAATACAATCACAAAATTATTTAAATTCTAAATTGTTGTGTCCTTAACGAACTTCGTGTTGGTTGTCATTTTGTTTTCAATAGTGACAACTATCGTAGTCTGAGCCCTAAATACTGAGCGTAGACCTGTCAATTGAAAAGAGTGCCCAGGTCAAGGATAGAACCTAGGCGTCTAGCCTGGAAGCAGTGACAAGAAGTATATAATCCTTTTTGGTAAAAAAACTTCTCTGCAAGACGATACTTCTTTTTCTTCCTGATTTCTTTTTCGCATCCCAAAATATTCAAGAATAAAAAAAAATTGAAACAAAAATTAAAAGAACACAGTAGTTGCGTATCATATTATATATTCATTATTGTACTTAAATCGCATGGATATGCATTTTTTAGAATTAGTTAAAAATTTTGCTATACGAATATGGTGAATATTTAAAATATTGGCAATTAGAAAACTCTAGTATTTCTGAGAAATCAATACTATACAGTAAATGCAGATAATATTAAATGTTTAGGAAGAGTATTCAGACTGCTTAAAGCTTTTACATACAAACGTTCAGTACAAGTTATATATAGGCACACACCATCTTTTTGTATATGTATAATTTTTTTCAATTCCGCAACTCTCTTAGGTCTCATATTTTTATTTAGTTTATCTTTCTTACAAATTTCTTCATCTCTTTCTATCTATCAGCTAAAAGTATTATTGTAACGCTTAGGGAATTTCCATAACACAAAGCACTACTTATATTATCCTTATTTCCTTAGTTTCCATATTCGAAAACGGAGCTGCATAAATTTAAAGATTCTGCCGGTGTTCCACATACAGGATAATAATCGAAATCTGTTTAATTTAATTTTTAGTTTAATTTTAAATTCAGTAAAACGTACATGAAGCAGCAGTTTCCAAGATATGTGTTACAAAAAAGCATTATCAATTTTGAGTACATGCACTCAAAAAATATTAGAAATTATTACTTTTTCCAGTAAAAAATTAAACTTCTGAATAAAGCGTTCACTTTTATTTGAAAACTTAGTTAATTTGATTATACTGAACCTTACTCTGTGGACGTCCACCTTACTAAGAATAATAAACAATCAAACGTTTTAACTAAACTTTAACCTTTTATTTAAAAAATAGATTTTTAAATGCAATGAGAGCTGTTTCGCTAGACTAAGCATGTCATATATTTAAGTTACATTTTGTTTGTTTGTAGCTACCTGATGTTGATTAAGAAGTGTTAAGGCTAGACCAAGTATGGAAGTAATAAGACATAACAATATTAAAGCCCAGATGTTATTAGCCCTAAGGGATTATCCTGGATGTATTTCCCTCTAAGATCAGTATAACTGTGCAATGATATAAAAAAAAACCAGGAAAAAACTATATCATGCTGATCTTTACAATAACAATATATTTGTGTTACAATTAAGTCTTATATATGTATGTAATGCTGTATATTTAGGTCAAACAAGTAAGATTCAATGAACGCTTAAGAGCATATAGATTAAAACAACCAGATAAGTCAAATTATGCAAAACACCTATTTGAATATCAATGACATCCAAATATTACACACTTGTAATAAAACACAAAATTTAAATTTTAAAACTTGAAATAAAAAGACATCTAGCAGATCAACAATTTAAAGTAGTTAATGAATAAATTAATCTTGGAAGTTCTCCACTATTAAACTGTTTACTTTGATTTAGTGTTCATTTTAAACATATATAAGACGTAGTTGTAACACAAATATATTTAATTATTGTAAAGATCATCATGATATAGTTTTTCTATACCATTGAACAGTTACACTGATATTGGGGGAAATAATTACGCAGGATATTTCCTTAGGGCTAAAAACATCTAGGCTTTTATTGTTATGTCTTATTGCTTTTATACTTGGTCTACTTGTCAATCTGATGATGCTAGTTTTTAGCGAAACAGCTATAATTGAATTTAAAACTTATTTTTCGAATAAATAGTGGAAGTTTCGTTCAGCCGTTTAGTTGTTTGCTGTTCTTAATAAGATGAGCCTTCACATAGTAAGGGTTAGTACAATAAATTTAATTTTAATAGTGTTCATAGTGAAGAATTTCCAAGATTAATTTGTTCATTTGTGTCTTTGTGTCTTTTTTTACCAAGTTCGTCAAGAAGATCTATTTTTGGTTTTTATCACAAATGTGCAGTATTTGAATGGGTTTGGTGTGAATGAGTGAGTTTGGATGTTCGACTTATCTGGTTGTTGTTAGCTATATGCTCTTAAGTGTTCATTGAATCTTACCTCAAAATTTCTTTGTGTTTGACCTATACATACAGCATTACATTTTGGACAATTAATTTTGCAAACACCAAATTTTTTTAAATTAGGTATTTTGTTTTCACATTTAACAATTTTGTGGCAACACTATTGTGTTTTTAATTATATTAATGCTGATGTTGCCGAAGATATTATTATTTTTGAAATTGCATTGGAAATATGTCCACACTATGTAATATTTTTGTAACTTTAAATGTCTTTAGTTTGTTTAGGAAATATTGGTTCTAGTGACATTCTTTGTTCTTTTTTATTTATCAATTCATTTATCAAATGTAATGGATATCCATTAGATGTAGCTATTTGTTTTATGATTTCTTTCTTAAAGTTATTTTTGTCATTTTTGTTCATTGGAATTGAAAATGCTTTATGTATCATATAATTATAAGCTGCTAATTTATGTCTTATAGGAAGATTTGAATTGTATGGTATGGTTACATCTGCTTGTGTTGTTTAATTTTAGGATGCAAGGTATTAATATAATTAAAAACATATGTAACTGTCGTTCGCTACCTACAAAACCTGCTAACATATCATCAACATATCTGTATCAATATTGTTTTTATAACTAGAATTAAAAATTTTGTTTTCTAAATAATCCATTAAAACATTTGCTAAAATTGAATAAATAGGACTTACCATTGGAAGACGCTCATTTTGAATATATACCTTGTTATCAAAAGTAAAATAATTTTGACTAATGCATACATTAAATAAATAGTTTATATCTGATATTGTACCTGGATGGATATTTTTCATCTAATAGCTTTCTAACTAGAACTATACGTTCTTTAGGAGGTATTTAATAGAACATATTAGTTCCATCAAACGATATTAATTTAGTATTTTTTTTTTAAATTAAATTTATTGTACCAATCCTTACTTTTTGGAAGTCCATCTTATAAAGAATATTAAAAAACTCTTCGATCGTACGTAACTTCCAAGTTTATTTGAAAAAATTATGTTTTAAATTACAATGACGGCCATTTTGCTAAGATTGGTGTAACAGTACCTGTTAACATTTTAAGCACCTGGTATCCTAAATATTAAATTCAATTAGTACCGCTAGCTCCATCTATCCTAAAACATTTTTAATAATAAAATAATGAATACGGTCTCTATAATTATAATTGGAAGTTCAAAGTAGCTACACTACGAGGTGTACTAATGAGTTGGCATTATCGAGTTCAATAGGTTTTAATAATTATTCCCAGTCTCATTTCTTCTATTGATTTACTGTCATATACAGGTATGTTTTTTTCCAATTTTATAATTCCTTTTTGTTAAGATATTTATAAAATATCGAAAGTTATATTATATTTTATTATATCAGATGAGAATTTCAACATATTTCATTATTATTCAAGGAATCTTTTTATGGTAATTAAAAGTATTAATGATAATTTTTTATAAAAGGCGGGTAAAAGTACATTTCTGGAATTTTGATTAGTGTGTAAGATTATTAAAAAGTAAATTTAATGTAAAAATGTATCTTTTGTAATCTATTAAAATACGTTAGCATCTAACTGTAGATTTCGGACTATGCTGATTTGTACTTTTTGTGCCAGAAAAGTAAATGTAACACGTGTTTGACACTGGTAATTTTCAGAAAGTTGGAATATAATACAGTAAAATTGACCTAATTAATTAACCTAACCTAACCTAACCGAACCTAACCTAACCTTTTTTTTTCTTTCTTTCTTTCTCATTAATGTTGATTTATTTCAGAAACACAAAATTTAAATAAACATAACACAATACTGAAAATAAAATAATTCGCGTTGGTCGTTATTTACAAATTAAAAGTTTGGTTATGTTACTTTTAATGCTTTCACGTCGTTGGCCGCTGTGTAATGGGCAATGACGTTATCGCCCTGACAATGATGTTAACTGTTCGCTTGAATTTTAAATTATCAACATTGTCAAAATTACATGGCCATTCACGTTATTGGCCGGTCATTGACGTGAATGTCTAATAAGAATGATCATTCACGTTATGGACCGGGTATTCACGTTATTGGCCAGATTAACGTCATTACCCGTAACATATACACTAAGAACTCAATATTTTAATTTTTTGAATGTAATATTAACTGACTTCAATTATGTCTGATTGAAACTGACTTTTCTCTAACTGATTGACTGTAATCTCTCATACTGACTCCATCTTTTTATAGTTTCATATGTTCTAGAGTTTTCTCATTCTAGAAGTACTTCTAATATACGAGAAACTAGCAGATTTAACGTTAAAAGTAATAAAGTATCTGCTGAATATAAAAAACACAATACGAGAAAAGTCGTGAGTCTTTTAAAAGGGCAGGCTCAACAAGCACATGCGCGCTCTAAGACTGACAGATAACCCTTTGTGCAAATTTTGAAAGAAAGAAGAGGAAAACTTGCTACACTACTATATATTTTAATAAGGACCAAGATCCTATAGAGTAAAAAGGACTACCAAAATATATCTGGAAAAGGTTAAGAGGGGCGTCAAAAATGTGACAGCTGAAAACGGGTGGCAAGCCTGAATTGTACCCAAAATTTCAATCATTTTGTAAACAACAAATCTAAAGAACGCCTTAAAATTACGTGTTCAAATTTTAACAGGACATAGCTTAGACCTTTCTCTAGGAGATAAGGTTTTTTAGTTGAGTTTTATACTGTAATAAAAGAGATATTGGTGTTAAAGTGATGGTATGTTTTGAAAAAGTTTGACAATTTGTGATCACGAATTTTAACGCCAGAAGCTTAACTCCTAAAGAAAGCATAGAGAATGCGACTGGCAAAATATGAAGTTAAAAAAGGTATATTTTTTGAGATTTGTTGCACGCAAAATTTGAAAATTGCACCAATCTGTCAATTTAGTTCAACAGTTTTGGTGGCGCTATTTTCAGAGACGTATGTCTATTCTAATTCTCCAAGTCCAAACACAAACTTGACTTAACATAACCTAACCTTATTTCTCGTTTATAACGTCAAAATATATTAATTTTAGTGTTTTGATTTTAAGTATATAATTGTCTATATTAATATTCGTTTATAATTTACCAGAAGTTAAAAAAAAATTTATTTCAAAGTATATTTTCACAATTTGCGTTGGTTTTTACATCGTTTATAGCATTATCCAACTGTGATATGTGCAGTGTTCTTGTTGTTGGAATTTAGTGTTACGAACCATTGTTATTTCCTAAATTACTTTTTACTTAACCACAGTTGTCTTATTTTAGTCGAATTGGTAAAAATGTGAGTTTTGAGAAACCTGATTTTTCTTTATACTTTTTTAATCTTTAAGTTACCTAATCATTATCTTATATCTTTATTTGTTAAATAACATAAACCCAACCTAAGGGATTTACATTTATAAATTAAAACCACATATGTAAATATTAACAGCAAAGTGTTAAACTGTTTTTCTAAATAGGCAGGATAATAATGTCCACAAAGTAAGGGTTTCTACAATATTTATTTACATGTTCAAAATGTATAAATATAATACATTTCTCTTTAGACAATGTGAAGAATTAAAATTTACAGTCAAATATGTAAAATTTTTATTAAAACAGTTTTACAAATTTGGGTTGGATACTGGATACTGGATACTTCTGTTATCTGTTATATCATCCATGGCAATATCATCTTTACATTCAGCATATCCTCAAAACAAAACAAAAAGTTTGCAAAATATAATTGTTTTTCAAACTTATACTCACAAAGGGTACATATCCCCTTTACCATTGAAAGTTTGTTGGTAAATGATAAAACAGACCAAAGGGTTCCATATTCATGTCAGAACAAAGTTCACATCTATCCATAATATGGTGAACTGGGTACATATAAATAAATAAGTCCTGAAAAAGAAAAACATAAAACATTTACTTGTTATTTACTAATAATATGGAGATGTTATTAAGTAATGTTTGAAATGTAATTGAACCCTAAAATAAACATTTGTATTTTAAAACACATAGTAGCTGCAGCAAAATAGGTTTCATATTGATGTAGCCATGGGTTCCATAAGGTTCCAGATTCAATGTTTTTGAAGAAAAAGTTCTAAAAAATAAAAGATTAGAATTAAAATAAAAAATTA